>CM068367.1:208306725-209509767 GCA_034769895.1 Magicicada septendecula
TACATACCGCGTGGGTGACGCACGACATTATTTTCTCTCCGGTGGAGAGATTTATTTGAACTACATCTCCTTCAACCAAATGAAGAGATAATTTGTAAACGACTGCGGTAAGTCTTGATTACTTTATATTAATTAAATACAATATGTCACGGGAGAAAACGTTTTTTTTAGTAAGCCTGAGTAAGCGTGCCCACTTGTGCATCGTGTTTGGTGAAATACGCAAATTGTTCGTAAAGTTTTTTAAAGCTAATAAAACTATATTATTTGAGTGTCAGAAGTTCGGCACTATAAAGACAAGTGTATTGAAAACAAAATATTTAAGTTTAAACTTTAATTAACACCGATGTAATGAGATACGTGTACGTTGCACCATGCGTCGTAGTAAGTGATGTAAGGTTTTGCTACGTTTAACAGTAAAACCTTATACATATATATGAGAACTTACTCAGGCACGTTAAATGTAAATGATATCCCATTCAAATTAATGGTATTATCAAATTATGTGTAGTAAAAAACTATGTGTTTTAAATAAATTCTTCACCACGTGGTATCCACAAATTCACTCTAAGTAATAAGTTTATAAGATGTTACAGAGCCAAAATAAATTATTAGATTGGAAACAAGTAACTCACATTTGGTGGGGTGCAAATTATAAAGAATCATTGTTATACATTTTTTGAATAAGGCATGTTGGCCAAATAAATTTGATCCAGTTTAATTATGTAGCACATAACTAGGTGTTGTCTTTAAATATGTATTTTGGAGGGTGTCCTAACAGTGGGGGCATTTGTGTGTGGTCTCTGACTAAAAATATAATGTGTAAGCAGGGTCCGCCGAACAGAGAAAAAAGTCCTGCTGCATGGCTGAACGAATTCCATCATAAAGACACACTCGCCACCGGGGAGGATTAGATCACCACAACCACACCTAAAATGCCAATCATGAGATCGCCACTTTACTAATAAAAGAGACCACCCTTCATGGGCCAAACCACAGGTGAAAAACAACCATTTATAATTTACACGTAGAGTCAACACGGCACCACACCCCGTGAACAGTTATACATAACCATCAGTTTCTACATTTCAAGTTAAACATTCATTTGGATCCCCAATTGATGGGACAGTTTAGTGTGTACACTGAGTAAAAAATTAATTGTAAAATTTCAGTATATTTATAGTAAATTGTCAGTTCAGAGACTGATATGGTTACAAGACAGCATCCAACATAGATTTCCACTCATTTCATTATAGGGGTTTCTCTACAGATTTTAAGTCAGTTTTTGCTATTAGTAATTTCTCATGTTCAATTCACCACGTATAAAAATATTTATATTTTCTCTTAGATTAAAAATCAGTTTATTTCATTTGTATAAAAAGATTACTGGGGAGGTAGGTGAATTTTTAATTAGTTTCAACCAAGCTATGCATGTCGAAACACCTTTCAACTTGTTTGTCGAGACAAGTTTGTTGAGACAAGTTTGTTGAGACAAGCCGAAAGTTGAATGAACATGTCCGTCTCTGACCCAAGTGTATTTTTTTATAAGGTGCTAATATTGTGCAATTTTTCTCTTTTCATTAATTGGCCCTATTTAAGTATATATAAATTCTTTATACTAATTATGATAACTGGGGGGCGTTCATTATTTTAAACAATTTTTATTTCTCACCGTAATTAAGTACTTAAGCACTTAGCCACTTAGGCACTTAGTTTTAAATTTTTATGTCCTGGGGACCACTGTGGGCTTTAGCATTCTCTTATACACATGACGTGCAATTAACCCACACCATGTGGGTACAATTATAAAAGTAAATTTCTAATCCTAATTGGGATTCGTATAAAGAAAAGTTAGAATTTATATACACCAGAAGGGTAATATAAAAAAAAGGCGTGGCAAGAGACCTTTATGTATTTTATGTATACTATTGTATAATGTATTTTTGTCTTGTGGAACATGTTATGTGTGTATATTTCTGTATACATTTTGGGGGATATATAAATATTATGCATTTACTGTACTTTTGGTGGGAACTTGGGATATAGGGATTTATTGTTCAATGTCTTTTACAACAGAAAGTTAACACATGTAGTCGTGTGGGTATATCCTTTTCATTTTTTTTTAAGGGTGGTATTCTATCTCAATAATCGTTGCTGATAATTTCTTTAAGGAAGTAATTTGTTTTATTTAACCTTATAACAAGTATAGGAATTGTCACCTTTAAAATTTATTTAATTTGTTGAGTAATTATTTTTATTATTAATAGTAACTAGGAATGAAATCATTTATCTTCATTAATTTATATACAGCATTCTAAAAGAAACATATAAAATAAATTTTATATTTTATTAAATAGTTTAATGGGAGCTTTAGTTCAAGGTTAATTATTATTTTAAATTTCAATTCTTTGATAGAGTGACATAGCAAATTATTTTCTTAGTTTCAATAAATATTTTTCAGGTGGCCTTGTTGAGAGAGTATACTTATTTATTTAACTATTTTAAAGGGGAATTAAAGATTACTGTTGTATTTATTTATTATTAAATTGTTATGAGATAGAATAATAAAAAGGGATTTGTTAATTATTTAATTCTTGAGTTTTCATTGCAAGTCCCATCTCACTGGATCCAGCGCATTTTTGGCTTCTCTAGGCCTTAGCCTAGTTTTAATTAACTCGTGGCCCCTCTTTACAAAAAAAAAAAAAAAAAAAATTCTCAAAAATTTTCTCAATAAAAAAATATTCTTTTTTTTTACTGCTCAAGATAAAGTGGGGTTACATTTGGTAGCTGAGCGTGGTTACGATGAGGGTCAACCCGTGGGTCCTGTGGGTGTGACGGGGCTTGCAAACTTAGGAAATATTTTGGGACTTTCACAATGTTAAGTTCAAATAGAACTTAGAAAAATTTTAAAGGCCCTATATCCCCAGTTGAAAATATTTTTTGTTAGCTTTAAGGTTTGTAATATATGTATATGTACTTGCCCGCCTTGAATAGTGAATAGTGCCACGTGGTAGGAAATTTTAGAAGGGGAAATCCCTGGGCAAGACTTATCGCAGTTCGGTGCTTGGTTATTTTGAGTTTACCTTGCCCATGATTGGGGAGGTGTTGTTGTTTTTTTTGTGATTATGCGGTATGGCCCGATCGGCAGTCGGTTTCTTCCGATAGATGGTAGCCGGAATAACATGAAATTGTTAAAATAAATTTTCGTTGGTCGGTGTTTTGTTTTCGTGTTGTGTGTGTTGTGTGTGTGTCGCGTTCCTTTTATCTGGTAATCGAGTGTGAGCAGTTCAGGTAGTGGGCTAGTTCTCGCATCGGTAGGTGGACCCGCAGTCTACTCTTTGGAAGAACAGTACTTGGGTTTTTCAGATTCTGGTTTTATTTAGAATAAGTTTTTAAAGTTTTATGTTAAGTGTGCCGACCGCGAAGTGAGGATGAGTTCAATAAATCCTGAGTTGTTTTTAAGGGAGGAAATTGAGTTTGAGCTCCGGGCCCGGGGTAAAGAACCCCGAGGCAATGTCCAAGCCTTACGGCGGCTGCTCCGTGAAGCGCTGGCTGCGGGTGATGCGCTCTCCAGGGTCACTATCACTGACCCCGAGAGTGAGTGGGAACGGTGTACGGAAAAGTGAGGTGAGCTGCGGGAGTTGGCTCAATCCGTCGAAAGTTTGGAGGAGGGACCGGGATGCTCTCTCGGTGTCCGGCGGATCCGGTAACGTATGCAGCACGTAATTCATCGGCTGCAGAATTTACAGGCACAAGTCAGTGAACCGCCATATAATATACCGCCGCAATATAATATACCAGACACGATACAAGAGATTACCTCGACCCTCCAGGGGTCATAACCAGTAAGAGCATCCACCCCACTTCCGGTTGTTGAGGAGTCCGTGGTCTCAGCTGTGAACACTTCTTCATACAGAGAAGTAGAGCCGGTACAAACTGGTTCGGGGGCGGCAACGTACAACCACCTGCCCAACCCACTTGCCCATATAATACAACAACTTCCAGTCGTGGACGGACTGGAGGCAGACAAACTAATACCTTTTTTTTAAAATAGTCTTTGAGTTGAAAGACTACCCGGGTATGCTGGAGCGAACGGTGCTCGAACTCATCTTCCCCTACTGTCGCGGTACCATGGCTGACAGGGTGGCGGAGGTGATGCGACGCAAAGAAGGTGTGGATGAGTTCCACCGGGTGGTGCTGAGGGCGTTCGTCCCTAGTAGACTGATGGGGCAATTGCGCCATCGTCATTTTTATAGAGTTCAGGCACGGGGCGAAACATTGGCCCAGTACGTGCTGCGAATGCGCGAGGTAGCTCGTATTCTGGGAATGGGCATGTCGGAGGAAGAGGTAGTACAACACATTCTCGACGGCGTCTCTGCCGACGACCGTCTGCGATTAGTTTTTGCCCAGCGGCCGCAGTGGTTTGCCGACCTGGAGCGACTCTGCGTTATGACGGAGACCATGCAGATGACCGACCAGGCGAGCGGAGACAGTAGACGAGCCGAACCAAGACCTCAGACATCGGAAGGGACCAGAGAGCCTACCTTCCCCCGACAGGCCCAGCCAGCTCGAAATCGTCAGCAAACGAATTCAAATTCCGTGATTTGTTACAATTGTAACCGCCCGGGACACGTGGCGAGAAATTGTACGCGAGGGCGCGCGCGACCAGCACCACCTATGTCTAGACCAGCGCCAAAAAACTAAGTAGACAGGGGAAGATATTTCGGAGGATGTCTTCCCCCCGCTTCAATTCTGTTCAACTTCCGCCGACCTCCAGGCAGTCGTTAAAAGCCCAATCTTCTAATATCAAGTTCCAGTCCGCTACCTCGCAACAACTTTCTGTATGCCCCTTTCTGTCGCTCGAGGTAAAGGGGGGTCAGCTCAGAGCCTTAGTTGACTCCGGTTCAGCCCGAGCCATCATTTCATCTCGGGTACATGCGGACCTTGAACGACAGGGTTTAATTAAAAGGTCAGAAAAGTCATCTGCAATATGCTGGACGGCATCCCGGGAAATCTTGCCTATCTCCCGGGTTACTTCCTTTAAGATCAAAATCGATGGGTTTTCTTGGGTGTGGTCTTTTCTGGTTTCTCCTGCTCTGGGAGTGGATTGTATCATTGGTGCCGATTTCATCGCAAAAAGTGGTCTCGTGCTGGACATCCAAGCGCACCAATGTTTTTTTTAAATTTAATCGGGAGGTTTTAATTCCGTTCCTTGGGTACCAGGGCGCTAAGCCGGGTATCCAAGAAGTAGCTTGTCCCAATTCTGCACGAGACCATCTCACTCCATCCCAGCAGACGGCCTTAGATCATTTGTGTGAGGAATTTCCCGAGGTGTTAACTCCTACTTTGGGACTCACACACCTGCTGGAATACAAAATCAGACTTACAGATTCGAAAATAGTGAGGTCACACCCTTACAAGTTTGCCCCTCCAAAGATGACCATTCTACGAGAGAAGGTTCAAGAATTATTGGACCAAGGGGTGATTGAACCTTCTCATTCCAGCTATGCCAGTCCAGCATTTTTAGTGCCAAAGCCTGGTGGCAAACAAAGAATGGTTATTGATTACAGGAAGTTGAACGCCAATATCGAGGTGGATTCTGTTCCCCTCCCGGATTTACATTCGGCCTTTGATTGGTTCAGTGGGGCCAGATTTTATACCATTATCGATCTGAACGCGGCCTATCATCAGATACCTCTTGCCCAAGAAAGTAAACCATATACGGCTTTTTGTGTACCCTGGAATTTGTACCAGTACACAAGGGTTCCCATGGGTTTGGCTGTGGGGGCCCAGACACTTACTCGCCTTCTCGACACTGTCTTTCACAACGTCAATTTCCGTTTCGTCTATAATTATCTTGACGATCTTTTGGTATATAGCGAGACTTTCAAAGATCATCTGAGGCATTTAAGAGAGGTGTTGGGTCGCTTAAGAGAGGCTGGCCTCACTGTCAATCCCGAAAAGGTTCGTTTCGCCCAAGAGAGTATTTCTTTCTTGGGCCATTTAATTTCACACAAGGGCGTGACGGTAGACCCAGAGAGGACACAGGGCATCCGTGACTTTCCTCCGCCTAGGGATGCGAAAGGCATAGCGAGATTCGTCGGTATGATAAATTTTTATAGGCGTTTCATACCGAATATCGCTGAAATTGCCGCTCCCTTGAATGAACTGAGGAAGAAGGGGGCAAAGTTTACATGGGGGGAAAACCAACAGAAGGCTTTCGCTACCTTAAAGGAAGCCATCATTTCCCCACCGGTGTTGCGGATGCCCGACTTTTCAAAGCCGTTCATTTTGCAGACGGACGCGAGTTCGGTTGCGCTCGGAGCGGTCCTTTCCCAAGTTATTGACGACGCTAGGCAGCCTGTGGCTTTTATCTCACGCACGTTGACCCAGCAAGAACGTAAATCATCCGTTTATGAGCTAGAGTGTTTAGCTGTTGTGTACGCTCTAGACAAGTTCAGGCGTTTCCTGGAACATGCTGAGTTCCTGCTTGAGACCGACAATCAGGCTCTCTCATGGCTTCTAGCTCATCCCCGGCAACTGGGTAAAATAGGTAGATGGGTGGTGAAAATCTCATCCTTTAAGTTCACCGTGCAACACATCAGGGGATCCCAGAATGTGGTTGCAGATGCCTTATCCCGCATGTTTTCCCAACCCAGTGATGCCCAAGCTGAGCAACCCTGTTCCGTTCTTCTAGATTTTCCATCAGCCTTCACTGATGTGTTACCCCATCAGTTAAACGACGAAGTGCTGGGTCAAGTCATCCAAAATATTAAGCAGGGTAACGTACAGACCCCTTATTTCTTGTCCAAGGGAGTCCTCTGTTGTCGAGAGAGAAAAGGACGAGCACCTAAAATCGTGCTGCCTAGCAAATTAGTGCCCATGGTCTTCAGCTATTACCATGATTCCCCAATCGGAGTCCACAAGGGAATTTCGAAGACCATTTCCAGTATTAGGAAACATTTTATCTGGAAGGGCATGGATAGAGACATCGCGACGACAGTTAAAAACTGTCATCTTTGTGGCTTGAGCAAGCCTGCCCAGAACACCAAACTAGGGTTGTTATCTTCTGAGGTGGCGAGCAGACCAATGGAAAAGTTGTTTATTGACTACGTGGGGCCGTTCCCCCGTAGCAAGTCAGGTAATGCTTACCTGCTTGTTTGTGTAGATGCTTTTTCAAAGTTTGCCTGGCTACTGCCCTTACGGCAGGCAACCGCTCGTTTGACCATCAACGGTTTACAGAACCACGTTTTTCAGCATTTCGGTCTTCCGACCATCATTGTTTCGGACAATGGCCCGCAATTTATTTCAAACGAATTCAGGCGTATGTGTTTCGCCAGTGGCATCAAACACGTAACCACTTCCCCTTATTACCCACAACCGTCCCATGCGGAGAGATTCAATCGGAATCTCCGGTCCGCCTTGATTGCTTATCACGGTGAGCAACAGACCACCTGGGATCAGAATTTGAAGTGGTTACAATTAGCTTTCAACACGGCCAGACACGATAGTCATCAGGCCGTGCCATTTGAAATTTTGTTTGGATTCTCGCCCGCACTCCCGTTGACCAACCTATGGGATATCGAAGATCTTCTGCCGCGGGAGCCCAATAATAAAACTGCGGAGAGATGGAAAATGGCTCGGAAGAATTTGCTGCGAGCGCACGAGCGGGTCCGTCGGCGTTATAATCAGGGGCGTATTCCAAACCCCTTCCGGATTGGTGACTGGGTCTATTGCCAAAGCCACCCACTCAGCTCTGCCGCCGACAAACGTGCTGCGAAGCTATGCTACCGTTGGTCGGGGCCATACCGTATCATAGGATTTACGTCACCGGTGACGGCCCGGCTGGGCGTACCGGGAGACAAACAAAAATTGGTGACAAGCCACATTTCCAAACTCAAACGCTGTCGATTGCTATCGAAAACGTTCGAAGGGGGATAGTCCCCGTAAAGATAGGACGGATGTCCTTGTTAAATGTGGAAGTCGTAAATGTGGAAGTCGTGTTCGGGCGAAGGGGGCGAGCCTCAGGAGATCGGAAGATCTACCTACGTAGGTATCTTTCTTTTGTCTTTTGCTGTCTCTCTCTCTCTCTCTTGTGCTGTATGCGGACTCTGATCAGGTCAGCATGCAGCACCCGCACATACACTTACATAAAACATATCTTCTTTCATCTCTTTCGTTTTCCTTTTTTGAATTCTGTTCTCCTGAGAGCAAGCTCAGCTGAGCCAATCCAACCACGACGTTCACCGGTTTCTTTTGGGGAGAGGTACACTGCAGAGTACCCTCCTGGCCTTTAACGTTGGGGCAACTATGTTGCCCTTTTGGGGTGAGGGTGTGCCGAACTTGTGGTTCTGCTCAATGTCAATCATTTTACAATTGGAGAGTTCGGTAATTGACGATCATAAACTGGGCTGATATCCGCGCGTAAAGACGGAATAGTCCGCTTGACGTTATTGGCAGTACGGAATTATAGCTGTTTAATTCGTGCTGCGCTCTTGTACCGAAATAAGAGAGACTAATTTACAGAGCCCGATCGCTGTCGCCATCTGTCGGCTTGCTGTGGTATGAAAATTCCAAGTGCTGCGTCCTGGTGAGATTTTCCTTACCCAAACGCACAAGGACCTGAAATTTCTGTTAAGGTTTGTCTGGCTACATACCGCGTGGGTGACGCACGACATTATTTTCTCTCCGGTGGAGAGATTTATTTGAACTACATCTCCTTCAACCTAATGAAGAGATAATTTGTAAACGACTGCGGTAAGTCTTGATTACTTTATATTAATTAAATACTATATGTCACGGGAGAAAACGTTTTTTTTAGTAAGCCTGAGTAAGCGTGCCCACTTGTGCATCGTGTTTGGTGAAATACGCAAATTGTTCGTAAAGTTTTTTTAAAGCTAATAAAACTATATTATTTGAGTGTTAGAAGTTCGGCACTATAAAGACAAGTGTATTGAAAACAAAATATTTAAGTTTAAACTTTAATTAACACCGATGTAATGAGATACGTGTACGTTGCACCATGCGTCGTAGTAAGTGATGTAAGGTTTTGCTACGTTTAACAGTAAAACCTTATACATATATATGAGAACTTACTCAGGCACGTTAAATGTAAATGATATCCCATTCAAATTAATGGTATTATCAAATTATGTGTAGTAAAAAACTATGTGTTTTAAATAAATTCTTCACCACGTGGTATCCACAAATTCACTCTAAGTAATAAGTTTATAAGATGTTACAGAGCCAAAATAAATTATTAGATTGGAAACAAGTAACTCACATTTGGTGGGGTGCAAATTATAAAGAATCATTGTTATACATTTTTTGAATAAGGCATGTTGGCCAAATAAATTTGATCCAGTTTAATTATGTAGCACATAACTAGGTGTTGTCTTTAAATATGTATTTTGGAGGGTGTCCTAACAGTGGGGGCATTTGTGTGTGGTCTCTGACTAAAAATATAATGTGTAAGCAGGGTCCGCCGAACAGAGAAAAAAGTCCTGCTGCATGGCTGAACGAATTCCATCATAAAGACACACTCGCCACCGGGGAGGATTAGATCACCACAACCACACCTAAAATGCCAATCATGAGATCGCCACTTTACTAATAAAAGAGACCACCCTTCATGGACCAAACCACAGGTGAAAAACAACCATTTATAATTTACACGTAGAGTCAACACGGCACCACACCCCGTGAACAGTTATACATAACCATCAGTTTCTACATTTCAAGTTAAACATTCATTTGGATCCCCAATTGATGGGACAGTTTAGTGTGTACACTGAGTAAAAAATTAATTGTAAAATTTCAGTATATTTATAGTAAATTGTCAGTTCAGAGACTGATATGGTTACAAGACAGCATCCAACATAGATTTCCACTCATTTCATTATAGGGGTTTCTCTACAGATTTTAAGTCAGTTTTTGCTATTAGTAATTTCTCATGTTCAATTCACCACGTATAAAAATATTTATATTTTCTCTTAGATTAAAAATCAGTTTATTTCATTTGTATAAAAAGATTACTGGGGAGGTAGGTGAATTTTTAACTAGTTTCAACCAAGCTATGCATGTCGAAACACCTTTCAACTTGTTTGTCGAGACAAGTTTGTTGAGACAAGTTTGTTGAGACAAGCCGAAAGTTGAATGAACATGTCCGTCTCTGACCCAAGTGTATTTTTTTATAAGGTGCTAATATTGTGCAATTTTTCTCTTTTCATTAATTGGCCCTATTTAAGTATATATAAATTCTTTATACTAATTATGATAACTGGGGGGCGTTCATTATTTTAAACAATTTTTATTTCTCACCGTAATTAAGTACTTAAGCACTTAGCCACTTAGGCACTTAGTTTTAAATTTTTATGTCCTGGGGACCACTGTGGGCTTTAGCATTCTCTTATACACATGACGTGCAATTAACCCACACCATGTGGGTACAATTATAAAAGTAAATTTCTAATCCTAATTGGGATTCGTATAAAGAAAAGTTAGAATTTATATACACCAGAAGGGTAATATAAAAAAAAGGCGTGGCAAGAGACCTTTATGTATTTTATGTATACTATTGTATAATGTATTTTTGTCTTGTGGAACATGTTATGTGTGTATATTTCTGTATACATTTTGGGGGATATATAAATATTATGCATTTACTGTACTTTTGGTGGGAACTTGGGATATAGGGATTTATTGTTCAATGTCTTTTACAACAGAAAGTTAACACATGTAGTCATGTGGGTATATCCTTTTCATTTTTTTTAAGGGAGGTATTCTATCTCAATAATCGTTGCTGATCATTTCTTTAAGGAAGTAATTTGTTTTATTTAACCTTATAACAAGTATAGGAATTGTCACCTTTAAAATTTATTTAATTTGTTGAGTAATTATTTTTATTATTAATAGTAACTAGGAATGAAATCATTTATCTTCATTAATTTATATACAGCATTCTAAAAGAAACATATAAAATAAATTTTATATTTTATTAAATAGTTTAATAGGAGCTTTAGTTCAAGGTTAATTATTACTTTAAATTTCAATTCTTTGATAGAGTGAAATAGCAAATTATTTTCTTAGTTTCAATAAATATTTTTCAGGTGGCCTTGTTGAGAGAGTATACTTATTTATTTAACTATTTTAAAGGGGAATTAAAGATTACTGTTGTATTTATTTATTATTAAATTGTTATGAGATAGAATAATAAAAAGGGATTTGTTAATTATTTAATTCTTGAGTTTTCATTGCAAGTCCCATCTCACTGGATCCAGCGCATTTTTGGCTTCTCTAGGCCTTAGCCTAGTTTTAATTAACTCGTGGCCCCTCTTTACAACAACAACAAAAAAAAAAAAATTTTTCTCAAAAATTTTCTCAATAAAAAAATATTCTTTTTTTTTACTGCTCAAGATAAAGTGGGGTTACAGTAATCAGAAATGTGTGTGTGAGAGAGAGAGAGAGAGAGAGAGAGAGAGAGAGAGAGAGAGAGAGCGAGAGAGACAATTTAATAGTTTAACTTTCCTACCACAACGCTACAACGGTAAACTATATTGTTTAAGTCGCGGGTTGTTTCTTGCAATCACGAAAATTATTATTTAAAACTGATAATTGTTTTAATAAAATCTTACAATGGCGAAATATTATTATTTCATTGTTTACGATATATATTTAATTAATACAAAAATTACAATGGTCTGTAAACCATATTTCAGTTTGTGTACAGTAATCGCTTTGAATAAGAAACCCCTTCGGGTATATGACGTGCATCAACTTTCAAACGTGTACGCGTGCTACCCTACCGTCGTATGATATATATATACACAAGAAGACTTGTCACTGTTTCTCATTTGTATGAGACACTCATCGTACAATCGACTATTGTGTGTGTGTGTGTGTGTGTGTGTGTGTGTGTGTGTGTGTGTATAACAACAACATTTAAGAGGTAAGTAAAAAGATTTGCATATGTTAATAAGTAAACATAATTTTATTGAATATTCAGATTTTATTTAAATTGAGTTTATAGTCGTCTATTTTGATTTTTTGGTCTGTTGCCTAATGAAGCACATGTGCTTAGGTCAGTTACTGTTGTCTCTCGATAAGAACGGGGTTTTTGTTTGATAGGGGTTTGACAGATATTTTTGATGTGTTTGTAGATTTCCAATTTTAAGTGTTCTAAATACGCTGTCCTGTTTTTAAAAAATTTATTCAGGTATTAATCTGTTTGTTTAAACGTTGATCTATCTACGTGACCATACGTACTTTTTTTTCGTAATGTTTGTTATAATACCTTTCATGTTCTGGATTTATGGTATGTGCTGTGTGTGTGTGTGTGTGTGTGTGTGTTGAAAGCCTATGTGTATATATATAGCACATAATATATATGATAATGAAGCAGGTACTGTTATTATTATAGGAACAAGAAGATGAATTCTTATCAGAACATTGAATGGTTAACTGCATCCAAACATACTGTCAGTACACAAGAGGGAGGCGAGCAGATGAATATGTGTACTTCTCAGAACATTGTACCCAAAACACACTGCTAGTACATGTGAGGGTGATGAGGTGAAGACTAACTACAAAAATTTCAAGATATTCCGTAAAGTATGTCTTTTCTCTTCTTTGTCAATCGTAGACAATTATACAGTATTTAAAATTATGTATAGGCCTATGTCAACAATCACACCCATTCTCCCTCGTATTGCTTCAACTAATTCACATATACAATGATATACACACACACACGCACGCTCACATACACAATCACGTTCACTCAAATAATTGATCTGTTGTGTTTGATATTTCTTTGTATTCATACACAGTCTTGATGATGACAATAAATATTGTATAATTTAATACTCATGTTACTTTAATTATTATTATACGAGGTTAATCTGTATTATTACATGAGTCATCAATCGTTTAACACGAAGATCAATCGCGTAACACAAGTAGTTATGTCGAGTTTAATAATGACTACGACTCAAGAAGCGATTACCAGGTACGTTTATGTACCAGACATTTGAGTTGCCGTTTAGACAGAATTTACTGACATCACGAGTAGGTCTACCTAAATACGTTCAATACAAAAAGGATTAATTGCCCTACACCTGAGTGCTGTATTTTATGAATGCGCGCGTATTTGCTACATAAAGATTAATATAATTACTCACACGTCTGATCAATAAGATCTTTTGTAAAACTTAATGATTCCGCCTGGGTGATTGTAGATTTATTCTGTACTCAGTTTCTGAAGTGTATCAGTGAAAATACTGTAAGAGTAGAATATATCGAGTACCAAATCCATCAATTTTTTCAAACGTTAATGAAACTGAACGATTGTGGTTGTAGTTAGAGAACAATTCTGTAATTTACAAATGTAACAAAATTTAGAAATGCATTTTCTCATAACAAAATACAACGTACCCTTTCATTTTATATTCAAACTATTATTATCTGAAACAGAACGTCGTTCAAATTTCGAATGTTATGTAGGACCATAATCAGTCGACACTGTGTAGTTATGATAATATATTAAGTGATAAACATTGTTAATGTCTTTGTTTTAGTCGCATATAATGTCTCCCGCAAGCAGTTTCGAACGTTACATGGCAGATTGGGTAGACAGACATGTGGCTCAAGTGAAGCATAACAAGGAACTATTATTACAACGTCGCACCGATTGCCAGTCTCAAGGCGAGACACAAGTAAAAAAAGACTTGTCAAATATTTATACGCAGTTCATTACCGACCATGCTGGTGGGGTAAATTATAGCAGATTTGTGGAAGATTGGGTGGGTGAAAATTACATACCACTCTTTCCCGAGTTGTAATATACTTATTTTGTAAATACACATTTGTTAATATACGTTTCATATAATGTCATTTATCACAAAATTCAATGCAGTTTCTGCTATTGAGTACAAACGGTGTGCAGAATTAACAGTGAACAAGCAGTATCCAATCGTTAACATGGTGCATGTGGACACGAGATATGGGAAGTCTGTGCTTGTAACGTTGGAAGATGGTGAGTACCGCTATCGTGTATATCTACCTAAGAGATATGCTGACGTCTTTACAGATGAAGCGCTCCGTCATATAAACCCCAGCGACCTACATCTCGTGTTTCGTGGAATGAGGAACCAAACAGCGCAGGTGGCGATAGTACCTTATTAAGGTAACAAACTACATTACTAATTTTTATCACTGTGTGTGCGTGTGTTTGAATGTAGTGCAGATTCTAATTTACAAAGTTTTGATGAATAATATTTGAAAGGACATTAACTTATGAGGAAATTAATTTCTATTTTTCATCTGTAACGACATGCGTGTATAATTTTAATTTATTTCACTGTACACCACTGAACCTATGTGTAATTATTTTGTAAACTGCGTTACCTGTGAAGGAACTGTTGCAGCAAAACGTTAACACTAGAACGATTATATTATTATTCAGTGGTATATACATACAATTTTAAACATTTCAAGGATTGGATTTCTACTCGTCATTTGTAACGTCTTACAATGACCATAGCAAATATTTTCATTCTAAGCATGTATTACTGTTTAGTAAAAATATCAGGTCAGTGCGACACACAATGTGTAACAAACGTAATTGGATTTGCTTTCAACCCAACGTGTGCGGGCGTTGCGCGTGTGTATGGTTACGTCGTGTGTGTGTGTGTGTGTGTGTGTGTCTGTGTGTGTGTGTGTGTGTGTGTGTGGTTACGTTGCGTGTGCGTCTGTGTGTGTGCGCGCGCGTCGCGTGAGTGCGTGCGTGCGTGCGTGCGTGTGTGTGTGTGTGTGTGATATTTAACATGATTTTTATGTTGATTGTTTTGTTATGTTGCAGGTTGCTTCTCCTACAAGTACGACACAATTATATATAAACTTTTCGAAAAAATATCAATTTTATAATGTATTTATTTATGAATTGTGAATTTATAAACTTTTCAAAAAAAAAATCAATTTTATATCGTGATTTTTAAAATATTGTTAATATATTTAATCATTTAAACAAATTATGGCTTTATTTTATTTTATTTCACTATACACCTCTGAACATGTGTACAATTAATTTTATTTTTTTTTGTGAACTGTATTACTTGTGGGAACCGTTACATCAGAAGATTTGTATGAATTTCAACCACCGTTTTCATCTGTAACAACATGTGTGTATAATTTTAATTTATTTCGCTATACAATGTACACAGTAAGAGAGAGAGAGGGAGAGGAGAAACGGTATGCAACCTTCCACAGTTGAAACCTGCTCTACAAAACGCTTCACACGAAGCGTTATGTTAAGAGAGAGAACACACACACACACGCACACATAGTTAATATTTGTTAATTATTTAATACAATGAAAAATGAAGTCAACGTTTTGACGACGAGTGAGAGAGAGAGAGAGAGAGAGAGAGAGAGAGAGAGAGAGAGAGAGAGAGAGAGAGAGAGAGAGAGAGAGAGAGAGAGAGAGAGAGAGGGCGTTGTAAGTACGTACACAGTTAATATTTGTCGAATATATATAAACTTTCTAAAATCATATACATGCGCGGTAATGACCACAGAGAGGAGAAACGGTTTGAACATAACGTTTGACAACGAGAGAGAGAGAGAGAGAGAGAGAGAGAGAGTGCTAAAATTATTTAACCATCACACACCGACTACTCTACTCATGTACATAGTGAGAGAGAGAGAGAGAGAGGGAGAGGAGAAACGGTTTGAACATAACGTTTGACAACAAGAGAGAGTGAGAGAGAGAGAGAGAGAGAGAGAGAGAGAGAGAGTTTTACTTACATTCAAATGTGAGAGAGGAGAAATGGTTTGAACATAACATATGATTTAGGGAGACCGCTTAATGTATCAATGTTTGAATTTTTCGCCATTGAAAGTTGATTTCGTCGTCGTCACAATCGACTAACCGCACACACATATAGGTATATATATACATTATAACGTGTTGCTAATAATGTATCACACGTTTGAATTTCCCTCCCCCCGCCACAGAAAATGTTGGCAAACCTGCTCATATAAAATATCTATACACTATAATAATAATACAAAGGTTGGTACACCTGATCATACAGATTTAATATACATTATAACACACACGACAAATTTGAACTCATGCAAAGGTTGGTAACTCTGATCATATATTTTAATATATACACTATAATGCATCAAGTTGGAACCTCCCACCCACCACCACCCACTGATATGCAAATCAGCTTTATTAAAAAAATAAAAAATTATATTCACGGGTGCAGGTGGTCCATTGAACCTCATCCCACCCCCTTGATATGCAAATCAATTTAATTAAAAAAATAAAAAATCAAATTAAAAAAATAAAAAAATTTATTCGCTGAAATTCGCGGATGCTGTGGTCCATTGGGATGCTGCGGGTCCAGCGGTGGCGGCGTCATCTCTTAGATCTTGTTTTTTAGTGTTTCTTATTGTTTTTTAAGAAAGACGGCATTCCTTTGTGAGCCAGAATCCTCATTTTCCCCCTACTTAATACTATTCGATAATTATGGATGAAACTAGCGACGCATGTCAAGACGAGCAAGTTTCAATTTCTTTTCGATTTGTCAGTGGTGAGGATTTTAAAATTAATGAATTATTTTTTGGTTTCTATGAAACTTAATCTACTACAGCTGAAGTCTTGATGAAAATTTTAATGGATGTTCTCACTCGTTTTTCTCTGGATATCAAGTCATGCAGAGGTGTTGCTACTGAGGAAGCGGTAAATATGACAAGCGATTCTTCAGGGTTGCAAGCAAAAATCAGAGAAATTGAGTCGCGAGTTATGCATGTTTACTGTTTGGCACATTTTTTGAACCTTGTGACCCAAGAGGCAATGCAAAATGAGACCGTGGTGAGAGACTATCTTGCAAATGTCAAAGAAATGATCAATTTTGTGCTCGGGTCCCCCAACCGACTAGCAATATTTGACTCTTGTTTGAGTCTTTGCAAGCTGGGCCAAGATGGTAGCTCCATTCACCCTGTAGCTCTTCGGCCTTTTTTGCCCTACCGAGTGGTGTTGCAGAATACGTTCGTTGAAAACGATTTTGCAGAATTACGAAGAGTTAATATTGTTCTTTGAGGAAATCGAGCTCAAAAAATCTGATGCCGCTGCTAAAGCTAAAGGTTTCTTAAAATTTCTGTGCTCTTTTGACTTTATATTTGTCACTACGCTTTTTACGCAAATTAGAGGCAGTTGAAATTTTGTATGGCTTTCTGCAAAATTCCTTCTTACAGCTGCAAAAACCCATGGACAATATTCATCGTGTCCGAGAGGTTTTGAAGTTATCTCGAACTGATGAACGTTTCGATGCAGTTTGGAGCTCTTGCTTGGGATTGACCAAAAAATTTGAGTCGAAGAGCCAAAACTTCCAAAAGTTCAAAAAATTCCTCGAAAACTTGATGACGGGGCTCAACCCTTTGCTTTTGCCAGCCCCCGTGATTATTACCGGAAAATTTACTTCGAGGTTTTAGATATTGTGATCAACTGTTTCGATGATCGATTTTCTAAAGCTGCTATGACTCACTTCAAAGAAATTGAAACATTTCTTCTTTCCAAAATTAAAGGTTGCAGTTCTGGAGTAGAATTTAATAAGTATAACTTTGACCCTGAAAGATTAATTTTGCACAGAAATATTATGTTAGATGTGTGTAAATCTAGAAATTTTGACGTTGAAAGTACAGAAGACTTAATGCGCTTCTTTTCCTCAAATAAACACGTCGACGAATTGATTCCAGAGCTGGTTAAGTTGATAAAGATCGCTTTAACTATACCCGTTTCTAAATGTACAGCAGATCGTGTTCTTTCTCCGCCCTGATAAGATTAAAAACTTACCTGCGCAGCACCATGACACAAGGAAAATTGAACAACAACGCAATCATGCATGTCCATAAGCAAAGAACGAAAAATGAATTGAACCTCGAATCTGTGGCGAACATTTTCATCAAACGATCGACTGTTAGTAAGAACACATTCTTTATCAGTGAGTAGTGAGAATTATAAATTCCGCAAAGACTTTAATTTTTGAACTAAAGACTTTCAGTTTCTCTTTTATTTTTAAACTAACAATGAGCGCCAAATTTGAGGCAATCATTTATTAATTTAAATGAACTATTTATTTTCCTTTTTACTCAGTTTGGCATCATTCCAAGAGAGAAGAAAGAACATTCTCGTAAAGACTATTATGTTTTTAACTTAAGACCAAATAGAGGCAACACAATTTTTATTTGTTTAGCTTCCCTCCTTTTAATTCACATATATGTAAAATGTAACATTTCTTACTTATTTTATCATTACTTTCACTATTTCTATGTTTTAAAGATTTAAAAAAGAAAACAACTGTATACCTTTTATGTGGATTAGCTTTTGTACTCATTCATTATTGGGGAAAAAGCACCTAATAAAACGATAGTTTATGTTTACCATTAAGTGTAGTTCATTCAAAAAGACCTAAAACTGTATTTTCAGGAGGATCAATTTTTAAAAATTCAAACGGACCCCCCCCCCCAGATTGTGGACTATGAGTTAGAGCACCCCCACTGATTTTCAAAACCCGGCGCCACTGGGTACACAAAATTACAGCACTGACTACATCTTCTTAGTGTTGAATTTTTGTATCCGATCTGTCATAATTGCCAATAACTTTATTGGGAATACTAAATAAAGTATCGTTAAACTCGATCTAATCATTTGTTTCTCAGTAAATTATCATGAGTCCGAGTAAATTCTCACTACTGGGTCAGTGTGTGTGTTAAACAGGAATGTTAACGAGCATTGTTTATTAACTGTTTTAAACATATTGTTAGTATGGTTAATGTCATAGGAATAAAGAAACATTTGCACAGTTTCAAAAACAGAGAACTAGAAAAGTTCCGTTCTCCAGTCCCGTAATAAAAAATTATAATTTTATTTATTGCAAAGGATTCTAAATTATTATTTACTTAAAGTAATGTGGCAAATGGTTTTTAAATAATTATATTGTAAAGTCAATAAATATAAAGGTACGTATTCATATTTGACAAAATAAATAGTGTGAAACCTACGTTTGGCAAATTTTGTTTAATAGTAAACGATAGAATAGATTGGAGTCACGCTCTCCAGTCAGCAGACTCAGGTTCTACATGATCGTTTACATTATATCCGATGCCTAGTAAACCTACATAGCAATCTGCGACGTCTGGTAACAGTAAAGGATTATTTATTCATCCCCTCTCCTAAAATAAAAGGATGGTTTTACGTAGATGAATTTTAACGTAATCACCCCGAAGAAGCGTGCTATATAAAACGTTTTTACCACTCCCGTTTTAGAACTGACTTATTTAATTATTCCAACAACAAAAAATTCTTTTCCATTTTCTCTTACTCGCTCAGAAATATTAAATCTGTTGGTCATTTTGTTTGTATCTCTTTCTCAGTCTATGTCTGTTTCTCTCTCTCTCTCTCTCTCTCTCTCTCTCTCTCTCTCTCTCTCTCTCTCTCTCTCTCTCTCTCTCTCTCTCTCTCTCTCTCTCACAACATCTATTTTATTTCATGCTTATTTTGCATAGTTTTAGCAAATATCTTTGTTTTTGCCTTGTTGCTGATAGTCCTCATCTCTCACCTTTACTCTGCGACAATTCAGCTTAGTCGCTGTCGTTATCAGTTGCTGTCGGTAAGTGTCCTTTTCTTTTACTATTAAATTTACTAATTCTTTGTATATTCAATTACAAAATAGTTTGCTCACAACATACTTTTAATTGTTTACAAACATTATTAGGACTTAACTGCATAAAATTTACGTAAGATGTTTATAGTTGGGTGGAATGTGTATAAAAGGATACAGAAAACGTATAGTAAGTCTTACTTCTAAGGAAAACTCTTAAACAAAGGTTAAATTACGAAACATTAATCATTTTTTGCATACTGTGAAAAATATAACGCATAGGAACTTTTGCAAAATTTACACCACTAGTTATAAAAAAATTGTTACACAATATAAATTATGTAAAAAATACGTTTCTAGCAAATAACTTTCTTATAAAAAAAATTGAACTTTTTTTTGGTACATACGCAAAAATATTAACTGGTATAAAATACGGAGAAAATAAACTTTTTAAACATAAATAAAAACCTAGGTAAAATTTTTACAAACCTTTAACGTTCTTAAGCCTGAAAAATAAATTTGCGTAGATAAAACGTACAATTATGTATGAATATTCCTCTGTTTAAGATTAACATGGACGTTGAGAATTTTTAAAAAACGTGTGGGTAGAGTGTTGAGAATTGAAAATTTAATTATACCACCTGTCCAGTGCCTGTGAAATTTGCAAGATATAATTTAGTATAAAAAATCAAAGGAAAAGTCGGCTATGCTATATTAAGAGATTATGCTATATAAGGGACTACTTTGAAACGCCTCATCATAACATTATTAAAACTTCTACCAGCTGTGTTAAAACCTCCAGCACAACGGTTGCCGGAAAGAATAAACAAAAGACTGAGGTAGATTGAATTAATTATTAAGTGAAAATTCTTAAGTAAAGTTTTCGTGTATTAGAGACAATTTTTAAAATCAATTTTCTTTGAAGTTTTATTGAAAGGCGTTTCACTTTTTTTAACACTGTATCTAATGTCGCGCTAGTCAAATCAATTTGAAAAAATTTCTTGTGGACCAAACAAGAATTTTATTTAATAAAATTGACTTCAATTGCCAGATGTGAATATATTATCCCTGCTCTGGAAAACTATGCTTACGTAGTATGACTACAGTTCGGGTAGAGAAAACCTGGTAGTATACTAGAACTATAAGTAACAGTAAACGGAAGTCATGCTTTGGTAAAGTTTTCTTTAGAAATTATCTCTCATTTCGCAAAAATGTTTTACCTAGTTTCACAAATGGTTTCCGTCAGAGGAAACTTAATGTGTCTCGTAAGTATTCTTAATTAGGCGTTTACACGTTAGTTAAATTCAAGAAACCTTCATGACTCTATATTCATTTTAGCCAACCGAGTCTAGCCCAGTCGGTTGTTTTTCCAGCTTGACTTCGTAAATCTTTTCTGTTGAGTAATGTTTACTTAATTTTTTTTAGTCTTCCTCAGTACTTTTATGGTTTTTACGAATAGAGTATATTCGATATTTGATCACTACAGCTGTTACAGGAAAAGTGCTACAACGAACATAATGTACGCGAACGAACTCTTATTATTTCTTACAGTTTCGTTAACAGTTGATGTTGAGGTACGCAGGGGTCACCTAAAACAGCTGTAAAACTAAAGTTGCAGGTTATCGAATTAAGAATTAAGATACTTTTAGAATAAAATACATATAAAAAATATATTTCGAAATATTACGATAAAAATAAGTCATGTTTTTTGTTGGAAGAATTTGTACTTACTTGGTGTGTTCAATAGGCGAATCAGTACAAATCACTAACTGTACTCTGAAATGGGGTTACATTTATGAGATCTATGCACTGAAATAGAACACGGTGCCTATTTATATACAGCTCTGCGTGTATCCGTGCGTCAGACATACACGACGTAGCTTTTTATAACGCTAATCGTATTCTCATTCTATGATTTATATTGACAATATTTTTCCATTTCTCTATTTGGGCTAGTTTATATACGCAAGCAAACAATCATAATTATTAACATGTTCTCAGTATGCCTACATTAGAATGTGTATCCCTACTATTACAAGCTCTCTGACAAATAAATTACACGGTATAACATAACGATGTTTACGTTAAGTTGAATATCATACAAGGTCACCGAAAAGTGTGTGATATCATTACAAAAATTTATATCCGTTCATCTTCGTATATAAATATGTTTACACATTGCGTGTATATGACTCTGCTGTATTACATTGCATACATATTACATTTTTCTCTTCAAAAGACTCTATGTTGTCTGAAATTTCTTTCCCATATCAAAGGGACTGATAAATTCTTAGCTCACTTAAATCTTGTTTGCTAGTAAGGCATAGAGAAATTAAAGGTAATTGATGAGAACCAGGTAGAGAGTACGTCAAGAAAAAGCAATGTATAAACGGTAATGGAGTTACAGTCAACTGTAACATTGTACAGACTCCCACAGTTCCAGTGTTGTACAGTTAATAATTCCTGTGTCTATACAGTTTTCAATTACTGTACATGTCATTATTTTATATTCTCTTAATACTTTACGTTCTGTGAACAAGTTAATATAATCTGTTCATACAGAATTCTGATATACCTGTTAGTATAAACTGTGAATAGTCTTTATTTCTAAAGATAACTTTATGGCCTCTGTCACTTTTACTCATTTAACCAATTCTTCAGGTTTCGTTCTCCCGACTTATCAATTCTTCTTTAGTCATTATACACATTGCAAAATAGAAATCTAATGAGAACTTAATCAAATATTTTTAGTTATATAATTATCACACGTACTAATTTCTTTAAAATTATTCGGCATATTATTTATGAAAGGCATGTAGAATACACATACAAATTTGATCAGAAAACATTTCACTCTATAATTAATCTAAGCTCCGGCAGTTGAATTTATTCTTTCAAGTTATGAGAGAAATTAGTCACACTTGTCACAGCTTTTAATAATATTAACCCTGAAAATTTCAATATAAGTATAACATAAGAATAGCACTGGTCAAGTGATACAAATAAGTTTTCATTTTTCAACAGGTTTTCTGCACTTCTGATAGGCAAAACCAAGTATGCATAAGTTAAATTTTAAATGTTTTAATCCTGTAAGTATAAAGTACTAATTTAATAGTATGTTTAATAGTATATTCCTTGTTTATCTTATTTGGAAAATTTTGTTTTTAAAACTAAAGTCAGAAACTTTTAAAAAATAATTTTAGTTGCCCGGTAGTGATGCTTACAAAAACATTAGTTGTGTTCATTCCTTACACGCTGGTGTCAGCAACGTTTCTTAGTATTTACACCAGAAAGATGGTTTCCTTTTACAAGTCAGCTTTATCCTTTGCTTTAAAGAAATCTTCTTTCTGTGTACTCTACTACATTAAATTTTACTGCTTGAGCCTTATGTAAACTGCATGCAGTTGAAAATCCTAAGTAAACTTCTGGTTTGCCACAAGCAAAGTATAGACGGCTGAAAAAATGAAACTCACTTTATAAATAACAACACAATGCATTTTTCTGAGTTCAAGTTTTCTATGGCCGTTGTACAAAATTAATTTCGTTTATTCTGTTACTGTGTGCTTTCCTTCTTTCCGTACATAGAATTAAGGAGTACAAGGATTTCAAAGTTTTAAATAATTAATTTTGTTTATTTTGTCCACTTGCTCTTAAGAAAAGAGTTTTTTAAAATTATTATTATTATATTTAATAATACGCTTTTCAAACTAAGACTTCTTAAATTAAAACAGTTTCAGCACGACTTAAAAAAGAAATTTCGACTCCTGAACAAACCCAAGACGTAACTTGTAAAAGTATTATTCGTTCATTCAAGTGAATATTTTACTTATTTCTATTTTTAAACATGTTTATAATAAATGAAAAATGTATATGTCACTTGCAAGAATTATTGTTTTTTTTATTTTAATGATATAAAATATTTATACAATATTTTTAAAAAAACGTTTAATGTAATTTTTGTAATATTTTACTGTTAGGTTATCGATGAAATTTATACACAAGTGTAATTACGTTATTAAGACACAGTAAATGTAAATGAATATCTGACTGAATTAATGAAATAAATTTAATGACTTTTTTTCTAATTCAGGTTAGTCAACTGGCTGGTTTGGGTTCTAGTCGCCCGACCGTTATGTGAAATGGACGCCTCTCATAAAGTTTGACGTTAAATCTAACGAAACAAATTAAATGTAAAATGGGTCTCTGTAACAACTGGGTTAGAAGACGTAACTAGCTGTAACAAATCTAGCTTAGTGTACTGAAAAATTCATTTTATATATCTTACAAATGGAAAACTGTAACAAATACGTGTGAGGAGTGTAAGACAAACTTGTTTTAAAATATGTACTTCAGTTATAAACTAAATATAGGTTATGTATATGGTGTAATGCAACAAAATAGGAAGACTAAATAAGTGTAAAAACTCAAAACTAAAAAGACCTATAAAAAAATAATTGAAACTAAAACAATAATAAATGGCAATGAAGTACAATGCATTTAGTAAATGGAGTAATGTACCATAATATATAAACAATAAAATGTATATAAGATTTAATGATAAGAGTGCAGTCATAACGAGCATAAACCAGTGAATAATAATGAATAATAATCAATCAAACAGGATTGAGAAAATTAGTGTCAGTGTTTAGGTGATTTAATAAATCATCACCATAAAATCACCACAAATATGTGGTGAAATCTCATAGAAAACTAAGTGTTTTACAAACAACGAACACAAATCAAGTGATAATATTATATGTATGAATAACAAAATCAATAATAATTGTTTATGTTCTCAATTCCTTACTACTATAGAAATAGGACTATATTTAATTGAAAGGGCAACCGTTAATTATCATACAAAAAGAATGATCAATAAATAAAACACAGCAAAATGGGCTTACATGAGACATGGTTACTATGTGTTGAACCATTATATAGATTAATTGGAAAAAATAGTTTAGTTGTGCAAATGTTCATTAGGATCATAGCCACATGGGCATGACAGTAAGTTAATATAATAATATATCTTTTTTATTTGTTAAAATAAGGATACATCTTTTGTTTGTTAAAATAAGGTTATAGGAATGTAATGAAGAGTATAGCTTAAATAAGTCACCAGAAGGTAACAAAGTAATAAAAAACAATACAATTTGTAAAGTTAAAGCAGTATACCAAGCAATAGGCCAATAGTAGTGTTTTAGGATTGGTCATATAACTAATTATGGTAAACTGCAGAAATAAGAAAATGTTATGGTATGTTAAACAGTGTTTAAAGTTGTTGCAAATAATTTAAATGTTGAAAATTTGTTAGAATACCAGTCATGGAAACATGGCATGAATTTAAATGTTTATAAAGTTTGTTAATGAAGAAATAGAATAAGGGTATAATAAAGTTTAATACAATGTAGTAGAATTACAGAGAAAATGTGCAATTAATCATAAGACTTTAAACTAACAGGACAAATAATGATTGTAAAAGAACAAAACAAGGAAGTAAAGAAACAACAGGGCCTAGGCAGATGTTAAACATTAAAAGTAGTATCAAAATTAGGTAACAAAAAGTCAAACCACTGTGAATTAGTGAAAGTAAGCCAGAATTATTAAATAGATTTTCTTTTTTTATAGTAATCATAATGTAGTAATTAGTTTAAGGAATTATAACATGATTTTGTGAAAGTCAAATGACTAAACGGCCTATAAAAAACATGATTTTGTAAATCACAAAAAATACGTAATAGGTCACACACACACAGGTCATATCAGGTATCAAATTGTTTGTAATAAAATAAGGAAAACCATTACGTAAATTAAAATAAGTAAAATTAGGTAATAGTTAGGGAGTAATTTGTACTGGAAGGTGAAAAAACCATTTAAATGGTTCATGTGACCCAGAGTTCAGCTGAACTAACCAATGAGGAATTAACAAAATTTGGTCAAGACCGTTTGAAAGAGTAAGAAAACGAATTAATTGATTGTTAGACTTAAATGCGAGCAGGTCAACTCTGTGGGGGGAAGAACAAAAAGTTCAACCAAGTATCAATTCCGAGTGTGTCAAAAAAGAAGAAATAATTATATAAACCAAGACGTTATTAAAAAATGAAGATAATATAAATCAACAAGCATAAAATAAGAAAAGAACAAGTAATAAGTAAAGTATAAAATAAAAATAAAGTGAAATTGTTTCAACTAAATATGGTAAGAATAACTGTAACGTATTGCCGCATTAAAAATCCAGGGAACCCATCTTAACTGACACCTGCCAATTACATGGGCTGCCTACGTTGTAACGAACTATTATTAAAGTCAAATTAATTGAACAAATTGCTTAATATAACTATAAGGAAACAAGGGAAGGTATTTTACTGATTTGTGCACTCATTTTCATGTGTAATAAGACGACTTCTCTTTATTAACAACAGTTACTAAAAGATCCCATGACATCATTAATTAAACTAAAATATTTAAATGCTTTTCATAAAACTTTGGGATCAAATTGATTATGTATTCTTATACCTCGGATCCGAGTTTACTTTATGTTTATTTATAGAAAAGACTTCTAATTATTTTCAGTTCATCTAGAAGCTTGCAAGACTTCTTTTACCATTTGAAGAATGGCATTATTACTTGAAGTGATAATAAATTACTTTTACATTTAAGGCGTTACAACGTATGATAATTGAATTTTACAGTAAACTCTTAGATTGTCTCATTGTAATTTTTAAATAAATTTAATCGTCTTTGAAAAGTCTCTTTTAGAAGTGAGTTGTGTATCAAATATGATTAACTCTCGATAGCAATGCTATCGAGTCACCTTTACAATTGAACGTAGTAACCTCGTCCTGGGGTGTCTGTCTTGGGAATTCTTGGAGTCGGCGTCATCATCTGGGTCGTGTCTTCGGCAAGAATTAGGTCGGATGTTCACTGCGGAGATTGAAGTTTCTTTGGTGTAAGTAGATGTAGATTCACGGATGTCCTAGGCAGCGTCTTATGCATCGTATACGTGTATTTATGAATTTACTGCAGATCACATCTTCAGGAGTGATGTTGTAATTGGAGTTACCTCTTAAGGAGAGACGTCATCTTGCTTACCACTAATTCTGTTTTTGTGTTACATTTTAAATTGTGACATTTACAGAATAAAAAAAAATGTAATTAATTAAGGTTGCGTACAATTAACCATTTAAATCTCACAATAATAATAATAAAAACATGTAGGTACTAAGTGTAAATGGAAGAAGTAATTAATAAGGGCAAAGTACCCATAAAGAAAAGGCATATTGTAAATAATTATTATGTTCGTATTTAACCCTTTGCTTGCTATCAAGCGCCTACCTGTTGATACCGGACTCGACCTGTTTTCGGAGCCTACTGTAATTAAAATAATAGAGTAAACTAATGTTAATAATTAAAGTATCTGTAGACACAGATAGTAACTAAAACAATTAATTTAAATGATGTATTTTTATCTAGCGATAGTTTGTATAAATAAAAAGTTTATTTAAAGAGAAAACAGGAACTATATATGCTCGCGGAATAAACACCCCACTCTCTCTCGTCATGTACAAGGGTAGCGGACGAAAAATCGCTCTCTTGCGATGACGACGCCCAGCTGTGCAGACGCACGAGCAAAATGCTCTGTTCAAAAGTTATACAATTTGTTGTTAGTGTGGATTAATTGATTATTATTTTGTATTTTACTAACCGTTACAAAAAGTGTAACATGTAACGTTAACAAAAAGAAAATTCCAAAAACTTTGTAACAAGAAGAAAGATGTAACTACAAACGACGAGTGTTAATAAAGAAAAAACGATGACTGCAATCTTCACCGATGGACGAATCTTTTCAACATCTGACCTGTGGTCATGGACCATCTAAATGAGAACTCTAGTATACCCTACCGATGATGCAGTTCGAGACATCTGAGAATCAACGAGTATCTGTGTAGAAGACTCTACCTATCCTGCAGACGTATTAAGCCATGAACAACAGAGACCAGACCAAGACGAGGACGACGTTTTAGGAATCCCAAGACGGAACCACATGGAGGCGATTACTACATCCAAAAATAGAGGTGACTCGATAGCACGTCTATCGAGGACTAATGATAATAATTTTTGTAACACAATACTCTATTTAAGAGACTTTCAGAGACGATTGATTTTGTAAGAATATAAAAACTTTAATTTGAGAATTTAATTGTAACTATTCAATATCATTCAATTGTAACAGTTTAGATATTAACGTAACGTAATGTTATTAATACCATTCTTCTAATGGAATATATATAAAGCAAAAAGGTAAAAGTCTTGCAAGATAAAAATTTTGAATTAAATATAATTAAAAGATTAGAGACTAAATACCAATGGTTATCCGGATCCGGGGGTATAGCTAGATAAATTTGTTGTGATCCCATATTCTAAATAAAGCATTTCACTTAATTTTACTAATTTAATTAATAACGTCATGGGATCTGTTCTTTGGAGTAAATGTTATATTTCAAATGTTTAATAAAGCAAGTCTTCTTGTTACACACATATACTGAGTATATAAATCAACAGTTTCACCTTCCCTGATTCCTTGTATGTCTTACTGTGTGTTGTTCTGATTTAAATTTCAGCTCGTCTCGAATAAGGCAGCCTGAAATAATTGGCAGAACCAATTATTTTGGGTTCCCTCCGTTATAACTCTAAAGAAGAGGTTATAAGATGCGCCACTCTGCTAATTTGTTTAAATTTTGCTACTAATAACAAAAAAAATTTTGTGACTTGTGTTGCTAAACAGTAATTGTGTCCCTATTCATAAGCTGTTGATTTATTTACTCGTGTATTTTAATATGTGTCAGAAATTTAAATAAGATAAAATAATAATTAATATTATAGTAATATAGTATAGATAATTTTATTAGTAAATATGATATGTGTAAAGTAAGAGTAACATATAATCCAAGGTAAACAAACCATGTAGGTACTTGTTAAAAGTCCCATTCATAAACGTACCCCATTCACGACAATCTCGGACATGTAAATTTCCTGTTGCCGATTGTTTAATATTATCGTAGTCGGTCTCCCCAGTTAGAGTGAGGACCATCGGTCACCCTTCTTGTGTGGTGTATTGTTATTTGAAGCGTGTCTGTTCATGTGTTGATAACCGAAGGGGGAATCTTTTGCCGTAAGCATCTGTAAACATGTGTGAGATTTCTCTCTCTCTCTTTCTATGTAAAATGACAACCTTTGTCATCTCATTTTAATTGTTTATTAATAAACGTGTAAGAATACGATTTATTCATATTGTTATGTTACTGTAAAATGATATAGCGTTGTATAGTAGTAAATACTAATGGTAGAATAATTAATTCTTGCCACTTTACGAAAATGGCTGAATTTAATCCTGATTTATTAGTAAAAGATGAGCTATGCTACGAAGCACTTTTACGAGGTCTAAAACACGTGAATGTAACCGTGTCTGAATTACGAAAATCATTACGCCAAACCGGATCAGAGACAACCTCGCAGTTAGATAAATTGCGTGAACTCGATTATGACGGCGAACGAGAAACCTGTTATGCGAAATATCGGGAACTGATAGTATTATCTCAGAACCTTAAGGACAAGAAATCACCCACGGAACTTTTGCGCGTTACGCAACGTATAGAACATTTAACCCGCCGATTAAATAATTTATTAAGCTGGCCCGACGTCACCGTCGTCCCCGCCGATGTGCAGAAATTTGCAGACGAGGCATTACGCCAATTACCTATAATTATTAACGACTTACGTTGAAAGCCAGATGAATCGAGAATGGAGGAAATTGAGCAAGACTTACAAAAATTATATATCTCCCCTGTTCAATCCCCTAATGTAGAAGAACCCCCACCACCTAAAGTTCAGCGTACTCGTACTAATCAAAATGCGACCACTAATCCTTCGAAGGAAATACAAAACGTAAATTTGAATGTTGAACTCTACGGAAAGATTTCCCACCCAGTAGAGAAAATAATTAATGAGATTCCTTACACCGATGGGTTAAGTATAACGATACTGTTAACTTTTATAAAATACCTGCTGCAAATAAAAGATTTACAACAATTAAACGATCGGCAAATACTGCAAGTAATATTACCCAAATGTAAACCACCATTACGAGATCGTGTACTAGAAACATTAAACTCAAGTCTTTCAGTAGAAGATCTTCATACGAATATAATCAAATATTTTATCCCCACTGGAATTTATGAGGATATCAAAAGAAGTACTGTACTTAGAGTACAAGGAGCTCGCGAAAGACTGGCCCACTATATTGCGGATATCCGAGAATCTTCACGTATACTACAAGTCGACTGGACTGAAAAACAATTGGTCGATACGATCCTAGTAGGCTTGTCTCCTGATGAACGCTCCCGTTTAGCACTAATAAGTATACCCCTTACGTTCGCGGACTTTGAACAATGTAGTATTTATTCTTCCAATGTTTGGTACGCAGATCAGCACAGACATGCATCGATATCCACTACACAAAATAGAAAAGAAATGCATGCCTTAGTATCTGACGCAAGAAGTATACAAGAAAGAAGACCATTTCGAAGATCAACCAATGGCTATGGTAAGTCGCAGGAGGCTCAACCACTCCAGGAAACCAGTAAGACACAACGTAAAGAATATGTGTGTTATAACTGCGGAAAATCTGGACATCTCAGTAGATACTGTAAACAAAAAAGGTATAATCAAAAAACTCATTATCCAAAAAACATGTAAGGCAGGGAGATCCAAAACCCTGTGTCTTCCGCAGCATCGTAAAAAAAGGTAAACCCCTGAGAGTCAACAAAATAAAACAAAATAATAATAATAACAAAAGAAAACTAGACCCCTATGTAAAAAAATTTATAGATAAATGTAACCCTATTAATAAGTGTAATTTCAGTAAGTGTCAATTACCTTATGTACAAGTTGACCTTGGTGTAACATCCACCCTTGGTTTAATTGATTCCGGATCAACGCGAAGTTTAATTAGTCATGACCTCGCCAATAAGTTATTTAAACATAATTTAGTCAAACGCAGTCAATCTGTAAACATTAAATGCTCAACCGCTAACAAACAAAACTTAATAATAAAACTTATCATCACGTGTAAAGTTAAAATAAAACATTTGACGTGGTATTTTCCAATGTTAGTAAGCGACGAATTAGGACCCGAGTTAATATTGGGAGCCGATTTTATCGGTAAAACAGGAATAATTCTAAATATTCGTGATAAGAAATTTTACTTTGGATTCGATCGTTCACGGAAATATAACTTAGAGGATAATTCAAATAACAGAGAAAGTACAAGCACTACTTCTTCTCATCTAAAGCATCACGAATGTGAATTAGGTCATCTGGAAAGTAAAGATAGACGTAACATACAAAGGTTAATAAATCAATTCTCCAATGTGCTCACCCCCAAGTTAGGACTGACGGATCTGATAAATTTGAGCGATAATAAAGTAATACGTTTAGCCCCATACAAGTTATCACCGCCAAAAATGGAAGTAATGAGGAACCAAATTAATAAACTATTAGAACAAGGAGTCATCGAACCCTCTACTTCATCTTATTCATCCCCTGCGTTTTTAGTACCCAAAAGCAACGATAAACATAGATTAGTTGTAGACTATAGACAACTAAATAAACGAATAGAATTTGAATCCATTCCACTTCCCGACATCCACAGTGCTTTTCATTATTTTACGAAAGCAAAAATTTTTACCATTATGGATTTGAATCAGGCTTTTCATCAGATACCACTTTCAGAAGAATCGAAACGTCTCACCGCTTTTGCCGTGCCTTTCAACCTATACCAATTTACTAGGGTACCTTTTGGTATTTCCCAAGGTAGTTCTGTATGTAGCAGATTGTTAGAAAAATTATTTCACGACATAAAGTTTAAATATGTGTACCACTACCTAGACGATATTGTTATTTACAGCGAGTCAATGGAACAACATCTTGCACATATACGTGAAGTATTATGACGATTAGAGAAAGCTGGATTAACCGTAAACCCCAGTAAAGTAAATTTTGCTGTGACACAATTCTCCTTTTTAGGTCACATCGTAAAAGCCAACGGAAAGGTAAGCATAGACCCAGAGCGAACCTGTGCTATCAGAGAATTTTTACCACCGCGGGATGCGAAAGGAATTGCTCGATTTTTAGGAATGATAAATTATTTCCACAAGTATATCCCACATCTAGCCGAAATCGCAGCACCACTAAATACTTTAAGAAAGAAGGGAGTAAAATTTGAGTGGAATGAACAACGCCAAACCGCATTTGAGAAATTAAAGGAAAGCATCATATCACCCCCCGTACTACAATTAGCCGTTTTTAGTAAACCGTTTGTTGTGCAAACCGACAGTTCAAGTGTAGCCCTAGGTGCAGTAATTTATCAGGAAGTAGATAACTCTCGATTACCAATTAGTTACGCTTCACGCACCCTGACGGACCAAGAAAAGAAATACTCCGCATACGAATTAGAATGCTTAGCTATCGTTTTTGCGTTTGAGAAGTTCAAACCATTTTTAGAACATAAAGAGTTTTTGCTAGAAACAGATAATCAAGCTTTATCATGGCTACTAAACCACCCAAAACAATTAGGTCGAATCGGAAGATGGGTATTGAGATTAAATTGTTTTAAATTCAAAGTACAACATATTAGAGGCACCCAAAACGTAGTGGCCGATACCCTGGCACGTATGTTCCAGCCTAGTAGTAATAATTACGAAAACAAGAGTAGAGAGACACCTATTATTAATGCGTTAATTACCGAATTTCCTCTTGCATTTACGGATTTAGCCCATTACCAACAACAAGACCCACGTTTGAGTCCGATCATCAAACAACTTGAAAAAGGAAACAAGTCTGAAAAATACCTATTAAATAAGAAAGTATTATGTTGTAGAATAGCTAACGGAAAATATTTGCGTATCATCGCCCCGGATATTATTAAACCTATGCTAATGGAATATTATCACTCTTCCACCATTGGAGCACATATGGGAATAAATAAAACCATACATCGGATTCGGAGAGAATATCACTGGGAAAATATGAACAGTGAGATAGCTAACTTTGTAAAAAGGTGTAAGTTGTGTGCACTCAGCAAACCAGCGAGAAACAGTCAAATAAGTCAGTTAATATCTGAGATTCCTGCCACCCCATTTTCCAAAATTTATTTAGACTTTTCTGGACCCTACCCACGTTCCAAGTCAGGAAATACTATGTTACTAATTTGCGTAGATTCGTTTAGTAAGTTCGTCTGGATGTACCCCATGCGGCGAGCTTTAGCTACGACAACAGTAAGCATTTTACAGAATAGATTATTCAAAGATTTCGGTATTCCAGTCCATCTAGTGTCGGATAACGGACCACAGTTTAAGTCCAAGGAATTCAGGAACATGTGTTTCAAACTAGGTATAAACCACATTACCACTACCGAGTATCGCCCGCAAGGTAATATAGCTGAGAGGTATTTGCGAAACCTAAAATCTGCTTTAATTGCCTACCATGCTAACGACCATACTTCGTGGGACCAGAACCTATCCTGGATACAATTCGCCTTTAATTCGGCATATCATGAAGGACATAAGTCTACCCCATTCGAATTGTTGTTCAAGTATAAACCTAATCACCCATTATCCACAAAGTGGAAAATACATGAATTGTTACCCCTTGAAATTAGGGATAAAAATATTAGAAAGATATGGAACGAAGCGCGCGCTAATTTACGAACAAACTTAGCGAAGTCAAGGAAATATTACGAGCAAAAGAATAAGAATAATAAAGTAAAATACCAAATCGGAGATTTAGTTATGTATAACACGCACCCAACGAGTAGTGCAGTCGATAAGACAACTTCCAAGCTATCTTACAGATGGTGCGGTCCTTATCAAATTCACAAATACTTAACTCCGGTAACTGTGACCCTGTACGAACCCTCTACTCAAAAATATGTGCGAAGGACACATATTTCACAGATAAAACGTTATCTTGAAGAAGAAAATAGTAGAGTGCCAGTTAATTAAATAAGTAAATGTGAAAACAATGTTTAGTACTCAACCGCAAAAGTACTTGAGTAACCTTTGGCTACCTTGTCGTATAAGTAGGTACGAGGCCTGATCAACCTTGAATCCTCTTCATCGAAAGTAGAGCAAAGCAAGAAGTCAGCTGACATCCAATAAAGGTAATGGAGTAATTAAAGAGTAAATTCTATAACGAAGAAAAACTCTCTCTCAAAAAAAAAGGAAAAATCCGGTAGTAGTAATAAGTAGTAGAGTTAAGGAAATGTAGAATGTTGAAAATATGTTATAATGTAAATTTTATGTAGTAATAGAATTAGCGTGTAAAACATGAAGTATATGTATAGATGGTAAGAAACAGCCAGTCAAGAATGACTTATGCTGCTAGTAATTATATACAGCCAGAAACGGGTGAGAGAAATTTCACACGGAACTTCCCAAGCATACTCTCGGTACATAGCTGACCAAAATTTTAGGAGTCTGTGTTGGTAAGGAGGCGGAGTATGTGACGATTTAAATTGTGACATTTACAGAATAAAAAAAAATTTAATTAATTAAGGTTGCGTACAATTAACCATTTAAATCTCACAATAATAATAATAAAAACATGTAGGTACTAAGTGTAAATGGAAGAAGTAATTAATAAGGGCAAAGTACCCATAAAGAAAAGGCATATTGTAAATAATTATTATGTTCGTATTTAACCCTTTGCTTGCTATCAAGCGCCTACCTGTTGATACCGGACTCGACCTGTTTTCCGAGTCTACTGTAATTAAAAATAATAGAGTAAACTAATGTTAATAATTAAAGTATCTGTAGACACAGATAGTAACTAAAACAATTAATTTAAATGATGTATTTTTATCTAGCGATAGTTTGTATAAATAAAAAGTTTATTTAAAGAGAAAACAGGAACTATATATGCTCGCGGAATAAACACCCCACTCTCTCTCGTCATGTACAAGGGTAGCGGACGAAAAATCGCTCTCTTGCGATGACCACGCCCAGCTGTGCAGACGCACGAGCAAAATGCTCTGTTCAAAAGTTATACAATTTGTTGTTAGTGTGGATTAATTGATTATTATTTTGTATTTTACTAACCGTTACAAAAAGTGTAACATGTAACGTTAACAAAAAGAAAATTCCAAAAACTTTGTAACAAGAAGAAAGATGTAACTACAAACGACGAGTGTTAATAAAGAAAAAACGATGACTGCAATCTTCACCGATGGACGAATCTTTTCAACATCTGACCTGTGGTCATGGACCATCTAAATGAGAACTCTAGTATACCCTACCGATGATGCAGTTCGAGACACCTGAGAATCAACGAGTATCTGTGTAGAAGACTCTACCTATCCTGCAGACGTATTAAGCCATGAACAACAGAGACCAGACCAAGACGAGGACGACGTTTTAGGAATCCCAAGACGGAACCACATGAAGGCGATTACTACATCCAAAAATAGAGGTGACTCGATAGCACGTCTATCGAGGACTAATGATAATAATTTTTGTAACACAATACTCTATTTAAGAGACTTTCAGAGACGATTGATTTTGTAAGAATATAAAAACTTTAATTTGAGAATTTAATTGTAACTATTCAATATCATTCAATTGTAACAGTTTAGATATTAACGTAACGTAATGTTATTAATACCATTCTTCTAATGGAATATATATAAAGCAAAAAGGTAAAAGTCTTGCAAGATAAAAATTTTGAATTAAATATAATTAAAAGATTAGAGACTAAATACCAATGGTTATCCGGATCCGGGGGTATAGCTAGATAAATTTGTTGTGATCCCATATTCTAAATAAAGCATTTCACTTAATTTTACTAATTTAATTAATAACGTCATGGGATCTGTTCTTTGGAGTAAATGTTATATTTCAAATGTTTAATAAAGCAAGTCTTCTTGTTACACACATATACTGAGTATATAAATCAACAGTTTCACCTTCCCTGATTCCTTGTATGTCTTACTGTGTGTTGTTCTGATTTAAATTTCAGCTCGTCTCGAATAAGGCAGCCTGAAATAATTGGCAGAACCAATTATTTTGGGTTCCCTCCGTTATAACTCTAAAGAAGAGGTTATAAGATGCGCCACTCTGCTAATTTGTTTAAATTTTGCTACTAATAACAAAAAAAATTTTGTGACTTGTGTTGCTAAACAGTAATTGTGTCCCTATTCATAAGCTGTTGATTTATTTACTCGTGTATTTTAATATGTGTCAGAAATTTAAATAAGATAAAATAATAATTAATATTATAGTAATATAGTATAGATAATTTTATTAGTAAATATGATATGTGTAAAGTAAGAGTAACATATAATCCAAGGTAAACAAACCATGTAGGTACTTGTTAAAAGTCCCATTCATAAACGTACCCCATTCACGACAATCTCGGACATGTAAATTTCCTGTTGCCGATTGTTTAATATTATCGTAGTCGGTCTCCCCAGTTAGAGTGAGAACCATCGGTCACCCTTCTTGTGTGGTGTATTGTTATTTGAAGCGTGTCTGTTCATGTGTTGATAACCGAAGGGGGAATCTTTTGCCGTAAGCATCTGTAAACATGTGTGAGATTTCTCTCTCTCTCTTTCTATGTAAAATGACAACCTTTGTCATCTCATTTTAATTGTTTATTAATAAACGTGTAAGAATACGATTTATTCATATTGTTATGTTACTGTAAAATGATATAGCGTTGTATAGTAGTAAATACTAATGGTAGAATAATTAATTCTTGCCACTTTACGAAAATGGCTGAATTTAATCCTGATTTATTAGTAAAAGATGAGCTATGCTACGAAGCACTTTTACGAGGTCTAAAACACGTGAATGTAACCGTGTCTGAATTACGAAAATCATTACGCCAAACCGGATCAGAGACAACCTCGCAGTTAGATAAATTGCGTGAACTCGATTATGACGGCGAACGAGAAACCTGTTATGCGAAATATCGGGAACTGATAGTATTATCTCAGAACCTTAAGGACAAGAAATCACCCACGGAACTTTTGCGCGTTACGCAACGTATAGAACATTTAACCCGCCGATTAAATAATTTATTAAGCTGGCCCGACGTCACCGTCGTCCCCGCCGATGTGCAGAAATTTGCAGACGAGGCATTACGCCAATTACCTATAATTTTTAACGACTTACGTCGAAAGCCAGATGAATCGAGAATGGAGGAAATTGAGCAAGACTTACAAAAATTATATATCTCCCCTGTTCAATCCCCTAATGTAGAAGAACCCCCACCACCTAAAGTTCAGCGTACTCGTACTAATCAAAATGCGACCACTAATCCTTCGAAGGAAATACAAAACGTAAATTTGAATGTTGAACTCTACGGAAAGATTTCCCACCCAGTAGAGAAAATAATTAATGAGATTCCTTACACCGATGGGTTAAGTATAACGATACTGTTAACTTTTATAAAATACCTGCTGCAAATAAAAGATTTACAACAATTAAACGATCGGCAAATACTGCAAGTAATATTACCCAAATGTAAACCACCATTACGAGATCGTGTACTAGAAACATTAAACTCAAGTCTTTCAGTAGAAGATCTTCATACGAATATAATCAAATATTTTATCCCCACTGGAATTTATGAGGATATCAAAAGAAGTACTGTACTTAGAGTACAAGGAGCTCGCGAAAGACTGGCCCACTATATTGCGGATATCCGAGAATCTTCACGTATACTACAAGTCGACTGGACTGAAAAACAATTGGTCGATACGATCCTAGTAGGCTTGTCTCCTGATGAACGCTCCCGTTTAGCACTAATAAGTATACCCCTTACGTTCGCGGACTTTGAACAATGTAGTATTTATTCTTCCAATGTTTGGTACGCAGATCAGCACAGACATGCATCGATATCCACTACACAAAATAGAAAAGAAATGCATGCCTTAGTATCTGACGCAAGAAGTATACAAGAAAGAAGACCATTTCGAAGATCAACCAATGGCCATGGTAAGTCTCAGGAGGCTCAACCACTCCAGGAAACCAGTAAGACACAACGTAAAGAATATGTGTGTTATAACTGCGGAAAATCTGGACATCTCAGTAGATACTGTAAACAAAAAAGGTATAATCAAAAAACTCATTATCCAAAAAACATGTAAGGCAGGGAGATCCAAAACCCTGTGTCTTCCGCAGCATCGTAAAAAAAGGTAAACCCCTGAGAGTCAACAAAATAAAACAAAATAATAATAATAACAAAAGAAAACTAGACCCCTATGTAAAAAAATTTATAGATAAATGTAACGCTATTAATAAGTGTAATTTCAGTAAGTGTCAATTACCTTATGTACAAGTTGACCTTGGTGTAACATCCACCCTTGGTTTAATTGATTCCGGATCAACGCGAAGTTTAATTAGTCATGACCTCGCCAATAAGTTATTTAAACATAATTTAGTCAAACGCAGTCAATCTGTAAACATTAAATGCTCAACCGCTAACAAACAAAACTTAATAATAAAACTTATCATCACGTGTAAAGTTAAAATAAAACATTTGACGTGGTATTTTCCAATGTTAGTAAGCGACGAATTAGGACCCGAGTTAATATTGGGAGCCGATTTTATCGGTAAAACAGGAATAATTCTAAATATTCGTGATAAGAAATTTTACTTTGGATTCGATCGTTCACGGAAATATAACTTAGAGGATAATTCAAATAACAGAGAAAGTACAAGCACTACTTCTTCTCATCTAAAGCATCACGAATGTGAATTAGGTCATCTGGAAAGTAAAGATAGACGTAACATACAAAGGTTAATAAATCAATTCTCCAATGTGCTCACCCCCAAGTTAGGACTGACGGATCTGATAAATTTGAGCGATAATAAAGTAATACGTTTAGCCCCATACAAGTTATCACCGCCAAAAATGGAAGTAATGAGGAACCAAATTAATAAACTATTAGAACAAGGAGTCATCGAACCCTCTACTTCATCTTATTCATCCCCTGCGTTTTTAGTACCCAAAAGCAACGATAAACATAGATTAGTTGTAGACTATAGACAACTAAATAAACGAATAGAATTTGAATCCATTCCACTTCCCGACATCCACAGTGCTTTTCATTATTTTACGAAAGCAAAAATTTTTACCATTATGGATTTGAATCAGGCTTTTCATCAGATACCACTTTCAGAAGAATCGAAACGTCTCACCGCTTTTGCCGTGCCTTTCAACCTATACCAATTTACTAGGGTACCTTTTGGTATTTCCCAAGGTAGTTCTGTATGTAGCAGATTGTTAGAAAAATTATTTCACGACATAAAGTTTAAATATGTGTACCACTACCTAGACGATATTGTTATTTACAGCGAGTCAATGGAACAACATCTTGCACATATACGTGAAGTATTATGACGATTAGAGAAAGCTGGATTAACCGTAAACCCCAGTAAAGTAAATTTTGCTGTGACACAATTCTCCTTTTTAGGTCACATCGTAAAAGCCAACGGAAAGGTAAGCATAGACCCAGAGCGAACCCGTGCTATCAGAGAATTTTTACCACCGCGGGATGCGAAAGGAATTGCTCGATTTTTAGGAATGATAAATTATTTCCACAAGTATATCCCACATCTAGCCGAAATCGCAGCACCACTAAATACTTTAAGAAAGAAGGGAGTAAAATTTGAGTGGAATGAACAACGCCAAACCGCATTTGAGAAATTAAAGGAAAGCATCATATCACCCCCCGTACTACAATTAGCCGATTTTAGTAAACCGTTTGTTGTGCAAACCGACAGTTCAAGTGTAGCCCTAGGTGCAGTAATTTATCAGGAAGTAGATAACTCTCGATTACCAATTAGTTACGCTTCACGCACCCTGACGGACCAAGAAAAGAAATACTCCGCATACGAATTAGAATGCTTAGCTATCGTTTTTGCGTTTGAGAAGTTCAAACCATTTTTAGAACATAAAGAGTTTTTGCTAGAAACAGATAATCAAGCTTTATCATGGCTACTAAACCACCCAAAACAATTAGGTCGAATCGGAAGATGGGTATTGAGATTAAATTGTTTTAAATTCAAAGTACAACATATTAGAGGCACCCAAAACGTAGTGGCCGATACCCTGGCACGTATGTTCCAGCCTAGTTACGAAAACAAGAGTAGAGAGACACCTATTATTAATGCGTTAATTACCGAATTTCCTCTTGCATTTACGGATTTAGCCCATTACCAACAACAAGACCCACGTTTGAGTCCGATCATCAAACAACTTGAAAAAGGAAACAAGTCTGAAAAATACCTATTAAATAAGAAAGTATTATGTTGTAGAATAGCTAACGGAAAATATTTGCGTATCATCGCCCCGGATATTATTAAACCTATGCTAATGGAATATTATCACTCTTCCACCATTGGAGCACATATGGGAATAAATAAAACCATACATCGGATTCGGAGAGAATATCACTGGGAAAATATGAACAGTGAGATAGCTAACTTTGTAAAAAGGTGTAAGTTGTGTGCACTCAGCAAACCAGCGAGAAACAGTCAAATAAGTCAGTTAATATCTGAGATTCCTGCCACCCCATTTTCCAAAATTTATTTAGACTTTTCTGGACCCTACCCACGTTCCAAGTCAGGAAATACTATGTTACTAATTTGCGTAGATTCGTTTAGTAAGTTCGTCTGGATGTACCCCATGCGGCGAGCTTTAGCTACGACAACAGTAAGCATTTTACAGAATAGATTATTCAAAGATTTCGGTATTCCAGTCCATCTAGTGTCGGATAACGGACCACAGTTTAAGTCCAAGGAATTCAGGAACATGTGTTTCAAACTAGGTATAAACCACATTACCACTACCGAGTATCGCCCGCAAGGTAATATAGCTGAGAGGTATTTGCGAAACCTAAAATCTGCTTTAATTGCCTACCATGCTAACGACCATACTTCGTGGGACCAGAACCTATCCTGGATACAATTCGCCTTTAATTCGGCATATCATGAAGGACATAAGTCTACCCCATTCGAATTGTTGTTCAAGTATAAACCTAATCACCCATTATCCACAAAGTGGAAAATACATGAATTGTTACCCCTTGAAATTAGGGATAAAAATATTAGAAAGATATGGAACGAAGCGCGCGCTAATTTACGAACAAACTTAGCGAAGTCAAGGAAATATTACGAGCAAAAGAATAAGAATAATAAAGTAAAATACCAAATCGGAGATTTAGTTATGTATAACACGCACCCAACGAGTAGTGCAGTCGATAAGACAACTTCCAAGCTATCTTACAGATGGTGCGGTCCTTATCAAATTCACAAATACTTAACTCCGGTAACTGTGACCCTGTACGAACCCTCTACTCAAAAATATGTGCGAAGGACACATATTTCACAGATAAAACGTTATCTTGAAGAAGAAAATAGTAGAGTGCCAGTTAATTAAATAAGTAAATGTGAAAACAATGTTTAGTACTCAACCGCAAAAGTACTTGAGTAACCTTTGGCTACCTTGTCGTATAAGTAGGTACGAGGCCTGATCAACCTTGAATCCTCTTCATCGAAAGTAGAGCAAAGCAAGAAGTCAGCTGACATCCAATAAAGGTAATGGAGTAATTAAAGAGTAAATTCTATAACGAAGAAAAACTCTCTCTCAAAAAAAAAGGAAAAATCCGGTAGTAGTAATAAGTAGTAGAGTTAAGGAAATGTAGAATGTTGAAAATATGTTATAATGTAAATTTTATGTAGTAATAGAATTAGCGTGTAAAACATGAAGTATATGTATAGATGGTAAGAAACAGCCAGTCAAGAATGACTTATGCTGCTAGTAATTATATACAGCCAGAAACGGGTGAGAGAAATTTCACACGGAACTTCCCAAGCATACTCTCGGTACATAGCTGACCAAAATTTTAGGAGTCTGTGTTGGTAAGGAGGCGGAGTATGTGACGATTTAAATTGTGACATTTACAGAATAAAAAAAAATTTAATTAATTAAGGTTGCGTACAATTAACCATTTAAATCTCACAATAATAATAATAAAAACATGTAGGTACTAAGTGTAAATGGAAGAAGTAATTAATAAGGGCAAAGTACCCATAAAGAAAAGGCATATTGTAAATAATTATTATGTTCGTATTTAACCCTTTGCTTGCTATCAAGCGCCTACCTGTTGATACCGGACTCGACCTGTTTTCCGAGTCTACTGTAATTAAAAATAATAGAGTAAACTAATGTTAATAATTAAAGTATCTGTAGACACAGATAGTAACTAAAACAATTAATTTAAATGATGTATTTTTATCTAGCGATAGTTTGTATAAATAAAAAGTTTATTTAAAGAGAAAACAGGAACTATATATGCTCGCGGAATAAACACCCCACTCTCTCTCGTCATGTACAAGGGTAGCGGACGAAAAATCGCTCTCTTGCGATGACGACGCCCAGCTGTGCAGACGCACGAGCAAAATGCTCTGTTCAAAAGTTATACAATTTGTTGTTAGTGTGGATTAATTGATTATTATTTTGTATTTTACTAACCGTTACAAAAAGTGTAACATGTAACGTTAACAAAAAGAAAATTCCAAAAACTTTGTAACAAGAAGAAAGATGTAACTACAAACGACGAGTGTTAATAAAGAAAAAACGATGACTGCAATCTTCACCGATGGACGAATCTTTTCAACATCTGACCTGTGGTCATGGACCATCTAAATGAGAACTCTAGTATACCCTACCGATGATGCAGTTCGAGACATCTGAGAATCAACGAGTATCTGTGTAGAAGACTCTACCTATCCTGCAGACGTATTAAGCCATGAACAACAGAGACCAGACCAAGACGAGGACGACGTTTTAGGAATCCCAAGACGGAACCACATGAAGGCGATTACTACATCCAAAAATAGAGGTGACTCGATAGCACGTCTATCGAGGACTAATGATAATAATTTTTGTAACACAATACTCTATTTAAGAGACTTTCAGAGACGATTGATTTTGTAAGAATATAAAAACTTAAATTTGAGAATTTAATTGTAACTATTCAATATCATTCAATTGTAACAGTTTAGATATTAACGTAACGTAATGTTATTAATACCATTCTTCTAATGGAATATATATAAAGCAAAAAGGTAAAAGTCTTGCAAGATAAAAATTTTGAATTAAATATAATTAAAAGATTAGAGACTAAATACCAATGGTTATCCGGATCCGGGGGTATAGCTAGATAAATTTGTTGTGATCCCATATTCTAAATAAAGCATTTCACTTAATTTTACTAATTTAATTAATAACGTCATGGGATCTGTTCTTTGGAGTAAATGTTATATTTCAAATGTTTAATAAAGCAAGTCTTCTCGTTACACACATATACTGAGTATATAAATCAACAGTTTCACCTTACCTGATTCCTTGTATGTCTTACTGTGTGTTGTTCTGATTTAAATTTCAGCTCGTCTCGAATAAGGCAGCCTGAAATAATTGGCAGAACCAATTATTTTGGGTTCCCTCCGTTATAACTCTAAAGAAGAGGTTATAAGATGCGCCACTCTGCTAATTTGTTTAAATTTTGCTACTAATAACAAAAAAAATTTTGTGACTTGTGTTGCTAAACAGTAATTGTGTCCCTATTCATAAGCTGTTGATTTATTTACTCGTGTATTTTAATATGTGTCAGAAATTTAAATAAGATAAAATAATAATTAATATTATAGTAATATAGTATAGATAATTTTATTAGTAAATATGATATGTGTAAAGTAAGAGTAACATATAATCCAAGGTAAACAAACCATGTAGGTACTTGTTAAAAGTCCCATTCATAAACGTACCCCATTCACGACAATCTCGGACATGTAAATTTCCTGTTGCCGATTGTTTAATATTATCGTAGTCGGTCTCCCCAGTTAGAGTGAGAACCATCGGTCACCCTTCTTGTGTGGTGTATTGTTATTTGAAGCGTGTCTGTTCATGTGTTGATAACCGAAGGGGGAATCTTTTGCCGTAAGCATCTGTAAACATGTGTGAGATTTCTCTCTCTCTCTTTCTATGTAAAATGACAACCTTTGTCATCTCATTTTAATTGTTTATTAATAAACGTGTAAGAATACGATTTATTCATATTGTTATGTTACTGTAAAATGATATAGCGTTGTATAGTAGTAAATACTAATGGTAGAATAATTAATTCTTGCCACTTTACGAAAATGGCTGAATTTAATCCTGATTTATTAGTAAAAGATGAGCTATGCTACGAAGCACTTTTACGGGGTCTAAAACACGTGAATGTAACCGTGTCTGAATTACGAAAATCATTACGCCAAACCGGATCAGAGACAACCTCGCAGTTAGATAAATTGCGTGAACTCGATTATGACGGCGAACGAGAAACCTGTTATGCGAAATATCGGGAACTGATAGTATTATCTCAGAACCTTAAGGACAAGAAATCACCCACGGAACTTTTGCGCGTTACGCAACGTATAGAACATTTAACCCGCCGATTAAATAATTTATTAAGCTGGCCCGACGTCACCGTCGTCCCCGCCGATGTGCAGAAATTTGCAGACGAGGCATTACGCCAATTACCTATAATTATTAACGACTTACGTCGAAAGCCAGATGAATCGAGAATGGAGGAAATTGAGCAAGACTTACAAAAATTATATATCTCCCCTGTTCAATCCCCTAATGTAGAAGAACCCCCACCACCTAAAGTTCAGCGTACTCGTACTAATCAAAATGCGACCACTAATCCTTCGAAGGAAATACAAAACGTAAATTTGAATGTTGAACTCTACGGAAAGATTTCCCACCCAGTAGAGAAAATAATTAATGAGATTCCTTACACCGATGGGTTAAGTATAACGATACTGTTAACTTTTATAAAATACCTGCTGCAAATAAAAGATTTACAACAATTAAACGATCGGCAAATACTGCAAGTAATATTACCCAAATGTAAACCACCATTACGAGATCGTGTACTAGAAACATTAAACTCAAGTCTTTCAGTAGAAGATCTTCATACGAATATAATCAAATATTTTATCCCCACTGGAATTTATGAGGCTATCAAAAGAAGTACTGTACTTAGAGTACAAGGAGCTCGCGAAAGACTGGCCCACTATATTGCGGATATCCGAGAATCTTCACGTATACTACAAGTCGACTGGACTGAAAAACAATTGGTCGATACGATCCTAGTAGGCTTGTCTCCTGATGAACGCTCCCGTTTAGCACTAATAAGTAGACCCCTTACGTTCGCGGACTTTGAACAATGTAGTATTCATTCTTCCAATGTTTGGTACGCAGATCAGCACAGACATGCATCGATATCCACTACACAAAATAGAAAAGAAATGCATGCCTTAGTATCTGACGCAAGAAGTATACAAGAAAGAAGACCATTTCGAAGATCAACCAATGGCCATGGTAAGTCGCAGGAGGCTCAACCACTCCAGGAAACCAGTAAGACACAACGTAAAGAATATGTGTGTTATAACTGCGGAAAATCTGGACATCTCAGTAGATACTGTAAACAAAAAAGGTATAATCAAAAAACTCATTATCCAAAAAACATGTAAGGCAGGGAGATCCAAAACCCTGTGTCTTCCGCAGCATCGTAAAAAAAGGTAAACCCCTGAGAGTCAACAAAATAAAACAAAATAATAATAATAACAAAAGAAAACTAGACCCCTATGTAAAAAAATTTATAGATAAATGTAACGCTATTAATAAGTGTAATTTCAGTAAGTGTCCATTACCTTATGTACAAGTTGAACTTGGTGTAACATCCACCCTTGGTTTAATTGATTCCGGATCAACGCGAAGTTTAATTAGTCATGACCTCGCCAATAAGTTATTTAAACATAATTTAGTCAAACGCAGTCAATCTGTAAACATTAAATGCTCAACCGCTAACAAACAAAACTTAATAATAAAACTTATCATCACGTGTAAAGTTAAAATAAAACATTTGACGTGGTATTTTCCAATGTTAGTAAGCGACGAATTAGGACCCGAGTTAATATTGGGAGCCGATTTTATCGGTAAAACAGGAATAATTCTAAATATTCATGATAAGAAATTTTACTTTGGATTCGATCGTTCACGGAAATATAACTTAGAGGATAATTCAAATAACAGAGAAAGTACAAGCACTACTTCTTCTCATCTAAAGCATCAGGAATGTGAATTAGGTCATCTGGAAAGTAAAGATAGACGTAACATACAAAGGTTAATAAATCAATTCTCCAATGTGCTCACCCCCAAGTTAGGACTGACGGATCTGATAGAGTATAAGATAAATTTGAGCGATAATAAAGTAATACGTTTAGCCCCATACAAGTTATCACCGCCAAAAATGGAAGTAATGAGGAACCAAATTAATAAACTATTAGAACAAGGAGTCATCGAACCCTCTACTTCATCTTATTCATCCCCTGCGTTTTTAGTACCCAAAAGCAACGATAAACATAGATTAGTTGTAGACTATAGACAACTAAATAAACGAATAGAATTTGAATCCATTCCACTTCCCGACATCCACAGTGCTTTTCATTATTTTACGAAAGCAAAAATTTTTACCATTATGGATTTGAATCAGGCTTTTCATCAGATACCACTTTCAGAAGAATCGAAACGTCTCACCGCTTTTGCCGTGCCTTTCAACCTATACCAATTTACTAGGGTACCTTTTGGTATTTCCCAAGGTAGTTCTGTATGTAGCAGATTGTTAGAAAAATTATTTCACGACATAAAGTTTAAATATGTGTACCACTACCTAGAGATATTGTTATTTACAGCGAGTCAATGGAACAACATCTTGCACATATACGTGAAGTATTATGACGATTAGAGAAAGCTGGATTAACCGTAAACCCCAGTAAAGTAAATTTTGCTGTGACACAATTCTCCTTTTTAGGTCACATCGTAAAAGCCAACGGAAAGGTAAGCATAGACCCAGAGCGAACCCGTGCTATCAGAGAATTTTTACCACCGCGGGATGCGAAAGGAATTGCTCGATTTTTAGGAATGATAAATTATTTCCACAAGTATATCCCACATCTAGCCGAAATCGCAGCACCACTAAATACTTTAAGAAAGAAGGGAGTAAAATTTGAGTGGAATGAACAACGCCAAACCGCATTTGAGAAATTAAAGGAAAGCATCATATCACCCCCCGTACTACAATTAGCCGATTTTAGTAAACCGTTTGTTGTGCAAACCGACAGTTCAAGTGTAGCCCTAGGTGCAGTAATTTATCAGGAAGTAGATAACTCTCGATTACCAATTAGTTACGCTTCACGCACCCTGACGGACCAAGAAAAGAAATACTCCGCATACGAATTAGAATGCTTAGCTATCGTTTTTGCGTTTGAGAAGTTCAAACCATTTTTAGAACATAAAGAGTTTTTGCTAGAAACAGATAATCAAGCTTTATCATGGCTACTAAACCACCCAAAACAATTAGGTCGAATCGGAAGATGGGTATTGAGATTAAATTGTTTTAAATTCAAAGTACAACATATTAGAGGCACCCAAAACGTAGTGGCCGATACCCTGGCACGTATGTTCCAGCCTAGTAGTAATAATTACGAAAACAAGAGTAGAGAGACACCTATTATTAATGCGTTAATTACCGAATTTCCTCTTGCATTTACGGATTTAGCCCATTACCAACAACAAGACCCACGTTTGAGTCCGATCATCAAACAACTTGAAAAAGGAAACAAGTCTGAAAAATACCTATTAAATAAGAAAGTATTATGTTGTAGAATAGCTAACGGAAAATATTTGCGTATCATCGCCCCGGATATTATTAAACCTATGCTAATGGAATATTATCACTCTTCCACCATTGGAGCACATATGGGAATAAATAAAACCATACATCGGATTCGGAGAGAATATCACTGGGAAAATATGAACAGTGAGATAGCTAACTTTGTAAAAAGGTGTAAGTTGTGTGCACTCAGCAAACCAGCGAGAAACAGTCAAATAAGTCAGTTAATATCTGAGATTCCTGCCACCCCATTTTCCAAAATTTATTTAGACTTTTCTGGACCCTACCCACGTTCCAAGTCAGGAAATACTATGTTACTAATTTGCGTAGATTCGTTTAGTAAGTTCGTCTGGATGTACCCCATGCGGCGAGCTTTAGCTACGACAACAGTAAGCATTTTACAGAATAGATTATTCAAAGATTTCGGTATTCCAGTCCATCTAGTGTCGGATAACGGACCACAGTTTAAGTCCAAGGAATTCAGGAACATGTGTTTCAAACTAGGTATAAACCACATTACCACTACCGAGTATCGTCCGCAAGGTAATATAGCTGAGAGGTATTTGCGAAACCTAAAATCTGCTTTAATTGCCTACCATGCTAACGACCATACTTCGTGGGACCAGAACCTATCCTGGATACAATTCGCCTTTAATTCGGCATATCATGAAGGACATAAGTCTACCCCATTCGAATTGTTGTTCAAGTATAAACCTAATCACCCATTATCCACAAAGTGGAAAATACATGAATTGTTACCCCTTGAAATTAGGGATAAAAATATTAGAAAGATATGGAACGAAGCGCGCGCTAATTTACGAACAAACTTAGCGAAGTCAAGGAAATATTACGAGCAAAAGAATAAGAATAATAAAGTAAAATACCAAATCGGAGATTTAGTTATGTATAACACGCACCCAACGAGTAGTGCAGTCGATAAGACAACTTCCAAGCTATCTTACAGATGGTGCGGTCCTTATCAAATTCACAAATACTTAACTCCGGTAACTGTGACCCTGTACGAACCCTCTACTCAAAAATATGTGCGAATGACACATATTTCACAGATAAAACGTTATCTTGAAGAAGAAAATAGTAGAGTGCCAGTTAATTAAATAAGTAAATGTGAAAACAATGTTTAGTACTCAACCGCAAAAGTACTTGAGTAACCTTTGGCTACCTTGTCGTATAAGTAGGTACGAGGCCTGATCAACCTTGAATCCTCTTCATCGAAAGTAGAGCAAAGCAAGAAGTCAGCTGACATCCAATAAAGGTAATGGAGTAATTAAAGAGTAAATTCTATAACGAAGAAAAACTCTCTCAAAAAAAAAAGGAAAAATCCGGTAGTAGTAATAAGTAGTAGAGTTAAGGAAATGTAGAATGTTGAAAATATGTTATAATGTAAATTTTATGTAGTAATAGAATTAGCGTGTAAAACATGAAGTATATGTATAGATGGTAAGAAACAGCCAGTCAAGAATGACTTATGCTGCTAGTAATTATATACAGCCAGAAACGGGTGAGAGAAATTTCACACGGAACTTCCCAAGCATACTCTCGGTACATAGCTGACCAAAATTTTAGGAGTCTGTGTTGGTAAGGAGGCGGAGTATGTGACGATTTAAATTGTGACATTTACAGAATAAAAAAAAATTTAATTAATTAAGGTTGCGTACAATTAACCATTTAAATCTCACAATAATAATAATAAAAACATGTAGGTACTAAGTGTAAATGGAAGAAGTAATTAATAAGGGCAAAGTACCCATAAAGAAAAGGCATATTGTAAATAATTATTATGTTCGTATTTAACCCTTTGCTTGCTATCAAGCGCCTACCTGTTGATACCGGACTCGACCTGTTTTCCGAGTCTACTGTAATTAAAAATAATAGAGTAAACTAATGTTAATAATTAAAGTATCTGTAGACACAGATAGTAACTAAAACAATTAATTTAAATGATGTATTTTTATCTAGCGATAGTTTGTATAAATAAAAAGTTTATTTAAAGAGAAAACAGGAACTATATATGCTCGCGGAATAAACACCCCACTCTCTCTCGTCATGTACAAGGGTAGCGGACGAAAAATCGCTCTCTTGCGATGACCACGCCCAGCTGTGCAGACGCACGAGCAAAATGCTCTGTTCAAAAGTTATACAATTTGTTGTTAGTGTGGATTAATTGCTTATTATTTTGTATTTTACTAACCGTTACAAAAAGTGTAACATGTAACGTTAACAAAAAGAAAATTCCAAAAACTTTGTAACAAGAAGAAAGATGTAACTACAAACGACGAGTGTTAATAAAGAAAAAACGATGACTGCAATCTTCACCGATGGACGAATCTTTTCAACATCTGACCTGTGGTCATGGACCATCTAAATGAGAACTCTAGTATACCCTACCGATGATGCAGTTCGAGATATCTGAGAATCAACGAGTATCTGTGTAGAAGACTCTACCTATCCTGCAGACGTATTAAGCCATGAACAACAGAGACCAGACCAAGACGAGGACGACGTTTTAGGAATCCCAAGACGGAACCACATGGAGGCGATTACTACATCCAAAAATAGAGGTGACTCGATAGCACGTCTATCGAGGACTAATGATAATAATTTTTGTAACACAATACTCTATTTAAGAGACTTTCAGAGACGATTGATTTTGTAAGAATATAAAAACTTAAATTTGAGAATTTAATTGTAACTATTCAATATCATTCAATTGTAACAGTTTAGATATTAACGTAACGTAATGTTATTAATACCATTCTTCTAATGGAATATATATAAAGCAAAAAGGTAAAAGTCTTGCAAGATAAAAATTTTGAATTAAATATAATTAAAAGATTAGAGACTAAATACCAATGGTTATCCGGATCCGGGGGTATAGCTAGATAAATTTGTTGTGATCCCATATTCTAAATAAAGCATTTCACTTAATTTTACTAATTTAATTAATAACGTCATGGGATCTGTTCTTTGGAGTAAATGTTATATTTCAAATGTTTAATAAAGCAAGTCTTCTTGTTACACACATATACTGAGTATATAAATCAACAGTTTCACCTTCCCTGATTCCTTGTATGTCTTACTGTGTGTTGTTCTGATTTAAATTTCAGCTCGTCTCGAATAAGGCAGCCTGAAATAATTGGCAGAACCAATTATTTTGGGTTCCCTCCGTTATAACTCTAAAAAAGAGGTTATAACATCTTCTTCTTAACACATATTTATGTTATTGATACATGACACAATGCTTTCCACGTTTAGCAGTGGTAGCTAATATACTACAGTTAAATAAAACAAACAAATCAAATACATTTTGGTAGAGCTCTCGCTCTTACGTCTGTACAGCGTGAAGGCAACATAGCGAGTCTTTTGCTCGATTCAACTGGTACATAACAAAGGAGAGGGGCAATTACTCCGCGACAATATAGTTCCTATTTTTATTTAAGTTAACATTCTTATTACCGAAAATCATACCTTAATTATACATATATAATTTAAGTGAATTATTTTAACTACTATTTGTGTCTTCAAATTTCGAATTATAAACATAATGATTTTTATATCTTCTAAATTACAGACGACTCGATAAACACGTTGAGTCCGGAATTAACAGGTCACCGCATGATGACTAGCAAAGGGTTAATTATGATAATAATAACTTTTTACAATTCTGCCTTTTTTTATTAGTGTTTCTTTGGAATTTTTAATCACTTCTCATTCTCATACTGAGTTAATACGGGGGTTTAGGTTTTATAGTGCGATTTCAAAATACTTAATCGCTCGCAAACTTAATTTTTTTATTTACGATTACAGTTAGAATTTAAATCGTCACATACTCCACCGCTTAAGTTTCACGTTACGGGTGTTTTTTGTGAGTCTAACGCACAATTGGGGACTTGGAGTATGTATTGTGTCAGTGTGTGTAATTTCTTTCACATAGTTATTGGTAAGCGTTATATCTACTTGCTTCTTCTCCATAACACAATATACTTTTATATTTTCTTATTAACTACCTCTTTTTTTTACATACTATTCACACTTAATATCTAGATATTAAAACACAAAACTCTTTCTTATCTCTATCACTTAAATCTACTACCGGTTTTTTCTTTTTTGGTTGTCTTACTCTTTCTCTGTAGAGTAATTTTCTAAATCTTTTGGTATTTAGAATTCTGTCTTGTTTTCATTGAGTACTCATTTACTTATTCTTCGCAGAACTGGATCTCAGGTTGATCAGGCCTCATTTCCAAACTCTACGTTTAACATTTTCCACTGTTTCAGAAGTATAATGTACTTCACTACCTAGTATTCCCTTTTCTATTTTGGGTTATACTATTCCTTCTCTTCTTCTTATACAATTTTAGCTGCGAAATATGTGTTCTCCGCACATATTTTCGAGTCGCAGGTTCGTACAGGGCTACTGTAACTGGAGTTAGGTACTTCTGGATTTGGTAAGGGCCACACCATCGGTATGATAGTTTAGAGGTGGTCTTATCAATTGCACTACTAGTGGCGTGAGTCTTATACATTACTAAGTCACCTACTTGGTACCTAATTGAATTGTTATGAATACCTTTCTCGTGGTATTTTCTGGATTTCTCTAAGTTCGCTCTTAAATTAGAGCCGGCTTTATTCCATATTTGCTTTATCTGCTTATCCGTTATTGGCGGAGGCAGCAGGTCGTGTATATTCCATTTTGTGGACAAAGGGTGGTTTGGTCGGTATTTGTACAGTAACTCAAACGGGGTCGACTTGTGACCTTCGCGATAAGCTGAATTAAAGGCGTATTTAATCTAGGATAGGTTTTGGTCCCACGACGTATGATCGTTCTCATGATAGGCGATTAACGCAGATTTGAGGTTTCGTAGATACCTTTCAGCAATATTGCCTTGCGGTCGATACTCCGTAGTGGTTATATGGTCTATTCCTAACTTGAAACACATATTCCTAAATTCTTTCGCTTTAAACTGTGGTCCATTATCTGATACTATACGTACAGGTGTACCGTAGTCTTTAAATAATCTTTCCTGCAATATTTTTACAGTCGTCGACGCTAATGCTCGTCGCATGGGATACATCCAAACAAATTTGGTGAACGAATCTACACAGATGAGTAACATTGTATTACCTGACTTGGATCGTGGATATGGACCTGAAAAGTCTAGATAAAGTTTAGAAAAAGGGGTCTTAGGGATTTCTGAAATCAGTTGGCTTACTTGATTATTTCTGGCTGGTTTACTGAGGGCACATAATGTACAATTCTTTACGAAACTGGCTATTTCGCTGTTCATATTGTTCCAATGATATTCCTTTCGAACTCGATGTATTGTCTTATTGATTCCCATATGGGCTCCTATGGTAGATGAATGGAAGTATTCCATCAGCATGGGCTTAATTACATCAGGGGCTATTATTCTTAGTTCCTTTCCGCTTCTTATCTTGTGACATAGTACATTTTTACTCAAAACGTATTTCTCGGATTTAATACCTTGCGTAAGTTGTTCTATAATAGGCTTCAGTAAGGGGTCTTGTTGTTGATACAGAGCAATGTTTGTAAAGGCAAGGGGGAATTCAGTAATTACGGCGTTAGCAAGTGCTGTTTCCGGATTCTCCTTGCTTTCGGGAGTTTTAGTGGGCGACTGGAACATACGGGACAGGGTATCAGCGACTACGTTTTGGGTACCTTTTATATGCTGCACTCTGAATTTGTAGCAGTTTAACTTCAATATCCATCTCCCAATACGTCCTAACTGTTTAGGGTGATTCAGTAACCAAGATAACGCTTGATTATCAGTTTCCAAAAGGAATTCTTTATGTTCTAGGAAGGGTTTAAACTTCTCGAATGCAAAAACAATTGCTAAACATTTCAATTCATATGCGGAATACTTTCTTTCTTGGTCGCTCAGTGTTCGCGAAGCATAACTAATAGGTAGTCTACAGTTTTCTATATCTTGATATATCACTGCACCTAACGCTACACTGGAACTGTCGGTCTGCACTACGAAAGGTTTCGTGAAATCCGCTAGTTGCAAAACTGGGGGAGATATGATACTTTCTTTAAGTTGCTCAAACGCGTTTTGATGTCGTGAGCTCCATTCAAACTTCGTTCCCTTCTTTCGTAAGGAATTTAGGGGTGCTGCTATTTCGGCAAGATGGGGAATATATTTGTGGAAATAATTTACCATTCCCAAAAATCGGGCTATACCTTTTGCATCTCGTGGGGTGAAAATTCTCTAATAGCGCGGGTTCGTTCGGGGTCAATGCTTACCTTTCCATTCGCTTTCACGATGTGACCTAAGAATGAAAACTGTGGGACGGCAAAACTTACCTTCTTTGGGTTAACAGTTAATCCTGCTCTTAGTAACCGAGATAACACTTCGCGTAGGTGTTTAAGATGTAGTTCCATAGATTCGCTATATATAACGATGTCGTCCAAATAGTGATACACATATTTAAATTTAATATCGTGAAATATCCTTTCTAATAGTCTACTACATACGGAACTTCCTTGAGATATACCAAAGGGTACTCTAGTAAATTGGTATAAGTTAAAAGGAACTGCAAACGCGGTTAGACGTTTTGATTCTTCAGAAAGGGGTATTTGGTGAAAAGCTTGATTCAGATCCATTACCGTAAAGACCATAGCTTTCGTGAAGTAATGGAAAGCAATATGGATGTCTGGAAGAGGGATAGATTCAAATTCTATTCTTTTGTTTAATTGCCTGTAGTCCACAACTAGTCTGTGTTTATCGTGACTTTTCGGTACTAAAAAGGAGGGTGATGAATATGGGGAAGTAGAGGGTTCAATGACTCCTTGCTCCAACAACTTGTTGATATGGTTTCTCATCACTTCCATCTTGGGAGGCGACAACTTGTACGGAGGTAGGCGTATTACTTTCTGATCGCTCAGATTAATTTTATATTCTATTAGTTTAGTGAGTCCTAGTTTAGGTGTAAGAACTGAGGAAAATTCTTTTATTAATTTCAGTATTCTCACTCTATCTCTACTTTCTAGATGAGATAAATCTGACTCTTGGTGTATTACATGTGCAGTAGATGAACAATTTTTCTTATTATTACTATCAAATCTATATTTCCGTGCACGGTCGAATCGGAAATAATATTTTTGCTCATAGATGTCAAGAATCATTCCCGTTTTACTAATAAAGTCTGCTCCTAATATTAAATCGGGTCCTAATTCATTACATACTAACATTGTAAACATCCAGGTTAGGTTCTTGATTTTAACCTTAACGGTAATGCTCAGTTTTATGATTATATTTCGTTTATTGGCGGTAGCACACTTTATATTCACCGGTTGACTCCATTTTACTAGATGGTGTTTCGCTAATTTGTCCGCTAATTCTTGGCTGATTAAAGTTCTGCTAGATCCCGAATCAATTAATGCGATTGTGGAGGTAACGCCTAAGTCAACTCGTATTAAGGGTAATAGACTTTTAGTCCAGTTACATTTATTTATCACGTTACATTTTTCACGAAATTCTCTCACATAGGGATCTATTTCTTTCGAACTTCTTTTCCTTCCACGTTGGTTATAAAATATTTTATATTTTTTCTTTGTTTTATAAGTTTCTTTATGTTCACCAGATTTCGAGTTGCTGAGGAAGACACAGGATTTCGTGTCTTCCTGCCTTACATGTTTTTTGGATCTGGGTGTTTCCGTTCCAATGGCTTACTCTTGCAGTCTTTTCTTATGTGTCCATATTTGCCGCAATTATAACAGATGGGTTTATTGCGAGGAGGGTACCTTGTTTCCGCTTTATATGGTGTTACACTTAACTTACCAGATTTGCCCACATTGTGAGGTCTACTGAAAACTTGCCTTTCATGCGGGGTTGTTACATCGGGCACTAGGGCTCGCAATTCATTTCTATTAGTTTCTGCGGGTTTCATTGCATGTCTATTTTGATCGGAGTACCATACATTTGACGAATGGATACTGCACTGTTCTAGATCTGCAATTGTGTTTGGTCTATTTATCAACGATAAACGGGATCTTTCCTCAGGTGACAGTCCTATTAAGATGGTGTCGACCATCTGTGTCTCATTCCAATCTACACGTAGTAGTCGAGATGACTCCCTTATATCGGAGATGTAATGAGCTAATCTCTCCTGATTTCCTTGTGAGTACAGTCTTCCTTTTAATTTCTTCATAAATACCGGTTGGGATAAAGTACTTTATTATCGAGCTATGTAGCTCTTCTACTGGAAATGTAGAGGTTAGAGCTTCTATCACACGATTCTTTAACGGGGGTTTACATTTCGGTAGCAGAACTTGCAAAATTTGCCAGTCATTCAGCTGCTGTAGATCTTTTATCTGCAGGAGATAGCTAATAAAATTTAGTAGTTTGGAGACATTTAATCCATCGGTGTAAGGGATTTCAGTTAAGATTTTCTCCACAGGATGAGTTATTTTACCGTATAGGTCCGCGTTATGGTTCAAGGTTGGCATTCCTTTAGTACAACGATATGATGCATTCGGGGTGGTCAATTCATGATTTCCGGGACGAATCTGAAAACGCTCGGGAGGAGGGGCATTTAAATCTCTATCAGTAATTTGCTCTTGGTTCGCTTGCATTTGCAATACGGCGGGTGAGTTCCGATCAGTGTTAGGCGGAGGTAGATCAGTAGTAGGTGATTGTACTGGGGAGATGTGTAATTTCTTTAAGGACTTCTCTATTTCATCCATCCTGAATGAGTCGGATCTTCTTCTTAAGTCATTAATAATTGTGGGTAAGCGGCGTAAAGCTTCGTCAGCTAGGTTTTGTACTTCAGGAGGTATTTCCGTAAGATTAGGCCAGATCAACAAATTTTTCATTCGCCGGGTTAAATGCTCTATTCTCTGGGTAGTCCGCAAAATTATCGCCGGAGATTTCTCGTCTTGGAGGGTTTGAGACAATAAGGTAAGCTCACTATACTTGGCATTACAAATTTCTCTCTCGCTCTCATAATCGAGTTCGCTTAGGTTGTTTAATTGCGCGGGTGTATCAAATCCACATTCGCGTATTGACCTACGCAATTCCGCGACTGTTACATTCGCATGGGGTAGTCCACGCAAAAGAGCTTCGTAAGACAGCTCGTCTTTTAATAACAAATCCGGATTGAATTGGGCCATTTTTATCTTAGTTCTAACACATTAAAACGTACTTACAACTAATTCTACAACACTACACATTAATCACATATATAAGATAAATTCTTGAGTAAATAATTTGCATAATTCAGAAAAGAACAATTTCTCTTCTAAGGGAGAGACAGAAATTCCACACACACATATTTTTCAAAGTTAAATAGCCGATCAGCTGTTTTCTGGAATATAGGCCACCCTCTTTTATTTAGTAAACAAAGGTAGGGTAAGTGTGTCGGTGAGAATGAGGGGTTACGCTCACGTATTGTTCTCTACACAATGCCACCGATTAACTAAATCGACCGGTTTAAACTGGATAAGCCAGTCGGACGCTAGGGTGAATCTTATTCAACAACGCACGCCTTCAACTTACACTTGTATTACGGTTTATAACAGTTTGACTTTTTTCATTCATGTACTATCCCCAATTAAATCAATTATTTATTTGGTAACAATTTCAAGTTACGAAATTCTTTCCACGTAATTAACCGGGTCTACTTTACACAGGAGCCTTATAATTAACAAAATTTTTTTTCTTTTACCGTGACGACAGACATACACTAACATATACTATGCAGATTGAATAAGCCTGCATTATTCAAGAAACAATAGGTCTTGGATTGTCAATATATAAACCTGTTAAAGACTGAGCAGTTGACCAAGCATTACAATTCATGTATGCAAGTAGGTACATGCATATATCTTCATACAATGATATTTCAATTTATACTGACTATCGTTTACGTATCTCAAAACAAATTCATTTCTTTTTGAAAATTAAAGTTACATCAATTACATTCACATCACTCAGGGAATGTAGTGCATAGATCAATAACTGAATGCCGTGAGTTATCTAATTTACTAATAAATTAAGCAGAGTGGCGCAATTTTGTGACACTCTGTACACAATTACTCTTACAAGACAGCAACAACACAATACACAATTAATTATTATTTACAGCTAATCAAAGCACAGCAAAGCAGAGTAAATTAGATAAAAGCAGAGTGGCGAAATTTTGTAAAGTATTGCCGCGTTAAAAATCCAGGGAACCCATCTTAACTGACACCTGCCAATTACATGGGCTGCCTACGTTGTAACGAACTATTATTAAAGTCAAATTAATTGAACAAATTGCTTAATATAACTATAAGGAAACAAGGGAAGGTATTTTACTGATTTATGCACTCATTTTCATGTGTAACAAGACGACTTCTCTTTATTAACAACAGTTACTAAAAGATCCCATGACATCATTAATTAAACTAAAATATTTAAATGCTTTTCATAAAACTTTGGGATCAAATTGATTATGTATTCTTATACCTCGGATCCGAGTTTACTTTATGTATATTTATAGTAAAGACTTCTAATTATTTTCAGTTCATCTAAAAGCTTGCAAGACTTCTTTTACCATTTGAAGAATGGCATTATTACTTGAAGTGATAATAAATTACTTTTACATTTAAGGCGTTACAACGTATGATAATTGAATTTTACAGTAAACTCTTAGATTGTCTCATTGTAATTTTTAAATAAATTTAATCGTCTTTGAAAAGTCTCTTTTAGAAGTGAGTTGTGTATCATATATGATTAACTCTCGATAGCAATGCTATCGAGTCACCTTTACAATTGAACGTAGTAACCTCGTCCTGGGGTGTCTGTCTTGGGAATTCTTGGAGTCGGCGTCATCATCTGGGTCGTGTCTTCGGCAAGAATTAGGTCGGATGTTCACTGCGGAGATTGAAGTTTCTTTGGTGTAAGTAGATGTAGATTCACGGATGTCCTAGGCAGCGTCTTATGCATCGTATACGTGTATTTATGAATTTACTGCAGATCACATCTTCAGGAGTGATGTTGTAATTGGAGTTACCTTTTAAGGAGAGACGTCATCTTGCTTACCACTAGTTCTGTTTTTGTGTTACATTTTACATCTTCTTCTTAACACATATTTATGTTATTGATACATGACACAATGCTTTCCACGTTTAGCAGTGGTAGCTAATATACTACAGTTAAATAAAACAAACAAATCAAATACATTTTGGTAGAGCTCTCGCTCTTACGTTTGTACGGCGTGAAGGCAACATAGCGAGTCTTTTGCTCGATTCAACTGGTACATAACAAAGGAGAGGGGCAATTACTCCGCGACAATATAGTTCCTATTTTTATTTAAGTTAACATTCTTATTACCGAAAATCATACCTTAATTATACATATATAATTTAAGTGAGTTATTTTAACTACTATTTGTGTCTTCAAATTTCTAATTATAAACATTATGATTTTTATATCTTCTAAATTACAGACGACTCGATGAACACGTTGAGTCCGGAATTAACAGGTCACCGCATGATGACTAGCAAAGGGTTAATTATAATAATAATAACTTTTTACAATTCTGCCTTTTTTATTAGTGTTTCTTTGGAATTTTTAATCACTTCTCATTCTCATACTGAGTTAATACGGGGGTTTAGGTTTTATAGTGCGATTTAAAAATACTTAATCGCTCGCAAACTTAATTTTTTTATTTACGATTACAGTTAGAATTTAAATCGTCACATAACCTTATTCTAAAGACACTATTAACGACCACATAACACCAAGAATAAATTCACAGACACTTTTAAACAACATCACAGTGAAAGAAACAGAATAAATAACTATTATTACAGTGAACACTTAAAACAAATTAATTTATTTAAATGAAAAAGTAACGGAAAAACATTCATATTATTCCAGGTAGAACGCGGTCGGCCATCTTTAAAACAGTTCGTCACCGTTTCCAATGAGGCCAAACGACGCCATGTTTATGAACTCTGGTTAAACGAATTAAATAACTATTAATTTATATTTTCAAACAAAATCAACTATTTATGTATTAGTCAGTAAGATTCATAATTATTTGTAAGTATCGTACTTCTAAAATGCATTTCTGACTTTTGGTAGCAGTTAAAAAGAACCGGAAAATTAATATAATAAGAATTAGTAAAAAATAAACTTTGTGAAAATCGACCCGAGGTAAAGAGTCGAGCCGGGAACGACACTTTCGACTCAAGAGTCTTATAATAAAATAAAAAGAATTAATTACTACTGAATTGAGTTTTATTTGGTAAATAAATTTAGTTAAAAGGATTTTAGGTACCAAAGGAAGGAAGAACACACTTTGATGATTGAAACGTCTTCCAGAAATAGTGAACAATAAGATAACCTATATTCTACGAGTCGATTCCACAATCGAACCAAACTTCTTCAAAACATTTTTTTAAAATAAAATTTTACCGAACTGAGGGAAACCAAATAAGCTTTGAATAATAATTTTTAACAGTTTAATCCCGAATTAATTAATTCGGACAACAAAGATAAAACAAAATTAAAGTAAAATACGAATAATTAATAAATAAATAATTAAAATACTTAGAAAAAAATTTAATTTTTAAATAAAATATTTTTTCTATAAATACTATAACACTATCTTTTGATAACGAAAGAAGAAGGAAAGTTGTCGTCACGTTACAGAATTGGCGCTCCAACGCGGAGTTTAACCAACTTGACTCAGGATTGAGAATAACATTGTTTACAATAATTATTCCATATAGGAAACCTAAAAATCACGTTACAATGGTTACAATATGTGCTTTTGACGTAATCACTTTTCCCAACGTATTTGTTTCGTTAGGAAAAAAATAATAAACGTTTCCACTGACGTATGAATTGAGTTTGGCTTCTAATTATATATGCCGTTGTAAGTCTGGCAGCCGACATCGATCCCCTAAGCTAATCATATCTACAGTCAGCGATACTACTGTCATATTATATTTTTACGCCGCCGCTTTCTACGAACTGTCACACTGGCATGGCGATGGAAAGCTATTAAAACTTGTCTTCGTTGTATACCTTCATAATTGACAGTTACACCCGATGCAATACCAGAACTGGTTTCTCTTATCAGGGATTGCAACACCTGCAATAATTGCTAAAGTTTATTAATATTTAGTAATTGAGCGCAACATACGTTCTTTAACAATATGTTGGAAGTTGATAAAAAATGAAAAGCTTAGTTGTCAGAAGCAGTTAGGTTTGTAGATGAGAAAAGAGTCATACGTTATGACAAGTTATTTATGATCATATTTCAAGTAATATGTCACATGTTTGTAAAGATCTGTTATAAAAGTTGTACTTACATTAAGTACACTAAGTTACACTTTATCTATACTTAATTTTTAAGTGTTCTGCACTAATATACAATGTAGATGTCTCTTTCCTTTCCTATAGCATGTTTCGAGCATCAAGTTGTATACTCATCGTTAGCCATGTTCATTTTGAATCTTTTGTTGGGGTGTTTAGTTGGTGTTTCCGGCTGCGTCGACTTTTGGTTTGTTTCTTTTGATTAAGACCTAATACACGTAGTGTTACTGTGATCAGATATGCTGAATAAATTTGTTCTTTGAGCATTCCCAATGTTTAGTGCTTCAAAACTTTTGTTGTGTTTTAAACCGATTTGTATTTGTTCCGGTATCAGTTTATTTTGTGTTTTATGTTTATGCATGTGTAGAGTTTTCCTAGTATTCATTATAGTGCCTTTGAGTCGTATAGGATTATTAGTGTCAATTTTCTGATGACAAGAATGCTTATGAAACACAATAAGGGTCCTGTATATTTTGTGTCTGTGGCTAAATTGCACTTAGAAATAGTTGCATGGTTGTTATTTTGTATGCGTTAGGTGTCCAAAACAACCTTTTTACTTACAAATATACTTTGGTTCTTGCCGTGGGCGTCCCAGTTATGTGTAGATAGTGTGAAACGGTCCTTCAGATAATATCCTTTAGAACATTTCATCCTCACGTTCATTTCTTGTCGTAGTAACACGGGACAGTCACATGTCACATGTGCAATGAGCATTCGAATGTTAAGAAATTTGAGTGGGTTTGTTTGTCTCAATACAATTGAAATATCTGTAGTTGTTATAGAATGAAAAGACATGTATGACACTTTCAATCACATAAACATCTGCGGTAATTTTCTGAAATTCAAAAAGTATGTTTAAAAGATATTGATCAGTAGTTGTAAATGGCACATTGTATCGTGATACATTTTATCATTACTAAAAGTATCGTCATCGTCGGTGATGTCGGCGCCAATAGTTATTAACAGTATTGTTAGCAGATCCAGATCAACATTTTACTTTTGCGATCATATGCACCTCATTCTGAATATTTAAATACACATACTCTAACATTGTTGAACAGAAAGCGATTCAGCCAACTCAAATAGCTACTTGCATTTGAAACTTTTATAAACAAAATAAAATAAATTAGTCAACCTGTGTGTGTTGTGTGTGTATGTATATTTCTAGGACAAAATGAAATATATGAATATTATCAGTCATATTATTGTTAATAAGAACAGTGTAAATTAACAACAATTACTGCAGTAACAAAAATGAAAATTCATAATAATTTGTTTTATTTGTTTGACATATTTTACATGACACATGTACATTAACACGCACGGGTGTATTCGCGCGCGATCACAGAAACTTACGAACGCACATACTGTGTGAATGAAAGTAGCTTTCTTCCAGCGTTTCCTGAAGATTAATGGGGATGAAACAATGAAGACAAAAAAACATGTGATTAGACATGTTCAATTTTATAGTACAATTTTTGCAACTGATAATTGTTAAATATTTATTGCGATATTCACAAAACTGTGTGTGGTGTGCGTGCGAGTGAGTGATATGAGTGAATACAAACATTCACCCTCCGATCATATATCAAATGACAGATATTCAAAGTCCGTTGTGTTTATTTACACCTTTCAAAGTTTTCACTAAATCAAATCATTCTCCAATATTTATTATACAACAGCTGTATGTGGTAACCGATTTATCCATGTAAGTAACGCTATCGTGTATGCAATACATCGTCTCTCCTCTGCGTATATTGCAATTTTTCCCTGCCTCTTATCGCAGAGAAAACATTTCCATGTTTCAACCGTGATTTTTTGTCAGCTTCTTGTACATATTCCTTTTTACAAGACAGAAAGCTGCCATTTTCTACTGCTGATGTTTTTATCGCGTCTTTGTTTTTCCTTCACCTTATTTTACAGTACTAGCAAGATTTTTATTATTATAGCAAATTTTACACAAGAAAAGTCTTCTTCTTCTTCTTCTTCTTCTTTAGGGGGCGCCTGTAACGGTAGTTAGCGCCTCGTCGGCCAACATAAACTTACCTTTGTCCAACTGACTTGTATATTCTTCAAAAGTTATTCAGTCTGTCAATAAGTCAACTCTATAGTTTTGTATGTCATCCCAAATATTGTTTAGCATACGATCAAGTGTTCATTTCAGTTCAGTTATCAGACATCATTATTACATAACCTGTCAGTTTATCACACACGATTCAATGTAGAACCGCTATTGTTTTGTAATAGTTCACATTGCTTCCTTCCTTTTTTCAAACAAGGAAAACAATGATTAATTATTCCTTAAAATTTTATATTTAAGATACAGCTTACCGAATCATATTTTCTAAGAGTTTAATTTTCAGATCAGTACGTAAGCTTTATTTTCACCAGCGTCTTATAAAAGTCTTCATTTGTTTTAAAAATTGTTTACTTCTAGTATTGCTGATGTTTGAAACGCGTCTTGCCATCTGAAAGTACGATGCGTGGTTTTTATTTAGGTAAGCCACTGTTTCGTTGCTGAAAACTCAATGCTGCAGTGCAAAGCTAACATTAAGTATTCATTGATACACTTGATGCTTCTTACTGTAAGTCGGCGATAAGATTTACGTAAACTTCAGTTAATTTGACGTAGATGTAATTTGAGTGGGTGTACATTTAGGGTTTTCAGGGAGCTACAAAATTGTCTCTCACTACAAATTTTTCAGTTTTTCTGAATTGAGAGCTCCTTTTGTTATGCCGAGGAGTTTTCTTTCTCTTTGCAGGTATTAGAATGTGTCTGTTTGTCTCCATTATTCTAAGTAGTTTGTATTAAACGGTTGATCGTTCGTGGTATCTGAGATCGACATATTTAGTCATAGCTTAGACGACAACAATAATTCCACCACCTTTACTGTTCTGCTATCTCAAGTGAGTATTCAGCGTGTGTCTGGTTAAAAAGTTCCCTCTGATGTTTGCACTGACTGTCCTCTTTGTCAATTTACAAAACCAGCTCCATGGTATACATTGACGAACGTGTATAACAAAGTTTTGCCTAACTTTTCTTTTACATCAGTAGTAATAGGATCGTGTATCAAACGTTGTAATTGCATTCCAGAAAAGTAAATTGAATCACCTTTACAAATTTGTTTCATTACAAAATTTGTATAAGCGTGTGTTTTATTGACACGTATTTACGATGTGTTATTTGTGAACTGTCTGACTGCAGTCGCGTGTTTCCGGTAACAGATTGAATCGGAACACGTAGTTTTTGTTTGCTTCACGGTAATATTGGGTTAACAGAGAACTACTCCGGAGCAGTTGAGTAGAGAACTACTCATATAAGCGGGCTGAACACAATAATGACTACTATAAAAACGAAAATACCGTTTACGCGCAGATAAAATCTTAATAGATTATCAATACCTTGAGGCGCCATACGCGAATAAGTCATCAGTTGCTAAACAAAAACGTAAAGCCTAAGTTAATTTGTTAACGTACAATAAGGAAACGTTAAACTGCATATATACAAAATAAGCTTGTAACAAATTGCCGTTCATTTCAGTACGTAGACGTAGGGTGAATATCAGGTATAATACTTTTCTGTAGCCAGTTAATCTTCAGCAAATATTTTAACGTCAAAGTCAGTGACCCTCGATAATTTCGAACCAAATAATTGAGAGCATAAAGTGTTATTTTCTTCTCCTCTTCACTACTTAACAGGATAGCCTATCGTGTCGTGCGTATTAAGTAAATAATCATTACCACGATATACTTGCACAGAGAGCTTTAACACGCTAACGACATAATTTGAACAAATGAGGGAAAAGAAAAAAAGGGGAAAAGTAGAGTGTATTATATTTCGTAAAAATTTGAATACTCCTTTCCAAATTTGAGAAAACTTTATTTATCTTTTATACTTTATACTCTCTTCTTCAACTTAATTCTAACGAACTGTTTCGAAACAATTCGGAAGGCTAACTCCGAATGTTTATTATTCCTAATAAACTAAAGTAGAGGATTCTTTTATCGCTAATACCTTAAATCTTATGTGTTTCCCGACCAAAGGGCATAAAATTTTCTTTACACTGGTGTGTGCAAAGGAGTTTACATATTTACCTGGTTGGAAATATATCCCAAAATAAGATAACCTTCTTCAAACGTAGGCCGAACACAAAATTGTCTTAAAGCCGATACGTTGTATTGTTGTTGCCCGTTTCAGCGTAACCTGTGTCCATTGATCGATATGACAAGTGACACAATAGCACAGACGTTTTGGGGAACGGTACAGAGAACGTGAGACCTTCATAAATATATTTTAGAATAACCTACTTTTTCAATGTAGGTTATTTTACGCTGAAAAATTCAAAAATTACAAATGAGATTAATGATGAAATAATCTCTCTCTCTCTCTCTCTCTCTCTCTCTCTCTCTCTCTCTCTCTCTCTCTCTCTCTGTCTCTCTCTATCCCTCTCTCTATCTATCTATCTATCCTTCTATCTATCTTTGTATATTTTCCCTCACACACACAAATAAAGACGGAGATACTTACACAACAAGGGTGGTCTTGATTTTTGTACAACTCATAACCGTTCGCCTGGAGTAGGTATAATAGTACGGACTGTTTAAATTAATTTCATTTTGCCTGCAAACCAATTTCAAGTCACATGATAATCGGAAACATTTTTATCTAATAAGAAGACATCAGATAAGGCAAATGTTACTTATCTTTTATGTGGGCAGTGAAGTACGGAAAAGAAGCAAAACTAAAAAGAAGTTATAAATTAAAAAAAAATTAATTAAAAAAGTGAACTCTATAAAAGTGTGTTTACAGACCTTTCCAAAAGAACGTGCACAGACAGAGATAAGTCAGCTTACTTTTGATCTCATCAGTAGTATTGTTATGTTCACTGAGATGGAAGACAATTACGTTACGCTTTTGAGAATTCGAGAATGTCGTCCTACACGTTTCTCGACTAGCCCAGCGCGTGCAGTGTCTGTGTCAAGGTCGTGCACTGACGTGGCCTTTAGACTGATCGAGCAAATTATGTTGGAGGATGGAAAATTATTCTGGAACTTCTGTGGGGTATATATAAAGTTAAACGACCGACTTAGAAATTAGTCGTAAATAGCTATTTATTCAGTGTGGATCAAATGGTTGTTTCGGATTAGTGGAATATATATATATATATATATATATATATAAGTGATTATTGTGTTAATTATGTAAAACTGTAACATGTGACGCTAATTATTGGACAAAATTAACTTGAATTACTTGTTGATTTTTCATTGTTTGTTGTAACTAATTAAAGTTGGTAGATAGTTACCTTTTAAATGTCAATTATTTTGTTTCTGCTGTACAATACGATGATCAGTGGGACCGTCGTAACAATATTATCAACTTATTGTATTGTTATTAACAGTTTTGTATTATTATTTTCCTTTTCCTTCTGCTTCTCAATTTTTATTTCATTCTAGTTTTAAAAACACTGGCAGTCATACTATAAACTTATTTGTGTGTTCTGTTTTAAGACCCGACATTCAGATTTTAATCAATGACTCTTCCTATAATGACTTTTCACACAAACATGCCTTCTAACAAATTGTCAACCTCTTTCTAGAATATACTTGTAATTTGTATTTTGTTACTGTCTTCACATAAAATGGAATCATATAATTATAGATTTTATATTTTTTAAAGGATTATTCCTTACTTCATGATAAAGAGTTTTTGAGTGTTATTTGATAGCTGTAATCTTTTTTTTCAAAGACACATATTTAGTTAAATATTCCAACTAATTCAAACTGATCCTTCAACCATAAATGCGCGACTTCGTGTCTTACAATTTAAAATTGCAATGCCAGTACTTGCTTTTTTGTTTTTCCTAAAGTTATTACATAATTCATTCTCTTTTAAGTCCAATTCTCTGACATACCAAGTGGAAAGTTCCATTGATTCTTTATTGACAATTGTTAGTTGCGTGTTTGATCTGATTATTAAATTCTTTCGTGTTCCGAAACATTTGGTTTATAATACCTCATCTCCGGCATCTGCAATGAAGAATGCCTTATTTATAAAATATAGCTCAATCTTCTAGACCGTGCTTTCATGGTTATTTCTTAGATCATTATTTCTTATACTTTTATTTCTGTATACACGTTAACATAAATGTTTCTGCTTTAAATAAGTAAGACTCTCCACAGACTAACTATCATCCACAGATCATGAAAGAGTAGAACATTTATCTTCAGAATATCTAATGCCACGAGAGATATTAACACAGATCCTGGGATATACAGAAGCCTATAATCACTAGATCCCTTTGCCTTCTTTACTTACTTATTTAACTGTTTTTAAGACAGTTTTCTACCTGAAACTTACTTGTCACGTAGAAGCTTACTCAAGAAATTACTGTATTATCAGGATCTCTTGTGCGTTATGTCTCAAAGTACAGTAGGCTATTAAGTAAATTATCAATATAGTGAATAAGGTATTAGATATAAATCATTCAAATTGCTTGATCTATGTGGTTTTCATTTTGTCGACTTCAACACTCAGCGAATTCACGTTTCTCGAGCACGTCCTACAACATCACGATTAATCTCGATAGATGCTATAGTTCATGACAGTTGTTACTTATCATGAAATTTACAAATTGTTCTGATGTGCCAATACAACTAGAATAACATAACGATATTACCGAACCCGCAAAGGAAACAGTTTAATGACGAATGATCAAGTGATCGTGGTAGCCATTGTACTGATCCGTTTCGACAATCATTGGGTTCCTGTATGCGTTATTCATATCATGGCATTGTTTATGAGAGAAGTGAGGGTTGCCGTTGTGTGTCAATCATTCCCGACAGTAAATGGAGTTATTGCCATAGAATGTTTTGTGCACTCCTTATGTTTATATTTCAGTAACGTAAATATTCATATTTGTATTCAAATTACCGAGAATACAATTATTCTCATTTGTACTTTTCATCTACACTTGTTTTCCTATAAGAAACGAAATTTAAATAATACCTACTTCCCACAGTCTAAATGCCCATTGGTATTTTTTATTTAATCAAGTTTAGTTAATTAAATTCCTAGACCCCACCAGGAAGAAGGAAAAGAGGAAGACAACCTATCACCTGAATAAAAGAAATTCATACTATATTGAGGGAACGAGAAATTGAATAAGATCCATGGATGGACTAGCACCAATGGAAGATGAGAATTCAATCACTTCTGTAATCTTTGGTTCCAGAAAATGTGTAAACATTGTACAGCCGGAATAAATAATATGTTTAATTAATGGCTAGTTACGAAGATCTAAATGTTTCAGTCAACAAAAACAAAGAAACGTAAACCAAGTACTTTGAATGAACTATATCTAATATTTTTTCTTTAACCCAAAAATATATTTGTACTAGACCGTTTTGAGAAAAAACCTGTTTCAGTAGAGTTGTACGTTATTTATATTCTTACGTAGGCTTCTGCGATCGGTGTCCGTTATGTTTATGAAGTCTTTTTCCGGTATGGACTGCGTCAAAATTGTCTTGTATGACTATTTCTATGTCATACAAGACATTTTTGACGCGGTCCATACCGGAAGAAGATTTGAAAAAGAAAACATATTGTATGTTATAATTTTTACTTTAACCTTTAGAAGACACTTTTAGGATACTGCCGTGCACATTACAAATACTGTGTGTGTGTGTGTGTGTGTGTGTGTGTGTGTGTGTGTGTGTGTGTGTGTGTGTGTGTGTGTGTGTGTGTGTGTGTGTGTGTGTGTGTGTGTGTGTGTGTGTGTGTGTGTGTGTGTGTGTGTGACCAGCTGCTTAGATTGGATAAAGTGTTAAAAGCACTTTTGTAGTTATAAATTATGTTAATAGTTTTGACTTACGCGTATATCTAACCTAGACAAATTATTAAATTTATATACTATGTTTCAGTTTAAAATATATTTGTGAGTAACATTAGTCATTAATTACATTAATATCAATATGTTAAAATTAATTATCTACACTTGTGTGCTAATATTACGTACTCACACATTATGTGTGATGCTGAAATAAATCTATTTACCCAGGAGAACACTATACTAAAATAAAACGTTTAACATACAAATTGTTTTTCTAACCACGGTTGTACTTAAACGTAGTCACTCATTGGGAATACATTTTTATTTATGTCCACCTTACACGGTTTATTTATTTTTTCAGTTAATATCAACCAAACCCACTTATTTTACTACTAGTATTAGTTTTAAATGTACACGTTTAGTTTTTTTATGTTAAGAATCCCATTGCCTCTAACAACATAAGTTTTCAAACTTATAACACTTTAGTTGTAGTTCAAGTTCTAATTTATTTACAGAGTAATAAAAATTATATTTTTAACCGTCTAGATTTTGTATTACCAAATTTTAAATATATTTGTGTCATAACATTTCTTTAGTTTGTATATGGAACACAATGATCTGTATTGATATATAGTTTACGTGCAGTTCGTATGTAGTGTGCTCACGTACACGGAAATGTATTAAATGTCATACTAATACGTGATAGTTTGCTCAATGCTTACACTGTATCACGGCGCAAATGAACACTTTTCTACGGTCTCCACTTCAGTACTGTTTGCAGATCACTTATTGAAGTGGACATGATATAGCACGTGGATACGCCAGTACTAAGTCCTTAACAACATTATGCTGATTTAATGTCAAACACTGGTTACATTAATTTAATGTTCAAGTATATGAACCTAAATGCTTCCAACGGGATGGTGATTTTGAACTCTCTCGAGACTGATCCGACCCTATCAAGCTAACAAGCTCTTTGAGATTTTACTAATGAATTCTCTCTCAAGCCAGGCTCCCTACCTATGGAAATCTCTCCCTCTCTTTCTCTCTCTCTATTCCTCTCTCTCCTCTCGATCGCGCGCGCGCGCGCGCACACACACACACACTCCTATCTTTTCAAGTGTGCACAAACATGCATTTCAAATGTGTCTTTTCCCTTGCATGATTAGTACTTTCGCTTCTGATGTTGTCGTTTCTCTCTTCAATACAATATTACCTTTACAACCGCATTATTCCCGTGTTTTTAATTCTTTCTCCATGTCTCTGTTTCTATTATAGCTTCCCACATACAATCAGCATGTTTTCTTCATCCGTTCTTTTTACGCCCCTCCCCCCCCATTACTTAACCGTTCCTACTGCACGGAATATAATATACAACTTGTAATGTATTCCCTAATTTCACTGCTCCATACTTGACGCGATTCTTCCGCTGCACTAATTAAATTTAAAAGTTGAGTTACTGTTAGTAAAAGGTTACTTTTCATAATGTAGTGTTCTTTATATTGTTGTAATATAACATCGCAAAATCGGCTCCCAACGGTTCCTTGAAGTGAGGCTTTCATCCAGTACTTACGTCTCTACTCATAACAGTAATAATTTTGGTCTTGTTCTTTTAATAATGACATGTATTTGATAGTATAAATTCTGTCTCGGCCTTTAAAATTAAATATTAATTTTCTTATTTTCACTATTTTCTTAAACTTTTATGTGGTAAACAATAAATTAATCGATATTCTGGTCTTCTTTGAATATTTTTTATCTGTACTCAAACAGTTTATGAGTGTATTTTCATTACGTTTCTAAGAAAATTATTAAATATTTATATACAGGAAGCAAATTTAAAAAATATATTAAAATGAACTTATAGTTTTATTATTATGCGCATGTATAAGCATTATCTCATTTGTTTTTTATGATTTTTAATTCTCTTAAGAAGGTATTTTCAATACTTATAAGGCTTATACCACTTAAACAGTTATGTTACATAACATTTCACACAGCCTTTTTTATAATTTTGAAGTTTAAAAAATGTCAGTGATCAAATTTTGCCATGAACAGATTTGATTTGAAAGCTGTTTTCTTCAGAACCGTGATAGTAAAGTTTTCCGATTATGAGAATAACAAATATTATTCAAAGAAATACTGTGTGTTCAAAGGAGCTATAAGCGGTATATTACCGGCAAGTTAGCAATAATTCTTTGTCGAATAATTTCTAACTTTAAGTTTCTTTACTCAGTTTTTATTTTCGTAAAATTCTCTGTTCCCTTCAATGTCTTTACCTTCTTTGTCATCAATTTCTTCATTGAAATTCTCATACTTAAGCTTATAAAACGTTCTGTTATCGTCTTTTTTTAAGTATCTCTAGAGATGAAGGCATTCTTCAATAATTCTAAAATTCTGATCTACATAAGCATTTTCTTAAGAAGAAGGAAATGCGTTATGTAAATGTTTTAATTGATTCTTTTTTTAGACATACAGATGTAACATATGCTTCTAAGCGTAATCATATGTTTCAAATGCCATAAGTCAGAGTGTCAATGATCAGCGGAAAGTGTTTAGACTGAGTTTATTCTACAGTTACATTGACATAACAAATCTGGATCAAGAACTGTGTTTCGTTCCTCATAACCGTGATAGTAAGGACCTCCGACTATTTCTGCTGAGGCCTTTTTATACATTTAGAAATTATCCCTTCCTTTCTCAACGTAGAATTTCAAATAACATAGAATTGTTACTAAAATTTAAAAAGTTAAACAGCAGTTTTTTAATATTTGATTAACTTTATTAAGTTGTTTTAAATACTAATATCGCTCTATAAATGAGTGTGTAAGATAGCTCCATATCGTTATATATCTTATTGAGGCTACCAAATGCTACTTTTGTAGCGGCTGATTGTTGCTTGTCGTTCAACTCTAAAGCTGATTTATTATTTACTTTCAAACGCTTATTAAGTTAGGCACAAACTTACTATCTGTTAGTAGAACATAGTTTTATAAAACGTTTTCTTTTAAAAGCAGAAAATGATATAATGCATGTGTTAGTTGATGCAGAAAAAAATTAATACTGATAGAACTTCACTAAATAGAACTAATACTAAAGAAATTCAAATTTCTACGTTATATTCAGCAGCAGCTACACTAGATTTTTTTAATATAATATGTATGATATTACTTTTCAAGTGCGTTTTCACTGTAATACAGATATAGCAATATTCTGTATTGATATACTTCTGACTAAACTGTACCCTATACTTTGTAACTGAAACAGGCATGCAGTACAAAGTACACGCCCTAAGACCTTTCCCTTAAATGTTTAATAATGGAACGTGTATTCGTGAGTGTATACTCTATGCGACATGATTAGTTAAAAACATGCTTATTTTTATAAACGTTTCCTAAGTACTCACAAGGCTAATTCCCTGACGGCTTCAATTTCTCCATATAGGGCAATACGCCACTGATGGCAAGGAATAAAATTACAGATGTTTAAGAAATCTCACATATATTAAGAGTTCGCACCATTATGTAAAAATTCAAGATATTAGTTTAGTCTTTATTTCATCTGCTTCCTTTAACTGGTAAACTAAAATAATTATTTTATTGTTTACTGGAAACAGTAACAAGGTATTAGAAGGAATGGCAACAAAACTCTCATTAACCAGAGTGTTTTAAAATCTCACGATTACTTTAGCCATGAAATAGTAAAATGGAATTACCAAGGTCGCAACTAATGGTAAGACCAAAAACATGAAACAAAACAAACGAACTTCGGGTTGTTGTAAGGAACAGAGTCTAATAGAGTCAGTTAAATCCATGTCAACCTATAAACGGTGATCGATATAATGTTAAGAAAAGTAAAGAAGAGTCTAAATCATAATACCTTGTGCTATGAAAAACCTAATACTATAAAAAACAAACTACAACACAAATCATGATTTTTAAGTGACTAATAAATATAAATTAAATTAAATTCTTCCTCTGTTTTGTCGTTTACAAATAGGCAATAGAAAATCTATGTCTATATATTCTTCTAAGGTATAAAGCGGATATAGTTTTTGGTTTTCGAAAAAAACGTGGATTATTTCCCACGTAGAAAATCTATGTCTATATATTCTTCTAAGGTATAAAGCGGACATAGTTTTTGGTTTTCGAAAAAAAAACGTGGATTATTTTCCCCTTTTTACGAGGAAAAAGTAGATTTGGAGACGCATACGGAATGTGTCAGAATAAAATGACATCACTACTTATATAACAATAAATATATAATTTTTTTGATATCTTTAAAAAATAGCTGTCTAAATTCAAATAGCAAATGGAATTAATTTACTCTTATCAACACTCATATTAATTATAATATTTTGTTAAATGGGTTTCAAAAATTACGTATGAAACCCTTTATTTTGTTAATAGATTACTACAATATATTCAGCCTTAGTATGTTCTCTAGGTGAATTTCCCAGAAGCCACTGAGATAATTCTACAAAGATTACAGCCTACATATACGGCTACACTACATCTAACCGTAGCCCTGTCCACATGAGCTGACTGACTTGTCCCCACAATGTTGACAAGTATTTAAAAATCCCGAATAGATTGAAATAATTTGATTTACAAATTTCGAATGCTATTTCTCGCAGTCTTATCGTACAAACGTAAACACTTTCAGAAAGAACATTTTCAAAAGTTATGCGTAGTGAAACTAACTTAACCATTATTCTTTTATCTTTCCCGGCGATGCATTGAATCTGAGTGTTGTAAAAAAGGTGTATCTTTACTTTTTTTTAAATAAGAGGCAAATGAAAAACATGTACTTTAAACAGTACAGTGATCTGTAGTCTGTATCGGTAACAATAAAGAAACTTTTCTGAATGATCGTTCTTCAGTTGGTTTTTCATAATGGTGTGATATTAAATATATTTTTTATTACAAACTAGTAACAATAAACAATTAATCAAGTTTGAGAATTTTATTACCAGAAACGTAAATGTTAAATCAAAGAAATTATAAAAATATACACCAATTGTTGCGCCTAGATGCTTCTTGGTAGGTATTATCATGTGTTTCACAAATTAAAAATTATGTGTAATTACGGCCCCTCTCGTTAAGCACTTTAACAACAACTTACGGGAGTTTGTACTTACGGAAATAAATACTGATATCATTAGTACTGATTAGTGAATGGCAGGGATGATAATGCAACGGCTTTACTGTAAAGTTGCGATAAATATTTTACCTGTGTTGGTGTTTCACAACAATATGTTGTTCGTGTCACATTTGTCTGTCACAGTTAATTAATTTTTTAATGACAACATACGAGCAAAGAAACAAAACTCGGCAGCGGGCTCTGCTACGACCCTTAATCTACGCACGCGATGTAATTCGAGGTACTGATACGCACCTACATGAAGAAATATATCCATTTCACGAATGTATTACAAAAATAGCACGCAACAATTTACTGTGAAGCAACTCTAGAAAAACCTAGCAGTGATCAATAAAAACATTTCAGTAAAGTTCATTAAATAACATTTATGATCACACGCAAAATCATTAAGCTTATAGTGTTTAAAGTTTAAACAATTATTTTGATAAGGTTCGTTACTATTGTCATTCGTAAAATATTAATTTAGTTGAAAACTATTATTATTCTTATTATTATATCATTGACTGACAGTTTATTATGAATACAGTTAGTTTATTAATTTATTTAAATCTATTAAATTTAACATAAACCGTGGCGCGCGCTCGTGTGTATACTTTATATACTGTTACGACGGTCTACTTGATCGTCGTAGGTACATTGGACGATCAAGACACCAATTAAGTCACTAATCACCAGCTTTAATTTTCACAGCTAAACAGTTCGTAATTAACAACAGTCTCTTACAACAAATCAAATAAAAATTGTTCACACGCAATAAAATGTCAACTAATATAAAACACAATTGTATTACAATTATACCGCTAGATTATAAAACACAACACTTCACTAATAACCACTTGAACGCACAGAGTAATCACTTTTAATCACCCGACAATAAACTCGCACCGCACTGTAATATATCGCAACTATAACTGAAAACTAAGGCCGCTGCCGCCTTGTATTTATACAACGCTCACAGACCAAAAGATTCCAAACTACGCGTTAGCGCCAGTGTGTACGACGTAATTAATTGCTGCCTTGACGCAGTTCGCGCGACTGGCGGCTTACAGACAAGTCTTGCGAATGCGTCGAGAAACACGTACGCCACACAGATTAGAGCGAGATTCTTCTGAAACATTCGACAAAGCGTAGATTGTTCTGTGATGTCGTAACACTGCCCCCTCGTTAAGCCTGTTCGTCCCGAACAGGCAAACCGTTTCTGAAGTAATACTGGACCAGGTGATCTAGGTGGACGTCCTTGCGAAAAATAATTTTCCGGTTCTTCGAATTCAGTCTCGTGTGATCCGAACATCAAGTTCCCAGGAATACGAGTCTTCCGCTCAACCATTAGTTTTGCTGGAATCACTCCCGTTGCGACATGTACTGATGACCTAAACACTACTGGCTGATCCAAGTCTATTTGGTTCTCGTTAACAGCGTCTTGCGTAACTTAATCTTCAGAAATTTTTCCCTCGGGCGCTTATAACAGCTCAGGAGCAAGCAAGAGTCTTGTCTCGACACCCATAGTTGGCTTTCCAATCACTTTTTTTGTCGTTACTTCCTCTGCTAGTTCTTCCTTCATTTCTGCTTACAATAGGGAGGGTTCCTCTTGACCAGACCTGTTGACTTTTTCTTCGGCCAATGCCACTTGCTTAATCGAATGGCTGGTAGACCCTGTCATTTTACCCATGCAAAGCCTTATCTTCTCTTGGCCGACCCTCAGGACATTCTCTGTTAAGTCCACAACAAATCCGTAGGCATTCATAACGTCCGTTCCTAGAATCACTTCATCGACAGTGGCTGCAACGAGCATTTGGTGGCTAAACTCGAGAAGACCCAGGCGTAAACGTACGTCTACCTTTCCTAGCACCTTGACGGGGCTTCCAGTCACAGTCTGTATTGTACAAGAGCTAATTAGAGGCTGGCGGTTGCTGACTAAGTCAGGGCGCACAATGGACACTGTTGCGCCCGTGTCAACTATAAATGATGTTGGTTTACCTTCCGCAAATCCATTAACAATCAAGTTTCCACTGGTCTTATGTAGCATGGAAACTGTGTGCTGTTCTGCGGCTTTACTTCTCCAATTGGTGCGATCACTCTCTTCTCTCGGTATCTTCTTCTTCCAGCAGTCTACTTGTAGTTGACCACGTTTTCCACAGTTGTAACACTTCGGTCTTCTGTCTTTTTCCCATCGCTCAAATCGTTGCGGCGCTCTTGAACTTCCGAATTGTTTGCCCGACAACATTGTTTTTCTGCATCCATCGTAACGGCAATGTGATACAGGAATCTTCTGACTGCAATGTGATGGCACAAACCTATTAATGTAGCGGGACGCTGACTTGGCAGCTTCAAACTCTAGGGCGTGAACAAGAGCTTCTGAGCTATTTCGGTGCCTTGCCATTCGTAACACTTGCTGAAGTCCACAATCTCCGATGCCATCAATAAATGTCTGCACCGCAAACCTTATTCGGAAATCTTCTGGTGCTTCAGGGTAGGCCAATCTAATCAGTCTGTCGATACTTGTTTCAAACTCTTGAAGACTCTCCCGGGAATGACGTCGTCTTGTTCTCAACTGAGCGTAGTACACATCTCGCAAATGTTTATCACCACAGCGTAATTCTAGAGCTTTTATCAACTCGGCATAGATGTTCTGGCTGTCAGGTGGCACTTTCTGTAGTAATTCTGCCGGAGGTCCTTTCAATGCAAGAACGAGTGAAACAGCCTTGTCTTTCTCTGTCCAATTATTTGCGCATGCAGCAGCTTCAAATTGGCGGAGGTACGTTGCCCAGTGACTGCTTCCGTCAAAGGTTGGAGCTTTGACATGAACTGTCCCTACTGGAGGCAAAGTGACTTTCTCTATTAACTTATTTTCTGCGTCTTTTTCTGTCTTTATCATTGGTACAGTCTTTTAATAAAGTTGTTTTGGTTGTATCTTCAGGCACTGCTTGACTTCATTTTTAATCTGCTCTTTTATATTTTATATTTAATTTTTATATTGAATTTACCTCAAGATATTTCTTTCCTTATTAGGTACATGTTTCGGTTACCATTTTGTACCCATCCTCCGTACAAAATGAATATAAAAGAAGAATCTTTTATACAGTATTTGCAATCGAGTCTTCTATTTTTGTTGACATAGCTTTTTCCACACTCGTGACAGATTTTTCTACTTCAGCTATTTTTAATGTCATTGATTCTTGTACCTCTGATATTTTAGTAACTTATTAAGCTCACCTCGTACGAGACCCAATTCTGCGGTACTATGTTCTTGCATCTGTTTCTGCTCCTGTGTTAATGATTGGTGTCTTCTGTTTCACGCTTTCGTTCCTCTGCCTCTAGCAGGAGGGTTTTCTGTCTCGCTTCCGCTTTTTCATCTTATCATTTTTCTGCTTCTTCTCTTTCTTGCCTTTGTTCTTCTTTTGTCTCTTCCCGTGTCTTCCGTAGCAGCGCTTGGAAAGCTTCCATAATCTGACTGGCATCCATTGTTTACCGATTAGTTACGAATTACCTCGTCTTGTACAAAGTGTCCACTGTTTCCACTGTTAACCGTTGTATCCCAGTTCTGACACTACTGTTACGACGGACTACTTGATCGTCGTAGGTACAGTGGAAACAAAATACAAGTGACCAATTAAGTCACTAATCACCAGCTTTAATTTTCACAGTTAAACAGTTCGTAATTAACAACACAGTCTCTTAAAACAAATCAAATAAAAATTGTTCACACGCAATAAAATGTCAACTAATATAAAACACAATTGTATTACAATTATACCGCTAGATTATAAAACACAACACTGCACTAATAACCACTTGAACGCACAGAGTAATCACTTGTAATCGCCCGACAATAAACTCGAACCGCACTGTAATATATCGCAACTATAACTGAAAACTAAGGCCGCTGCCGCCTTGTATTTATACAACGCTCACAGACCAGAAGATTCCAAACTACGCGTTAGCGCCAGTGTGTACGACGTAATTAATTGCTGCCTTAACACAGTCCGCGCGACTGGCGGCTTCCAGAAAAGTCTCGCGAATGCGTCGATAATCACGTACGCCACACAGATTAGAGCGAGATTTTTCTGGAACATTCGATAAACACGTAGATTGTTCTGTGATGTCGTAACAATACATTTTTAAGCATACAGTATGGTGCAGGCCTATTATTTTTAATAATAATGCTTATAATGTTATTTTGTTAATTGGTTTTTCAAAATATTTCTTGGTGAGGTTAGTTACAATGTATCAAGGTGCCTTGCTTTCTAATATTAGAAAGCAAATTGTCTTCTTCGTAATGTGGAGGAACCATTGGGCAAGTCTTGCTAGTGGCTGGGTACTAGTAATCCTGACTTACTAACTACTAACGAGAGCACAGACGAAAGAGTCTTGGAAGACACAAAACAATGAATTTTTAATTCAGTAATCTATACCCTTATTTATACATTCTTTGTAAAATCCATAAAATCTAAGATACATCAATGAAAATATTCATGTGTCGTATAAATAAACGATTATCAAAATCGCATCTGGTTACTGTTAATGTTTGCGAGCACACGAGATCGCGCGCGTGTGTCCTTTTCTGTATTTACGAAAGCATACCTTAGTGTAATTTTTATAACCACCAAAATTGCTCGATCATTGTTACGAGACCTGGAGGGTTACGCTCTTTGAAATTCGTAACAGACACACGTTGGTTAAAAAATTCTGCTCAGCGTTAAAGAAGAAGTTTATTTTAAACTAGTATGTAGCTTTATTTAATTTACAATTTAAACAGTAGAACTGTGAAAACATACAAATGAGCGAGTTACTAGTTTGTTCTGTAGTTAATTTACACCTGTTTGTCTTCAGAGACAACAGTGTTGTATTTATTTAGAAACTTCACATTTAACATTCTAATCGGATGTAAAAAACTATAGATAATCAGATCCCACACTGGTGATAATTCCTTCTTTTGGAAAAAATGTTTGAGATATGTGAGTCAGCAAGACCTTGGGTGATGCTAGGTTATACTACATTCTTGGTGATACTGTAGTAGAAAAATATTTCTTGCAATTGAGTATATTTTATTAATAGGGTCCGATAAAAAATTTAATTAAAAAAGAGCACACTAGTGAGGGAAGGAATAGTTCTCATTTTTACTATCTACGTTAATTGAAGTTGTGGCAATTTACGATTTAAGTTGAAGCTGTGATATCTTTATCGTAACAACTCAATATAGCTCTTAGGTATTGCTGAGATACAGTTTCTACCATTCCCATCACTTTGAACTAAAATTTAGAGTTTGAAACTAGGTTGTTTTTCTGTTTTTATTTACTGTTTCATTTGCCGTTTTAAGTACCACTGGGACTGAGAATCAGGTATATTTAATACGTATTGATTTCATGTTTCACATTGACAATAAAAAAATGCTCGTTGGAAAGCAAATAAGGAGTGAAAACGCAACAAAATAATCTATTTCACAGCTAACAGTATTTCGGTAACTTGCCATACTTATCAGAATAAGATTTTCAGATGAGATGTGAACTTTTAAATAATCTCCTTAGTTTCGCGGATAACGCAAACAAGCACAGTTATTGAGGTCATTTGTTTTTAGTGTGGATAAGTCATTTAGAGGTTTCATAGAAATTTAATTTATATTCATATTAAATAATAAATAAAGTACTATTCCTTTGCACTTCATTTCATAACTTATTATTTAATGTTTTGTTAAAAATTACGTTTTTTCTTAAGCAAGGTCCGGATTATATTTACGTATAATCCATAGAATTTACTTATAGATGGACGATAACTGGAACTTGTGAATACCTTTTATATCGTTAAACACATTACGAGCAAATTCATTACCATTTTATCCGTAGTCTGATATCTCATCAGTTTATCCATCAGTATCGTTCCAAAAGCGTTTACACCTTTTGTAGCCTACTTCAAAAGATACTTAACGGTCTCAGTTTTTCTTCTTATCTGGAGATAGCAAAAACATTCCACCCGATCTTTCATCAAGTTGTTTTTCGTTTTCTGTTCTTTTTTATTCAAAATAAATCTATCTCAAGTCTGATGTTATATGTTAGCGTGTTTTCTCTCACATCATTAGCACGTTTTGTCTTTCCTCAAGCTGAATCCCAGAAATTGTTTGTGAGGTATGTAACTAATTTATTTTTGTTTTTGAATTTATTAGTTTTATTCGCAAACTTTGTTATCATAATTGTAATATGCAGTAGTCAAATCTTACATTACTTTTATAATTTTGCGTTGCACGTATCAAGTGTTACCTTGTCGGATGTAACTATGGCAAACACATACGAGAACTGAATTATTGTTAACTCCAATTCAGGAAATACTAGCTGTAAAAGTTACAGTAGAAGTTAGGAGTTCAACTTTTATTTTATTGCAACCTAAGGATAATGGAATTATAGGTTGAGGAAACCGTAACGATTCGAGGGAAAAATAATTGTGTCAGAATATTGGGTCATTCCCGTCTCAAAGTATTTGATGATATTCGCTTCGACAACTAACATCCATTTCAATAACAGGAATAGTGATACTGTTTCGAATCTGAAGCTAACATAATGTTTATTAAATAATATATAAACACTTGGTACGTTTCACAGATTTTATTTAACTCTGACAGCTGTTTCGACTTCCTAAGCCATTGTCAAAGAGATGAATGAACTAAAAACCTAAACAGAGGATGTAAGTAAGGGTGTGGTGGCCATCACACTGGAGAAAAATGGAGTTTATGAAATACACTGTGCAGCATGCGATGCTATTTATATCGGACAATGTGGCCGTGCTATGAAATATCGCATTTCTCAACATAAGAAGGCGATTTTAACCAATACAGCCAATACAGGTTTTGCAGAGCATTGCTTACAACACAATCACTTCATAGATACAAAAAAGAACACTACTCCACAAAATACAAAAAAATAAAAATAATGGATTTGTTAGAAATTTTTGAAATTAGAAAAGCAATAAAAAATGACAAAAATTTAACAAATGAACAAACTGAATTCTGTGTACCCCCTTTATTAAAAGCTGTTATTTAGTTTAGTTTAGTTTATATTTTGCATTCAGATATATTTAGTTCAGTTAATTTTGTATTTTGCATTCTGATTGTATTTAGGTTTTACAGACACCTGACCTTCCTTTAGCTCCTGCAACCCCCTCTCCATCTTAACACCTCACAGATGTTCCAATACACGCCCTAAACAGATGGCAACCACCACTCTTACTTACATCCTCTGTTTAGGTTTTTAATTCGTTCATCTCTTTGACAATAGCTTAGGAAGTTGAAACAGCTCCCAGAGTTAAATAAAATCTGTGAAAGGTACCAAGTGTTTATATATTTTTTAAAAAAACCTGTGTAATAATATGTTTCACCAAGTGCCCAACGAGTCCTCAATTAATATCGTGAACCTAAGATACCCAGTCTGCGGTAACCCAAATTATCTTTAATATTAAAGCTGCCAGCTAACATATCTGCTTCATAAACTCTATATTATGTTACGTATAAGCATTCCAACTCATGAATGTTCCAAAAAACATAAATATGTAGCAAGTTAAAGTATAGGTTAAAACTAAGTAGGCCTAGTGACAATCGGTTTCTGCGAAAACGTTGTAACGTTTATTACCACGTTACAAATCCAGGGAACCCATCTTAATTGACACCTGCCAATTACATGGGCTGCCTACGTTGTAACGAACTGTTATTAAACTCAAAATAATTGAACAAATTACTTAAGCTAATTATTAGGAAACAAGGGAAGGTATTTCACTGATTTATGCACTCATTTTCATGTGTAATAAGATGACTTCTCTTTATTAACAACTGATATGAAAAGATCCCATGACATAATTAATTAGATTAAAATATTGAATGGTTTTCAGAAAAACTGGGGATCAAACTGATTATGTATTCTTTTACCTCGGATCCGAGTTTACTTTAAGTATATCTATAGCAAAGACTTCTGAGTATTTTATGTTCATCTAGATGCTTGCAAGACTTCTTTTACCATTTGAAGAATGGTATTATTAACTAAAGTGATTATAATTTACATTTACATATAATGCGTTACAACGTATGATATTGAATATTACAGTAAACTCTTAGTTGGTCTCATTTAAATTTTAAATAAAATTATAGTCTTTGAAAAGTCTCTTTTCTCTGTAAGTTATGTCTCAAATATAATTAACTCTCGATAGGCGAGCTATCGAGTCACCTTTACAATAGGTCGTGGTAACCTCGTCCTGGGGTGTCTCTCTTGGGAATTCTTGAAGTCGGCGTCGTCATCTGAGTCGTGTCTTCGGCAAGTACTAGATAGGAGGTTCACTGCGGAGATTGAAGTTTCTCTTGTTTAAGTTGGTGTAGATCCACGTAGGTCCTCGTCAGCGTCTTATGCCTCGTATACGTCCACATGTGAAGTTTATGCAGGTCACATCTTCATGTGTAAGGTTGTACTTGAATTTACCTCTTGAGGGGAGACGTCATCTTGTTTACTACTTGTTATTTTTTTTTGTTTTAACTTACTACATTTTTCTTTTTAACACAACTTTCTACAATTCACACATTACACTCGCTCGCCACGTTTAGCAGTGGTAGCTAACATTTAAAATTAAATTTAAACAGTGCATTTTGGTGGAGCTCTCGCTCGTAGTTCTATACGCTCTGACGGCAGCATTGTGACTCTCTACTCGATTCGACTGGCACATTACAACGGAGAGGGGCAAGTACTCCGCGATAATATAGTTCCTATTTTTATTTAAATTGACATTCTTATTCCAAAAAAACAATACATTAATTCTACATATATAATTTAAGTGAATTATTTTAACTACTCTTGTGCCTTCAAATTACTAATTACAAGGATTATGAGTTTTTATATCTTCCTAAGTTACAGATGAGTCGCTATGCACGTTGTGTCCGGAATTAACAGGTCACCGCATGATGACTAGCAAAAGGGTTAACTGTGGTATTAATAGCTTTTTACAATTCGAATTTTTATTAATGGTTTAGTTAGATTTTCCATTTACATCTCATACTCATTCTGAGTTAGTACAGGGGCTTTAGGTTTAAAAGTGCGATTTACAAATACTTAATTGCTAGTAAATGAATTTTTTATTTATTTAAAATTCTATATTCAATTAAATCGTCACAACGTATTTAAAATCCCGACTTAAAATCTCATTAAGAAAAAAAATTTATTAAAGACATAAGAATCAATAATAATCCTTGCTTAACAAAAGGAAATAACCCTTTACCAAGGGCGAAATAACCGCCCGACCTGTCGACAGTATTTAACGCCCAATTTAGTCGTTTAAAAGTTGAGCAAAATTTTTGTGTCGTTAACAAACAAAGGGTGAAAAGTCAGGTTAACGTCCCTTTTTACTTGGCACATTCAGTCGCTTCTTTTCGCTTTTTACAGAAAATTCTTGTAAAACAAACAGAATGTTACTTATTAATGTCACTGGGCATACGCTTGTGTACTTTTTGGCGTCAAGTGGTTTCTCGGGGGTGTCATGTAACCTCTCGAGTAAATGTAATCTCTTGTGAATACCACTTGACTTTATAAAGGTATCTTACTACTACTACTACTACTATACTACTACTACTACTACTACTACTACTACTACTACTACTACTACTACTACTAAAACAACAACAACAACAACAACAACAACTACTACTACTACTACTACTACTACTACTACTACTACTACTACTACTACTACTACTGCTACTGCTGCATACAAGCTTCCAACTTTTTCGCTGGAATAAGAAAATAATTGTAAACATTATAGTTATAACTTACAACTCATAGTCCATTCCTGTGCATTAGAATTTATTGATTCGTTTAATTATTTAGTTTGTCCATTAATTATTATTATTTCGAAAACACATTTTTCTATATTTAATTGATAAAATAACATTTATACGTGCATTTACAATACTTTGATTGCACTTAAACTTATAATTCTATAATGTAACGTAAATTACCGCTTTTTTAATACGATTAGCGACCTAAAGAAACGACCTAAAGAAATAAGATTATCTGGCCGCTTGAATAGACGCTTGAAAGAAATAAATATGAATGGACGCTTATCGCAAAAAGTATGAATATATGCGAGTTAGAATGGTGGATTTCTTTGTTTTAATTTTTGGCCAGTACAATCTTTTTAATATATAAATACTAAGTTCACTTAACTTTTCATGCTTGTCAGTTTAAATAATATACATGTAATATCAAAATATGTAACTTCCCTTTCTCTGTGTAGAAGAAAGTTAATAGCTTATCAGTCTCACAGAAGCATTTGTAATATTGGATCTCATAGCTCAGAACACTGTCTATACTTAACGAAAATTTCTCAGAAGGGTTTTGTTAACAACATTAAATAATATAGCATATTTTAATTCTTTACATTCTTTTGTTAAAATATTTCCGCTTTCCTCGCCTGAGCCGTCCTGCTCATCGGGCATCCATAATAGACTATTTAAACCAATATTAAAGCCAAAATTTATTTTCTGGGACGATGACGTAGGTTTTGTCAGCATTAGTCTTGTTCACTTTACTTCTTCATACTGTCGCTTTACACCAATGTTATAAACATTGTGGCATTTTTGTGGCGTAATTAATAAATACGACAATTAACAAAGCGTATAAATTTTTATCGGTGAACACACAATTGCACACTAATCCAGCAAAAGTGTTGAAGTTAACTGGGCAACTTAAATATAAAGATATTTAAGAGGTAACAAGGTATATAAAAGCTAAATAGGAGAACATGTCTTACTGGGACATACACAGTCAGAGACAACGCTGATGGAAATTTAGTCAGTCCTGGGAGTGAGCGTAGCGAGAGAAACAATAAATTTTCACTCGTTTGTTGTTGAATTTTAAAGATTTTTTTAAAAACATTTTGAAGAATTTTAAAATACAGCATATCTGTACAACTAAAATTAATGGAAGTGGACGTGGATATGGCGCATGTGGTGAGAAATGGACGTGGAATACAAATGAAGAATTGACTCTGGCTGGTGTGCCAAAACTGAAATGTAAAACATGATTAATTTCACTGCGCCGCACTAACATCTAATATTTTATTATTGTTGTAATTGTATTTTGTAATTTTACTACTGCTCACAATTTTAGATTTATTTGGGCACGACAGATTATTTGCACAAAATTGTTAGAAACATGAAAATTGAAATTGACAGCATTATGTCATCTTATTTGTAATAATGTATTTAACGTAAAGTTGACTGAGGGTATATCAAACTTACTGTGAGACACTGATAAGAAAGAAACAACTTTTGAACAAACGGGAACATAAAAAGCAGATAAAATATTCAGCTATATTTTTGTTTTATATTCTTTAACATGTAAACAAAAAAATATCTGCTTTACTTTTCAACGTGAACATTAGGAAAAGGTCTGTTTGAAGCCTAATTGTATCCGCAATATATTAGGCTCTTCAATTGGAGAGCACTGAAACATGTGAAATGAATGTTTATCGTACTAACTGTGCAATGTAACTAGTTAGTTGTGAAACACTTACAATAATGTTTTAGTCTACTTTAGTTAGTTATTGTATTAATAAAAATAATAATTCAGAAACAAATGTAAAGTTTATTTTATAAAATAGGGTTTGTGATTTAATTATGTTAACCAATTAGTTTTTAAATAAACTTTCTGTAAAAACATTTTTTTGAAAAAATATTTTTTTAAACTTGAAAATAAAAAAGAGTAATCTAATACGGTATTATTTTACGTTACTGAGTCTTACTGAATTAAAAAGGAATGCGCATAAGCACATGAATGGACAGTTTTTTCTATCAGCACAGAAAACATAAGTTGCCAGATATCAAACAGTTGATAGCGGAGATAGAAAATGAAATAACAGCATAAAAATGATATCAAAGTGTTGAACGCTTAATTAAATAGGAAAATAAATATCGGATTTAGTGGCACAATTTTAAATTTTTTCAAAATGTAAACATTTTTGCAACTAACTTCATTGTTTATGCAGTATCAAATAATTTTAAACCGTGTCTGTCAATGCGACACACCTATTATTCAAACACCAAATAGCGATTTAGATTTCATGTGCGCATTTTTACATCAGGAATGCCTGTAGTTGTTTGAATTAACAAATAATACACATGTGTTCTCCTACGTCATTGTCAAGATGTCTGCATTAGAATTAATTCTCGTTTGTAATACTATTTGTTAATCTTTTTAAAAAAAGGCACTTCATTCTGATGTTACAAATCCAAGTGGCAAGCTTCTATGCGTTTAAACGCACTTGGCAGAACGGGTTAAGTAATGTACTAAGTGTTTTGTGAAGAACACAGACCAGGAACCTACAAGCTAAAAAAGTGTGTGATGATTAATGACACAAACGACTTTCTAAAACCACTGAGGGTGATTTTAGCGAATTTATAAAAGAGGGCAACACAGTATGAAATATATGTGTATTTGTTTATTCTTCATATGTTAATAACAAATTAAAGTGTAAACTAAACTAAAAGGCCAATTATTGTCCGTTTAAATCTAATAATTAACTGTAACCCATTAAATGTAAACAGTGAACAGGTGTAAATAAGGTTAGACTTGAAATATTAAAAATAAAAATGAAATTATTGTAAAGCCCTAGTATAACTGAAACGTAATTATTTGTTTCATTTTATCGCGAGTAACACCGAAGTAACTGGTACTATGCAACTATCTATCTGATTTTCTTGCGTTTGTAGGGAGAAATTAAAGACCAAAAAGCGTGAGACCTTGTTACTTTTCTTTATTTTTCCTTTATTTTAATGTAATTTTGTTTCCTTGAAATGAATAACTCAGGATAAAGCAAACAGATTGGTAAAGGAGGAAAAAGGTGGAAGATATTTGTGAAATATTTAAATGTATCCTTGTACACCATTGTACTGTAACAGTATCTTTAAACTACAGAAATATAAATAAATAATACAAACATATCGCAGCCGCACGCACCATCGCATACCAAGTTTATTGGTTTATTGACTGAAGAAAACATGAGGATAATTATCGAATACTTTACTCATAGTGACGTCATGAGTACGTCTTTCATTCTGGTTTTTCTTATACTTGGAATAATAATATTCAGTATAATTTATGAACAACTTTCTTCCTAAATCAAACTCAAAAGAGCATCTGATTTTCTGACAAGGTGAGAAGAACTTTTATCAGTCAGAAATATCACTATTCTATAAAAAAGTGTAATAACGTTTATGGAAAGTAGACACCAAATTATTTTACATACGCACGCACAAAGATAGACCAAAACAAATCACTAACAAAGTAATATATTTAACATAAATATTTTACAAATTAACGATTTTAAGAGGAACAGCGTAAGGAATCGATGCATAATGTAAAAGAAACAAATGCTACAGTAGGTAGTTACACTAACTGAAATTAACTATTTTCGGAAAAATTGAATCTTTACTGACTTAAATGTACGCGTCCAAGAAATTTGCCTTTTAAGCAAAGTATATTTACCAAATTTACAGTAGGTGTTAAGTTTAGCCGCGGTCAACGCTGTAATTTTCCAGTTCCATTATTGGTGTTATGTCTATTGTACTTATTAGACCTACAAAGACCTATTAAAGAGGAAGATACTGCAATTTACTTCACTGTTTATCCAGTACTGAATCGTTATGAACCGCGTCTATCAGTGTGAAACACCTCTAATTCAAACACAAAATACCGATTTAGCTATTTCATGTGCGTGTATTTGCGTCAGAAATGAAAGAATGGAGTTTCTGTAGTTGATTGAATTAACAAGAAATACACAAGGAGAAAAAAATGTAAGAAAACATGTGCGCAGAAGTGAATTATAATGGTTGATTCAGAAAAATTTGATTAATCAGAGTTTTGCTGCGACATTTTTCATTTTATGTAACTATTTGATGTGTATACGATCGTAAGAATATCATGTTAAACATGGAACAAGCAAAGTTAATATTTAGATTGTTACCTACCATTAGCACGAAGGGCAACAGTAAACAATCTACCGGTCTGTAAGTCTACCGTCTGTTTTACACCGTAACGTATCGGTTTTGTTTAGAGATAAAATACGAGTTGTTCTATGATCGTGACTTTCTACCGTATCACTTAAATAAAACCGTAGGTATCGCAAATTCTTTCTCTATTTATAACAGTGGGACAATTAATACATCAATACCTCTAGACAACCTAGTGCTTGATATCTTTCTCGCTCTCTCTCCCTCTCCCCCTCGCTCTCTCTCTCTCCTCGCTCTCTCTCTCTCTCTCTCTCTCTCTCTCTCTCTCTCTCTCTCTCTCTCTCTCTCTCTCTCTCTCTCTCTCTCTCTCTGCGCCCCACGCACCCATCATGTACCTAAGTATTTGGTATTTGGAGCACTGACTGACTGTTTTGTAACAGGGAAGCATTCACCCCAGCTGCAGAATTTTGCCAATATATGTTCAATTAATACATATTCATTAAACACATACAGAATTATCACTGTTGCACACCACTATAGAAAAATTATTCCGATTAGCGCTTTCAAGCTTCTCAGTGATATTTCTAATAGTGATAATAAGTGCAACAGTGATAATTCTGTTTGTGATTATAACCACTAACACAACTTTCTTAATTAAACACATATAATCTATAAACAATAATTTGAAGAATTTATAAAACGGAATTCTATTTTGCTGGGTAGATTACACACTCATTAAAGTATAATACAATGTTTTCTTAGTCGATGAAAGTTACCTGTCAGAGCAACAGATGAAGCACTAAAAGCATCTGAGAATCTTTTCGTAGACATTCATCACCTGATTTACTGTATTCGTAAAAATGCTCTTACAAATGAATGTATCATTTCCACTGGAAAGCAGTTTTTCCATTTCTCTAAAAATAGGCTACATTTCATTTCCTCAACAAATTAAATCAGCCAAATAAACAACAGTATATTATATTATTAATTTTTTTGCTACTCATACTACTGTTTTGTACATATTAAATAGAGTATATAGCGTAAAGAGGGTATAATTTTGTCATTTATTGTTATTATAATACCATAATATAACTAGGTGTATACCGCAATAAAAATACCGAATCACAGTGGTAGGATAGAAAAAAACTAAAGACTGCATGAAAAAAAACAGATACCGACTTTCTGTATTAGTTAATGTGGAATGTTTAACGTACCAAATAATTAAAAGAAGCAAGATTATAATTTAGAGTATTTTAACTTTATCTTATATAATTTGTTAATTTAAATGTGACAAAGTTTTCGCATTAAATGTTCCTTACACGTAACAGAGGGCGATAGCTTACAGTTTGAGTAACACGTTAATACGTCTTGCACGTCGGAAACTTGGCGATCCCCGCTATCGATTTTAGATCAAGATGTCGAATCGATTCTGTTTAATGTGTTGGAAGAAGAAACATAAACACCCAAACTTTGAACATTAGTTTTAAGGCCTTACTTTTAAGGCGCCTGACAAATTGCTCAGAATAACGTTTCTGCGACCCTACTCAAGGGGGATAAGAGACAGAAGCTATTTAGGCTTGAACAACGTAAAGTATGCACACAGAAAAGCAGCTAAGCACATTGTTATTGTTATTGTTAATGTAATATGAATGGTATTTCAGCACAACTGTATGGATTTGCTGACGATGCACCAATAAAGTGCACCAGTTTCTCCTCACATATTCACAGATGATTTCCGTTTCGTTAATAGTAAAAAATTTATGTAAACTGCCCAAAGTACCATAAGTTGTAACTGATATATGTACAGTTAAAGTGCATAAAGTAGTAGTTGCAGCACTGAGCAATAATGGATCACTTAGAAGCTGTTACATCACTGACCACAAGTTAAACGGGAAACCATCTTACGCTTATTCCTTTGTTCTCAGCTACCCGTCGTCTGCCCGTTCAGGTTGGAAAAATATTTTTTCTGACGAAGCACCATCTACATAACAAAAAGTTACAGAATTATTATGAACGTTATAGAGACTTACGCTAGTTGTGTTAATAATTAATTATAGTGGAAAATAATTAATAATTTTATCAGCAAACAAACTAGCAATACAAATTTTTGAAAACAAATAGTAAATACACAAAAAGAAATTTAATCATCCTTTAGTAATTATTTTATTAAATGCAAGTGACTTAAGAAATAAAATGGTTAACGTAAGCCTTTAACGCAATTTTGGATTATACACTTAATCAAAATCGTTATTTTTGTTTTGGCCTGATGGCCTGATACCACTGAAATATTAACTGTAATAAAATAATTTCAAAATAGTCGACTTACGGTAATTGACGGAATTTCATCAAACACTGTTAAGATCTTCTCGTCTTGAGTTGTGGCAATTTTAACTTAAAATTCATTTTCGTTTGTAAGAGATGAGTTCCTAGAACGTTTGAAAGTGGCAATTAAAAATTATGTCTCCATAATTTCAAAAAATGTTACAGTTTTGTTACAAACTCTTATCCTTGTTGTCAACTTTTTCAAAAATTTTAAATTGTTATTAAATAGGTCTGGTGTTCCTTTAAAATTTAATAAAGATTTTTATCTAAAAAACATCATAGCGTTAGGTGTATCAACCTAATAGAAATCAACAGAGGATGGACCGGTCAATTTATCAAATAACTTTTGCGTAGAAATAAATAATAGCACCCGATGTGCTGCGTTCATTGGTATATGAAAAGCTTTTGATTCAGTTGAACATGTTATTATTGTGAAAAGCTGTGGACAGCTGATCTTAGGTGTATTCTGTATTTGTGGCTTAGAAGTTACGTTTTTAAATCGCAAGCATCTTTTATTAATTGGAAGACTTTAAGCACAAGAGGTACTTTAAAGTTGAGTGTAACTTAAGGGTCTGTTTTAGATCCTATCTTAATTTTAATGTATGCCTATGACCTGTATAGCGTAAGGTTCTATGGGCGCTTCATGATATTTATTTGTGGACACGACTGCACCTCGTATATACAGACCTCTAGACCTCTAATTGGAGCCGCTTCAAATCTTCTTAATTCTGAAGAAAGGCAAATTATTGATTGTGACAATTTTATGTTTTGAATAAAAAAATTAAATATATAATTTTTGTTTGCAAAATAAGCTTATTTCCTGGCTTTTTTAATATCACAAATTATCCTGGCGAAGTGAACATCACGGTAGGTTCTTGCAAATTGGGCGGACTAAACATATATCTTATATTAATAATAGATAGTAATCTTTCTTGGCAAAGGGGTATTAATAAACGTTAGTTATATTAGTTAGTTAACAAAAAGAGTTACGCTTTGCCCTGCAAAAATTGTATTGTTTACGTTGCAGTATTACTGCCTCTTAAAATGGATTGTTAATATTGTAATTCCATATTAATTTAACATGTTAAATTTAAGAACGTTCACAGAAATTTTCCAATTCTTTAAAAATTATATATGCTTTCAGTTCAAAATATTGACCTCTTAAGAGCTCTTAAAATTTTTTAAGTAAAAATTTAAACAAATTCTTTACTTGACTTGCCTGCGAACTCAGCTTGCAATCTGTGCGTGTTCTTTACTTCAAAAGTTTTGTCTTTTTCCATTAATAAATTTAATTTCTATTAATAGTATTTGCTAAGATGCGAGCGGACTCATTTATGAGCGAAGCCCCAACACGGATAATTTTATATGGCTCCTATTTTATTTCATCACTTAGTATAAATGCTATTTTATAATGATGTAATTTTAATAAACTGAAGAATATTATATTATTATTATTATTATTATTATTATTATTATTATTATTATTATTATTATTATTACAACTACAGAATACTTAAGTCAGTAATTGAACTGCTTGAATGGAAAAATTCTCTTTTCACCGAAAAAATGTCAAGTTAATTTTTCCTACTTTCATGACTAATTATTTCAATACACCGCAAATTTATAAATACTACAAGTACGATGTGCTAGGCTGAGCTACGTGTGAGAGACGATTTCTGAGGAATCGGTGAAAAGGACTAGTTTTATTTTCATTAAATAATTCAACTTGTTATAATAATTATCTAATTTAATTTAAAGTGACTCATAAACAAGAACTACAGAAATGAAATTTATGTTGTTTTAACAATAATCAAATAATTGAGAACAAATCAATATTCAGTTAATTTTTGGAGTTCTAGTGACATAAACTAAAACGTAATTAACAGATCCTATCGAATTGTTTAATTAGTTCATTTGATGCATCTTCAGTGTCTGTTTATTGTGAAGATTTCTTATAGTAAGATAAGAGACAACCCTTTCAGCTTTGCAAATGCCATACTTTATTTAACATTTTTACTTAATAAATACGTTAATAGAATAATAATTTATACGGTAATTTTATTTATTATACAGCTATAAATATTTATTTGTCAGTGTTTACCAGTTTCATTAAAATTCTGTGGCTTTGACTTCTCTACTGAAATTGCTATTTTGTCTTACCTTACCGTTTTGCTGTACTTTTTATGAAACTGAGTAGTTCATGGTTTGATTGATCAAACTGCTAATTATAAATGAATATTGAAATTAATTACATTTTAAATCGAGATATTATAAACAGAAATATAAAACTGATTTGAAGTCAAGAATATACATTTACTAGAAATTACCCCTTTCCTACTGCCAACAAATTTCAGGATGAAGTAAGTCAACCTGCCTTACAGAAAGTACAATAATATAGCTAACATTAAATAGCTATAATCTTAATAAGGTATAGCTACAAATATTATAAGGTGTTCTCATTAAATTGGCTTACTAAATAGGTTTAAAATACGTGGGAAATATTAGCAACTACACTTTCTTCAAATTGCGAACGTTTTATTTCTTATAGACAAAACGTCTCAATGAGACGCGTTTTATGTTAAGCGCCCCTCAGTGTTGACACCTGAAATTTTCTGTTACCATTGATCCATTTAAAACGTGTCAAATGGGAAGTTAACCATTTGACAGTGTTACGTTATATTACCAATGTCACGGCGACTAGTAAGACGGAATACATCAATAAGACGTAAACAGCCTGTTCCACAACATATTAAGCCTCCTACACATATAAATGCGGCTAGTGACGTCGACATACCTTTGTGTGTCAGGATTAACTTTGACTGCAACTGACGTGAATATAAATGATAGTAAATACGAGCCGTTTAGCAATTTTCTTTACAATTACATTAAGTGTTCCATATTTATGTTAAATAGTATTGTTACGACATTACAGAACAATCTACGTGTTTATCGAATGTTCCAGATGAATCCAGCTGAATCTGTGTGGAGTACGTGATTCTCGACGCGTTAGCTAGACTGTGGAGAAGCCGCGCGAACTGTGTCAAGGCCACAATGAATTACGCTCTAATGTTTTCTTTGTTGTTAATGCGCAGTATGGAATAATCTAGTATTTCATGGAGGGGGTATAAATACCAGTACTCAACGACGTTCAGTTTCAGTTATAGTTGCGATATATTACAGTGCGGTTCGAGTTTATTGTCGGGCGATACTGTGTGCGTTCAAGTGGTTATTAGTAAAGTGTTGTGTTTTATAATCGGGCGGTATATTGTAATACAATTGTGTTTTAATATTAGTTGACATTTTATTGCGTGTGAACAATTTTTATTTGATTTGTTTTAAGAGACTGTGTTGTTCATTACGAACTGTTTAACTGTGAAAATTAAAGTTGGTGATTAGTGACTTAATTGGTGTCTTGTGTTTGTTTTCCACTGTACCATACGACGATCGAGTAGACCGTCGTAACAGTATTAATATTACGAAAGTAACTTAGTATAACTTACTTAATGAGTTAAAAGATTACACATAGTCATTACTGATAAGAGAGGAAAACGAATTGTGTATGTAAATGTGATTTTCATAAAAGTATTTAATACAATTTGTCTCTGTTTTACTGTCTCTGATGTTAGTTTACTTCTACTACTCTACAGATCTAAAGTGCGTAACGATAGAATAAAGCTTTAACAATCATAGTCAATAAATAATCTATGACCATTTTCTGCTCCCTAGTTGACGTGATTTTATTTTTAATTTCTTAAAATTGAATTGTAGAAAAAGCTTTTGCTGAATCAGTTCTGTCTTACGGCTGTGAGGTATGGACGTTGACAATTATATGGGAGAATTATACGACAATTGAATGCCGTGGTAATGGATTATCTCCGTAGAAGTGCCGGAGTCTCAAGAAGGGAGAGCATAACCAGCGAGGAGATCAGAAGAAGGATGCATGCAGAAGACACAATTATTAACAGAGTAGAACGAAGAGGCCCTGGCTTCATCGATATCTGTAATTTTTCTGCGCTTGTTTAGTTATCACAGCTTTAATGCCGCTTAGATTAAAAGTCATTGTACACAGTCATCATCATCATTATCATCATCATCATTATCATCATCATCATCATCATCATCATCATTATCTTCACGGATTAAACCAAGGATGGTCTGTTCCGGTCTCAAATAGCCAACGATTAGAACTGGTCACTCCAACGCTTCCTCGGACGTCCCACACCTCTCCATCCCCTCGGCTTATAGTTCCAGAGTTGTTTGGGGATGCGGCAGTCATCCATTCGGCAAAGATCTTCCCACCAATTTAGCTGATACTGGGCGATCCTGTCGAGTATACTCATAATATTCAGTTCCTGCTGTATATCTGTGTTTCTTCTATGATCATGGAGAGTATACCCTGCCACGTGCCTGAGAAATCTCATTTCAGCCGCCTGGATGCGACTGGCCTGGCTTTTCATTAAAGTCCAATTCTCAGACCCATAAAGAAGTGTGGAAAGAGCCATCACCTTGTAGAATATTAGGCGTGTTCCTTTACTTGCTGAGTTAAGGGTTCGCCTAATGGTCCCGCATATAAGGTTCTACTTATGCAACTTATTCACAACGTCGTTGCATGCATTATAAAACACACTGTAGCAGTATAAGACATATTGTATACAGTATGAATGTAATAATGACCAGTAACTACTTTGGAATGTTTAATTGAACGACAGTAATTTTTACTATGGCTTCATTTACAAAAGTTAGTAACTTTTGCAAACATACACTTGTCTTGTGGTTTTGTAAATCATGCATTTGGAAATGCAATTCAGGCCACCTAGCTTTTAAAGTGTTCCACGGCACACCACTTCCTTTGGTTCTCTTTCCTATCTTAAGCCGATTGTTATACTGTTTTCGATACTTTAGTCTATCTCGTGCGTTCTATATCTTTTTAAGAAATGTTTGTACTTTATAATGAATACTTGTCAGTGTTTTCCAAATTTTAAAGAATATTATATTTGTATTATTTGTTTTCAGTAAATTTCGAATTAATTTTAAAAATAATATTAATTGTAGTTACTCTGAAAATTGTTTCAAAACCAACAGTCTTATTCTCCTGTATATTCTCCTGTTGATAGGAGAGCATAAGTGGAATTTTTAAATAATGAAATTAGTAAGAAAACAATTTTTCATCCCATATGTACTACACTTGTCAGCATCAATAATGAAAAACAATTTGTTGACTATAAACAACGAATTTTTATAGGGATAAAAATAGGTAAAATTTGTTGAAAGCAGGTACGTGTAGGACATTTTAGACAATGGCGTGAACCTGAAGAAGAAACAGTGAAGGGCAAATGCCGTCCTTAAGCAGACGTCAGTAGAAACCTTTGTTTCGTGTTTGATAATTCTGTCATTTGTTTACTTCACATCACGTTAGCACCCGACCTCGACGACAAACGTAATGAACAAAAGCGAGCACGGCAATTATTTAAAATAATTAATAATGAATATCAACAACAATGTAAAACGAAACAAAGAAGCAGGAATTAAGGAACGTAAATTAACTGAACTCTGTGATATACAGTGATGTGCATGTGTTGTGAATTTGTTAGGATTCTGCTCTGTGACTCTGACTAATGAACATGTTGTTCATACTTGAATTTCCTGAACAACACAATGAGTTGTACCTGGTAATTAAATACTGTGCGTAATATCTGTGTGTGTGTGTGTTTGTGTGTATTGGGACGTTATGTTCACGTGCGTGCGTGTTTCTTGAAGGTATCTGTAATACCCAACCTTTACGTTACCCTTCAGGACTCGATAATATTGCGAAATTTGAGCTTAATTGAGTTATGACCGAACGTTATGAGATACACAAAGAAGAGGGAGGGGTAGAAAGAAGAGTGTATCGTGAAATAAAGTATTTTATAAAAATTTGTAAAAAAATAAAATTGTCTTTTATTAAAAAATAAAATATTTTAAATATATTACCATTTTTATGTTCTAGTACATCTCATATGCACGGAAACAATTATGTTTAAGAAATTAAATTTACAATCACGAGCCTCATATTAACATAAGCCTATATTAAAAAATAAGATACGTTTTTCACTTAGTAACTGGAAAAAATGTATCACATAAATTAAAAATACTTATATTTTTTCAGGAAAACCCCAAGAAGAGGACAGGAGCCATCTGGACTAACGAAAGGAGGAAGAGACATCGATCAAGAATGAAGAAGATGTGGGAGAGAAAGAAGAGTGAGGATAAGAAGGGAGGAACCAGTTGAACCACACATAGTCCACAGTGGTTCATACGCAATTTTAATTTAAAAATTACAAAATCCTAGTATTACGCAAAAAAATTAAAGTACCTAGTATAGATCATTTTTGAAATAAAAGGTATTCGCCCTAAATAATATAGAGCCAAAGAATTGTCTAAATACTGTACTTAGCTTTTGTATTTACAGTTAAATATTCATAATACATTTCTCAATTTGCATTTTTTTTAAAACGTGTTACATCAACAACAATACTTACAACTGACATCAACTATTTACAGATTTAAACATTTTGTATTCTACAATTATGTGTGTGTGTTCTTTATTGACTTTTTACTTTAATAAAATATGTTTATTTTCACCTGCTGCTGTCGATCATTCTTAACGATGGTGTGTGTAGACGTACGTACTTGTGTGTGTGTGTCTTGGCACGTACTGAGTCGCGACACACCTATTCGAAAACTGAGGCAGCGATGACGTCATTCGTCTATCAGACTGCCGTTCCATTCGTCTAATGTAGTCTGGCGTTCCATTCCTTTCCAAGATTGAGTAACATCTAATCCTGTTCTGTCCTGTCCTGTCAAAACAGGTCTGGTGTCACTTCTAACAATATGACAAATATTTATATGTCACTGATATCCGTAGACAGTAAAACAGACACTTCCTCGTTTACTCCATTCATGTGTCTGTCATGTATAATTAGCAGTCTCTTAGAAATACTTGACAAATGTCTAACTGTTTGATCTACTAAGTAATTATGTAATCATTGTTACATATTCTTTAACAAATTTGAACTATGATTAATTTTATTCTGACTCGTAAAAATAGTCGTAACAAAATAATTTTTTCTTGTCCACTGCTTCCAAAACATCAAGTAGGCTTATAAAAATTGTCTGACAAGAAGTACTTTATATCCATTGCGCTTCCAAATTAACCAGTCTGTTGATATACGAGGAAAGTAACAATCACATGTTATCGAATTTACGACTTTCGCTTCAATGTGCAACCACAGAATACATCACCATTACTTGGAACGGTAAATTACTTTAATGTTTAACAAGGCAAGTATCATTAGGTCCGAAGCATCTGTTCTTTGTTTCCACTTTATTATCCCGCACACTTAACGCATTTTATAGCATATTAAATTTTTCGAATGACACGATTATTTATCACATAATACAACACATCATTCTTCACTTAATAAAACAAAAACCTTTAGTATAAGATATGCATTAACGTCCGTTTGAAGTACTATTCTTACCATTTAACCTACTTCGCGCAAAGTTAATATGTTTTGTGCCATTAAATGTCCTTTAGCGACGCTTTTATAGTCAACTTAAGTCACAACCTTTCTGATAATTTATGACTAGACTCATATTAGCCTAGGACATGTCATTGTATTCTGAGGTAACCACTGTTTTGTCACTATTATGATCATCCCCAGTAAAAAGAGGTGTAACAAAACTTTTCTTTTAGGCAAATTTGTTTAAAATTAATTTCTTAGACCACAAAGTTGTAGCCTATAAATTATTATTAAAAATTTCTAATATTTACTATTTTTAAACAATTAGACACAATACTCCTGGTATCGCATGGAATTATCCTAAATTTTTCATACTGTCATGCTTCCTTCAATTGCATAAAATAATTATCTTAATAAATATTTTAAGTGTCAACGTCTTCAAAATGATTATGAATATGGTGCCTGAGTATGTTGACATGTCGTTGAAATCCAGTAGCCTAGCTAAGATTTTTCATTCGGAGATTATTGGCAAAGATTTTTCATGGGGGTACGCATCACGATTTTTCAACGGGGCCGAGTTAACGATTATAAGCAAAGGAGAGGTGCTGGTGTTAAGGTGTTAATGAGATTCGGTTACTGGTCTAGACCGGTCAAATGCGGATAGATCTACAAGGACATAGGAATAGTTCTGTTAGGAATAGCTCCTAAGACTATTAGGAGGTTGACTTGATACGAAGGAAAATCGAAAATTACTAACGATTTCCTGGTGAAGAAAAACAAAAATCAGAGAAAATAATTTATTTTACAAACAAATTTACATCTAGATATTTTACTAACCCATAGGTAGGTAATTATCATATTTCTTCACCATCGATTGTATTCCCTCGTTCAGAAATGCTACCACCAATAATGAGATGTTGACGCCAGTAATGAGACCAAAGCGCTGAATAGACAGCTAGACGTGTTTGTCGACGATACGATTGCATCCTTGTGTACCAGTCTCGGTTGCAAACTAACATGGGACGCGCGCAAACTTCCAGTAATCCCGTCTCTAAACGTCCCGTCTCTCGAGTCTTTCGAGTACACGAGTCTTTCCTAAGCAACGCTCAGGACAATGACGGTGGGTACCAGAAAACTGGGTCGTTTGCCTGGTAAACTAACATCGTAATTCGGTACCCCACACAACACTTGAATCAGTAATCGGGGCAGAAGTGTTTAATTAACTTCAGCGTTAATTATACTGAAAAGAGTTTATGACAAACATTTCCTTGAAGAGACAGGATCAGCCAGTTTCTAACTGCTTGAATACCAAGGAAACTTTGTTGCTAAAGAAATCGCAAGGTAAAATAATATAATACTTTAATACCTTAAAGGGTAGTAAAATAATATCGATAAAGAATATGATAATTTCACCTCAGCGCCTCATTTGTTAAAGACATCTTAATTTCATTTGTCTGAATCAACAAGAAAACAACCCTATGGTAATAAGTGCGCAGAGTTATAATGTTGTAGTTTTATTCTGTTCATTATTCCGACTATGCATGTTTACAAACGTGAATACTTCCCCGTTTACAAACGCACAATCCTTCCCCGCTGTTTTCTGTTTACGAACTGTAAACTAAACTGTAGGCCTACAGCTTCCGATGGCGTTTACAGTAATTGAAATAGTTGCTCAAATTGGATTAGAAAGTTTGGCTTCAAATGAATTTCATCTGTATTTTCAATGAAATTAAAAAACCAAATAGTTAATTAATAAATGAACATGAACGCAGAAGGAGGGTCCACCTCTAACGAAGAACGGCCTGAGCAAAAACAATACTACACGGCCCCGTTAAGTGTAAAGTTATGTACATAAGTGCCCGCGCCTGTGCGCACACACGTACATACCCTCTACCTGTATATTACAGTTTACAACATGTCTCTAGGAGACACGTTTTTCTGAACGTCAAAAATATAAGCATGCGTGTGTGTGTGTGTGTGTGTGTGTGTGTGTGTGTGTGTTTCTGTGTATTTGTTTTTATTATATATTTACTCAAACGTGTGACATATCAGGTGATAAAACTTACTAGCAAGTGAAAGCAAACATACTTAAAATACTAACACATACAGACGAATCCAATCAGCGTTAATTCCATTTACAGGATATACTAAAAAAAATTACACAATTCAAAAGATTTAAGGAAATTTATTGTCCTTGAAAGGATATGTGTTATCCTTAGTAGGATCATTCTTTAAATTTTCAAATTACTTGCTGATCTGAAGACATTTGATAACCGTACCGTTTGCAGTCCCATTGCGGTGCCCTGCACTACACCTTTTCAACAAAACAAAGTAATGCAGTAGTCCTCGTGTTACAACTAAATTTATTTCATTCAGTATGACGGAAATGCTGGTTCAAGATAGAGGAGACCTAAGCCGATTATCGGCTACAGCGTTATGGAGAAATAACCTTTTTGTCTTTATGATTAGATTACAAATTCCACTAACGTCAAAGTTCGTACCTACTTTTCCTAATTTGTCAGTTACGACTGACGAACAGGCTACGTTCAACTAGCATAAAACGTTTAATAATAAAGATTCGAGGTAGTTTTCAGCTAACAAAAGGTTTTAAAAGTGTGACACAGAAATGCCCAAGATGTTAGTTAACAACAAGCTTCTGCCTGCAGGTTCGTAATTTTTATAGCCAAAATTTAATCTACTGGAGAATAATTATAGCAAATAAATGTGCAAATAGAAATTTATCTTCATTAATTTTTGTAAGATCCAAACGTTAATAACAACTTAGATATTATTAACGTCAAGTTCAATTGAACGGTTTTTTACAATGCACTTGAGCAATGTGACTAAGAAATAGGAAAACTTCATAATAATAGGAATAGTAAATGGGTATTTTCATCAAGCATTGAGTTTAAATTCTCATTTATCAAGAATAGGCTTTCCCTTTTAAGTACTTCAGCATCATCAGTATAGGAAAGACAATGTTACTTTACAGTGGAGGATTACTTTCCAATATGGTGTCATGAGATTCTATCAGATTGTTATCATAAACGCACTATCTAGGTTCTAGAGAACAACGCTACGTTGTAATCCACGGAGAGCAAAAATTTTAACTGCATCAGCTGAATTTCTGACCGTCCAATCAATTTGTTTTCTTCCCTACCAGTCATTTAATTTGCTATTTGCCTCCTTTAATTTTTTTGTTTTATATTTTAATGTTACTTACGTACGACTGGGTTTTTTTTTATTTTGTTTAACTAAATAGATTATAGAATTTATTTAGACAAAAAAATTAAGAAATTAGTAAACAGTGTTACTTAGGAATAGTACTACCTAAGTTATCTACGCATGAACGTGAATATCTAATACAAACTAATAATCACAGTGATTTAGATATAGAATTTTTTTCGATTAGCACTCTGTATAAATATGTATTCAGTGTCGCTTAATATTCTTACGTTATCTTAAATAAAAATTTTATTTTGGGCAGGCTGATGAATAAGTTCATAATCGCGTTCGGCCACACTCAAGTACAGACAACGCATGCATATATGATACCACCTTTTTTATGATTATCAAGTGTTTATGTATTTTGACCAGTTAGATCTCACTGTTCATTGATTTTATTCAACATGTCTCTATCGCCTGTGTAATTAAATGGGTGAATCTGTGTTTCTGTCTCTGTCTGCCTTACTCCTATCACCTATTCTCTAGAGTAGTTTATGTTCAACCAATTAAAGTGTATTTCGAACACATAAGATTTGTCTACCGTCGAATAACACTGTGACCTTTGATGGCCAGCTCACAACGTTGACGTACAGCCTGTCATTAACTCAATACGATTAACTGGGTAAAGCGTTCCGAGAATCGTAGCAATGTACTGACGACATGACAGGTTCACTCGAATGTAATTTACTGTAATGAAAAACGACACCACATGCACCAATCACATGTTTGTGTAGCAATCGTATTACGTTTTTAACACTTTTTAATTAATATTTGCAATAAATTCCCATGAAAAATTAATTTGATTTAAAAAATATAGGCATAAAAAGATTTAAAAATTGAATTTATAAAGGCGTAAAAATTATGTTTTGCTTTTGCTGATTTTAAAACCCCTTGTGTTAGAAGCTGATTGTTTTGGGTTAAGCGTTTTCCACGTGTTGAAGTGCTAATAAAATTTTGCTGGCTTCTAAAAGATACATCTTTGTACAAAAAAAAATATTACAATAATACTGACACAGCCAATACTTTATAAAATTTTATTCGAGTCTCTTCCAGTGTTTTCCTCGATAACACACGACGACTTGTGCCACATGTTAACTGAAACTTAGTCAACTTGTGATCAGCACCATAGTACACATAACAAGTAATTTCAAAGCCAAGATAACGCGAATATGAAACCTGCTGTATACTCTTATTAACCAATACAATCTCAGTCCGTAAGGGGTATTTGCCTATAAATGCCGTAGTTTTTGTCTTCTGCACATACATTTTACTTCCATGTTCCATAAGGAAATGGAAGTATGGTGATGGCAAAAAAATTCGTGTTCGAGATTATTGCAGATTCTGATTGTACTACACTCAAAACATGAAAAAAAGTCATTTTTCGAAATGTGTGTGTGTGTGTGTGTGTGTGCGCGCGCGCGCGCGCGCTGTATATGTCTTGCTGTAGATTTTTTTTTATAGCAAACGATAACAGTCGCAAATTCAAACAGAATCAAATAATTTTTTGCATACAGGCCTTAATTGTAGAGTACTCAAGACCTATTGAGTCATTTTTCGAAAAGCGACTGTGTGTCTGTCTGTCTGTAGATTTTTTTTATGGCAAACGATAACAGCCGCAAATTCAAACACAATAAAATAATTTTTTGCATACAGTCCTGATTTGTAGAGTACTCAAGGCCTAGTGTTTTTGGTGAAGATCGGTTAAGGGAGAGGGGTAGTTTACCAGCAACTTTTTTTTTAATCAAGGTAATTTTACTACCATGTTCCTTAAGGAAATGGAAGTATGGTGATGGCAAAAAAATTCGTGTTCGAGATTATTGCAAATTCTGATTGTACTACACTCAAAACATGAAAAAAAGTCATTTTTCGAAATGTGTGTGTGTGCGCGCGCGCGCGCGCGCGCTGTATATGTCTTGCTGTAGATTTTTTTTTATAGCAAACGATAACAGTCGCAAATTCAAAGAGAAACAAATAATTTTTTGCATACAGGCCTTAATTGTAGAGTACTCAAGACCTATTGTTTTTGGTAAAGATCGGTTAAGGGAAAGGGGTAGTTTACCAGCAACGGTTTTTTTTATCAAGGGTAATGTTTTATATGGCAAACGATAACAGCCGCAAATTCAAACAGAATCAAATAATTTTTTGCATACGTCCCTGAATTGTAGAGTTCTCAAGACCTATTGTCTTTGGTGAACATCGGTTAAGGGAAAGGGGTAGTGTACCAGCAACGTTTTATGTTTTGACAAGGGTATTTTTTTGGCAAACGGTAACGGCCGCAAATTCAAAGAGAATCAAATGATTATTTGCATACAACCCTAAATTGTAGAGGTCTCAAGACCTATTGTTTTTGGTGAAGATCGATAAAGGGAAAGGGGTAGTTTACCAGCAACGGTTTTTTTTTAATCAATGGTAATTTTTTTTTTGGCAAATGATAACAGCCGCAAATTCAAACAGAATGAAATGATTATTTGTATACAACCTTAACTTGTAGAGGTCTCAAGACCTATTGTTTTTCGTGAAGATAAGTTAAGGGAAAGGGGTAGTTTACCTGCAACGTTTTATGTTTTAACAAGGGTATTTTCTATGACAAACGATAACAGCCGCAAATTCAAACAGAATCAAATTATGTTTTGCACGCAGCCCTGAATTGTAGAGTACTCAAGACCTATTGTTTTTGGTGAATATTGGTTAAGGGAAAGGGGTAGTTTACGTGCAACGTTTTTTTATAAAGGGTAATTTTTGTTATGGCAAACGATAACCGCCGCAAATTCAAACAGAATCAAATAATGTTTTGCAAACAGCCCTGAATTGTAGAGTTCTCAAGACCTGTTGGTTTTGGTGAAAATCGGTTAAGTGAATAGGGTAGTTTACCGGAAACATTTTATGTTTTAACAAGGGTAATTTTTTAAATGACGAACGATAACTGCCATAAATTAAAACAGAATCAACTACTTTTTGCATACCTTTTTGAATTATACAGAACTCAAGTTTTGTTGCTTTTGTTGAAGATCGGTTAAGGGAAAGGGGTAGTTTACCTGCAACGTTTTATATTTTAACAAGGGTATTTTATATGGCAAACGATAAGACCGCAAATTCAAACAGAATCAAATAATTTTTTGCATACAGCTCTGAATTGTTGAGTACTCAAGACCTGTTGTTTTTGGTGAAGGTCGGTTAAGGGAAAGGGGTACTTTACTAGCAACGTTTTTTTATCAAGGGTAATTTTTTTTCTATGGAAAACGATAACAGCCGCAAATTCAAACAGAATCAAATAACGTTTTGCATACAGGCCTGAGTTGTAGAGTTCTCAACACCTATTGGTGTTGGTAAGATCGGTTAAAGGAAAGGGGTAGTTTACCTGCAACATTTTATGTTTTAACAAGGGTAATTTTTTATATGACGAACGATAACTGCCGTAAATTCAAACAGAATCAACTACGTTTTTGCATACCGTTTTGAATTATAGAGAACTCAAGGTCTGTTGATTTTGTTGAAGATCGGTTAAGGGAAAGGGGTAGTTTACCAGCAACATTTTATGTTTAGAATTAATATTAGGCAATTACCTGTATTAACGTCCGTCTTGTGACTTATTTGGTTTTTCCCCTAAAACAACGCGTTTTCAGAATAAATTCTCATCATCAGGTTCAAATTCTATAAAAACATCAAATTCACCCAAAAGGGGTCGTCAACTAGTTAAAATACACAAACACAAAAAACACCACACATAATTCAACACCGACACAGTCACGGCACAGTCCGATGCGCATCGTCTCGTTGCCGACGACCAACTGTTGCACTTTGTCTTACACGACCGTTATCATTGCCCGCTGACCCATCGATATCGATGGCCGTGTTGTACAGCCGATTCGATCGGAACGAAACTTTGTCATTAAGTAGCTGGTCCGTTTGTAACTTAGAAGCCCTGTATATCTCATATTCCTCCACAGCGTTCATGTATGCACCCTTTTTACAATTATGAAGCAATTTAAAGTTTGTGTGGAAGTCTGAGTACTTATGATTATACAGCATTAAATGCTGAGCGTAACTGGATCTAGTTTTCGAAATATCACTTTTGGGCAGGTGTTCTTTAAAACGTTCGGCTGACGGCCTGCCCGTTTGTCCTATATAGAATTTGTCACAGTCATCGTATTCAAGCTTGTACACTCCAGTTTTCTCTTCAGCCGGGATATAAGTTCTTTGTCCCAAACGTTTTTTGATGTTATTTGTGGTTTTAAAGGCCACTGTTATTTTACGTTTTTCAGCTCATTCTTTACAATGACTGGTAGTACATTCGTGTACTCAGTTACTATAAACTTAGTATCTTCTTTAGATGGGCCGGTTAATCTGCTTTTACTATTGATTTTTACCGAGTGTTTTCTTATAAGCTTGTCTATGATTCCACTGTTATACCCATTAGCGATAGCTATACTTTTGATTATATTAGTCTCTTCCACTCTGTCTTTTTGCTCAAGGGGAATAGCAAGCATTCTATGAACGAACGCGTTGAAGGCTGCCATTTTTTGGGAATATGGATGGTACGAATCAGCATGAATAGTAATATTCGTGGTGGTGGGCTTTCTATAAATTTTGAATCTAAAACGGTCATTATATTTGCTGATAGTGAGATCAAGAAAGTTCAGGCAGCTATTATTCTCCATTTCTAGGGTAAATTGGATTTTCATGTTTATGCTGTTCATATATCCTTTCAAATTTTCTATTTGTTTACTCGTTCCATTGAATATCATAAAAGTGTCGTCAACGTAGCGTACGTAAAATTTAATTTTGTCTCGCTGTTTATTAAGACTAGACATTAAAAATGTATTCTCAAAGTGGTTCAAGTATAGGTCCGCTAAAATTCCCGATAAAGGTGACCCCATTGCCAGACCATCCTCCTGCATGAAATACTCATTATCATAAGAGAAATAATTTTGTTTGAGTATTGTTTTTAGCAATTGCATAAGTTCATCAATTTCATTTCTACCTAACCTATTTGTATTAATTAAGCTATTTCTGAGAATTGTCATTGTCTCATCTACCGGCACATTGGTGTACAGATTAGTTACGTCAAATGAAGCCAGCCTATAATGTGGTGCTGATTTAATAGTTTTAATTTTTTCAACGAGATCGTAGCTGTTTTTTATGCTATATTTATTTACTATGTCAATGTTCTCTTTTATGATTTTTACTAATCTTTTAGCCGTCCTATAACCAGGGGCAGTCACGTAATTTACAACCGGGCGTATTGGCATATCTTCTTTATGTATTTTGGGTAAACCCGTAAGTTCTGGGGCCCTGGCATTTATGGGTTTTAAATAACGTCTTGTGCTTTCATTGAGGAGATTGGGGCATTTATTTATAGCGTTGTTTAATTCTTTGACATAGGCGCTGGTGGGATCCTTGTGTAGCTTGTTAATATTATTGGTTTTTATGAATTCCTGTACCTTATTGGTATATATATTTTTGTTAATAATAACTACCGTATTACCCTTATCAGCTGTCGTGACGATAGCGTTATCATGTCGAAGTTTTTCGTAAACATTCCGTGCAATACGCGCGTCACGTTTGTACTTATTTTGCAGGTTAGCGATGTGGGTATCCTTCTTAATAACTTTGTTTATTTTGCTATTTATGATGGCACGCGTTTCATCCTGATGCGAAATATTATCAATAGTTTTTATGGCAGCTTCCGCGCATATTATTTCACGGATCATAAAGTTCGTATTAAACGAGGGAATGTTATACATCAAACCTTTGTTCAATAATGTCATTTCGTTATGTTAAAATTTAATTCCGGTGTAATTTGCAACCCGCTGATGAAATACAGTACGTGGCTATGTTCTACTGTATTATTATCGTCATTGTGTTGTTTTGTATACAGGTTTTGAAACTTTCTTAACTGTTTACGTTTTAGAGAACTGACGACCTTGTTTATCTGTCTATTGACAATGTCGTTTATTACTGCCGGGTGAAACTCGTTTAAGATTTCCAGGTGGGCTAGATAAAGCTTAGTATTTAGACCACTTTTTAAAATATAAAGACGTTTGATCTCTTCCTTAATCCAGATTAATGTTATTTTATCTGAACAACGTCTGCTGTTGATGTTGGAACTTATGTACTTCGGTGTGATGTTGTAGTGAAGGCATCTTTTATTATACTTGATGTTCTGCGATGCCTTAATCAATTTTAATTTGATGTTTTTAAATTTATAGACAATACGTGCCTGACTGGCTTCTAGATTCATTTTGTTTTAATTGTCTCCAAGTCACGTTACTAAATATTTAGAATTAATATTAGGCAATTACCTGTATTAACGTCCGTCTTGTGACTTATTTGGTTTTTCCCCTAAAACGACGCGTTTCGAGAATAAATTATATAGAATTTTATAGAATTTGAACCTGATGATGAGAATTTATTCTCGAAACGCGTCGTATTAGGGGAAAAACCAAATAAGTCACAAGACGGACGTTAATACTACCTGTATTATTAATACCTGCATATTAATTCTAAATATTTAGTAACGTGACTTGGAGACAATTAAAACAAAATGAATTTTATGTTTTAACAAGGGTAATTTTTTTTATGACAAAAAATAACTGCCGTAAATTCAAAAAAATCAAATAATGTTTTGCATACGTTTCTGAATTGTAGAGATCTCAAGGCCTCTTGATTTTGGTGAAGATCGGTTAAGGGAAAGGGGTAGTTCACCTGCAACATTTTATGTTTTAACGATGGTAATTTTTTTTATGACGAACTATAACTGCCGTAAATTCAAACAGAATCAACCACTTTTATGCATACCTTTTTGAATTATAGAGTATTCAAGGTCTGTTGATTTTGTTGAAGATCGGTTAGGGGAAAGGGGTAGTTTACCAGCAAAGTTTTATGTTTTTACAAGGGTAATTTTTTTATGACGAACGATAACTGCCGTAAATTCAAAGAGATTCAAATATTGTTTTGCATGCAGTCCGGAATTGTAAAGAAATGAAGGCCTGTTGATTTTGGTGAAGATCGGTTAAGGGAAAGGGGTAGTTTACCAGCCACATTTCATGATTTAACAAGAGTAATTGTTTCTATGACGAACGATAACTGCCGCACATTCAAATAGAATCAAATAATGTTTTATCAGTTATTTTCTCTATGTTGACAACTTTGTCAAATTTTGTTGCTTCCCTGCTATATACATTTTTTTCTCGAACGAGGCCTTTCGGTTTCGCAACCATTATCAAGTTCTTCCTACAACAACTTGTACAAGTACTTCCTACGTGTGCAAGTTGTTGTAGGAAGAACTTGATAATGGTTGCGAAACCGAAAGGCCTCGTTCGAGGAAAAAGTGTATATAGCAGGGAAGCAACAAAATTTGATAAATAATGTTTTGCCTGCGTGCCTCAATTGTAGAGAACTCAAGGCCTGTTGATTTTGGTGAATACCGGTTAATGGAAAGGGGTAGTTTACCTGCAACATTTTATGTTGTAACAAGAGAAATGTATTCATGACGAACGATAACTACCGCACATTCAAACAGAATCAAATATTTTTTTGCATGCGTCCCTGAATTGTAGAGTACTGAAGGTCTATTGATTTTGGTGAAGATCGGTTAAGAGAAAGGGATAGTTTACCAGCAACATTTTATGTTTTAACAGGAGTAAAGTACTTAATTTTGATAAATAAAGTATCCTGATAAGAAGCTCATAATAATCCACTGCAGAAACGTAGATGAAACATCTATAAATGGAGAGGTTAAGTGAACGGGGTGGGAGTAATTTTCTATTAATGAAAATTATAGTTGAATGGGGAGGGAAGAATTTTTTATATGTGTACTACGTTATTGGCTAGTTCTTTGTTAAAATTCCTTCCCGGGCTGTTCAGCCGTAGTCCAATGTTTTCTGCAAAACCAGTTTTTCGGCAGTGCCATCGACTGCCATCATCAGTGAAAATCGAGTGCGAAAACGTGAGGTGGTATACGTTAGTCACCGCAGTACTGTGGTTAAGGCTGAAGCAATGAGTGGAAAGAAGTAGTTTCTATCGAAATATTTCATTTCGAATATGATTTTAAATATAAATCTTAGAACGTGGAAGTCATCTATGGTTCTCCATACCGATATTTTATTAGCTTATATTAAAATACTGTCTTTTCTGCACAGTTTGGTACCAAAAACATGGGGTTTTTATTGTTAAAAATATTTTTACTTGAATTTATAAAATTGTGCTGCACGCAGTTTGTGTAGCAGTTTTTTTAGCATTTTTGAAATTAGATAAAAACTTGCATTTATTATTATAATTTTATACAAAATATTGTTACATCTATTATAGTATATATTATAATGGAGGCCATAAATCCAGTATTTAGAGCATTGGCCAATTCGGATCTACTAAAAAGGTGCCTTCATGGCAAAACGCAAAACGTGAACGAGTCGTTCAACAATTTAGTGTGGACCACGGTGCCAAAAAATGTGTTTGTTGGGAGAAAGACATTTGATGTTGAGGCTTATGACGGTTTAATTACATTTAATGATGGAAATATTGGACGATTGGAAGTGTTAAAACAGATGGGCTTTACGAACTATTGTGTAAACACACTCAAAGCAGTCAAGAAGGTTGACCAGGAGTGGTTGCAGAAAGGGGAGTTATCAGCAAAGGAAATGACCAAGAAAGCAAGGATTAACAAGAGAAGGAGAAGACTTGAAACTGAGGAAGATAGAGACAGCCAATACAATCCAGGAGCATTTTGAAGGCATGTAAACTGAAATAAAATCACACATAATGTATACGATTTTGTTTTTCTTGATTTTCCGAAAACCTTGTTTTTTTAACACTACGGTACATTTATCTCATGAACCAATAAAGATATGATGTTGAAATTTTTACTGCACATTATACTTGATCTTTTCTAACTACTGTAGTAAAATAATGTTAATAGGTGAAGAAATGTTTGTTAAAGAAAAAATATATATAAATATATATATATATATATATATAGATGAAATATCTATAAATGAAGAGGCTAGTTGAACGGGGTGGGGGTAATTTTCTATAAATGAAAATTATAGTTGAAGAGGGAGGTGATAATTTTTATTTATATGTCATGTGTACTACGTTATCGGCAACAAAGAAGTAGTTTGTTGTTAAAATTCCTTCCTGGGCTGTTTGGGCTTGATCCAATGTTTTCTACAAATGCAGACGTTTCGGCAGTGCTATCGACTGCCATCTGCTATCGACTGCCATCGTCAGTGAAAATTGAGTGCACTATCGTGAGGTGGTATACGTTAGTGATCACGGTACTCTGGTTATGGCTGAAGAAAGAAGTAGTTTCTATGGAAATAGTTCATTTCAAAAATGATTTTAAATATAAATCTTAGAACATGGAAGTCATGTATGGTTCTCCATATTGATACTTTTCTATGGCAAACGATAACAGCCGCAAATTCAAACAGAATCAAATTATGTTTTTCATACAGCCCTAAATTGTAGAGTTCTCAAGACCTATTGTTTTTGTTGAAGATCGGTTTAGGGAAAGGGGTAGTTTAGCAGCAACGTATTATGTTTTAACATGGGAAATGTTTTCTATGACGAATGATAACTGCAGCACATTTAAACAGAATCAAATAATTTTGTGCATACCTTCCTTAATTATACATATCTCAAAGTCTGTTGATTTTTTTGAAGATCGGTTAAGGGAAAGGGGTAGTTTACCTGCAACATTTTATGTTGTAACAAAAGAACATTTTACTTGAAGAACGATAACTGGCGTAAATTCAAACAGAATCAAACAATTTTTTACATATGTGCCTGAGTTGTAGAGGACTCATGGTCTATTGATTTTGGTGAAGATCGGTTAAGGGAAAGGGGTAGTTTACCTGCCACTTTTAATGTTTTAACAAGAGTAATTGTTTCTATGACGAACGAAAACTGCCGCACATTCAAACAGAATCAAATAATGTTTTGCATGCGTCCCTGAATTCTAGAGAACTCAAGACCTGTTGATTTTGGTGAAGATCAGTTATGAGGAAGGTGTAGTTTACCTGCAACGTTTTATGTGATAACAAGGGTAATTTTTTCTATGACGAACGATAACTGCCGTAAATTCAAACATAATGAAATACGTTTTTGCATACGTTCGCATACGTTCCTAAATTGTAGTGTACTCAAGGTCTGTTGATTTTGGTGAAGATCGGTTAAGGGAAAGAGGTAGTTTACCGGCAACATTTTATGTTGTAACAAGAGAAATTTTTTCATGACGAACGATAACTGCCGTAAATTCAAATAGAACCAAATAATTTTTTACATATGTGCCTGAGTTGTAGAACACTCAAGGCCTATTGATTTTGGTGAAGATCGGTTACGGGAAAAGGGCAGTTTACCAGAAACATCTTTTGTTTTAACAAGAGTAAAGTACTTAATTTTGATAAATAAAGTATCCTAATAAGAAGATCTTAATAATCCACTTTAGAAACGTAGATGAAATATCTATAAATGAAGAGGCTATTTGAACGGGGTGGGGGTAATTTTCTACGAATGAAAATTATAGTTGAAGGGGGAGGGGATAATTTTTATGTGTACTACGTTATCGGCAACAAAGAAGTAGTTTTTTGTTAAAATTCCTTCCCGGGCTGTTTAGCCGTAGTCCAATGTTTTCTGCAAAACCAGACTTTTCGGCAATGCCGTCGACTACCATCATCAGTGAAAATCGAGTGCGATAACGTGTGGTGGTATACGTTAGTGACCACAGTACTGTGGTTAAGGCGGAAGCAATAAGTGGAAAGAAGTAGTTTCTATGGCAACATTTCATTTCGTAAATTATGTTAAATATAAATCTTAGAACATGGAAGTCATGTATGGTTCTCCATACCGATATTTTATGTTGTAATTTGAACAGACTTGCTGTAACTGGAACATCGATTTCTGGAGCTCGCATTCATTGTTTTGGATGACTATTTGATCATCCGTATTCCCATATGTCCTAGTATTTATTTTATTCCCGGATCCACTCGTAATTTTTATTCTCTCCAGCTACTGTTACAAATTAAATCTTGGCACAGTATTGTTAAAGCCAAGTAAACATTGTAGCAGCAGGCCGGCGTATGAAAGCGAGGACACAGCCGACAATTAACGAGGACGGCCGTAATTCCCATAGTTATCGTTTTGTTAAGGTTGAAATCCCCCATTTCCCCTGATAATCATGCTTCTGTGAGACTGCCAACAACGCTACTCAAATTTACCGTGTTTTTATGTATGAAATATTTACTTTCCATGTTTGCGATTCGGAAAATAAAACGTTTAAAGAGATAGACAATGAAATAATGAAACACAGTGCAAATGTTTAATGTTACTACTAGAAACATGTTTAATGTTTCATGTTCCATGTTTAATGTTTCCTGTTATGTTTAAACAACTACTAGTTTGAGCTATCAATACCAATGTTTACAACAGCTGTCAATTATAACGAATTCTTATTTATTTCTCTTACACATGACTTGAGTTGAGGCAAGCTGCTTGTTTTTGTAATAGCACCAATTAATTTTTAGGGGGCCTGGAAGTTTTTATTTTTTCGATAAGATCTACAAAATTTTATTCTTGTGCTTGTATAGTTTTGTATGGGGTGGATACTTTTGTTCAGTAAGCTATATTTTTTTGTAATATTGTGGGTAATTTTATGGTTAAGTCTTGAGTTTACCCGGCTAATGTAATGTAATTAAACTGGTGTTTATGAAGTTATAGTGTTATTATTTCAGTTTCAATAAACAATGCTAAGGGCTGAATTTATTTAAGGCATTAGAGTCTTCCCATCTTATACGCTTTACTTTTAAAATATCAGTGCTTAATGTTCAGAGATATTTGATACTAGTTTAGCAATGTGCAAGTCATTTGATATGTCCTCATTCAATGAAAAATCTGTTTCAGAAGACTTTATGTCTATGTTCTCTTCGGAACGATAGTATTATTTCTGTATAAGAGAAATTATAGAAATTGCAATTTTAATCATTTAATCACAGCTGATATCAGAAATAAGCAGACGATTTGATAAGGGCACATAAAAAAAATGGCCGAACACGAAAACCCAAAACAACTGCGGGATTGGCAACCAGAAAGCCAAAGGACATTAGACACACAAAGAAAATCATGGAGAGGTAGCAAGAAGACATAGACAGGGATGTAAAGGAAGACGACTTGTGATAGCCTACGGAACGACCGAGGCAGATGAAATTGGAATTCGTAAAAGCCAGTGAAAGAGGGGAGTGAGGGGGCAGTTATTAAAAAGTCATTTTGAGATTATGTTGGACTTAGCAACGCATAGTCAAGAAAATTCTGTTAACACGTACCGACTACGCCTACTGATGATAAAGAACGATTTTTAGTCAGGAAAAACTCTCATTAATTAAGCACTAAGGATGAGAATTTTCAGTTACATAGAGTTTTTCTGAGAAGCTTAACATAGATAGAAATTATACGTAATTTGATTATAACCTGACGATTAAAACCACAATTGATAGACATTCAGGGACGTGACACATTTTCTAGTAACAAATCTATTTTAAAACCATCGTCATGGTTTTTTCGGAGAGAACAGAAGCATATCTTGCAGAATCGACACGCAAATGAACTGAAACACGTAATACAGTATACCTACGTGATACAGCTGAGGAGGAAGTGGGTAAACTTGGCTACCGTAAAAATATTGTCTGTTTATTCAGAATGTGAACAACATTATTTTAAAAGATATTTATTAATTATTTATTCTAAAACAATATAATGCAAAATCTTTTGCGAATCGAGAATTAAAAGCTTTACATTACGACTGAATACCTATAAAAATGTCGAGCAAAGTAACCAATATAGATACCTCGGCATAATACTAGACAGTAATTTAACTTGAGACATTATTGTGGAACTAGCAAATAACGTAACGTATAAGGTCACAAGAGATAAAATTATGTCTAATGAATTTCATGATAGAAATATATTTTCCTAAAGTACATTGTACGACTGAATAGAGAATATGTAGCTGGTAGGAATGCTATGCCTCTACTTTTAATCCATTAAAAAAAGTACAAAAATATTACTAAGACTAATCGCTAAAAAAGAAGTCCTTGAATAGCGCACTACTCTACATTAGAAAGCTGTCTTGCCATTGGGATATATGTACACAATTTTAAATCTAGTTTAAGACGTAACTATGCTTTGTACTAAACTTAAGAAAATAAGTATTTTTGTAATATTAAATTCGAAAATAAATAAAATATATATATATATCTTTAAGAATAGATAATAGTCTTCTACAAAATTAATTTATTTCCAATAAAATAAGTATCAGCTTCTAAAATTAGGAAGAAAGTGATAGATAATGACAACAGATATTATTGGCAACATACTCCGGATTATTACTGAAATATATATAGAGTGAATACATATTACTTGCGCTGTATTTGTACATACTATTTGTTGCGTTCTGTATCATTTTAGTATTGTGTACCTTTGAAATATAGGCCTAACAAAAACAAATTGGTAGGAAAGTTTGCTCCAGTTCCTTCGTGCTCTTATATACAAAAATTAGAAAAATTGATGACACACTGACAAATGTATCTTTCGTTTACGTATATTTAATTTTTGACTCCATGATATATAAATTATTTGTAATTATAGTAATTGTATAAGATTTTATTGTATAAATAATCCGTATTTTGCAATTTATAGAATTATCTTGTGAGTATACTTCTAATATAAATATTAAATATACACATGAAATGTATGTGCACAAATAACCCAATGCAAAATCTGTGAACTTGGAATTCAGACATTATTAATAAGAGTATTTCAGTAAGCATGAATTATAAAATTCAATTAAATATGTTTTTAGTTTCATATACAAGAACTAATATTAGGTTGTCGAAGTTATAGTAACATATTTACCTTTATTTGTCACTGGGTTTTCTATATGCTAATAAGTATTTTCTATCAAATTGTTGGAATGAAATATCATCCTAGACAATAAGGACTTAAAATTGTTAAAATATTTTACAATTCACATGTATGTGCATATGATTTCTTTTTTTATATACACATCTGTGAGAGGAGACGTTTTCTCAAACAGTAAAGAAAGGTCTATATTACAAGGTCTCTTGTTAATAAAACATCTAGTAATTAAACATTCGGTGCCTGAAGTATTTAGAAAATATAAATTTAAAGCTTTACTGGTTTTAGTTGTTAACCTTTAAAATAATAAATATTGCAGAAGCGCTGTTAATATTCAATGAAAGTAAAGTGTCTTTGATTCAACAACACTTTTATTTAAACAGTATAAGATACTTTGTGTATTTCACAAAAGAGACATTATTTAATTAAAAACACTCTTTCCATTCTCAAGTGAACTTTCTTTGCTTTCATTTGTTAAATTCCTTTGAGATTTACTGCTTTCTTTTATCCGACTAACACTGAATTACACTTTGCTTTTCTAAAAACTAATTTTAATGTCTTTTACTTTCCCGTTTCCACAATTAGACACGTATTTTGTTTATTTCTTACCCCCTTATGTATAGGACCAAACTTATAATAGAGACATGTCAATCAAGAGCATAGGTAGTAATATACTTATAATATTTACTTATACTCTCATAAGATACTTAGTATTCTCAAGTACTATGCTGGTATGTATGAGACTTTTGTATTAGCATCAAGATTTTAATAAATAGAAATTACTATCATTTCTATTATAGTACTATAATATAGTACTACTATTATTCAAGTAGAAGTTATTCAGAATAATAACATTCAGAATAATAAAGTAGTTGTAGAATTTCGATCTGTTACGTTTATTCTCTTTTATAATATTTCTTATAATTTGCTTCTCACTAATCTTTCCTATTTTTCATCGTTCACATAATTTCCCCCCTCTACGGATGTATAGGTACTCAACCCTTGATTCCCTTTCACGTTACACTCGATATATATACCCATCGCAACAGTGGTGTCAGAAGTGCGATAGAAACTTTAACAGTGGAAACAGAGGGCACTTCGTAGAAGATTAGTGTATGCGGCAATTAATGTGCAAACATGGATACCAGTAAAATGATGGAAGCTTTCCAAGCGCTTGTACCACGAACAGAGAAACGAAGCTGCCAGAAGGCGGAGGAAGCAGAAAGACGACATGAGACAGAAAAACCAGAAAATTGACAGGACGAGAAACGACGACAGGAAGCAGAAGAAGCAGAAAAACAACAAGATAAGAAAGAAAAGAAGCAACAGATGAGCGGCAAAAAATGGTCGGAGGAACGACAAACAGAAGAACGTAAGCGGAAATTAGAGGACATAAAAGCTTTTATGCAAGATCAAACAGGGATGCAAGAGCATACTGCTGCAGAGATAGGCCTATTGCAAATTGAGATGAATAAACAAGTTACTAGAACATGTAAGGTACAAGAATCGATTGGATTAACAATATATAATGTTGCAGACGCTACGTCAACAAAATAATTGAAGTATATGAGCCGATTGCCATTATTAGAAAAAATGTTAGAACTGAAGTTGAAAACAGTTTAGCAAGCTATGGTTTTCAAAACAAACTGGTAAACATATTGTACCAATGGTAAAGTCAGAAAAAGAACAGAAAATAAGGTAATACATAGAGTTCATGTCAAGGACCCAACTTTTGATGGAATCACTGGGCGACGTATCTTCGGCAATTTGAAGCCGCTGCATGCGCAAATAATTGGACAGAGAAAGAAAAGCCAGTTTCACTCTTTCTCACTTCAAAAGGACCTTGGCGCAAAGTTACTATTAAAAGTGCTACCTGATAACCGGAACATCTATGCCAAATTGATAAAACTCTAGAATTACTGTATGGTTATAAACTTTTACGAGCTGTGTACTGCACTCAGTTGAGAGGAAGGCGACAGCATTCCAGTGAGAGTCTTTAAGAGTTCAAAGCAAGTATGGACAGATTAACTAAACTGACGTATCTTAAAAAAACCAAAGGATTTTCGAATGCAGATATTTATTGATGGCGACAGAGATTGTGAACTTCAGCAAGTGTTACGAATGGCGAAATATTGAAATAATTCAGAAGCTCTTGTTCACGCTCTTGATTTTGAAGCTACAAAGTCAGCGTCCAGCTACATTAATGCGTTTATGTTAGCGCAGTACAGTCAGAAGATTCCAGTATCGCATTGCTGTTACTATTGGGACAAAACAGAAATGATACGAGACAAACAATGAAAATGGTAAGAGCTCCACAAAAACTTGAACGATGGGAAAGTGACAGAAGACTGAAGTGTTACAAATGTGGGGACGTAAACATCTTGAGGCAGATTGTTGAGAGAATGAAATACAGGGCGTGATCACAGCAATTGGAGAAATAAATCTCCAAAACAGCACGCAGCTTACACGCTTTATAATACCAGTGGAAACTTCACTGGATTTGCTGAGGGTAAACTAACATTATTTACAATTGATACGACCGCAACACTGTCTATTGTGCAACCTGATTTGGTCAACCAAGGCCAGCAGCTCTTGTACAATACGGACTGAGACTGGAAGCCTGTAAAAGTATTTAGACGTGCGTATACAATTGGGTCTCCTTGCAGACATTGTTGAAGTCACTCTCGGCACAGACATTATGTATGCTTACGTTTCGGGTTGGACTTAAGAGAGAATGTCCTGAGAGTTACCACAAGAAGATGAAATGACAGGATCAACCTTCCATTCGCTGAAGCAAGTGACGTTGGCCTAAAAGTAATCAACAGGCGCGGAGAAGAGAAATCTTTGGTATTGGATACAGAAACGGAAGAAGAACTAGTAGATGAAGGACTAATTTGTATGGCGACAGAAGAGGTGATTGGGAAGCCTATTATGATTGTCGAGGAAAGGTTCTTGCTTGTTCCTGAGTTAAGGAAGCGCCCAGGAAGTCACGGACGAGAACGTTACGCAATTATTCTTCGGCAGAATAATAATATTCTTCGGCAGTTGGTCTAACCAACTGCATAGACCACTTAGACCGCCTGGTAAAGTATTACTGCAGATACGATTTGCCAGTTCGGGACGAACGGGCTTAAGGAGGGATCATTGATTGGCTAAGGAAATAAAAAGTACCACATTGTTGAGTGCCTAAGGGACTCTTGGCACTCCCTGGCACGCGAAGCTTTTGTAGACGGTTAGAGATCATTCTACTCGGTAGAATTACGTAAGGCCCCTTTCTGACTTTCCTCTACTACCCTACCGGCACCGAGGCCCGCCACCTCACTACACTATAAGGCGGCTGAGATATAAATACTGGATTTCTTAGCGCTTCACTTCAGTTTAGACCTGGCGATATTAGAGGGCGGAGTGTTGGTTTTTTGTTGCCGATTAGTGGAAAGTGATTACTTTGTTAATTAGTGCAAAACAGTAATAGGGCAATATTTATTGCTGTTTGATGGACACTTTCATCTTGAATTTTTGTATAAGAGCGTCTTGTTGATTTCTGCCTCTGTTTGTGTCTATTACAATTCTGTGATGGTGTCGGTTATTCTGTTTCCACTGTACAACTCGACGACTGGTGAGTCGGTCGCAACAATATGTTTGATTTTTTGTATATTCCTAAGTGAGATGAACCGTTCTTTCAAACAGTAAACGAAACATCCGTAGTTCAATAATCACTGTCATTAATAAAGCATTTAATAACTAAGCATTCAGTGCCTCAAGTACTTAGAAAGTATAAGATTTAAGGCTTTACGCGGGTCATTCGTTAGGTTTTGGAATACTAAATGTTACAGAAACATTATTGATATTCAATAAAAGTGGAGTGTCTTTGTTTCAAAGACACTTTTATCTAAATAGTACAGGATAGTTTGTACATTACACAAAGGAGACATTGTTTAATTGAAAATACTTATCACCTTCTTAAGTGAAATATTGCGACAATACAAGCATATGCTGTAATGTGCATGTACTAAATAAAATAAATATTTAGATTAATTTTAATAATATGTAATAGACAAGCAGGTGTGAAGTTGAAAGCTGAGTTAGACGCAGGAATGAACATTCATGATCACGCAATTATTGCTGAGAGAGTGTACAGCAGTAAATAGTGTGTATGTGTGAAGCCTGTTCAAGCCTGCAAGTTTGCAATCTCACCCCAAATAGATACTAAATTAGAGTTTTATTTAGTTATAAGTAAACCGTAAATGTTAGAAAGATTGGAAAGACTTCTAAATATATGCATAAAATCAGACACATGTGCAGTGCGAAAATGGTGTGATTATGACGTTCAGTGCGAATTCTGTGCGATTTTAAGAGCATAGTAATTACACTAATGATGCAATCACTATGATAATTACGTATAATATGTGTAATTGAATCAGACAATGTTAGATCACTTTGAAATCCGCATTAGACATTGCAATTGGCAAAAATGTGCGAATATGTGAAATTGGACGATAGTGGGGAACTGACGCCGCGGACAGTTTCTGACCTGCAGAATCATGAGCCGACAGGTGTGGTTTTTTTGGTGAATATAAATACGAGCCCAGGAGAGGCAAATTTACTCTTCAAACCGTTTTCAGTTGCGGCGGTAAGCTCTGTCCGTCCGCGACGCGAATTTTAATTACTTTCAATCAGTCTTCAGACATAGATGGACGCTATGTCCAGTATCGACGAGATTTTTGTTTATAAACGGTAAAGTCTAATGGACAATACGTTAGTTCAAGTAATCAAAAACAGTAACTATTAGTTTGGTTATTTTTAACTACAATTATCGGACGTCTACAACCAGTCTACAACCACAAACGTCAACACCCTAGACAAATGGCGAGACCACATCGAGCAGAGGAACGATATGCAGAGCAATAGAGACGGTTACTAGAACAACAGCAGCCGATGCAGAGCAACATATCATTTCATTCTACAGCCAGCAGATGGAACCATGAAGGACGAGTGACTGGAGGACGACCAGTGGAACCGGAAAACGCAAGAGGAAATCCAGTAGTAGAAGACCGACAGATCACCGGAGGACATGGGTACAATCTGCAGAATTGAGGTGACAAATAACCAATTTATAATTATGAAAAAATAAAGACATTGAAAAGACATTTTTAAAACTTGAAAAATAAAGAAAATTTATGTCATATGTAGATACAGATAAGAGAATGTAATTTAACTTTAATAAGAATTTTCTTTAATGATGACCAATTAATTTAAAGATAACTTCAATCATTGCTTGGATGATTAACAATTGATTTAATAATTTTAAATGTTCATTTAAAGTGTGTAAAATAATCAGCGTGTAATATCACACGAAATGTATAAAGTAAAGTAATTGGAAATATAGAAGAAGACTAACGATTCGATTAGTACATTTAAAATTTTATAAAGCATTAAAATGTATGCCAAGCATAGAATAATAATGTAAATAAGAACAAACTTATAAAGCACACAGTCAGACTGAGCAGTCGAGAATTTATAATGTAACAAAGATATGGTTAACATAGAGTTTTGCTAATATAAGATATAAGATATAAGATTTATTTTATGATGAATGTACGGCAACAAAGAAACATTGAAACAATTGATAATGAATATTTTATGGCGAAGTAAATATTATTATTATCTTTTTCTTTATAATTTCGTTTGAATAAAGTAAGGAAAACATGTTATGATTTATAAAAGGACTACTCTTATTATGATTACAACCCAAACTCCAATTATAAATACACGCAACTACAGAAATGTTATATGAATTGTATGTACACTCAAATTAAATTTGCAACTCAAATTAAGCAATTTGTTGTTGTTATAATATTTTTGCTTTTATCTGATAAATTCAATCTGACTTTTACTGATTTCTGAAAACAGAACCACCTATATTGAATTACACTTTGCTTTTATATCAGACAATTTTAATGTCCTTTACTTTTCATTATAAGATCTGTATTTGCTTGATTTCTTACCTCCTCATATATAGGATCAAACATACGATAGAAGCACGTGAATCAAGAGCGTAAGTGAAAATGCTCGTATAATATACTTAGTGTTTTAAAGTACCATGTTCGTATGTATTGCGACTGTATAGCGTCAAGCTTTTAGTGAATGGATATTACTGCCATTTGTGTAATAGTACTGCCATTAATACAACTGGCAATAGATTTCGATGTATTTACGTTTGTTCTCTTTTATAGCCTTTCTGATACTTTACGTCTCACTGTTCCTTTCCTATTCTTCATCCTCCTCACAATTTTCCTTTCTACGTGCAGCTATTCATGTACTCATCCCTTGGTCCCTTTCCCGTTTTACTTTATATATACCGATTGCTATTCTTTTTCTCTGTTTTCGTACTTAGTTCAAAACACTTTTTATCTAAAATTTAAGAGAATTTTTTTTTAATTTTGGTATGTTTACTCGGTAAACGCGTGATAAATTAAACAGTTGTTTCTCGTAAAATCTTCCTCCCGTAGGACAAGTAACTAGTATTAAAAATCTTAGTTATTAAAATAAAATTGTTCAAAACTTTTTTGACTCGTATACTGTAAACTTTCAGTACATAACACACGTTCAGCCAATGCATTGTGAAATTTAATAAATGCATGCGCCTAAGGATAAATTCCAATAAAACTTTACAATCACTACCTATGGCGTAAAACTAATTCATTTAAAAATAATAATTATTTTGTCTTTCTTTATTTTACATTGTTTTTCTACTTTGACTGTAGAAATTTGACAGCCTCTCTAATATTTGCCTGAGTTTGTCCATTGTCCACTTTCCATTCTGTTTGTCTCCGAGTGTTGGACACGAACTGTTGAGAGATCAACAAGGATATAAATCAATCGTGTGCTATGGCATCTTCACTTCGTACTGCACTATATATAGTAAAGAAGCCAACAGGAGGCCACAATAGCAACCAACCAACACATATGTACTTCACCAGACACAAAATCAGGAAGGCTGAGGATGGGTACGAGATGGTACCCGAAACATGTACCTAATAAGGAAAGAAACATCTTGAGATAAATTCAATATAAAAATTAAATATAATATATAGATCAAGAAACAGACTGTAGCAAAAAGTGTTTGAATATATATATATATATATATATATATATATATATATATATATTTCTTTGTATAACTGGTTGAGTTTCCTGCAGGTCTCCTACGTAATATCTTCAAATAAATACACTGCAAGTAGGTTTATTTTCACCTGACGCACATTTCACAGAAATTATTATGTATCTTCAGAGGTTTGTTTGAACTGTAGTTGAATGTTTCGGATTATAATTAATTAGGAATAATTTCTGTGAATCGTGCGTCAGGTGAAAATAATCCTACTTGCAGTGTATTTATTTAAAGATATTATATACATTGTAAGAAAAGTTTTTTCTTGACGATGTTATTCTGCTCTCGATTAATTATTTAATTCATTTATTTTGTTTAGTTTATTTAATTATGTAAAAATGGTTTAATAATGTGTAATAAAATAGTTTGATAACGAATTATTTAATAGCTCTTCTTTGCACTGAGTGGTTAGTTTAAATTGAAGCTCAGATACGAATTAGTTGGGTTGACTCCCTCGCAGGCGCATGTGGATATGTATAATTCGCCGTAGATTCTAGTGTTGCTGAAGTAAACACAAGTTATTCACTCATCAATTACTTACTGAGTTTGAAGGTCTAGTTCGTTAACAAACACGTTAACAAGCGAATAGATAGCTCGATTTGAAAATATCTGAGTTAAATGGTGCTACCTGTGGAAGTACTAATGGTTACCTAACACGTATCAGTATTGTCTAATAAATGATAGTCGTCAACTCTTTTTTCAGTTACACAATTTGATTTTTTAACATATTTTAATAAATTGGAATTTCTTAATTGGTATATATAACTGAGTGTTTGCCTCATTAATCATTGACATCAGTTTTTATTAACTCTTACTCTCAGGGTAGTTAAACTATTTTTGTTTAAAAGAAATTTAAAATATAACATTGAATCTTTGTTCATTATTTTTTTCAATTTTATTGTGGTTCCTTTGAGACTGCAAGATACATAACAGAAATGTCTGCACTACTGTCTAAACTGTGTAGTTGGAACTGATTTGTATAAACAAAACGACATTAAAAGTTTTTAAAATTATTAACATAGAATTGAAAATTCGACTATCGTCAACATTAGGGTTACTTCAGGCATGCTGAATTGATACAAAGTATTAATAATGTAACTCCTTAACCTATACATAACAAAATACATAAATAATTGGAATCATAAGTTCATCTAATGTTCGTTACAAATTATCATGTCCATTGAATGCTGAACTCCTGTCAGGTAAACAATTACAGTATATTGCTCAAATAGATTACTTAAAATATTCAATGATTGTTTATGATTTGGTACAATAATAATCATAAGGTTAGATAACCTTTACTCTAGTTCATATTAACTCATTGTCTATCTCACTATAAAAATTCAAATAATGTTCATTAACGTTCGTGAATTAATGTCAATCAATTTATTTATTCACGTTTAAAAGCTACGAGATTTTATGGTTGCTTCCATGACTCAATGTTAAAAATCATAAAAATTTCTGGTTCCAAGTTAAAATTCGATAAGTATAATAAAACACTATACTTCCTGTAATTCACTTTATTGAAGCCTACTGCACATTCTGCAATGTTGGTTCACTATTGCAGTGGCATTTATGCATTAAACTCGACACTTAAAAATTTTTGGTTATGTTGACCAATTGTTTACATTTTTAACACGAACAGCTGAGTCATTTCCGAACTCGACTTTTTCGCGCACAGAAATGGCCGTCGTACTGCTTCGCTCGCCAGATATGAAGTGTGAAGAAATATGCTTCTCTCCGCTGTTCCAATTTTGGGATTACATACCCCCCCTGTTTATTTTGATCGATTTCATTGGTTTAGAGGTTGCTGCCGTTCCTTACAGCGAGGTCACTCCCTCGGCGAAAATAATTGATTTGTATAAAATTGTTAATGAGTTTGGGGCGGAGAGCTATCTTTTGGCCCAAAATAAACAGAATATGTTTTAAATTGGTTTAACGTCCTTGCGTTACTAGCAATACTTGATATAGCCACACCATGTTATTACAATTGATTTGCTCGTTAAAACAAGTCCTCACAAGACATATGTTGGTGCTTTAATTAAAAAGTTAATGTTTTTCACTTACGACTATGACATATTTCTTATGATGTTACATGTTTAATTATGGAAATTGAAGAAATGGTGGTTACATTTCATCCATATGTTTCTTTCCAAGTCCTTTTGTGATAATCTCTACTACAATAATTGTCTAAAATTAATAAAAATTACAATATTTGGTCTGTGCTTTCTTTGGCGTAGAGCATAGTTCATTTTATTCACTCTTTTTATTTAAATGATTGGCTCTGTCCATTTTTTACTGTGATATAGTCATTCTGAGATGTCCATTACAACTTCTGGATATCCCAGCTTTTATTCAAATATAATTAATTTCTTTTTTTCAGTTTTATTAGTTATTCATAGTTTTGGTATGCCATGTGTCATTATGATTTGGTTCATGGTTAATAATATACTCAATTTTAAGTGGTTCTTTTTTGTACAAATGGTCTTTATAGTCTAAAGAATGTTTTATAATATTTAGTCTCCTACTATTATATGCGAGATTGTGAATAATTCACTAACACTTCTTGCATCTAGTGTAGTCAGACAGTTACATTAATTTTTCATAATTATGGTTTAATTACTAGTTCATTATCATTATTCTATACAATAATAGTAGTATTACATATTGCAGTACACATTTATGTCACTGTCTCTCTTTGGTTTACAATATTGTGGGAATTCTGAGTGTGTTTAATGGGTACATCTTTCTGTCCATTTCAGTCTGTGTAATTACATTAAACACAACACATCTCACTCTTAATTACTAAATCATAGCACTAGGTTTGTCTTTATAATGTGTATTTTCATTATTGCATAACCTAAACTAGTTTTACGATGTTTTACTCTTAGATTATTCTAATTACAAGTGAATTTGTACAAGGATTGAGGTTATTTGGGACCCCGTTGTCTGACAACAATGGTATATGAATTTTATCCCCTGATCTCAATGTTTTAAGGTTATTATTTTACACTTCCGTTCTTTTTAACTATTATTTATTATTTTTCACACTATATTTACATGTTTACCGGTGATTACCAGGTTTTCTATTATATATCTTAATTGGATTTACTTGTATTAAAAGCAGGCATGGTACTCTGTTATTGCTATGACAACTAACTCATTCTTATATTTCAATATTTTATTTCATTGTTTTTATTGTTTATTAATTATATCTTCACCTTAAAATAAAGAGTTTTAGTCATGGTCAAGTCTTTAGTAAGAGTTTGTCCATATCTGTGTGTCTTTACTGGTTTCTTAACTCTGCAGACTCCTTGCTTTATTTGTTTCATTATCTCTTGGTACTCATATTGGGATATTGTAGAGTAGATTTGTTAACTCTTCCTCGCTTATCAATTTATTTGCGTTTATTCATGTTACCTTCTGTATCTTGTTGGTGTTTGTCGTTGGTATATATGGTTTTGTCCTCTCACTTACCATATGTATTGGGTTATTGGTTAATCACATTATCATGTTGTTTTCTATATTTTTTTCTTCCTTATTGTTTATGATTCTTCATTTAGTGTTTTAAATAGTTCGCGGACCGGATATAATATTTAGTACACAATGATTCATCTATTATCCATCCCTTGAGTGTTCTAGTGTTAATTAATGAGTGTTTTATTCCTTATAGTTGTTTTCAAATGTACGGTGCAGATATGTACCGTTACAACATACATATATATATATATATATTGTGACAGGACGAATAGTCACAATATGACAACCGTCACATATGCGTATAGCAAAATAGAAAATACAGTGCATAAAGCAATGCTCTGCTTAGTATAATAAGAAACAATGTATAAGATTAAGTAAATAGAGTTAAGAAAGTATAATAATAAGAATTGTGTAATTGTGTATCAATATTTCAAATGTAAAAACAGTTTAAAAAGAACCTATCAGAGCGTGAACAACAACCCGTGACAGTGATAAACCAATAAGGGTAGAGTGTCATTAAACTAGCGGGAAAATACAGGGCGACGTCGCTAACGCGCTCAAAGCACGTCAGTCTGCATTAAACCACCGGTTCGAGTAGTCCGCTTTAAAACACTAGTTCGGAAAGTCTATGTTAAACAACCAGTTCGAGTAGTTTGCAATAAAACACTAGTACGGAACATCGGTTGTGAATTACTAGCCCGAGCAGTGCGTAGTGAGTAAAATCACGCGACAAGTTAAACTTAAAAACCCTCGAACTTAACGTGAAAGCGACTCCGTTCAAATAAATCAACAATAGCGTCTGAACGTAAAAATTCCACATTAGGGAGGCAGTACAATTCGACAACAGGGAGCTGAGGACATTCCACATCAGGGAGGCTGTTCACACCAGAATCCAGGGAAGCTGAGAACACTACACATCAGGGAAGCTGTACACATATCCACACCACGGAGACTGGATGAACAAGAAGAGGAACAATTGGAACATTCAAACCCAGAAACGCCCATGATATAGACGCCGGAGCTACAGTAACAAGTAGAGTATTAAACATTTAAGTTTTAATTCAAAAAGACAGTAGACAAGAAAGAGAACAATTTCAGAGACTATAACAAACAAATTTATGTAATTAGTAAAGTAAGATAACAGAGCAAATTGAAGTAGTCATTTAAAGAGTAAAAAAAAAAAATAGAAAAAAAATACATTAAACATAATTCTTATAATAACAAAAGGGATAGAAGTAATTATTTCAAAAATAACACCCATCCATCACATTCTCACACACAGGTCTACAGAATATAAGTATAGAAGAGAAGTAAAAGTAAATTCAGTTAAGGTAAGTCTAATTAAAATTATATTGGTCTTTGTGTGTGTAAACTGAACAGTATTAATACTCGCTGTTGCCAAAAATTGGCGATACCAGTAAAACACACCAACAAAGTCCAGTTGCAAAATGGCGGTCCAAAGCGTGGGGCGCGATTAATTAAATGTACATAAAATAAATAAAATAAAAAATCTAATAATTGTCATAAAATAAATAGTTGCATGAAAATATTATATTTGTTTATGCCTGGCGCCCAGATAAATAACAAACCCATATAAAGAACAAACCAAGAAAATATAAAATTACAATAAATTGTAATAATTATTTGAAGTAAAAAATATAAAAACCGTTAGAAGCCTTAACTGAATTATAAGAGTCAGACCAGTGTGAGAACGGATGAGAGGTGAAGTTTAAACCGGAAACAACATCCGGAGTAGTAATAATTTTAAAGGATACAAGTTAAGTATCAGTAGAACAGTACAGGGAATTAGATCTAAGAAAGTTTCGGTCTGAACAAAGACCTATTGTTAATATTGTATAACCATTGTTAGTTATAAGGGGAGGAAATTGTCAACGCTGAGAAAATATTTTATAGACTATTAGATGTGTAATTTTGAAATACTAGGTCATAATTAAACCGCAAAAATGGCAGAACCGCAAACACCTACCGACATAATGGCAGCAATACAGCAAATGCTACAACAACAACGAAAAGAAGAGAAAGCAGAAAAAGAAAAACGAAGAAAAGAAAAAGAAGAGCGTGAAGAAAGAATACGAAAAGAAAAACCAGAATGGTGGGAAGAGGCAAGGATACAATTACGAGAGGAATTCGAAGCACTACATGGAGAAAATAGGAAGGAACTAAAGAAACTAAGCGAAAACATGCGAACATGGACAAATGCTATAAACAAGAAGCAACAAGAGTTAACTACAACGATACAGGCCCAAGAAGAGAAACTAACTAAATTTACTCAGAAGACAGAAGGAAATATACACGAGGTGAAAGAAAATATAAAAATATTGGACCAAGTCGTCGCTAGGCACGAAACAACAATAATGACAAATAAGGAACAAGGTGAGGAGAACGACAAACACCTACGAGAACAGATAGCACAGCTGCAGAAACAGATGAAGAAAACAAAAGCAGAACAGATCACGTACATCTACAGGAGTGCTGAAGATATGCCGAAAATGCAGAAATTTAGTAGATGGGAAAGTGAAAACCCAATAGAATTTTTAATAGAATGTGAAAGAAATATGGAGATGGTAGGAAATAACCTGAACGATAACGAACGCGTGGAATGGATAGCACGTCGATTAGAACACACAGCTGTAAAGTGGTATTCGATAATAAGAGAAAACGTTACGTCCTACGAGGATTTCAAAAATAAATTTGAACAAAGATACTGGAGCGACCATATCCAAAGAAGAATTCGAAACCAGTTAGAGTTTGATAAATACGAATACATGCCAAAAGGTAAGTCCAGAGAAGCATATGTAATTGATATTGTAGCTAGAGCGAAACATTTAAAACCTAAGTTGACGGATAGTGAACTCGTAAATAAACTGTCTTATCACTTTGACCGCGATATCAATGTTGCAGTAATGACGAGGGGAACTAAAACGATTGAAGAACTCCTACTCATGCTGGCACAGTGGGGAGAGATAAGATATTCGCTAAAACAACAACCAAAGTCAGACGCGCAACCTAGACCAGGTCCAAGTCGCGAAAACAATTACGAAAACAGACAACAACAAAACACCTATACAAAGAAACCGTATTTAGGTCCACGAAATAAATATAGGAATAATAATGAACGAAGTTTTACAAATAAGGATTGGAATAAGTCAGCTCAAATACAAACAATAACACCGACGCAGACGGACGCGTATACGAGTGGACTGCATACATACGAGTGGACTGCATACAACATTACGAATGGAAACGAGACCGCTACAGGAAGAGATAAGTGAGGTGGTACAGTCAACGGTACAGTCAACTTCAAAAAACGGACAATAAAGGGCGTTCACAAGACGTCCAGTAATAATAATTATAAATGTAAAAATAAAATTAAGACTAATGAAATATGTGTGCAAATAAACAATGTGTATCCACCGGAAATTAGGGATGAACTATTGCGAATAGACGACAAACCTAGCGATACAGTGAAACGTAAGTGCCCATGCATTATAGCATATATAAATAATGTGTTAGCCAATATACTAATTGATACAGGAGCCGAACTGTCAGCAATAAGCCAGACATTTATAAATGCAAATAAAAAACAATTTAATAAGGCACCAGTGCTACCATTAAATAATATGTGTGTACAAACGGCCGTAAACCAGAAAGAGAAAGTCGATCAGCAAATGTTTATAAACATAAATAAAGACGAGATGAATTTAGAAATAGCAGCTATTATTATAAAGAATTTAATTTATGATGCAATTATTGGGATGGATCAACTTAAACAAATAAATGCAATAATAAACACACACAAGACACCATGCAATGCGAGATAAAAAAGACAACATATATAATCAAACTAAATGAAAATTTAAATAAATATGAGAATAATAAAAATACTATGAAGATTCAGAGGCCGGAAATAAAAGTAGCAACACCAACTCGTAAAACAGCAACAAAACATGACACACTCAACACTCACGAGAGTAGTGAATTAAAACGACTAATACAACAAAATCAAGATGTATTCAGTGAATAACAAATGTGTACAAACACCAGATAAAAACGATCGATGAAGATAAATTTGTGCGTCGAACATATCCAGTACCGATAAAATATCAAAATCAGGTAGACATCGAAATAAACAACATGTGAAAATTTAAACAAGGAATTATGATGCGAGTGGATGCATACAAAACAAAACAGCTGGCGAGAGAGGACATTGACATCGTGCACACGGCTGACCGCAGACAGCGTAGAGAGAGCGGCGAGAGAGCGGGGGACACGCTACGTAACTGAAAGGCGACCCTCAAAGGTAACTGAGAAATGTTTACAGTGGAAATGAAAAGGAATGGAATGCAGGAACTTGATGACAAGGCGTTCTCCCACCAGCTGGTAGTGTTTTCAACACAGGAGGGGATTAGTAAATGTCAACAACACAGTTTAAGCTTGACAACAATATACCCGACTGACCTACTAACCTATAGAAAATGTGGGGTGGAATGGGAAAGCATTTATGTAAATAATAATTAGTACAGTAAGGATAGGATTATAATAACAATATTACAATATATGTAAAAGAGTATTAATAACAAATAAATATGTAAAATGTATACCATAACAAATATGTAAAACAAAATAGAAAAAAAAAACATTTCTTATGAGAGAAATTTTTTTTTTATTATGGCTGTGGGTGTATGTGACAGGACGAATAGTCACAATATGACAACCGTCACATATGCGTATAGCAAAATAGAAAATACAGTGCATAAAGCAATGCTCTGCTTAGAATAATAAGAAACAATGTATAAGATTAAGTAAATAGAGTTAAGAAAGTATAATAATAAGAATTGTGTAATTGTGTATCAATATTTCAAATGTAAAAACAGTTTAAAAAGAACCTATCAGAGCGTGAACAACAACCCGTGACAGTGATAAACCAATAAGGGTAGAGTGTCATTAAACTAGCGGGAAAATACAGGGCGACGTCGCTAACGCGCTCAAAGCACGTCAGTCTGCATTAAACCACCGGTTCGAGTAGTCCGCTTTAAAACACTAGTTCGGAAAGTCTATGTTAAACAACCAGTTCGAGTAGTTTGCAATAAAACACTAGTACGGAACATCGGTTGTGAATTACTAGCCCGAGCAGTGCGTAGTGAGTAAAATCACGCGACAAGTTAAACTTAAAAACCCTCGAACTTAACGTGAAAGGGACTCCGTTAAAATAAATCAACAATAGCATCTGAACGTAAAAATTCCACATCAGGGAGGCAGTACAATTCGACAACAGGGAGCTGAGGACATTCCACATCAGGGAGGCTGTTCACACCAGAATCCAGGGAAGCTGAGAACACTACACATCAGGGAAGCTGTACACATATCCACACCATGGAGACTGGATGAACAAGAAGAGGAACAATTGGAACATTCAAACCCAGAAACGCCCATGATATAGGCGCCGGAGCTACAGTAACAAGTAGAGTATTAAACATTTAAGTTTTAATTCAAAAAGACAGTAGACAAAAAAGAGAACAATTTCAGAGACTATAAAAAACAAATTTACGTAATTAGTAAAGTAAGATAACAGAGCAAATTGAAGTAGAGTCATTTAAAGTGTTAAAAAAAATAGAAAAAATACATTATACACAATTCTTATAATAACAAAAGAGATAGAAGTAATTATTTCAAAAATAACACCCATCCATCACATTCTCACGCACAGGTCTACAGAATATAAGTATAGAAGAGAAGTAAAAGTAAATTCAGTTAAGGTAAGTCTAATTAAAATTGCATTGGTCTTTGTGTGTGTATACTGAACAGTATTAATACTCGCTGTTGCCAAAAATTGGCGATACCAGTAAAACACACCAACAAAGTCCAGTTGCTATATATATATATATATATCTGAGGACTTGCACAGTGCAATTGTACAATGTTATGACAACGAGAGTTTCAGCTGCTGTTAGAGTTTCAGCAGCCAGATTAGTTAGAATCATTATATATCAAGAGTAAATTAAAAACATTAATTCAACGCAAATTCAACATGAGGAGATATTAGGAGGTTAAAATTAAGTTCACCACACAAGCTGTTGTATATGAAGCAGTTTTCTAACTTTTTTCCAACATACGTGTGCCAAAAATTGAAAACGTTTCCTTATATACTCGAAGAATCAAGCGTACGACAGCATTTTCTGCTTCGATTCCATTATACTTATGTATACTCTATAATGTGTCGTATTGAAGTCATATTAAAACTGGATGTGTAAGTTGTGTTATCCACAATTTTTATCGCCAATTTTTTTAATTTTCTAGGCAAAACATTTGTCAATACACAATATCAGGTAACAGGTGACTTTTATGTAGTTAGTATATTCCTGACCTTTTGCTCCATATTTTAAAGTATTGCATGGTGACGTTTTAATAGGAAATTTTAAATAAATTCGTCGTTGTTTGTAACAAGGCTATATTTTGAACATAAGACACGCGTAATGGAAGCTGAACTATTGGAACATATATTCCACACGTAATAAAGGTATTGTAAATATTATTTACTTCTGCGTGTGTTTTCAACCACGACAGAAGATGTAACACAAAACCTCTGAAGTATCTGTGGATAGGTAGTGTTAATATTATTCAGGGACTTAAAATGCGTCACATATAAAAAGACCATAAAAAGGAAAGTGAATTAAAAAGTCATTTTGTTTACCAAGTCATTTGACTGATTCCAGTGACTGAACCAGTACTGTTTGATGCAGCCTTAGTACGGTACGAAAGTCGTAACGAGGAAGTAATGAAAACAGAAAACAGACTAAAGAAGCACGTAAAAGTCATAAAGGCAAGACAGCATCTGTAATTATCAAAAGTAGCCTACAGTACAAACAGATCAGGCAGTATTGTGATCTCTGCTCATTGCAATTCTCTACACGTGGTGTCAATAAAAAACTCGTTAGTTGAGAGTTTGCTTAAAGCAGCATAGCTTAGCAAGCGAATGCACAGTCTTTATTATGATAGGATCGTGCTATAACCTTTGTGTAACAGTTTCATTTTGCACTAGGGTAGTGAATAACGTTTCTTTTCCAACACTTTATAGCGATAGTTACAAAGATTTATCAGTCGCTGTATCCTTTAATACACGCGCGGGGAAGTGCATACAAGTGAAATTAAAAAAAAATTTTTAGTAGCACAATTTGACGGGAAGTATATTATATCACTTTCTGGCGGGTAACGACGGGTTTTCCAACATTCTTTGAAATCCAAACAGCAGTATGCCATGAAGACAGTGTTGCTTCCGTGTTATTATATTTTAGTACACTCGCTTCGAAAAGAAATTTGTTTAAATTCACGTGTATTAAAAACCAGAACACAATGAATTTCTGTACAAAATACCGTTCTCTGAGATAAATTAATAGCTTTTCTAACATGAGAAAGAATCTATTTAATGATATTTGCATTAGAGATTAACGCCTAACATGATAGATTATAATGTTGTCTTTTCTTCTTCTTCTTGTTATCATCATCATCATTATCAACATCTTCTTCTTCTTCTTCTTCTTCTTCTTCTTCTTCTTCTTCTTCTTCTTCTTCTTCTTCTTCTTCTTCTTCTTCTTATTATTATTATTATTATTATTATTATTATTATTATTATTATTAGCTTCTATCAAATGGTACTCTGTTGCTTTGAATATTGTGACTTATTAAAAGTCTGCTGGTATCACGTTTGAGATGTTTCATCAGCGGTTTTCTACTTTAATTTAAGGGAATAGATAGATTTGTGAGGTATGATACTTTTGTTTTACAAACGTAAAAAGTAAAGTACAAAATTTATAATTACTACACTTAGGTATATAAATACAGTAATGCATGTGTGTTACAAGACAAATGAATTACCAAAATATGTCTGAACTTAACATTTGCCCAAACTAGCCTAGATATTATGGGTACAGTAGTAAGAAGTCTTCAATTTTATAAACGATTAGAATCTGTACAATTTAGGGAGCAAGAAATGTCTGAATGATTACAAAGTAACCAACATTATGAGTCTTTTGTTCATCACTTCTTTGTTACTATCAATTTTTACGCGCGCGTGCGCGCGCACACACATACATACACACACAAACAGAAATTAAATAATTAAAGGAAAATTAAGTAAATATGCCGTTCTGACGGACAAAAGACATAAGTGAAATAAATACAATCAAATCTGTTTTCTCCGCTGTCAGCGATATGTGCTCCGTGACTTGGGATTCTTTCTATATGTGTTAAAATCATGATGTGCGTGACAGGACAGCCGATATCCACAAACATACTGACTTATTCATATCGCACGTCTGTTTTAGGGGACCGCACATTAAAGTGAACGTTCACATGTGGTTAACAACATTATAATATATCATCTATAACAATATTATCTGTGTTAAAGAAGTCATTAACAAAAACACTTTTTGGAATCGTTAATGTTATTCAGCGATTAGAAATCAGTTGAATAAAAGTGCTTAGCATTTATTCTTAATTATACTTTTAGTAATATTCAAGTGCTCATTATAGATTATTTTATTATAATACCTCTTACTTTGGGCATTTGGAGTAAAGTATTTTTTTACTGTAGAACACCTATTTTTTACTGCAAACAGAAAAACCTTAAACTTTAGTTTTTTGAAGGAGTACTGGAAAAGAAGGCAACTTCAAAGAATAAGTATTTTAATTATCAAGTTAATTTTAAAATAATATTTTATAAAGATTTCCTTAAATTCTCGGTTTTTGAAATTCTTTGTTTAAAACGTACAAGTATTCCCAAGTAACCTTTTCTGAAGGCCGATATTTATCTTCAGTTGTAGAAAAGTCATGGTGATTTGGCCTCACCTCATTCTTTGTTTGGATTAAATTCTCGTCAGCAGTACTAGCCAAAGATGATGGTTTACAAAATTTTTGACAGAGTTAGACTTTTTCCCTTACAAATGAGTTAGTTTTGTTGTTGTGAAGTAACTGCCATTGTCTCTGTTGCATGGGTTGATATGTTCATGCATCATCGTCTAATCTGAACTTCTTCATTACCACGTTCTACTTATGCTTCGTCTGCAATGTAATATTTATCTTGATACTTTATATTGTCGTGATATGACTTTTAAACGCTATGTAGGAATAATTTAGCAAAAACCATCTTTCTTACGATGGTTTCATTTATTAACGTAAGAAACTGAACAGAAATTTTGCCTTTTATATATATTAGCAATTTCTTTATTCAATCACTTGACTACTGTAACACGTTTTAGCTTCACGTTGACTACTTATTACCCAAAACTGTAGTATGAAGTATGATTTTTTTTTGTTAATTTTCATTATGGCTTAAAACTCGACCCACTACATTACACCTGGGTTCACATTTCCTGAAAAATCAATAATAAATTTGTGTTCTTAAATTTTGTGGTTTTCAATAATGGCTTGTGCATCATGCTTATAGTTAAAGTAAGGAAAATACAAATTTTGGGTTTAAAGCTAATCAACATCATGAACATCATCATCATCGTCGTCTAAAAGGATTAAAGCAGAAATGGTGTGTTCTGGTTCCAAGCAGACAGACCAGAGCTTGTCACTCCAGGGCTTCTTCTGACGTCCCACATCTCTCCGCCCCTTTAGCTTATAGTTCAGTAATTATTTGGGGATGCGGCTGCCATACATTCGGTTAAGATGTTCCAACCATTTTAACCAATATTGGGCAATCCAATCGAGTACAGTGTAATATTATTTTTTTTTGCTGTATATCTGCGATTCTTCTACGTGCTTGGAGAATATGCCCCGCAACGTTCCTGAGAAATCTCATTTCAGCCTAAGATTCCGATAAGTCTAATTTTCAAACCCATTTACAGTGTAGACAGGACCACCACCTTATAGAATGTTAGGCGTGTTTCTTTCCTTATTGATTTAATAGTTCTCGTAACGGTCCGTACATATGGTTGATCTTATTTACCTTATTTACCACGTCATTATCTGTAATATAAGACACGTTATAGCCTAGATATTCAGAATTGCTGAACTGCTCCAGAACAATACGATCCGCGAAAATTTTTGCTTGTATGGGATCAGCTCCATTAAAAGTGATTAGCTTAGTCTTCAATGTAGAAACCTTTAAACCGAAATCCTTGCAGACTCCATGTATTGAGTGCGCAGCCATATGCAAGTTGCTTACCGAGTTCGACAGGATAGCCTGGTTATCAGCAAACAGCAACCTATCAACTGCACAGTAATCAATTATAAAATCTCTGGTATTTTCATCTGCCAATTGTGTATGACATCGTATATCTATAAATACCTCTACTGGTACGTTAAATAGGTAATTGAGGTGTTGCTGGTCCTTTTTGTTTCTACATTATAGCCCACAGTCTGTCCCTATTCACTCTTCAAATGTCTTTCCAAGGTCAATGAATGCTTTGTACGTGGTAAATTGATATTCTCTGTGTTTTCCAATGATCTGAGCTATTGTAACGATATAAACTTAAACATGGTCTGCACTTTTGTTTAAAGTTAAAATGAAATTAGTGTTGGGATCGAATGTTTTCATATCTTATGACATGCACGTTGCTATCAAAAAATCAGCGTTACTGTTATACGAAATGTATAATAATTGTACTGTGTACTAATCTTGCAATAGTCTTGACTGTTCAGAAGTCAACCGTTTTAAATCATAAAATATTATTAAGAAATAAAGGTTTTGTTTTTCTCGTGAAAACAGAAAAGAGACGCATGCCAATTTGAAGCACATTTACATAGATTCTATTTTCCTCGTTAATAGTATGTTACAAATTCTGATAGTAAAATAGTTTCAAGATGTTTTCAAGAATGGACCACCTGATGGATATGGCACAGTTATTGTTCAGTGAGTGGGTCAGGCACAGAGCGCCGCGTATGACACGTTACTGTAGGCTAATTAACTAACCCGCCCCACTAACACGAACCGGCCTACAACACTCACCACATTCACTGTGTAATCTACTACGGTAGACAGATTCTACTACGGTAGATCAATATTCAGTGCACAGTGCTTCCAAAACTGTATTCACATGACCTAACAAGTGAAGAATTGTTCAGTGACTTGAAAGACGTCATACTTTTATTTAAAAGGGAAAAAGTGAACGGAGAACAAAAAGACTTTACACCTCAGGGGCTGCTACAATACACATCTTCAACGAGATTAGAAGCCTACAAAACACTAGCAACAGCTTTAAAAATTTTTCTTACTTTACCAGTGTCTGTGTCTTCTTGTAAAAGATCGTTTAGTAAACTTAACTTTATTAAATCGTGTAATACACTTTTAAATATAGGCCTTTTATTACTACTATTTCTCGTTACTACTTTGCATACTACTTGGCCTACGAGCATGTATAAAGTAAGTATTTATCAAATTAAATTATTCAAAATTAATATTTATCACATACCAAATTTCAACAACAAGATATCACACTTACTTTCGTGTACCGACTCTTTAGAATTATCCCAGGGCGCCAGTAATAAATAAACACAATTTGATTGTTATTAATTAAGTTTTTTAATAACGATTGCATTCAAATATTACAAAATTTATAATTCAGTACTTCATTCATTTACTATAAAATTTGTTAGTGTTTATTTCCTAGCAATGGATTCTTAGACTGATTGAGTCACCAACACAAGATTAACATATAACTGAAATTAATAAGCAATATTAAAATGAATGCTCATTTTTGTTATTTACGTGTATATTGAATTAGTCTTCGATGCGATGTCATCCACGCTGCGGGTTCCAGGCTGGTGATCAGAAGTTATCCGTTGAATCACCTTTAATTATCCTTGTCAAGTTGCACTATTTACACTGGTTTCACAAGTATTACACCATTCACTCAATTTACTTAGTGATAATTACACAGGTGCTGTATACTAATACACTTGTAGAAAAACATAGTATTTCATTATCAAAGCTAAGTGCGTCTAACACCGGATTGATAACTGCTCTCGACCGACAGTCCCGTACAATGACGTTTCACACATTTAAATCGCTAGGTAACTCGACTTTTAAACGGTTGATGTTGTATTAATTAAAACTTAGATATATTACTCGGTTTTACTTCGATCTTCTTTTGTTACACTAGAATTCTTCTTATTAACATTTATTAAGTGTTTACGATGCGTAACTTCCGCACAGATTACTATCGCGTTACCGTAACTGATTTACGTGGCGATTGAAATATACTTATTAAAATTACTGACAAATTTTTATTATAACTAATACGGGTCTTAGTGTTGTGATCTTCCCGTAGACTAAAATAAATGTTACGAGTCTAATAGCTGTAATCTCTCCGTTGACTAATTTAACTTCTTACTCTATGTATTTTTTATACTTTGCTACAAACTACCCTCACCAACTATCGACAAAATACACGCCTATTGGTCCGACTTACCGCTAAATTCAAATCTACCCAATCTGTCTAACGAAACAACCCGCGTAAAAAATGATGCTATCCGTTATTCGTCAACTAAATGCGCGTGAACACGTGGACAGATGGACTACCCATGGGCTCCCCTATATCAGGTATACTAGCGGAAATATTCATACACACCATAGAACAGAAACACATACTGAACAACAACAAATACACCGATAAAATAATATATTGGCACAGGTATGTCGACGACATTTTACTCCTTTACAACGGCAACAAAAGACAAATAGAAAATTTCCACAAATACATTAACACTATACACCATAAATTAAAATTCACACTTGAAATAGAATTAAATAACAGCATAAACTTTTTAGACCTTACAATCACCAAAACAAACAACACACACACATACAAAATATACAGAAAACCCACCACATCAGACATGGTCATACACAACACATCCAACCACCCAACTCAACACAAACATGCAGGTTTCAACTATATGCTCCATAGGCTCACGTCTATACCCCTAAACACACATGACTACCAAGATGAATTAAACACAATTAAATACATAGCAGTCAAAAACGGATACAACCCCGAATTAATAAATAAACTACACAAACGAATCCTCAACACAAAAAGTAAAACACATCTGACCAACAGCACACAACCCAGTAAATACATAACACTTACATACTACAATTCCAATACACATAAAATTGCAAACACATTTAGGAAACAAAATTATAAAGTAGCCTACAGAACCAACAACACCATTAGAAAACACATAAACAATACTAACAAAGACATTGACACATACAGCAAAACAGGGGTTTATAAATTAAATTGTAATGATTGCCAACAATTCTACATCGGCAAGACGGGAAGATCTTTTTCTTCCAGGTTTTCTGAACATTTAAAAGCCCTCACCACAAACTACATACATTCCACATTTGCCACACATTTACATAACGAAAACCACAGTTACACAAACATAGAACACAACATGGAAATATTACACTACTTACCTAAAAGTAGAAAACTAAACACAGCTGAACAATTTGAAATATACAGGTATCACACACTACAACCAAACAACATATTAAATGAACAGGTACATTACAAATCACATACACTATTTGACACACTGATCCACACACATAATTCGAACCTCAGCGCCAATCCCTTCCCACCATCAACCCCCACCACACACTCCATTCCGTAAGGCGAGGCGCCCACAGACGTGGCGTGGCGGAGGCGTGACGTCGCTGGGATAAATAACATTGGTTAGTAAATAGACTAACGCCAAAAGAAGTGGCGTGGCGGAGATGTGGCGGCTGCGCCTCTTCACATCCGCCACGTCTCCGCCACTCGATTACATCGTGTTCTATTTTCGCCACGTCCACGTCCGTTTCTGTACTGTGTTTTCAGAGTGATTCGCAAAACAGACTGAGAATTAAGTATCACAAATAAATAATTATAATCATAAATAATAATAAAGTGTAATCATGTGCGACGACCAGGATTTCAATATTAATTTTATCCAACTCGTTGAGCAGCATCCCGTGCTTATATGACCACACCTCGCCGGATTACCACCGTACCAGAGCCCAAGATCAAGCTTGGATTGCAATAGCAAATGAAATCAAGGAGAATGGTAGATTCATTACAAGACAATGGTACCTGATTCCAAGACAAGGTGGAAAAACCTGCGAGGAAGATACATAAAACACCTACGAGAATATACGCCGTCAGGATCAGGTACTGTAAATAAGAAGCCGAATTGCACTGTACTAGTTGGCCGAATTTATGGTTTTTCTTGAGCCATTTACAAAATCCCCCCAAACGACAAGTAACGTAAGTCAGGCAAACGACGAAGGAGTGAGTGAAGAGATCTTACACGAAACGGCATCTTTTACGGATGAGGATCCTCCCCAGATTCAAATGGAACGTCAATCTGTAGCACCACTTCATCATGAAGAAAAAGAATAGGAAGAAGATGAACGCCGATCAAGGCAAATAAATCGTGCCTCTTTACAACTCTCAAAAAACGAATATCGAAAAGTTTCTGATCAATTACTGTCGCTACAAGACGTCAACAGATCAGCAATGGAAAATTTGTCCGCAAAAAAACAGACAGTGGGAAAATATGATAATGCAGACTGTTCATTTTTAATGAGCGTATTACCGGATATGAGATAAATGACGGAGGAGCAAAAGCCAGGTTTCAAAATCGGAATTTTAACTATGGCAGGAGATATATTAAGTCAAAACCCACCAGCAAATGATTCCTATCAAGACTTCTTGCCTGGTTCGTCAACTATGGCAGGAAATATATTAGGTGAAAAATGTTTCATATGAAGACTTCTCGCCTGGTTCGTCAACTTCACATGCTTCCGGTTACAAACAATATCAACCTGGTAATACAGTCACTCATCGCACGCTCCATTATTACTGAGCAAGGAAACACTTACTGATGCATTGCGTACCTTAAATGTTGGTTGGGTCGATTAAGTGATGGTTGGATATTACAAGAATGTGTTGCATACAAATTTAAAGCATTTAAAAATATTCTTCACGTGAACATGTTCTGCAATTTATTTTGAACAATCTGTAGGCTATACCGTAAACAATTTTTCGTATTTTCTTCTATCAAAATTATAATAATTGTGTGTACCTATGTATTCTTGTTACATCCCACATCTTGAAATGACTGATTTATAACGAAATAATTAATAAGATTTAACTTACACAGTGATAAATTTACAAACACTGTACTTTCAGGGGATGCGTTTCCAAGGATGGTTTCGTATCATCAACAGTTGCTACCGTTTGGAACCACACACCACATGCAGCTTTTGGTACCACAAACGGTATAAAAAGTGCTGATGATACGAGGCCATCCTCGTGAATTGCGTCCACTTTAAGTACAGTGTTCTTATAGTTATCTTTCTGTAACGTTAAATTTTATTAATTATCTTGTTATGAGTATTATGCACTTTCATTCCTGAAGCGGACGCATTGAATTGTGGTTTACTACCGTTCAAATAAATAGTTATTAGTACTTCCGTGAATCATTGGCACTAAAATATGAAACGCACAGTACCAAAACATAGTTCAGTATTTGAAACGATATAAAAAAATATGTGTGCTGTTAAATACTTTATGTCGATAATGTTGATGGTAAATTTTGTGGTAGTTTTTGAGTAAGCATAGAAATAACTGAAAATGTGTCCACTTCAGGTACAACATTATTGTTATTTGTTATCGATTTCTGACAACTTAATGCTATTAAAATACGTTCTTCAGGCGTTATAGAAAGCCTCCAGTTCGTATCCTTTTTACTAATTTCTGGACGTAACTTTCTACTAAAACACTCAATGTTTCCCTCTTCATTCTATAACATGATTTGAACTTCTCATCGTAGAATGTCTCATCGTACCTTAAACACATTAAACGCACCGCAATCTTTCTTCTTCCGCCAATATGGATGTATCCAAAATCGCCTTCTTTTATGAACTGCTTTGTTTAAAATATTTACATTTGCCAAATGGACAAGCGCTAAAACATCTTCGTCATCGGAGGACGACATTTACGACTGATGTGACAGCAACAGCCGCCGCCTACCCTGTTGGCGTTAAGACACGTCACCGCCACGTCGCTTTAAAATAATCGCCACCCGTCCGTCGGTCGCCACTGCCACGTCGCCGCCACTTTGTATTTTGCCACCTCTGTGGGCGCCTGGCCTAACGGTTATTCTGTAATCGACAGTTAGTATTAAACCCACTGAAGAAGAGAAACAACATCTCGAAACGTTTGGGAAGTGACAACAGTAAGTTCATAAGTGAAAGTTTATATATATTATTAAATTAATAAAGTGAACGAAGAGGATGCAACAACAAGATAATTTTAATACTTATATTTGTATAATGTGTGTGTGTGTGTGTGTGTGTGTGTGTGTGTGTGTGTGTGTGTGTGTGTGTGTGTGTGTGTGTGTGTGTGTGTGTGTGTGTGTGTGTGTGTGTGTGTGTAAAAGGGCACGTTAATTCAGGTTGATTTCCTTGTGTTCCAGTTCCGTCGTTAGTACCGAAGTGTACGAGCAGGTGGTTGCTGTGTGTATACCAGTAATTTCGTTTGTTTTGTTGTGTGCTGACAATTATTTTGTGTGTGTTTAATTTCTTGTTGAACTGTCTGTGATTCATTGACTGAAGAATGGCCGAGCTAAATGAATGTCATTGGTAGTCCTTCATTGTCCTCCTCCTTGTCAAGCCGTTCTCGTAGAGAGCCTAATATAATCTAAGAGAAAATGTCCACTTCGTCGTTAACTCGTATAGTTTTTGTCGCGATGTTTTAATTTTCGACGTAGAATGCTCTTTGTCAAGCTCATAAATACCGGAAAACTGAAGAGATTGGCAAAGCAATATTCTGTCGCCAAAAATGTAACTAAAGGCTATCGCAGGAGATTCGTGCTCTGAGGCAGAACGCGATTCTGTGATTGTTTCTTTGTACCACTTAGCACTGGGATTTCTCTACCATTCTATATAAATCGAGGTCATGATTTTTCCAAGCACTTCTATGTTCAGTGACTGCTGGTAGACGTTAGAGATCCTTAAAGAAGAAGAGTTTATACAGCAGTTATCAAACTACAATAACAACTTTGTGGATTGTAGCTCTTCAAAGCAACATCATTGAGAGAACACGGAGAGGTGAGAATCGGTATCTGTACTTTGGACGCCACGTCGCCGTCGGGGGATCACTTCATAGGTTACAATACCGAACACATGTTTCCTACGAAACATAAAACCATAAAGGTTTTTGTTATAACGATTGGATGAATTATCGTATTTAAACAGTGGAATAAAATAAATGTACAACAGATAATTCGTTACTCAAAACTTTAATACCACATTCAATAATTAAATACGTGTATTACAGTTTTCAAGTTTAGGATTGTCCAACCTAGACTAATGTTATAAAACAGTAGATATTACTCGCAATAAGTAACAGGTGTCACTAATTACAGATGTACATACCCAATAATTAACAATTATCGCTTTACACTATATCGCTATCAAGGTACACGCAACAAATAGCATGTCACAACAACCATTACAGTTTGTTTTAAATTGTAAATGTATTTCGTATGACGCGTCAAACAGTCGTTTAATCGACGTCCTGGAAAAATGGACATGTGACGAGTTTTCTTGACCAATAGCTTGTGGTCCACGTAGTCGCTAACGCTTCAAACTTAGTTCCTCTGAATTTTGATGCGACAGTCCTTGCTTTATCGGGTTGTGATTTTACTGATGTTGTTTGTAATTCTAAGTAGTTGAATTAAATATTCTTGAAAAAGTCTATTTACTGGAAGTGCGTCATTTACTTGAAGTGTTCTCAGTTTAACGGGTTTCAGTTACAATCTGATCTCAGGTAACTCAGTAAAGAAAGGGCCATTCGCCTATACTTCATGCCCAGTTAAGTACTCACAGTTATGGCACGACTGTCGTGCTGTTTCTATCAGACCACTGTTCTTGTAAAATTTGCAGGAAATGCAAAGCCTTGTTTTGGATCCCTTATATTCTGCAACAACAGTCAAACTGCGTGTTTTGCTATGAATGCGACGCGACACGTCAACACTGTTTCCCTTTACAGATTGTAATCAAACTGTAACAGTACTTCTTATCGCGTCGATCTGCAATCCCAAACTAACTGAGATGTGATTTTCTGTGTTTGTAGCCGGCGGGAACATTTACTAGGAGTGTCACTGACACAAACGGGAGGAGCATTTGTTATTCGTAATAATTTATTTATCAATATTCTTACAATCAACAAAATATATACACTTTTATGATACACACTTTTATAATTAAACTTTAAAGTTTTACCTTAATCCGTCTATGTGATCGCTTAACTTTTCTTCTTTTCTTCTAACGCGTTTCGGATTGTTAATCCATCATCAGAGGTTAAAATAATTCGTCGGTTAAGACTTCGTTAAACATTAAAAGTTGCGTAAAAGACATTTAAAAATTACACTAAAAGAACATTTAAAAAATATAGTCCACAAACACAGCGACGTAGCGGATGTGAGTGCGCACTCACATCCGCTACGTCGCTGTGTTTGTGGACTATATTTTTTAAATGTTCTTTTAGTGTAATTTTTAAATGTCTTTTACGCAACTTTTAATGTTTAACGAAGTCTTAACCGACGAATTATTTTAACCTCTGATGATGGATTAACAATCCGAAACGCGTTAGAAGAAAAGAAGAAAAGTTAAGCGATCACATAGACGGATTAAGGTAAAACTTTAAAGTTTAATTATAATAATTGTGACGCGGATACCAATACAATGACTTTACACACTTTTTATTGAATACACTACATTATAGTACTGTACAATATACATTAATTGTCATTAGACATATTCCACAAACTTTCCAACTCATCTCTACGATCAACCATTGATGGACTTCTATTAATTTTTAGCAGTCTATCAAAATTAAACCCCGGTTTTAATACGCGTAATAGACCTAATCCTTCTAATGTTTTCACTCTTGAAAGAGCAACATACGTTAATCCAACCTGAAATGCATTGTCTCCTAAATTAACAATTGCTTTTTTATGTAATGTTATCCCTTGCGATCTATGTATACAAACAGCATATGCTAACATTAACGGAAATTGTTTGCTAGTACAAGAAATTTCATTTTTTTGAAAGATGCCACTACTGGTATAATGGGTATTGAATTCTCGTACAGAACTGGTCCTGTATATTTTTCGAAAGATACGAGTATACATATTGACATGTGATCAGCTGCCGGGTCATAAATAATATCAGTTACTGTCCCAACTGAACCGTTGGCTAGTCTTTTTGTGACCCAAAGATTTCTTCTAAGGATAACCCGAGCACCTTTACATAAACGTAATTGGGCAAATAATCCCTAAGCATCGTCAGATTTTCCTAGAGAGGCTTCTGGGCAATTATGGATTCCATTGATTAGAGCCACGGGTTGTTTATTGCTTTCTAGTTTTTCATAATTCAAGCGTTCTATTTCGTCATTTTTCTACATTATAAAGACAGTATCTTTGAAATTGTCCCCGATATTGTTTACATAAAATCTTTTTGATAGGAGCTGATAATCTTGTTCAGTGACTGTTCCATCTGCGACTTTATTTAAAGTCTCTCTGACATTTTTTTGATCATCACCTTGCTGTCTCATAATCTCCGTTAAAAAGAAAACTTTTTTGAACTGTTTATATAAAAGATTCGATTGAATGGTCTGAACATTATTACCAATATTGTAAAGACTCCTGTCACAAACCGGTGGAAGTTGGGACCAATCACCGACTAAATACACGCAAAGGCCACCAAAAGGAACAGCTGAAGGACGCTGCTTTGCTTGTTTGAGTCGTATATCCACTTTGAAAAACAAATTCAAACCCAACATACTGGCTTCATAAAAAATAACGAACTTCACATCTTTTAATTCTTCTTCAAAAGCAATTTTAGGTTCACCTTCTAAATCTTTGTAAGTTTCTCCCCCTTCTCTTTGAAGCATTTATTCTTAGAGCTGAATGAATAGTTTGACCAGCAATATTGTTAGCTGCCACACAAGTAGGAGCAATTAAAAGAGTTGCATCGCAGCCAAAATATGAATTAATTCTCCTAACCATTTCATTAATTACACAGCTTTTACCAGTTCCAGCTTTCCCTGAATAATTGCAAGTCTTTGATTGCAATCATCATAGTCATTTAGCTGATATTCTAAGAAAGATAATATCTTATTTTGTTGGTCATTGAAAATAACATTGTATGATTCATGAGAATCATACTGATTTCCGAATGTTCCTCGATTCCTTTCGATGAAAGAAGTTTTACTCTTTATATCTGGATATTTGTAATAGGCTGCTTCCCAATTATGAAGTAAATCGATATCACGATTACCTAGACCAACATGAGTTGGTAGTGCATTAGGCATTACTGCTGCTACAGCCATCCAGTCTCTATCGTCAAAAATATCAAACTTGTTATTATTATCCTGATAAATTTCAATTTCTTCTGTAATTAAAGACATGTGTAATTGTTCGTGAAGCTGTCCAAAATTTTGTCGAGTATAAGCCGTGAACCATGTTTCATCTGTACTTTTCAAGTCTTCTTCATTACACCAATGTTTATGTAAAATCAACTTTTGTTTACAATATAATTCAGTATCGACTACATTGTTATTGTTGTTTACTTTACGGAAAACTTGTACAATTCTTTCTTTTCTGTTTGTGCTAATTGAATTATTTCTTCCCTTAGAACTTTTTTTAGAAAAATCGGATAATGTTATTTCTTCCATGTCTAATGGTCTACTACTATAAAACTGCATTAATGAATTACTGTCATTTTCACTATTGGTTCCATTAATTGCAACATAGTCTTCTATTGTTATGACAAGTACTCTAAAAGTTCTGGTACATCGATACAATGGAGTTCCATGGAGTAAATGACATATTTCGCAAGCCCCGATGCCTCTTTCTGTGATCACTCTTATCATCAAACTTGTATGTGCTCGACGAGATTCTTCATACCGGGGCTCTCGATTCAACGATTTCTTGAAACATTTCCGTCAAATGTTTCGAAGCAGGTTCTGGCTTTGAAGTATATTTGGATACATATTCAACCACCTGGTATAAGGAGGTGATTATACTAAAATCAATATTTGCTCTCCATGTTTGTGCAATGACAGAATTATACTGATTCAGGAGTTCGTCATTACAACCCAACCCATGAGTCGTGCCAGATCAGGCCACCAAAGATCAGCTGCACTTAAAGTAAAAAAACCCGTAGGAAGATTATCACACTGCTCAATCATTGATTCAAGTTCACCCCTTCGTTGAATCCAGTAAGATTTTGATCCTCTTATTTTTCCACGCCAATAATATAAACTTCCTATTATTTGAGGATTACTCGACAGCGTGTTTCTCAGTTGTTGTATTGTTCCATTGAAATGAGATTTTCTAGCAAATATTGTCCCTCGTTGAATAGCTTGATGACGCTGAACAGTGTTCAATGCAAAAAATCTGAACCTAGGATTTTGTGCAAAAGTCGGTCTTTATACTGCATAAAAAATTGAAAATATTCAAGTGCTGTAAGTTTCATACTACTTGCTCGAGTATTATCGTTTAGATCCGTAAGGTAGTAAAGCAGGAAATGCCATGCTTACATATCCTTCGCACGAGAATTCATTTATGATATCAGTATCTTGTGGCCATGAAATTACATTATTCACTGCAGATTGGAGTCGATCAACTTCTGTGATTCTAATATTCTCCGGGATCATACATTCATAAATTTCTTCAGAAAAGTTCTTTTCGTCTGTATTCACCGCAGGTAAATCAACAGTGGGTATCATTCCATAAATACTATCATTTAATGGAAGCTGAGACATTTGCTCCATATCAATGATGATATCACTATAGAATGGAATATTCATTTTCAAAAAATTTTCTAAAATTTTGTCATGTCACATGAAAATCCCGATGTCCATTAACACTTTCCTTTCTTACAACTATAGTGCTCAGTGAAGCGGGTGTAGGAGGCAAGGAACTAACAATCTCCGTTATATTTTGACCAATATTTATAATATTTCCCTTATACGCATATTTACCGGGAAAACCTCTCGAATCACCCTATACACACGCATCACTGGTTGCTATCAAGAGTTGTTCTACATAAGTGAGATCCATCAGTTCTATAGGTACATCTTTAGGATGTACTGTAGGATTAACTGCAGTAAACTTATTTAGGTTTCGCTTATCTGCGGACACATACCAAAAAATGTTTGCTGCATCAACACTCGAGAACAATTTACACTTTCATAGAATTCTAGAGATCGTAAATTTTCTTCAAATTCATTCTGAAGTTCCTATACCCTGTGTTGTTTTGATCATATAACACATGATTCATGTTATGTTCTGCAGGTCCTTCAACAGTTGCTGCAGCAACATTTTGTCGCAGTCTCATCCGTCTTTGATTTGTAGTTAAACTACCAATATTTGGACCTCTTCTCCGTCGAGGCATACTATAAATAATGCGTATATATAAACTGATGAATAAGAATGTATAGAATATTCGTTGCACTATGTAATGGAAAGTTGCAGTTGCATCAGCGACTACATAGATTCTCATCTAAAAATTGACGCTTGTTCAACAAGTCCAATCCATACATCTGGCTACACCATAGAACAATGCTCTACTACTGTTTGAATTAAACACATGTGAGTCATGAATACAAAGTGTATACAGCAAAATCTTATCTTATCGAGCGTCAGCCAGCGGGGCCGGCGGGAGCCGCACACGCACACGCACCGGCATTTGTGTACAGCAAAATCTTATCTTATCGGGCGACAGCCAGCTGGGCCACGATATATCTATCTCACTTCCTCTCACACGTTTAAGCTAAGATTTTTAAAAAATCGTAATATCTTTTGAACCAAATAACTTAGAGAAATAAACATTACATGTTTGGATAATACAGTCCGGATACGTATGCAAAGTTTTATAACATTCGGTTGAGTAGTTTCGAAGGAGTTCGCGGCCTAAGTTGTGAACCGAGTCGTGGATAGAGGGCTATGCCTGATTTCGCTACGCTCATCAGGCTCCGCCCAACTAGGTTACTAGAGACTTCCATTACGTTGAATAATCGTGAAATGAAGGCCCTCGACAACTGCAGAATCCGAGAACATTCCATGTTACGACTCCCAGCCGCTTACATAATACGTGTCTAACATCATACAACTACTACACCGATTGTGTATTACATACGCCGTAGGACTTTGAAAACTTACATTGCTTTAGAAAAAGAAGGTAAATTATAAACTTTAATAAAGTTAAAAGCAATATTACGTTACTCAACTTTACATAATTTAAACAAATGTAAAAACTGGTTCTCATTCCAATTTTAATAAAAAATACAAAAACAATATTGTTTGCATTAAATGTTGAGAATGTGTAATAAAAGCAAGGCAACAACTCTATCTTTAACAGTCACTGTGTCTATTGCTTTCCACTTAATCCATCTTGTTTTTCAAAGTAGAGCTGGGTAGGTTACATTTTATTACCTTACCCTGCCGGGAACGTAAATGTTTAATATTGACATTTCCATTTGCTGCGGCTCCTAACACGAAAAAATTCCTTCCATATCGTGTACCTCTTTAGATAACGTTCTGATAAAACGAAGGCAGACAACGGATAAAAATAAATATTAAATACTCTTATAAAAACATTCTTGTTAATGATACCTAACATTTTGATAATCAAACGTTTTACATCAATTATACACTCAGGGTACTGGTAATTTTAATAATATGAAATTATCAAAGTTGATAAAATTATTATTCTATTTTTTACGTTACACTTTATTTTTTATTTAAAGCTGTTGACAAAATACTTTACGTCTATTTTAAATAATGGAACAGTTTGTAAGTTGTTTCAGTTGCCTCCAGACGAAATATTTACGCTGTTTGTTTTAGATTTGTCTTCTGTGAATTCCTTTGGATCAAAAGAAGTTTTAAATTTTTGTTTCTACCTCTAATGAACAACAGAAAAATTTTAAATTATAAACTCAAAATGTAAAACCTAGTAAAGCTTGAACAACCATATTTACATGTAATGTTGTAATAAACCACATGGGTGTCATTGAATAAACGGCCAACATTGTCCCAAGGGTGTCGTAAGTTTATAGGCCTATTCACAGCAGTATGACAGATTAGCAAAATTGATAGTCCTTTGAGACTGAAACTGCGCATAGGGCCTTATAAATTTTAAGATTAGACAGTATAGTCCATGACCGGACCTTATAGGCATATAAGTGGATGGAACAATAAATACCTAAGTAATACTGAAATGTAAAAACTGCGCACAATTTGCAACACTGATGCTTTTACAAGAGCAACATGAAAGTAATTCGTAATTTCTTTTTAAAACAGTATCTGTACATTAAGGAATTAATGTAGATTTAACATCTGCTGTTAATCATTTGTTAACAACAACAAATGCAACAACAACGTGCCCGACGGACTCCACGTTAATTTCGGGCAAGTTTTATCGCGTGTTTCATTGACTTTGAGTAACGTATATTTAAACATACTTCTTTTAGGAACAAGTGTCTTTAGTAAAACAGTATTATAAATTGTAGAAGGGAAAAAATTAATAAACAATAAAAATATTTCCTTCGTTAAGTCTTTAAATTTAAACTTATGTTCACTTCTGTATATGCTTATATACTCTGAAAGCTGGACACAGTACATCAGAAACGGCATCTATAAGTAAAGATATTGCCAAGAAAGTTAAAAAAACGATGAAAAGTGGGAAGCAGAAGATGGGACTTTTTGTAGGCTACTATAGCAATTTAGTGACATGGGATATTCAGATATTTGCAAAATAGTTTTAAGAAGGTGGAGCTGAAATATCTACAAATATGTTTAGGTAAGAGAGTGGCGTTTAGTGTGGTAGTCACAAAAAAGGAGATAGGAGTGGTTGTTGATAGTGAGGAATACAAGTGCAATTAAGAAGACAGGGGAAATTAGTTTTATTCATATTCCCTTTACCAAAGTATTTTCATTACTAGCATTAGTTATACGAGGAATCTTGTTACTAAAAAAAATCTAATTTATCAATTCATTATGCGGATCAGTTGAGGCAATAAATAAACACCTAACATCAATCGCCTTCAGGTACGAGATTATATTACTACTGTGTACGCTCGGTGCTGATAACTGTAACATTGCATACCATTTTGTATGGCAGTAAATCTTGGGTGCTGAACCAGTGGTATGGGGATTTACTGTAGACCCTGAGAAAGTTATAGGTGTCAAGAGTTGAATGTCTTCAGGACTAACTGTTATCTTCCTTGATACATTTACTGGCAGGCCTAATTACAAAGTAGTTCCCGAAAAAGACCGTAGCGTATTCTGAAAAAAGTATGCGCTTTAAATATAAACCATTAGGTAAACATTGTAAAGAAAAAAACACAGTAGTACTTACAATAAAGGGCAGTAAAGATAAAGTTTATGTTAGAAATTAAAAAGTGCATTAATTATATTTACAGTTCTTTTAGTTGATAGTTAGTCAATACCGTCCAGTGTAAGTAAATCCCTTGAAGAAAGACTTCTTTATTTGAAATGGCGGCGATATTCTGGAAAGAATCGTCAATAAGAAAAATTTTACGAAAATGAATGTAAAAAACAGGAAATATATTCATTATGTTACACGTTAAATGACGAGAAGCTTCGTTTGAAGACAAGACAAAAGCAGCCCATTACCTCTCTGTTTACAGAAACATGGAACGTCCTTGACAAAACTGATTCCGACTTGGAGTCTCTATTGCTTTAACAGTCTTGACAGAGATACGTAAAATTATAATTAGAACTACATTTATCAGGGCCTTTGATTGCGATCAAAAGATGTCGCAAAATTCAAGAAGTGTAATAAGATTTGTTATTGTAAATTCGGTGTTACTGAAGTTGAAATAAAGGAAAGAATTACATCTAAATTACAATAATATCGTACGAAATTATTACCTTAACAAAGTGAAAACTATGTTAATTCTGCCTCATGCGCACAGATGCCTATGTTGTGTAGGTTTGCAGTGTGAGTAGTAGTTCGTAGATATTAACTGTAGGATTGGATTTCAACAACTATCGTCTGTTGCCAGTTATCATTTTATGTTCATTACGTCTAAAATATATTTAGTTTATATTGTAGTTTATATACTGAATTATTGCCGTTATTTAATCTTCTCAATCACTTCACTTTCTAATCTACGTTTATAATGTCTGTCTCATTAGTCATACAAAATTACAGAAAACCTTCTATGTTTATAATACTAAAATCTTGCAGTAATTTATGTTGTAGTCAGTTATACTAATTCCTGTGGCTACAAAACAATTAACAAAAAAGATAAATTTTGACCTCGTTCTTAAAAAAAAGTACATTTATATAACATAATGGACGTGCGCTGAAAACTTTATAATTTACATTATAATGGCCGTGGAGGAAGGACATCGTTTGTCATATATGTCGACTCAGTTACATGTGTAACAAACAAAGCAACATAACACGTAATGTGACGCTTTTAAAAAATAACGTTATAAAATATAACAAATGTCACAAAATAAATTTTGTAGAGACTATATTTAAAAGTGATGAGGCTTACACGCAGTGTTATTTTTACGCTAATACATAATTTTCTTTATATTCCATAGGCACATGTTTCAACAAATAACATGTATGTATTAAAATAAACCAAAATGTTTGTAGGGGCAGTGCGTTCCAAGTGGACCTAAATGTAAATGGCCTACAGTACTGCTGTAATGGAGGCGAAGGGGTTAAATATTAGAACGGATGGGGAGACAAGGTTTTTGGTACAAGCTTTTATTTGTATATATGCGTATGTAGGCCTACATGTGCGAGTGCACAATGGCACACGTGCCGTGCACACACACGCGCACGCGCGTTTATTGATATTTTATATTGATAGATTATAATCATACTATTAGGATGAGAGATAGGCAACATGCTTAGCTTTAATGATATTCTCCCGTTATAACTAAAAATCTGGCAGTTCGAAGCGTTATTGCCAAGTGTCTGATGGTCGTTTTAAGAAGTAGGGCATATTAAGCTGTAAGGTTAAAATGCTACAGTATACCGATAGATAATAATTTAATCACAAATAGATTCTGTATCATAAATTACTACTGTGTTAGGGAAGCCAAGATAGGCAACTTGGAAAGCCGGATATGAGCTCTAAGGTATCTGTACGCATATTTGATACACACAAAACATATAAACTTACATGCAATGTGTAATTTGTAATAATTCTAATGACTCTATACTACTATCTTTATTTTAAATTTGTATACAAAAATTAGTACAAACATATCTATCAGCAGTAATTTAAATCCCTTTGATAAAAACAAGACTTTTATAACAAAACGATTTTTCGATTACAGCAGATTTGTCGTCGTGAAAGGATGTATATTTGTTTGTAAAGGTGTATCGGTGGAAGTTTAACGCGTGACAACGTTTAGGATGTAAACATTACGCGCACATACTCAGCTTCGCGGATCAATCACCAAATTTAAAACCTTGTCTCTTTGAATCACGCGAAATGTGGAAACAAACATTGACAATGTAACTCGGTATTTGCCTGATTTGGTTATTTCTTTATGTCAACATTATCACAGTTAAATAATTCTGTCAGGTGCCGTTTCATCGTCTTGTCTGTGCGATGTCTTGTTTTAAAATTAGCTTAACCTCTTCCTAATCATGACTAAATCTCTCGCTACTGGAATAGTTAAAATTTGTGTAATACTTGTGTATATACATTTTAAATTTTTAGTATGTGGACTCTCTTTCCATTGACGGTAATTTTATGTTTCATGCTTACTATCAGTTAAAATAATGATTTCTCGCAAACATAATAAGATCCATTATCTTTTCTTAACTTTAAAAACAATTTGAACACACAACTTTGCTTTTTCTTTGGTAAAATGCTATTTTACACACTAAGCACAATAATGCTGAAAAATATCTTCCAGAAAGTTTTCACTTTCTTAAGTCGAGACTGGCGGCAACAGTACACAAGAATTTCCCAATAAAATGTTTGAGAAACCGCAAAGTTTTTAGAGTTTTTAGTTTGTTTTCAACAGTACAAAAAAGCAAGTCGATTTTTATAAAAAGCAGAAGAGTTATAAATTATTTAGAATCAGGTTTAGATGCCGTAAAGTTGGTAAAATGTGCATTCATATAGATAGGTTTACAAGATAGTCTTGCAGAAACTTCTCACTTACGTGGTTTTAATTTGCATTGACCATACAAAAATTTAATGACTTTAATACTTCATGGAATGCGATTAATCTAACCGAGAATAACAGTCACTAATAAGAGAGTTTTTTATTTTTTCCCCTTTTGTCTTACATTTTGTTATGTATACAGGACAGTGTCTGTGTCATATACTTAGTATTTGTAGGAAATAAAGAACTGGGTTAAGTAATAGCTTTATATAACAAAACATTATACAGCTATAACATGATAATTTTGCTTGGTAATAAACGTGATAATAAATAAACCGTGGTAAGGACGGCAGTCAAGAATAAAAATATTTATGACTTTGTACTACCAATCTAGAGACCTCGTGTTGGATATTTACCAGTATTGTAATATCAAAAATAATTTATGAATTTCCAGCCGACAGCTCTCTGTATGGCAGTCAGTACCCAAAGTGTTAATGGACGAATGAATCATTAGTCTGTTTAAATTATTTTCCTTGTATTCTACTCTGCTGAAAATGACAGCCTACTGGATCAGGATTTTTGGTGAAATAAAAAAGTTTCTTATTGCTTTTAAAATTTATTTGACTGCAGAGTGTAAACAAGACATGCGACAAATTGTGGCAACCGATTAGATGATACCAATTTGAATCTGAAGTAAGAAAAATCTAAATAATTCTATTAGTACGTTATCTAGATGTAATAAAATGAGATTCACGATATTAATTGATGACTCGTTGGGCACTTGGTGAAACATATTAATACAAAGGTTTTGTAAAATATATAAAAAACACTTGTAAGTTTCACAAATTTTTTTTTAATTAACTCTGACAGCTGTTTCGACTAACTTAAACCATTGTCAAAGAGCGAGTGAATGAAATTACTGAACACAGGATGTTAGTGGAGTGTAGGTGGTGAACATCTGTTTAAGGCGTATCTGGAACATCTGTGTTGTGATGGCGAGGGGGGAGACTATGTGCATGAGACAAGGGAAGGTCAGGTGTCTTTAAAAACTAAATACAATCATGAATGCAAAATATAAAATTAACTGAACTAAATATAAACTGAATGCAAAATTTAAAATAATGATGAACATTCAAAATAATATAAAATAAACTAAACTAAATAACAGATTTTAATAAAGGGGATACATAAAATTCAGTCTGTTCATTGGTTAAATTTTTGTTATTTTTTATTGCTTTTTTAATTTCTAAAATTTCCAACAAATCCATTTTTTTACCTTTTTGTATGTTGTGTAGTAGTGTTATGTTTTTTGTGTCTATGAAGTGATTGTGTTGTAAGCAATGATCTGCAAAACCTGTATTAGATGTATTAGTTAAAATCGCCTACTTATGTTCAGAAATGCGATGTTTCAGAGCACGGCCACATTGTCCGATATAAATAGCATCGCATTCTGCACAGTGTATTTCATAAACTCCATTTTTCTCCATTTTTTTTTATATATTTTACAAAACCTTTGTAAAATGAGATTCGTGTGATGACATTATAGGCTATACAACTTTGATTTTTTCTGCTGTGTCTGCCGACTAGCTGTACTCAGGTTTCTTTTCAAATTTTGTTTAGATCCAGCAACAAATACATTTTTTTAACTAAAATTAACGTTTATTGGAGTTCTGGAAAATCAGTTGGCTCTAAGACAATGAATTTAGGAGTAATATTTAATTTACGTGTAACGTTGTGCCTTGCTTAATGTTGGTATGGGTGTATAAACGAAATGTGAAACAATTAAACGTAGAAATCGAAGGCTGCATGTGATAAAATGTGATGAACAGGGTCACATACGTGATAAACATCTTTCACCCACAGTATAAGTAAGTATAAATGGCAAACATGTTTTGATTTGAAGCAAAAGTAAATTTCAGGTAAAAATAAAACAACCGAGTTTTTAAATAAGAAACTTGTCTTTAAATATTCAGAGTAGTTTGTGATGATTAATCAATAGATCCACACTAGTTTTGGAAGCACTGCACACATGAAAACGTTTCAGTGCGACTATAACACGTACCTACTCAGGATTTAGTTACAAATGCGTGTTTGTCACGCAGAAAAATTTGTGTTCAGGGATGCAATTCATATTTGATTGTTGTAAGTCTTCAATACGCACTATTTAAATTCCCACCTGCTGTATCTGGCAAACACAAAATCGAATCTCGTCCTATAGGAAGCAATTCATATGACTAAAAAATATTATGGTATTACTGTAATCAGCCACTCAGATATTCTATATATTACCGAAGCCGTGTGTACTTTGTCTTGTATCTGCAGTCCAACGTTTACGAATGACGGATGAAGTCAACAAACGGCATTAATATTGTCCTACCATTTTTCCGCACCCCATTATGAAGTCTATGTTCGTTGTTATAGACTTAAATATAGGGAAATTAAAAGTTTATTAACATTTATTACGTAGTACTAAAAAACTTGAGGTACTGTCGATAGAATGTTTTCTCAGTGTTTTCTCTGTTATATTCTTTTTCTTTCTTTTAGTATGCTTCCTCCCTTATTATAAATATATTCATGTTGGTGTCATTACTCTATAATATTACGTATTATCCAAAAGTAATGTTACTTATCACTTACACCCATTATTTATACTAAATATTGTTTGAAATATCATATTATCAACAAAATGACAGAATCAGATAACAGGTAGTTTGGCCAGTCTTGTTAATAATAAGCATTGAGAACGAAGGTGATTAGACACATGTTACCAAGTGAATTGAATTGAATGAGACAGCGTCTGATTCGCATTCAAACAATGCACCACGGCTGCCTTAGCTCGAAAGAAAAGGCTTTGCACGTCGGAGAAGACATACGCTTAGAGTTACATCAAACAGTGATTCAAGCAAAATTGTTAACACGCCATCAAATTGTGAAGCAATTACAGTAGAGAATTTTTTTTTGAGTAAACGGCACTGTAGCGGGCGTCAACTGTCAAGAGTGATGCATGTTATAGCCAAACGGCCGCCGTTAGACAATGACTTAAGAAAGACAATGCCTCGGCACACAGCAGATGTTGGACGTGAATGAACGACATAAGCGCAAAAGGCTACAATAACAAAGAAACAAAAGACTGTGTCTTTTCGTCACAATTACCGACAAAGCGTGTACTAAGGGGAGGCCAACATTTTCGACATACACGTGTGAGTTAGCGGCTGCACATGGACATAACATTTTCCACAAAAGCAGTCTAAGAGCGGATGCAATTAAGAACAAAAGAACATGCATAGCCGCACAGCGGGTAACTTGCTTACTGGCCCGACATACGGAGCATCTTAGAGGGCTGCAGAGCAGATGTTAGTTTCTGGAAGATGACCACCATCAGCGTGTGAACGTAACAAGGGAAGTCGAGGACAATACGGCGATTCGACACACCCGGGTTATGGTACACACATGTACGGAAAGGAAATCGCTTGGAAAGGACACTAGGGAACGTAAGACAATCGCATAACAGACAACCGTGTAATTGGGTCCGTCATCATACGGGGAGGTGGTGTGGACCGCAAGACTTTTCGAGAGGGGTCTTGACTGACCTATCAGGAACAAGGAATTCGGCAAAGGCGGGTGTTAAGAAGACGTCAACATGGAGACGAGGGTGAAGAGCTAATGGGAAGTAGACTAGAGGCCCCAGCCAGAGTATCTAGGAGGAGTCTTCGCAGAATGGGAAGCGAGAAGCCAATCATGACAGTGATAGTAGTAAGGGTATGCTATCCGTGGAGGGAGTCGTGTTGCTGAAGAAATAAAATTAGGTGTTCAGAGAGAAGGAGAAGTCAGTCGATTTTCAATTTTCAAACAGTCAATTTGAGTTCAGTCTCAGTTCGGTCGTATTCTAAATTTTGTCAGTCAATTTTATTTCGGTATAAATCAGCCAGAGTCTTTCAGATGGACTGTAGTAAAGTGTATTGATACAAGCAGATAGATCGTTCGGGAGTGTGTCAGAAACTATGTAAAACTGTAGAACTAACCCGTGACTAAATACTAAGACAATGTCGAGTTAAGTACGATCAGACTTTGTGATCATAAATATCCCGTTTTATGAATCGAATGCGTGTGATAAAGTATTGACAATATATTACATTATCGTGACGTAAGTGACATGGGACAATATAGTGAGATTGTGCCACGATTTAACTCACTGAAATGCAAATAAAACCATTTATATTTGCATAGTGAATACATTATAAATGGTACAATCGCTCTAGTTGAACGCGGCATAAACTATTGCACACGTACACCGAGAGTGACAGAGAACCTGCACGCGAAAGTGTTTTAGACAATGAAGTGATATTCAAATGACCCCTATTAGTCATTATCGTTCATGCGAGTATCCGAATAAAATGTGGAACAAATAGTGTCGTTGACGGAGTGTCAAGTGAAACTGAATTGGCGTATCACAATTCAATGACGCGGAGTAGATTAATCGTCTTATCTTCAGCCTGGACCTCGTCACAGAATGAGGAACTACGCAGTTAGTCACCGCAAATTGGATACAAACACCAAGTAAATTATTATTATTCATGTACCATTAGATTAGGTTGCCACTGTCCTGCCACTCAAAAAGAACTCGCCACTGAGTTGAATATACATTTATTTAATTGCTCTAAGTAACGCAAATTGAGAAATATGAATCCATAGAGTAGGATATATTGAAACTTATAAAGTCATTAATTAACCTTTATTGATTTGTAGATGTTCATAGATGTTAGAGATAATATAACAGCATTGTGTATTTAATATGTTGTACAGAAACGCTAACTTTATTCAGAATTTAATGACACTGAAAATATATAATAAATTTGTATTGTTCACAAAAGTTAATAGTGTCTGAGTCACATAATTGTTATTCCCCCAAAACACATGTTTATATATGGTGCTCCAGAACGCGGGACGTATTAAAGTTCAGTGATATCAGAGTGTATCATCATATATGGTATGCCCGTCCTGGAGCAGTAAACAAGATCTGTAGTAAAAACCTACAATTATGGTAAACTCCTTAGAATGGAATACAATTAATTATCATACCTTACATGATGAAGTTCCTATGAGCAGATATATTTAGCATCAATAATAAACAATTTATTCAAACTGATAAAGAATTGCCAATCATAGTAATCAAGGTAATTTAGTTATTTGAACAATTAACCTTTACAATTATAAATTCACAGAAAATATAAAGTCGTATGTGACCACCAAAACTTGGGGTTGCGACCTAATTAAAATCAATCAATTAATCTATGCAGATAAATTTGCATACAATATAATAACGTTGTATATGGCTCCCAAAGAACGTGGGGCATAACAAACTACATATACAACAAATATAACGTTGAACATGGTGCCCAACGCGTGGCATTATAAGGTTGTACATGGCGCCCAATGTGGGGCATTATAAGGTTGTATATGGCGTCCAACTACGGGGCTAAATACACGTAAGTACGACAAGGTTCGTACCGACAGCACTTTCATAAATACAAATAAAAATTTATATAATTAAAATCAATTAATTAATTTATGCAAATAAGTTTGCATATAAAATATACTAACGTTGTAAAATTGTCTGCTACGCCGTTGATGTTTGCTGTTGTGACTGGGTATACACTAATAGATGATGTATACGTCTTTCTCAGAAGAGATAATGCAACTACTGATTACTTACGTAAATGAAATAACCTTCCAGGCTACAACAAACTAGTTACCGTCTCCACTTTTTCCGACATCTAAGGTGACGCTGAAGTACTCTGGGCTTGAGATTTAATGTCAAATTGACGTCAGTTACAAAATATGAACACTGGAAAGCTTTGCTGGAAAACAATATTACTCTTGCTTTTACAAAAAAACATCTAACACAGCTGAATAAGAGAAAAATAATATTACTAAGCTACTTCACCGAGGTGGTTGTCTTGCAAATAACAAAGGATTGTTGCATCAAAAAATATGACGGTAAGAGGAATTAGGCTGGTAGAAAAGTGTTTACTTTCCGTCTTTGGTGATTGCCCAATATTGATATACAGCACATGTTTTTCTTGCGTTCAATTTTTTTTGAATTTCAGATTTATAATTTACAAATTTTTATAGACGTGACATACAATTATAACTGTTTTATTACAGTTTACATCATTGAAGCTAAGAACTTGAGTTCATTTACTTTAACAATTTACTTTTAATTTAGTTTCAAATTGATTTACTTATTGGTTTTTCAATATGTTGATCTCTTTTAATTTTTTTCAGCCGATACTCTTAGGGGATCAAAAATTAATAAAAAATTGTCGGGACGTGGGATTTAATTCACAAAAGTCGCATCATTCAGTGTATTTTCCACAAGATTCCAAACGCAGTTCCGTGTTTTAATAGATAGTCTGAGAATCACCAATCTTTACAAGAGCTTGGTGTCTCTCTATTTTAAGATTATTATGAGGTCCCTATTGAAGAATACATTTCTGTGTTCTTCACTATAATAAGCAGTTATTTACGTGATGTTACTGACTTGACGATTACTACAAAAGATTGCATATCGAGGAAAATAATTAAGTGGTGAAGAAGAGAAGGCAAAATGAGTTACAAATGTCTATTTATACCCTGCATACAGTCTGCCAGAAATACAACTTTAAGATCTCAGTTACTAAGGCAAAAGAAATCGCCTTCCTAGGGAAGGACATTGTAAGAGTAAAAATTGTAATCGATAATAGTGTTTTGGAACAAATATCACATTTTAATTATTTGGGATGAGATATCTCATATAGGAAGGACAACGATATCGAGAGAAAGTTAAATAAATTTAGTTATATCTGTACAACAATAAGAAGACTACTGAAGAATAAAACGGAGACACAGCTAAATTTCTACAAGGTCGTGGGTGTGCTGACTTTAATGTATGGACGTGAAACATAGACTCTCCTACAAAAAGATATTTAAAAATACAGTCCTCAGAAATGAAATTTTTAAGAGCAGTTAAGGAATGTAGGTTCAGAGATCTTCTACAAAACGATGACACAAGGAAGGACCTGAAGTTACAGTCTGGAGAGAATAAAGGAATATAGGCAGAATTGGAAGTCACATGTGGAACGCATGGTAGACACGCGTATTCCTGAACAAACGTTTGACTATAGCCCCGTGTGGACGAGAGATCGTGGAAGACTCTGGAGAAAACGGTCAGAGACTGTGAAGTCGGAATGGGCTATATCCCAAGCCATGTGGTGAAGAAGAAGAAGAAGAAGACGAAGAAAAAGCAGGTCCAGAGTAGAAAATGCAATAGCTTAAAATATTAAGGGAATGTGCATCAAGATCAATTGGCTGTGAAATAGAAAACCTAACAAATAAAGTTTTAAGGGCAGTTAAATTAAACTAAAGAGAGTTAAAAAAATGAAAAGAATTTGTTGTTGAAACAAGTGGATTCTTAACTATACTGACGTGACACGAAACCTTAACGTCTTTCGTTAACGTCGAACTGGTTACGGGCAACATAAAACGGTAATAGAGTGAAGGTAAAAAGTAATGTGATTAAAAAGCCAATGGGGTTAGCTTGCTTTGAAGACAGAAGGAATTTCTATCATTTGTTTCATTACGCATTTATTACAGTTTTTGCATACGTTTTCTTGTTGTCTGTAGATGATGGACGTTAGTATCCAAAACATTTTTTTCTTTCCCTAGAATACTTAGATAGTATATTCTATCTATATACTTAGTGTTTGTGTTACCGAATGTTTGACGTTCAAATTTATAGCGTCCAAAAAGTTTTTTCTGTGGTGTCTTCCGTTTCTGCAAGATCAGTTACTTTTACATTGATATCATTCGATTAACTGTACTGCTGATTAGTCAAAGTGAAAAAGAAATTATCACAGTACAAGTATCATATGTTACTGTCTACTGATGCACCAAACGCTGCAGTTTATTGCTTAGGTACATGTATCGCCTACTGGAACACAAACATTATCCTTAGACACTAGAAACGTTTACATGCACAAGCCGCCTTACGGGCAGTAAGCCTACAGGTTATTACAGAAACAAGTTTACGAATAGTTACATTTTTTAGAACATAAATAATATATAGTGTTGCAACATAAAAATATTGTTCACTTTAGTTATGTTATCCTTTTGTAATATTTTACAACCGGCAGCTTGGACTGTAAGCCTTGTGTCTAGGAATAAAACTAAGCCATACCGTCTCTTACAGACATGTCATGTGCCATTGTAATAAAACATTATCACGTTCGATTAAAAAGTACATACATTATTATTCTCTTTGAGACTTAAAATGGCAACAATTGAATGTTAGTAGACTACCTGTATGTTTAACGTAGTACAAATGATAATAAAAATATCTTAAGATTACCCTAATAAATTTAATTTTCTTTAGTAAATATTAAATTTAGTATATTAAAAATTTAGTAAAAATATTGTTAATTTTGTAAAAGTTATGCCATTATAATCCTGAAAATTGTAAATTTTATCTCAGAAAAAAAGAATGCAATTATTTTCCTGAGTGTTAAAATTGCATTGACCTTTAATGATGTTATGCAAGACTACGACAAGTAGACATCAAAAATCAGTCATGTAATATAAGTAAGAAATATCAAATTATCAAGGTTTTTTTACTTTTTGTTATGCAGTAGAGTACGTTTTATGGAAAGGAATGTACACACAGGTATCACTCCTACCAGGAACATATTGATGTTTGTCCGAATAAGATTAGCTGTATAGAATCGACCTATTGGAAACTAACGGAACCGTGATAAGAAAGACGGACATTTCTAATTTTGATAATCATTTAATTGTGAGCATATTGTTTGGAGTAGGTTTTACTGAATACAAACCACTGTATTGATCTGCATTATAACACTATCACAACGACCCATATTATCGTGCGGAGAGGGGACAATGTGTATTGAGCGAGAGTCATTTTGTAGGCGCTGACCCATTATGACTGGAATAGTGATTAATAACACTGAGTTAATGATTTATGCATTTGTTTAACCTATTATTAAAGTATTATTAATTGTGAATAGTAAATATTATGTAATAATATTCGTAAAGTTGAGTTGACCTATTAAATGAATATATATTTTAAATAAACTGTTGGAATACTTAGCTGTCAGATGTCGGTTTAGATCCACTATTGAACTCAGATTTGCACATTTGCACGTTACAATGCAGTCTCCACGTTTCATTGCTGAAAACTCTTTACAAACAGGAAATATGTTTCTGATAAAAAAATTATTTATTCTGTCAAATACACGTGTTAATCTGCTTTCTATACAGTTTCGGATTTCTGTAAATAAAAATAAAAATTCCCTTTTGAGAAAGAAATTGTAACTTTATTAATGAAGTCAAGATGAACAGTTTTTGAGTTGTGTTACGTAAGTGTGGCTTGCTTATTGATAAAACAGATTATAAAGGATTGACTTTACATAAGTTACTAAATCATCACGAGACTAATTCCTCTTCTCCACATACGTAACACAGCCGTAAGCCGTATACGTCTCCACAAACATAAGCCGTATATGTTTGAGATGAAATTTCCTTTCAAGTTGACGCAGTGGAAAGTTTCACGTAGCGTATGATAGGTAAAACTTTCACAAATTTTAAGTAACTTTGTTGATATAAATTTCCAAAAAAGTGTTTATGAAAAGGAGAGAGAGACAGTCGAACGAATGTAATCTTCAAAAGGGGAAGCAAAACTTTTTAATGCTCAAGTATACAAATCCGTTAGAAAATTAAGGTCTAGATATATAGGCCTACTGTAATTATAAAATGAATCGCGACGCACTGAAATGTAGGGGAGAAGTAATTTTTATCAATTTTCTTTTTTTTTGTTTTGTTTTTCTGTCATCAGCAAAAAATGCGGAAATGAAAATAAAACCCGTAAGTTTGTTTATTGTGTATTGATTTTGCATAGGTATATGTTTATTCTGGTAATATTTAAAATTGGAAAGTAAATGATATTGCCGGTCGTGATCTGTCCTACTTTTTAGTGATGTAAATGGGATTAGTGGTAAATTATATGAATTTATCACTTCCTCACAGGTATCTAGCCCTGAAGTTGGACGCCATTTACATTTAGAGGTGTAAGTGTAATTTACATTTGTGGTAATTAATTGTGTAAACCATTTACATTTAGTGAATATTAATCTGTGCTAATTATCTGCGTGGATTAATTACTCAACAATTATGAATCATATTAATGAAAGATTTATGTTATACGTTAAATTTGATATATCTAAAAGTTGTTCTTATTCGCCAGATTAGACTCATCACAGTGACTAATTAAATACGATTTATGAGTCTATTAATCAGACGTTTCAATGGTCGAGTTTATTGTGTCCATTGATGTTTAGCATAAGTTGTGAGATTTTTAGCGTAATACTTAGAATGAGATACATCAATAATAAAGGTTAAATTTCAATAATGAACGCATGAATACTGTAAATTAACTACTTATTTATTACACATGTTACTGAAGTAAGTAACTATATCCTGCAAATTACATACATATTAAAACACATGATATAAATACAATTTATCAATTTATGCAATGTTTCCTGAAACATAAACACATGGTACATTCAAATGCAGTAAATAATGCACATATATATATAACATATACGAACAATAAACAATTAACAAATATACTTATTCCTACCTAAAATGCGTTCATTATCTCTCAGATAACGAATTACGTTAGTGTTATTTTATAGATTTTATGATTCATATGATTCATATATATTTATTCTCTTGGGGTTAGTTCTTTGAAAAGAGGCAACAGAACAGTAGTATATACTACTAAGATTAAGTAGACATAGAGCTTATCTTTTGAGAGTGTTTATCCAATTCCGCCGTCGTGAGAAGACACTTTCTGGATGATTTGTCGAAGATCATAATCACTGTTATGAAGAGCACTGATAACTTCACTTCACTCCACTAAATCTCCACTCCCGTCATGTGTATGGTGTTGTGGTAACCCGCTGATGTCGAGTGTCCGGAGTTCAAATAGTGAGGTGTTAATGTTGTCATTACACTGAATTGTTCTGAAAGTTTGCCATGTTTGTGTACTTGGTTAACTGTGCCGTCTATCTGGGTGTATCGCGTACTGCGTGCTTATTTGTTTGGTATAGTTTATTCAATTAATTGTTCAACATGGTGGTACATTGTGATGTGAGAATGTTTGAAGTGTCACTCACTGTTCTACTTTAAGTGTTAATTAGTATGTTACTATGTGCGCGTCAGTTGAGGTTTCAAGTCCGTGCGCACTTATAGTTTATGTTTCCCGCACAGAATTGTGTATAAGTGTGACTATACCGATGTCTCTGTTCACTTATGAATTTACAAATTAGTGAATCCGGTCGGTCGCACAAACTGTTTCTATCACGAACCGTATTACTGTTTCGACATAATCAATCGTCTGTCTATCGTACGTACTAACTTCTGACTATTAATTGCGACTATCAACTGCTACTATTAACTACATACTCTTGACTACCGACTGACTATTAACTGACTGACTGCTCGATTGAATGACTGACCGCCCGCTCCGCGTCTTCGCAAACAGTTTTATTGGAACATTTTACCCATAAGTCTAAGTTTTGGATTTCTACGCCTTCTCGGATTCTTGATTGGTCGTACAAATTCCTACTCTTCTGCAGATCTCATCCTCTGTTTCACGATTCGTCGTCCGAACCCTTCCTACTCTCTCCACGAGCTCTCTTAGAAGATGCTTGACGCTGGTTGGTCGTCGTCATCCCCGGAGTGTTTCATGTGACGAGCGTGGCACGGATTCTTAGAAACTAGGGCAATTTCATGGCCTTCTGTTATCCTTTGTTTAGACTTTCCCTAAGGTTCTGACTTGAGCTTTTGTTAACAGGCTCCAGAGTCTTGGTTAATTGTTTAAGTTACTCGACGTTCGTTCCGCCGATTATCAACCCTTCGTTGGCGTCATTCTGGTCGACCTCCATACTTTCCAGTCGTAAATCTCAGTAAACTGTCAAAGGTTTGTTTTCACGCTGTGCAGGATGCACTGGCAGTATTCACTGAGTTACGTCTATTGTCTATCTCTCCGTTAAAATTGCTCTGTACTCCTTTTGTAACATAGTAAAGCCTTTCATAATTGTGCAGTTACGCCTCACCTCCACAGCAGGCGTTCCATCTCGATTCCGTGTAACTCGGCAGCTGGACGAAGTCTTTGTTTCAGATTGTTGGGTGCTGTAAATTGTGACAAACTGCTAGCTGTCAGCGACGCCCTGAAATTCTTATTGTGTGCAGTGCTCAGACGTTTTTTCTTTGTCTTCGCACTGTCGTCGGGTTTGACGTGCCCCTGATTCGTCATTATTTACGACCTGGGCTTGTGTCCGTCGACTTGAGTGTGGGAACGTGTCACTTGATCGAGGAATTAAAAAATTTTTTAAATTTCGATCATTACATACTGGAGTGTTTATAGTTAGCCTCTCCTCTTTCCGTCTGCACAAGTGAAAAGCGTGTGACGCACATAGTGAAGCTCCGGTCTGCAGAAAATGCTAACTGGTCAGTAACATCCCCGACCTACTGATGTAAGTCCGTAACAGGCTGTGTCCAGTCACGAATTGAGTCAGAAAATTACGTTATGAGCCTGGCGGTCAATCTTCACTTTGTATCAGTCGTGTATCTTCCCTGCCACTGAACCTGACCAGTACTATAGGTCCTGGCCTCCCTTCAATCTTGTGCTTTCCCTACTTCGGCTTTCCTCTTGTAAATCTGCTCACGCTCCTGCTCAAATACATCAAGTGGGAATATTCGCGCGAGTACAAGAACCGCGGACTCCACGCTAGGAGTAAGCCACTGAGAAATGCGCCTTTTCGCTGTGCATTACCAACATTCGTCTTCTGTGTTTCTGGATTTTGAGCTAATCAACCCACAACTCCGCACCGTGTACCAGTATCGGGTGCGTAACTGACAAGAAGGTGGATTACTGTAACGGCTCTTAAAATATTGATTTGCATCTTCGTTTGTACGAATTTTCACTTCCTTTGAGCTACTACTGTAGGTGAGAACGAAACGTTCTGTTGAGCAACATTCTAGGACGACGTCGTTGGGCAAAAGGCCTTAGTTGCCGAGCCCTCAAAACATACGAAATAAACTATACATAAGAAAGATGAAGAAAGAAAAGGAAGTTATTAACACAGTGAAGATAAGAAAGCTTCATTATCTGGTACATCTCTTCAGAACCGAACAGAGATTTTACTTATTGCAGTCCATACTACAGGGAAAAGTACTTGGAAAGAGAGGAGTTGGGCGACCGAGAATCTCATTGCTAAGAAACTTAAGGACCTGGTTTAGCCTGAATAAGTACAACTGACTTATTCCGTCCAGCAGTACAGAAAGTTAAAATAGTCTGTATAATATCCAACATCCGAAACGGATAGGAACTATCAGAAGAACAAAGTCCTATGAGATGACTTTGTATTTTGTGTGAGAATGTAAATGGGTTCACATGCGTATAGAAATTAAAGTTGTGCTTAGCAAGCAATGCTACTCAGATTGTTTGAAATTTTAAATATTTGTAAACTGGAATACGTCAAAGAATATTTAAATGTAAAAGTGTTGTTTTCTTCGGAATAAACATTCAGTAATGTGTGTCCGTGTAAATAAAGCCAAAGCTATGCTGTTGTTAGCTGTTAGTTGTATACTTTACATCCAATTTCAGCTGTTTACCGTCCAAATTGACATTGTAACATCCACAACTGCAGTAAATAAACTGCTCTACAATAGCTGTTTATACAGTATGTTTATTGTTTAACGTTACTGAATTGCGTTGCTTATATTACTGGTGTCGAAACATACGTGGAATGCTGTAAAAACTAATAGCACACTGAGCGTTAGCTAATTTACGTGTGACCAGACAGTATCTACTAACATTATTTACAGATTTTAATAGAAAAATATCGTATTACGTGTGACCAGACAGTATCTACTAACATTATTTACAGATTTTAATAGAAAAATATCGTATATAAAAAACGGGTTTTAATTTATGCCTCGTGATTCATTTTATAAGTGTAATTTAATTTGGTTGTTTTGCACTTATTATTGTATTTTGAAATTAAAACAAGTTAAAACAAAACCACTATTATCACATATCAATGAGCTGAAGTGAACAAGTAGAAAAAGGTTTTATATTTTTAGCAAGTAATTTTTTTTATTTGTTTTATTTAGGTAGGTAACAAACAGCTGATTTTAAGGACTAGGATAATTGATAACATTTGGTTTTATTATTAGTTAATCCATAGAATATTTTTGTGAATAAATATTGGTTCGGTTTTTTAAGTATAAGTTTTACTTACTTTCTTAAAATGCCATAATCTTAAAATACTAACGTTTTAAGAAAGTACAACAGAATTTTCAAAAATATGTAAAAATAGATTATTTACTATAATAGTTGTCTTTCATTTTTGTTTCTCTTCCCAAAAAAGGAAAATCTGCGTAAAAGTTTTTTCCTACACTTTACGACTACCAATCATTATTTAACTTCCTCGTTAACACTTATCGTATATATGTGAAGACGCTTTTAAGAACGTTGTTATCAAGTGTTAAAAGATTTGTCTGTTTTCGATTAATATTTCAAATATCGTCACAAAATAATGAATCCAAATTAGAAAGGGCCGGCAAAGAAAAGACATTAACACGAGATTGAAGTGTTAAAGGACATTAACATTTGGCAAAGGATGAATAAAGAAGGTAACGTAAAGGAAGAAAGGCAACAGCAGATGAACATTAATTTTTAAAATGCAGAATACGAATAAAGGTTTAAATGAATGGAACAAAAGGTTTAGTAATTTAACAAGTAAAACACGATTTAAAGCAGATGGAACAGATTTATTGGATAGATTAACCAACTATAAGTAAGTAGATTATCAAACAGGAAAGAGAAAACCAAAATAACAAGTTCTATTTTTTTTCATATTTCTCATTATACTTATTATACTAATTATTCTCCAATGATGTTGTGTCACAAAAGTAGCTTTACCGTTGTTCTGTGTTCATACTTACACATTTATGTGCAACTGCAGCAGCGTTTACCATAATTGAATTTTTTACTATAATCAAATTAAAAAGTTTGGCTTCAAATGAGTTTCATCCGCATGTTTAATGAAATAAAGTAAACAAAGAGTTCATTAATAAACATGAACGCAGGAGTGTCCTCGCCTTAATAAAAAACGGTTTCTGCAACAACAAAAATGCTGCACGAGTCTGGGATTTAGTGTGTAACCGTGAGTACGTACACAAATGAGCGCAGATACTTTATTAATATATAAATATATTATTAATACTCTCATTTGCGCGTTACGGTTCATCGTAAGGAATGACTTTACGCAGTAAGTTGTTGCAAATTCCTTCAAATGCTGTCAGTACATAGTTATGCTTAAAAATCAGTTGCTATACAAAATTTCAAGGACATAAAATGTAACAAGTGATAATAATCGTAATAAATTAATAAAACAAATTTTATAATTGTTAATTATATAAACAAAAAAAATATAAAACATATTGGGATTCTATCAAAAATATTTATTAAAAATTATATACAGTATATTCAAAAAATATTATAATCTAAATTATTGAAAATTAATTATATGAAGAATGTTAAAACTTTGCCAGCGAAATTAATTTTGGTGCTATTCACTCGTATACGTGGATTTAAATTTTTATTGACAGTTTTAAAAATTAAATTAAAGATTTAAAATCAAGAATAAACGGCTAATTTTAGGCGTTTACTTTTGACAAACCTACGTTTACCTCCAGTTTTTCAAGTTACTGTAGTGTCAAACATTTATCCCATAGTTGTTCTTCATGAATTATTTCTCTGTATAGCCATATTTAAAACTTTATTTTAAATTATTACGGTTTTCGATTTAAAGTTTACGGTTTCTTTGACGTTGTTCGACTTAACGGTCTACACAGCGCCAATGTCATCCTGTCGTCTTTACTGTAACCTACTAAAGATATATCAAACTAGTAGAAACATGAATATGTTAATTATATGTATTTTTTTGTATATTATAATACTACGTGAACCATAGAACCATAAATAGATAATTGATTCAGAAAATTTAATGTGTACTATGGATTGCATAAATTGCAGGGACACATACTGCGACCAATACAAGCAAAGGCTGTAATGTGCATACATAATATATTATAAATATTTATATTAATTTCAATAATATATAATAGACGAGCAGGTGTGAGATTGGAAGCTGGCTTTCAAGCAGGAACCAACAGGTAAACATCACGCGATTACCACTGCATGTGTGTATACAAGTAAATAATGTGTGTGCGTGAAGCCTGTCTGATCCTGAAAGTTTGCGATCTCACCACAAGTCAATGCTAAATTTAGAGTATATTTAATATTAAGCAAACCATAAATGTTAGCGAGAAGGTAAAAACTTCTAATAATGTGTAAAAATCGGACACGAGTGCAGTACGAATTTTACGTAATTCGGACAACCAGTGCGAATCCAGTTGCGATTTTTAAAGCATTATACTTACACTAGTAGTGCGAGCATCATGAAAATTGCACATCACATAGGTCATTAAATTAGACAATATTTTATCGCCGTGAAATCTGCGTTAAACAGTGCGATTGGCGAAAAAGTGTAATTATGTGAAATGAGACGAGAGTGGAGGCTATCATGCCATGGTTCAACTGTCGACAGGCTGGTTCCTGAATCGACAGGTGCAGTTTTCTGAGTGGATATAAATAGAAGCCCAGGAGAGCTAATCTCTCTCTTCTAACATTCACAGTCGCGGCGGTACGCTATGGCCGTCCGAGACGCGAATTTTTTAACCTACTTTGGACAAAGTTAGACGCTAAATCTAACATAAGTATGATTTTTGTAGCTTAACTTATAAAGTATTACGGCAATGTTTTAATTTAAAGTATTAATGAAAACAATAATTAAAAAGGTACCGTAACGAAGAAATCGTCGGACGTCTACAAGCAGTCGCCAGCTAAGAACATCAACTCCTGACAGAGGACGAGAGCACGACTAGCAGAGGAACGAGATGCAGAGGACTAGAGACGTTTCTATCATAACAGCTACAGATCCAGAGCAACATGTCATCATAGTCTACAGCAGCCAATGTACCATGAAGGACGAGAGACGAGAGGACGAGCAGTGAGGACAAGAGGACATCCAGGAGGATCGAACCGAAGGAATCACTGGAGGACATGGGACAACTCTGCGGAATTTAAGGTGACGAAAAACCAGTACATAATTATCAAAGATAAAGAGATTAAAAGACTTTAAAAAAAAAAAAGAAATACAAAAACAAAACATTTTTGTAAGAGTAAATAATATGTATGTAGATAGAGATAAAATCAATGTAATTCATGTGTAATCAGAAAATTATTTAATTATTTTTCTTTAATGAATGAACAGTCAATGAAACGATAAGTTAAATCCTTGCTGGGAAAATGAACAAGTAATTAATTTATTTAACTTTTTCTTAGTAAAAGCACATAACGTAGAATAATTGAAAATAATCAATTAAGTATGCTAAAATGATTATAAAGCCGTAGAAAGGTATAAAGAAAATATAGAATAAGAATGTATTAATAATTGTTAACAAAAGCACATTTGGACTGAGTAGGCAAGAAATCTTAACATAATGAAGAAACGTTTTTAAATACAATTAATTATAATATAATATCTAGAATTTAAGATATATGTTTGTGATGATAATACGGCAAGTAAAGAAACTTTGAAACCATAGATAATGGATATCATATGGCGAATTGATCATTATTTTTATATTATTATTTTGTATGTTTGTTTAAAGTAATAAATGAAACATATTACGATTCCTAAAAAGAGTTACTGTTATTATAATTACACCTGAACCTCAATTATACACACACGTTGTTAGTAATATTATATATAAATGTTATATGAGTATAAACACATCACTAATTCAAAATACATTAAATACAGCAACGTGTGCCGTTGTAATACATTATATTCATACCTTACGTGTCGCATTCTATAGGTGCGCTATCTATATGAGATTTAATAACATATACTGTTGCTCAATCTACACAATTGCAATCTACACTACATGGCAAATCATGATGTTATTGCAAGTTCAGGTTATAACTTTCATTCCAGAATTTATTCAATAAAGCAAATTCTAGAATATTTATAAAGACTGCTTGAAAAGAGTACAGAAATAAGTCAACTCATTTAAATGCTTTTAAATTATAGAACTTTTTCAATATGGATTTATAAACACTATTCCGACGCGTAACGCTAGTATGTTAGATAAAACCGATGTTTCAGCAAAACAACTTTGCTCTAACGAAACTGACGAGAAAAAACGCATAAAAGCGCGTAATTAAACTGTGAATATTTGTTTTGACCTTTTTTGAAATTGAAATAAACTAAATTTTAAAAGGGTGACTGATTCGTGTGGCAGTGTGCAAATGTATAAGTGTGCTACCGTCAAAGATTAGTGAAATGTGAGTATAACGTGTAACTTGACAGCCGTTAACGGCGATGCAAACACGAGAGAGCTACCAACAATATTGGATCACGAATCACACGCGTACAGTCTTACCCAAGCAAGCTGATTTGATCGATAAACCTTGTTTTAATAAAACTAATACAGTTTCTATCTTGCAATAAAAAAGCTTCCCTAAAATTATGTATATTAATAATTGTGTGATTATATCAAACATAATTTGATTGAAAAGCAAACATTGTTTGATTAAAAATAAAATAATTTTATTTTTTAATAATCTTCTTTGATCTCTTCTATTAAACAAAATAATACTATTAAGCTCTCTGAGCTCCAGACCTTGCTTACTGTTTTGATCAAAATACATTTATGACATCGTTTTTATGTAAATGTTTTTACAAGCTTTGCTTACAAAACGTTTTGTTGGCGATCCAAAATTTGCAATTACTGTTTATATTAATTTTGTCAAATTATTATAGATACTGAGTTCGTATATTGAATAAAATTCCACATAATTTGATATTCCACATAGCCATTTACAATTTTTGTTTAAATTCTCACCTCACATTTTAGCTTGTGCTGGACCTTAAAGTTAATAAAATTTGAAGTAAACACTTCATATTGTTTCCCGTAAAAATTCTCTTTAGTCTGATACTCGGCATGGAATTTTATGTTTTTAATCGTTTTCTCTTATACTGGTGTCTTAAAGTTTTAACACTTTCAAAGCGTACACTACATTCAAATTTTGGTTAAATTTCTTTTCAATTTTTGATACATTGATACATTTTTTTAACGTTTTTTAGCTCTTACGGTTATGTCTTCCATTCCTTTATTTTTGGGAGGCGATGATCTATTTAAGAAACAATAGGTGATGTTTAGTCACGCATGCGAAGTTTTACGAAAGTCGGTTAATGTAATCAAAAGGTATCCCCGTAACGATAGACAGACAAAATACCTAGCGGTCAAGCTAGCGGTATACTGAAATCTCTCTTGGCTCGTCCAATTATTTATCGTAACGTATCAAGGCAATGGGAATCGCCATACGTATTGGTAGAGTGGTGATCGCTACACCACGCAGATTAGCATTGATTCTCGCCATGGGGTAAGAAATAAACTCTTAGATCATTAGTCTTCCCTGCGAGGCGATTATACTATACCCTTGTCTTGTATCTATTTTACTACTTAGTTAAACGCAGACGGTGTTAATCTGTGAACACGTCTAAAATGGAATATACAAAGACTTAGCTTACGATGAACTTAATCGCGGCATTTGAAATAACATTTACTGTCAACTAGAGCGTTTCTGTCTCTGTGGGTGTTTAAGTAAGTGTATATGCAGGTTGTAAAAGAATATTTTGGACGACAAATATCACACATACAATTGCCTATGTTCTTTCAACAGTCTTCTAAAAAAGTTAGTTTTTCACATTATTAAGAAGTTAATGTAAACTTTGGATATAACAGACAATGTGTCAATAAAAATTATAACCGTCATCGTTTCTCAACAATCACAAGTTTATAATTTAGGAGTTTTATTCCACTGGTTAAATCTGTCACTTTCTAATTCAACAAAAAGATGTTGAAAGTTTTCCCCGTATTAATAATGACTGTACTTTTTGTAAGAAACTTTCGTAATTTTATTGTTTTTTAGGATTTCCGCCATTCAAGTAATTTTATTATTTATTTTTTTTGCCAGTATGCTACAACAAAAGATTATTTTTAAATTTTATGGATAAACAAATCGATAAACGTAAAACGACACAAGTCAATTTTGGTTGTCATTTCTTTTTTACTAAAAAAAACAAAATATTTATGTAAACAGCACAATTTGATTAAAATTTTTGATTCACCCTATTGTTGTTAAAATGAATAATTGCATTGGAGTTAAGTAATTAAGAAACTCGTCACTATAAATCTTAAGCAGGGTTTCCTATCTTCTTTGGTTTGCAGATTAGTCTTTTCTATAAGAAGATTAGTTTGCAGCAGTTCTGTTGGTAGAAGTTCTCCACTCTTCACTTTTTTCTCTTTCATTTTTACATCTTCGTAACTTTGCATCTTACATCTTTCATAACCTGGTTGCTACATAGTAGTTGGTGGTCCTCCTTTTGTCTCTGACATGTTCCTCTCTTATATGAGTCCGAAACCATAATTTACACAATAGATATAGAGAAGCTACCATAAAAAGACAAGTGGAAACTTTTGAAACTAACGTAATATAAACTGACTATAAAAAACTGAGCTCCCAATTAAGACTACCGTACGTAAGTGCAAAATATATACCTAAAGGTAGAAGAAGTCTGGGACGGCCGTTGAAAAGGTGGAGAGATCGGCTGCAATGACGGACGACGTAATAGGCTTTGAGCCTTATATTTGCAAAGAAGAAGAACAACTGTGATCAGAGGCATACAGAAGTTAAAGAATGTCCAATGTAATATATTTTATGTAGATTGCCTACACCGCTTATTCAATAAATAATATAAACTCATTTCCAGTTTTAGGTAAAGGTCTTTTTTAATGACTAATGTCATGTAATTTTCATATAAAGAATGCGTGACACTACTTCAGGTATCTGTTAACACATACGTATTTGCACCATAAGTAAAACACTAATAAAATAGTATAAAAATGTAGTCACTCACTGGAACGTGTTCTCTCCGTTTAGGAGTGAATCGATGTCGTTGTTGAGTGAAATCTGCTTCACCGCCTTCAAAGCGCGAAGTACACTATCGCCACACACGAGATTTGGCAACTGTGTAGTCCATTTCACCAATACTGAAAAGTAAATCTTGGGCGGCCTATAGTAACTTCGACTTATCAATTACAGAAACCATTGCGGCCGTTAGCCTTCTAGGTACCTTTAACTAATATACTCAGGTGAATTAATAACATTAAGATTTTTTATAGAACAATTCCTAGTACGGTCGCGTAGTGAAGCATCATGACTTTCTTGTGAGTGAAGCGTCACACGTATGATTACAACGTTTAGGACAGATGACCACACTCGTAAGCATAGACTAAGGTTGAAAATTCCATTATTGAATTCGCCTGAGTGTAAAAATTGTGTATATACTGTAATGTGAAATGATACGAAAGTACAGGCAGATGTATGGTAAGCAATTACTGCACCTGGAAAATACTGTGCGTACGTTGTTATCGCGTGCACTAGTAGATGGAATTTGCAATGGCACTCGATAGTACTCATTCGGTTTAAATGAGCGTGTTAGTAAGATTTGTAGTCCCTTAGACAATACTGCATTAATTCGACCAGCCATGAAACAATGCACTTTTGTTTAATGCTTAATACAAAATTATATTTTTTAATGCTTATTTTTGTGTAATAAATTCATATTTACACAAATATGTAAACAAACAAAGGATATTTTGCATCAAAGGTAAAAATGAAAGTAAATTTATTAACGTAAATTAAAAAACTATCATGGAAAAGATGAAACAAATTTCATGGTGGAAACAGTTCATAGAATTTTGTTCAGATCCCATTAGATTCATTTGAGCATGAAGTGACTGCAGTTTTCCTATAATTTTATTAAATAATATGAAGTGACTGAATATTTATTTTAAAACATGGACCAAACCTAAAACAAAATATTAGATGCAATAAAATTATGATAAATTAACAGTTTTAAGTTGTTGAAAACACATTATGTCATGCAGCTGCTCATGTACAGCACAATACAAAATCAGTGTTACCACACATGCTGTGAACAAAATGTTTCATTCGACTTTAATACTCATACCGTCACGTAACAATATTATTAGATCCAGATTATTCTAGTCTCTGTTCTACACAGAATATATAGGCCTACTGAAACCAACGTCGGTTCTTAATAATAGTACATGTTATGGATTTATTTCAATCAAAGTGTCGATTCAGTAGGATAAGAATTACCCAAAGCAGTCTGGTAAGAAATATGACGTTATTGAGAGATTTATGAATGACGGTCTAGAGTTAATTCTTCATTAAAATTCTATAAAAATTGGCAATCCATTTAATCAAAATCACCTAAAATGAAAAGCTTAACTTTTGTTGTTTTTACTGTAATCGTTAAAAAATTATATTAACGTTAAGCTGATCGAAACGTGTATAACATTCAAAGAGTTTTCTGGTAATTTTGTGTGTTAAGTGTTCAGGTGTTTCTTATATTTTTGTTCAGTTCATTAATTTGGTAAGATGATTAGTGTTCAATCTATTTTAAAAACAAATTTTTCTTATCTCACTATTAAAGATAAACGCAAAATTAAGGAACTCGGTAGGCCGCTTCCCGTTCTAAATATTAAACAGAAATATTGAACTATCCTTTTATTTTAACTATATATTTTTAGAATAATTTACAAATAGCATAAACACAACTTAATATTAGGCCTACTAAAAGTTGTCAATATTTATGTCGCCATGTTGCGACCCACCCCGTGTGTTATTTGGAGTAGGATAATTGCTCTTATCTTAGTAGAAACATTCACACATTGAACCCCCAACTGTCAGAACCACGAGCCGCCACTGGATAAATTATTCTTAGTTTAGCAGTGACCGTGAATTTACAAGTAACAAAAGGTTTATGAGGTTCTGTCATTAATTAGGCACAATTTTAAAACACTTGTAATGACGCTTTGAAAAAAATTATCGTCATCATCAGTTTTTACGGTATAAAAAAAAATTAGGCCTACACATAGTCACGTTATGTGGGTTACGTAAAGAACATAATAAGCGCTGCATATATTATTTATACATTAATAAATTAAATAAATAAGATAAATTATTTGTTATTCAATTTTAAATTGTTATTCTTAAAAATAATTTATTAAAAAGTGACAACCTGCAATACAAAATACATATGCAAAAGTGTAATACATAATGGTACTGCATACACTACGATAATTATTCACGGAATTACGTTATAGTGCTTGTCCGCTCATAAGTTGTTATAAAAAGTGTCACAACGTCACAGCCGTCTAAGGTTAGAGTGCGATTGGCGATGGAGTATTGAATAAGCAAATAAAAATGTTCAGATAGTTAAACACGGTAACACTTGAATAGTAGAAAAAACACAAAAGACATCAATTTTTGTCGCTGTCGAGAAAGCGAGAAGTGGTCTGACATATTTTGCAAACAAACCTCACAAGTGCTTTTGTAACACGGCTACGTGTGATGTAAAAGTTGATAAAAGTGTGAAAATTTTGTTTATTTACTCAACTGATTACAGACGTTTTCCTGTTTACTGACGCGACCGCTCTAAGAAAAACTTTCGCAAAATGCTGTAAGTTTCTTGTAGGTATGGAACGGAACTTGAAGAAATCGCGCACACGTTTCCTCAGAAGTATACAACTGACACTGCAAAACTGTAAACGCTTAGAGAAAAGCATAGTGTGTAACTTGCTAAGATATATAAAGGTAAATGACAATTCACTTATTTATAATTGTGTATATTTAAATATACAATTTCTCGGTATCTGAAGGCTACAAGACGTATCTTCTCCTAATGTAGCGAAGTTTCAGTTTCGTATTTACTTATATATTTTACCTTGAGGGTGACTTATTTGCTAACTTACGTGTACACGTACATATTCACAACCTGAAGTAAATAGAGTAAACGAATTCGTGTGAGGATTCTTATACTTTTAGATTTTTTGTTCAGTTGGACGTACAAATAGTTAGTCAAATTTCTGCCAAAAAAAAACAAGCGTTTACAACCAGGGCCGGATTAAGATATCTTGGCGTCTTAGGCAAATTATATTTTAGCGCCCCCCTCACTCCCAATAGGCTACTCTTACGTTTAATTCCAAGGAACTGAATGAAGCTTTAAACACCCTACAATATATTTCTTAGTTAGAAATATTTCAAATATCTTATTGTTTTTGGAAATATCTCAAGAATATTCTGAAAAACTGAGGCTATTTTTCAGAGATTATTTTAGAGTTACACATTCAACAATTTGTAGTTTGCATGGCTTTTATAAGGAAAAATTTAACTAAGTAGTTACAGAATTATAACAGTTTTATTAAGGGTACATTTGACATCATTTATACAAAGAAGACAATCAGTTAAATATCTTGTAGATTTGTTAAAGAGTCACCTAAAATTCAAGCTACATTCTTTTTTCTCGCTTTAGATTGAGCAAACGTTTTAATCACCTCACTAAAATCAAGTCCTTGCAGAAAGTCACTTTCAATGAACAAGAGGGCTACACTGGTCAGTTTATCCTGGCGCAAATTTGATCGTAAATAATTCTTCACCCTCTTCAAAGCTGAAAAAGATCTTTCGCCACCGCAGTTAGTGACGGGCATAGTAAGGAAAATGCGCAAAGCTGTAACCCTACTTTAACTTAAGCAGTTAAAAAAAAAGATTTTTTTTTTTTTAGAAAAATTTTTGAATTTTTTTTTTTTTTTTTTGTAAAGAGGGGCCACAAGTTAATTATAACTAGGCAAAAGCCTAGAGAAGCCAAAAAATGCGCTGGATCCAGTGAGACGGGACTTGCAATGAAAACTCCATGAATTAAACAATTAACAAATCCTTTTATTATTCTATCTCAATAACAAATGATAATAAAATAAATAAACCCAACAGTAATCTATAATTCCCCTTAAATAATTAATTAAATAAAGTATACTTTCTCAACAAGGCCACCTGAAAATATTTATTGAAACCAAGAAAATAATTTGCTATGTCACTCTACCAATGAATTGAAATTTAAAACCCTAACTAACCTTGAAATAAAGCTTCCATTACAATATTAATAAAATATAAAATTTATTTCATATGTTCCTTTTAGAATGCTTCATATAACTTAATGAAGATAAATGGTATTGATTCCTTGCTAATATTTATTACAATAATAATTACTCAAACAAATTAAATAAATTTTAAAGGGTGACAATTCATACACTTGTTATAAGGTTAAATAAAATAAATTATTTCCTTAAAGAAATGATCAGCAATGATAAATTGAGATAGAATACCTGTTATAAAAAAATGAAAAGGATATACCTACATGACTCCATGTATTAACTTTCTTTTATAAAAAGACCTCGAACAAATAAAACCCTATATCCAAAGTCCCCACCAAAAATACACTAAATGCATAATACTTATAACCCCCAAAAGGTACACACAAATATACAAACATAACAGGTTCCACAATGCAAATACATTATACAATAGTATACAATACAATATACATAAAGGTCTCTTGCCACGCCTTTTTTATATTACCCTCATGGTGTATATAAATTCTTACTTTTTCATTATAATTATCCCTGTTAGGATTACAAATTTATTTTTATATTACCCTCATGGTGTGGGTTGATTACACATAAGGAGTATAAGAGAATGCTTAAACATACAGTAGTCCCCAGGACATAATAAAATTCAAAACTAAGTACCTAAGTGGCTAAGTGGCTAATTCCAGTGAGAAATTAAAAATATATAAAATAATGAACGCCCCCCCAGTTATCATAATTAATTTAAAGAATTTATATATACCGAAACATTGCCAATTAATAAAAAGAGAAATATTGCATAATATTATAACCCTATGAAAAAAATACACTTGGCCCAGAGACGGACATGTTAACATCTTGATGATTCAGCCTTCAACTTGTCTCAACAAACAAGTTGAAAGGTGTTTCGACATGCATTCCTTCTGGTTGAAACTTGTTGAAAATGCACCTACCTCCCCAGTAATTTTTTTTTATACAAATGAATTAAACTGAGTTTTAAATTAAGAAAATATATATTACTACTGAATTAAACACGATAAATTACTAATAGCCAGAATGACTTAAAATCTGTAAAGAAACCCCTATAATGAAATAAGTGGAAATCTATGTTGAATGTTGCATTGTAATCATGCCAGTCTCTGAGCTGACAATTTTACCAGAAATATACTGAAATTTACAATTAATTTAGCACCCAGTCCACACACTAAACTGTCCCATCAATTGGGGATCTTAATAATGTTTAAAACTTGAAATGTTGTAGTTGATAGATATATATAACTGGTCACTGGGTATGATTGAGTGTTGACTCTATGTGTAATTAATAATTGGTTTTGTATCACCTGATTTCATCCATGAAGGGTTTTTAAAGAAGTGACAATCTTGTGGCCGACATTTTAGGTGTGGGTGTGGTTGTCCAATTCCCTCCGGTAGCGAGTAGAGCTTAAGATGTTCATCGTTCATCCATGTAGTAGGTCTTTTTTCTCGTCTACATCGGTGGATCCTGATTACACAGTATATTTTTTTTAGTCAGAGACCACAACACAATGCCCCACTAAAGTTTGCACACCCTCCAAAATACATATATAAAGTCAACATAGTTATTGAGCTATTTAATTAAACTTGATAAAATTTATATGGCCAACATGCCTTATTTGAAAATCTTTATAACAGTAATTCTTCCTAATATTAACATCACCTAATGTGAGTTACCTTGTTTGCAATTTGACAATTAATTATGGCTTTGTACCATCTCATAAACTTTATACTTAGTGTGAATATGTAGATACCACGTGGCTAAGAGTTTGTTTCAAATACATAGTTTTTTCTTACTGAAAACAATATGAATTGGACATTATTTACTTTCAAAACGTGCCTGAGTAAGTCACCAGATATTAATAAGGTTTTACTGTTAATTGTAGCAAAACTTGTATGCTACCCAAACTAACTACGCATTGTGCAATAAACTAGATTGATGTACCACGAATCTCGTTACATCGATGTTATATAAATTTTAAACTTAGATATTTTGTATTCAATATACTTTACTTTTTAGTGCCGAAATTCTGACACTTGAATGGAATGTTTTATAAAGTTTTAAAAACTTTACCAACACATTGCGTATTGCACAATGCACGATGCAACAGGTGAACAGATGAACTTACTTAGGCTTACTAAAAAAACAGTTTTCTCCAACGAAATATTGTTGTTAATTAATATGAAAGTAAATGAGAGACTTACCGCAGTCGTTATAGAATTATCTATACATAGTGTGAAGACGTGTAGTTGTTGAAATCTTCTTTTTTCTCTACCGGAGAAAAAATGGCGACCGTCAGCCACGGGGTTATTTGATGAGACAACTTGAAGAGAATCATTCGCTCCTTCCTCGTTTGCATACCGTAGTTGACGCCAGGAAGCAGCACCTGGTGTTTTCATACCGCGGACAGGCGGCAGGTGCCGACACCGATCACGCAGTGTATACTTAGAAATCGGTCGGGCTTATTTTCACGGATAGGGTGCAGCACTAATTACCGCATTAAATTCTGTACTGCCTATAACGTTTTCTTGACTTTTAATTACGGAAGATTTGCCGCTCTATATTAGAACGGCACACCCTCACCCCAAAAGGGCAACATAGTTGCCCCAACGTTAAATGCCCGGAGGGTACCCTGCAGTGTACCTCTCCTCAAAACAAACCGGTGGACGTCGTGGTTGAGTTGGCTCGGCAGAGCTTGCTCTCAGGAGAACAGATTCTCAGAAGGAAAACGAAAGAGACGAAAGAAGATATGTATTATGTGAGTGTGCAGGTGCTGCATGCTGACCTGATCAGGGTCGCATACAGCACAAGAGAGAGAGACAGCAAAAGACTAAAGAAGGTTTCTTACGTAAGTAGATCTTCCGACCTCCTGAGGCTTGCCCACCAACGCCAGAACACGACTTCCACCTTAAACAGGGACATCCGCCCTATCTTTACGGGGACTAACCCCCTTCGAACGTTTTCGATAGCCCTCGACAACGTTTCAGTTTTGAAATGTGGCTTATCACCATTTTTTGTTTGTCTCCCGGTACTCCCAGCCGGGCCGTCACCGGTGACGTGAATCCTAGGATACGGTATGGCCCCGACCAACGGTAGCATAGCTTCGCAGCACGTTTGTCAGCGGCTGAGCTGAGTGGGTGGCTTTGGCAATAGACCCAGTCACCAATCCGGAAGGGGTTTGGAATACGCCCCTGATTATAACGCCGACGGACCCGCTCGTGCGCTCGCAGCAAATTCTTCCGAGCCACTTTCCATCTCTCCGCAGTTTTATTATTGGGCTCCCGCGGCAGAAGATCTTCGATATCCCACAGGTTGGTCAACGGGAGTGCGGGCGAGAATCCAAACAGAATTTCAAAGGGCACAGCCTGATGACTTTCGTGTCTGGCCGTGTTGAAGGCTAATTGTAACCACTTCAAATTCTGATCCCAGGTGGTTTGTTGCTCAGCATGATAAGCAATCAAGGCGGACCGGAGATTCCGGTTGAATCTCTCGGCATGGGACGGTTGTGGGTAATAAGGGGAAGTGGTTACGTGTTTGATGCCACTGGCGAAACACATACGCCTGAATTCACTCGAAATAAATTGCGGGCCATTGTCCGAAACAATGATGGTCGGAAGACCGAAATGCTGAAATACATGGTTCTGTAGAGCGTTGATGGTCAAACGAGCGGTTGCCTGCCGTAAGGGCAGTAGCCAGGCAAACTTTGAAAAAGCATCTACACAAACAAGCAGGTAAGCATTACCTGACTTGCTACGGGGGAACGGCCCCACGTAGTCAATAAACAACTTTTCCATTGGTCTGCTCGCCACCTCAGATGATAACAACCCTAGTTTGGTGTTCTGGGCAGGCTTGCTCAAGCCACAAAGATGACAGCTCTTAACCCTTGTCGCGATGTCTCTATCCATGCCCTTCCAGATAAAATGTTTCCTAATACTGGAAATGGTCTTCGAAATTCCCTTGTGGCCTCCGACTGGGGAATCATGGTAATAGCTGAAGACCATGGGCACTAATTTGCTAGGCAGCACGATTTTAGGTGCTCGTCCTTTTCTCTCTCGACAACAGAGGACTCCCTTGGACAATAAATAAGGGGCCTGTACGTTACCCTCCTTGATATTTTGGATGACTGGACCCAGCACTTCGTCGTTTAACTGATGGGGTAACACATCAGTGAAGGCTAATGGAAAATCTAGAAGAACGGAACAGGGTTGCTCAGCTTGGGCATCACTGGGTTGGGAAAACATGCGGGACAAGGCATCTGCAACCACATTCTGAGATCCCCTGATGTGTTGCACGGTGAACTTAAATGATGATATTTTCACCACCCATCTACCAATTTTACCCAGTTGCCGGGGATGAGCCAGAAGCCATGAGAGAGCCTGATTGTCGGTCTCGAGCAGGAACTCAGCATGTTCCAGGAAACGCCTGAACTTGTCTAGAGCGTACACAACAGCTAAACACTCTAGCTCATAAACGGATGATTTACGTTCTTGCTGGGTCAACGTCCGGGAGATAAAAGCCACAGGCTGCCTAGCGTCGTCTATAACTTGGGAAAGAACCGCTCCGAGCGCAACCGAACTCGCGTCCGTCTGCAGTATGAATGGCTTCGAAAAGTCGGGCATCCGCAACACCGGTGGGGAAATGATGGCTTCCTTTAATGTAGCGAAAGCCTTCTGTTGATTTTCCCCCCATGTAAACTTTGCCCCCTTCTTCCTCAGTTCATTCAAGGGAGCGGCAATTTCAGCGATGTTCGGTATGAAACACCGGTAAAAATTTACCATACCGACGAATCTCGCTATGCCCTTCGCATCCCTCGGGGGAGGAAAGTCACGGATGCCCTGTGTCCTCTCTGGGTCTACCGTCACGCCCTTGTGTGAAACTAGATGGCCCAAGAAAGAAATACTCTCTTGGGCGAAACGAACCTTTTCGGGATTGACAGTGAGGCCAGCCTCTCTTAAGCGACCCAACACCTCTCTTAAATGCGCCAGATGATCTTCGAAAGTCTCGCTGTATACTAAAAGATCGTCGAGATAATTAAATACGAAACGGAATTTCACATCGTGAAAAACTGTATCGAGAAGGCGAGTAAGTGTCTGGGCCCCCACAGCCAAACCCATGGGAACCCTTGTGTACTGGTACAAATTCCAGGGTACACAAAAAGCCGTATATGGTCTACTTTCTTTTCAAGAGGTATCTGATGATAGGCCGCGTTCAGATCGATAATAGTATAAAATCTGGCCCCACTGAACCAATCAAAGGCCGAATGTAAATCTGGGAGGGGAACAGAATCCACCTCTATATTGGCGTTCAACTTCCGGTAATCAATCACCATTCTCTGTTTGCCCCCAGGCTTTGGCACTAAAAATGCTGGACTGGCATAGCTGGAATGAGAAGGTTCAATTACCCCTTGTTGCAACAATTCTTGAACCTTCTCTCGCAGAATGGTCATCTTTGGAGGAGCAAACTTGTAAGGGTGTGACCTTACTATTTTCGAATCGGTAAGTCGAATTTTGTATTCCAGCAGGTGTGTGAGTCCCAAGGTAGGAGTTAACACCTCGGGAAATTCCTCACACAAATGGTCTAAGGCCGTCTGCTGGGATGGAGTGAGATGATCTCGTGCAGAATCGGGACAAGCTACTTCTTGGATACCCGGCTTAGCGCCCTGGTACCCAAGGAACGGAATTAAAACTTCCCGATTGAATTTAAAAAAACATTGGTGCGCTTGGATGTCCAGCACGAGACCACTTTTTGCGATGAAATCGGCACCAATGATGCAATCCACTCCCAGAGCAGGAGAAACCAGAAAAGGCCACACCCAAGAAAACCCATCGATTTTGATTTTAAAGGTAGTAACCCGGGAGATAGGCAAAATTTCCCGGGATGCAGTCCAGCATATTGCAGATGACAATTCCGACTCCTGCTCCGTCTGCTGATCATTTCTTTAAGGAAATAATTTATTTTATTTAACCTTATAACAAGTGTATGAATTGTCACCCTTTAAAATTTATTTAATTTGTTTGAGTAATTATTATTGTAATAAATATTAGCAAGGAATCAATACCATTTATCTTCATTAAGTTATATGAAGCATTCTAAAAGGAACATATGAAATAAATTTTATATTTTATTAATATTTTAATGGAAGCTTTATTTCAAGGTTAGTTAGGGTTTTAAATTTCAATTCATTGGTAGAGTGACATAGCAAATTATTTTCTTGGTTTCAATAAATATTTTCAGGTGGCCTTGTTGAGAAAGTATACTTTATTTAATTAATTATTTAAGGGGAATTATAGATTACTGTTGGGTTTATTTATTTTATTATCATTTGTTATTGAGATAGAATAATAAAAGGATTTGTTAATTGTTTAATTCATGGAGTTTTCATTGCAAGTCCCGTCTCACTGGATCCAGCGCATTTTTTGGCTTCTCTAGGCTTTTGCCTAGTTATAATTAACTTGTGGCCCCTCTTTACAAAAAAAAAAAAAAAAAATTCTCAAAAATTTTTCTCAAAAAAAAATAATCTTTTTTTTTAACTGCTTAAGTTAAAGTAGGGTTACATTTTGGTAGCAGAGCGTGGTTGACGCCAGGAAGCAGCACCTGGTGTTTTCATACCGCGGTCAGGCGGCAGGTGCCGACACCGATCACGCAGTGTATACTTAGAAATCGGTCGGGCTTATTTTCACGGATAGGGTGCAGCACTAATTACCGCATTAAATTCTGTACTGCCTATAACGTTTTCTTGACTTTTAATTACTGAAGATTTGCCGCTCTATATTAGAACGGCACAAAGCTATCTCCACTTTAGGAAACATTGATTCTAAGTTAAGCGTTTTCAAGAAATTCAACAGAAAAGTGGTTTGGTTCAGATCGCTTTTTCTTCTTTTCTTCTCCTTCTTGTTCTGCGTTGACAGGTCCATAGTATTTTAAAAACTGAGCTAAATGCGCACACATTTAGCTGTAAAATTGTATTATTTTTTAGCTAAATTTTGCGCCTCCTAAAGTGCCGCGCCCTAGGCTACAGCCTAGTCAGCCTAATGGTTAATCCGCCCCTGTTTACAACAAATTTAAAAGTTCTTGGTAAAAAAATATTTCCGCACAAAGTGTATTGTTTTCAGTTTGGCTTTTAAAAACCTCAAAATGTTATTGTATAACGAAATTATTAAAGTGTGTTTTATATAAGTATGTATTATGGTAAAGACTGTAAGAAAATGGAGTTGAAGCAGGAATACACAGAGAAAGTAGATAGGCTAAAGTAGCTTAAATATATAAACTATAAAGATTTAAGAAATATTCAATTCGCTTATGTTTAGAGTCTCAACATGGTACTGAAGAAAATATAAGAAAATAATTACAGTGAAGTAAAGTACAATTAATTCTGCTTCGGTGCTTTTAATATTTTTTTTGAACAGAAAGTAAATATTTTAAATTATTACGGAATTGTTTATACTTTATTATCTACAGTTTAATGTAAAACTACGGTATTATTTACTGTAAAAACAATGCGTTTATATAGATACAATGTTTGGTATACACAACCAATAAGGTTAAAATAATTTTAAACCCAGAGTGATTATTATTTGTAAAACAATGATTGTAAAACAACTGATTACATCGTACTTTGTTTAGTACATCATCCTATTCCACACGCAGTCAGTTTTAAAAATTAATTAAAACGTGTGTGGATTGCAAAGATTGTTTTTAACTATTTTAAATATCAAATTTTCAACATCCTCTTCATTAGTGCACACGTAGGACACACATATCTCAATAAGGGGAATCAACGCTAGCACACTAAATGTAGTAAATTATTTTGAAATTAGTGGATAAAATATCGAATTGAAAAATAAAATTTGTATAGTTATATATTAAAACAGTTCATAGCTAACTTCTGTTACCTGTTGGTAGTAAATTTTAGAGTATTTGTTAGGTCAGAATTTAATTATCCGTATTGTTTTTTAAGAAAACAGCGTGGAAATAAACCTTTTTGATGGATGTTTGTGGGCAGTTGCTGATGATACTGTGTGCGATGTGTAAAATTAAAATATACTAAAAAAAAATAATGTTTTGAAATAACAATTTACTTTAATTTTATGGGTGATTGTATGGAATATTGTAATTCATGGCTTTAGATTCTTTTGATTAAGTGCTACTAACAATAATGTAAACCTGGCTTGTTTCTTCACGACCCAAGCACATACCGCCATATTTGAACATTTTTATTAAATTCAAGTGTCCGATGGCTGGCAAGAAATCTTCCTTCTAAGAAAACATTCAATTTTAGTACATTAAAATACCGAGAAATTTACTAAACAACTAAATGACTTTAGAAATGTGATATTTTACGGAATATTCAGGAAAGCCTTAGATAAAGTAAATTACGTTACGGAAAGAAATGACTGGATTTACGAGGTGTGTCTACTAAATAACGATAATCTGCTTCCACCTCTTACAGAAACCAATGGAAATTGATTGTGAGCACATTGGTAAAGATCTTGGACGTGTATGAACCTGGATGACAAACATCAACACTCTCGGCCGTTCAATTGTTTTTGAGTCATCATTTAGTGTAGTTGTGTTTTCTGTTGTGCGCCGGAATAATACCCAGTTTAAAAGTTGAGCATCGTGTCAGTAGACCAAAACACCAACTGAATGTGTTCAAATGCTTACTATGGGTTAAGCGCTCTACACACATGGGAACCTGGTTCGCTGATCTCGGTTCGGCGAACCATGTTCGTGGGCGTCGCTCTCTACACACATTAGAGGGAAATGCCAACAACGGTTCGTCCAAAACGTCAGTTTCCCTCTGAATGCTGTCGAGATGAGTTGTTCGAAGTTTGCAGCTGCTGAGTTGGGTTTTAGATGAGTTGGGTGTTTTTAAAAGAAAACAGAAGAAGAGATCCGAGTGGACCAAGCAGTGGTTGCGTGATAGAGAAAAGTGGTCCCACATTAATCTTGTAAATCACGTCAGAGTAAACAATGTGAAGGACTATCAAAATTATTTAAGAATGACTGAGGTTGAATTCAATTATTTATTAGAAATTTTGACACCCCATATATCAAAGCAAGATACTCACATGTGAAAATCAATATCGGTGCTACACATCGCTACTTGGCTACTGGGAGAAACATGGAAGACTTGAAATTTTCGTGTGCCATATCGCCTCAAGCACTGGGGAAAATAATTCCAGAAACATGCAGGGCAATCTACAGCAGCATCAAGGATGATTTTATTAAGGTAAGTAAAGCAAATTAACATTATAGGCATAACTCTAAAAACCAAATTAGGTGATGGCAGCAAATTGTTTTTCAATTTCGGTCAGCTTTCTAAACCTTATCTTAATGTTAGTTCAAAGTTAAATATATTTTTAAATTTGTAAAAAGCCATAACATTTAAGGAATAAGTTGGTGGTGATTGAGGAAATTGTTATTAAAACTGCATTTCAAAATAGCTAATCGGGGTGATTTAAGGCCATGCTGTTACAGCCCTCCTCTATTATTAAGCCCAGTAATTGCATTGTTAAAATAATTGCAAAATATTTGTTGAATTTATGGAAAATTTATATTTGAAATTGAGTTTAAACCTGGGCGATAATGATGAAACAATGGTTTTTTTAAACTCTTGTTTATTACAAAAAACAATTTTAAACAAATTTACAGCAGACGCGTAAATGTGAAACATCATTGAAACTTGGTGGGAATAGTTTACAAAAGCTTAGTTGGTATTTGTTTGGTCAATAACACTAGACAACAAAAGACCTGCATCATCGTTATTAACCGTAACATCAGTTGAGGTGTCGGGTGGTATAGTACTTCCGGAGGTATCAGAAGTGTTGTGTGGAGAAACATCGTTATATGCACGAAATGGTGCATACTGGTGAGGGCTTTGGAAATGTCGAGATGTGGATGGTCCGGGGTATGAATAAGGAATTGTCGTTCAAAACAGTATTAGATGACACTGCTTTTGGCGGCCTTTATATAGGACGTCGTTAATCAGTTTATCGGCATGGATGAACTGGTTTTGCTCCATTTTTCTAAGCTTACACGCTATCACCTTCCCAATATGGTCGAATTCATCATCATCGGGCTTTTTCGAAGCAGATATAGCTTTTTCAATCAGCTGTTGGCGTTGAGCTTCGTTGGGGTTAATTTTCTTACGTTTATATCGCTCATTCTGTGGTCTCATTGCATGATCTTCCCTGAGTTGAGGTTCTGGTGGCTCAATCACTTGAAAATTAATTCAGTGTTTAGTTTTCATCGTTAAAAGCAATCAATAAAGTTATGAGTCTAATTCGTAAAGATATTAATGTTAGCATTTAATAAAACTATTATTGGTGACATGATACTAAATACAATTTTTTCTATTTTCCAGTTTCCTTCAAACAAGGATGAGTGGCTTGCAGTGGCAAATGATTTTCAACAACTTAGGAATTTTCCAAACTGCGGGGGATCAATTGATGGAAAACATGTAGCTATAGCGCGGCCAGTGGACAGTGGTTCATACTTTTATAATTATAAACGTTATTACAGTATTGTTCTCCTCGGGATCGTAAATACCAATTTAGAATTCATTTTGGCCGATGTCAGTGCAATGGACGAGTGTCTGACGGTAGCGTTATTGAGGAAACTGCATTTTACCGTGGGCTAAACAATGGAACAATCAATGTACCAGACAGACAAGAAACAGTTGAAAATTTAAATTTCGTTTTCGTAGCCGATGACGCCTTCGCTTTGAGAAGAGATTTGCTGAAACGTTTCCAATGAAAAATTTAACCAATGAACAAAGAGTGTTTAACTACAGACTATCCCGTGCTAGAAGAGTTGTTGAAAATGCGTTCGGGATATTAGCCTCGCGTTTCAGAGTTTTTGGCACTACAATAAATTTTGAACCTTGTAAAGCAGTCGATATTGTTCTGGCGTGTGTAGATCTACACAATTTTCTGCGAAGAAAGTGTCGCAAGAATTACACACCAAGTTCTGCTTTAAATAGAGAAGATACTGAAATGGGAACTGTGGTAGAAGGAGAATGGAGAGAAAATCCGGTTCCAGATGATAAATACCAGGGATTACAAACAACACCTCGCAATGCTTCAAACATTGCGAAAGCCAGCAGATTGGAGTACGTAAATTACTTTGTGGGAAAAGGCCGAGTTTCTTAGCAAGATTGCATGGTGCAGCACTTTGGCAGAGATTAACCTATCTTTTGCACAATTTGAGAGACATATTTAAAATGTTACTCTTGTTTCTTAACGAAACCTGTCTTCTATTATCTACTTATCACATTCTAAGCAATATTATCAAGTAAACCACAAAACTTAAGTAAATATCAATATTGCTTAAATTTTCGTATTTTTATTGAGTGTTAGTTATTGCATAGTTCGGGAGAATTGTATTCATAGGCCTAAATTGAAATGTATCCTTTATCCCTGTTATAATAAATTTTAAGTTGTCAATAAACAGTAAAAAACATAAAATAGTCTTGAGTGAGTCGTGAGTTTCTTACCTGACTTTCATGTTGAATTCCTTCGTCAACTGCTTCCTCTTCACCTTGAAAAGTTGATGTTGAAGTATTGTGCGCCTCGTGATCGGCGATGAACGATAGGATGTCATGGTACCACAATCGTGGTTTATACACGCTCTCCTCAGACGTGCCAGATTTCATGGAATCTTTTACCTTTCTCAATTCTCTTCGAAAACTCTGCTTCAGTGACTCAATTCTGTTTTTGAGAAACTTAATGTCAGCACCGGGAATGGTCTCGCGAGTCATGAGTAGAAGGTTATTCAAAGCTTCGTCACGCTTGTTCCTGTCTCTGTATTCGTCACTTTTCACTTTCCATAAACATGGGTACTGCCGATAGGCTTCAATAAAATCGTTAAGAAAATAAGGGTTCATAAACTTAGCACTATCCCTATCAGAAATTTTAGCAGCGAGTGAAAAAAAAAGTAAACACAAACAACTGAAAACTGACTCGTTCCGAGCTGTAGCGTCTCCACGACAAAATGGCTAACAAGGTCCGTGTCCTCTACATACAGGCGAACACCCTGAGCCCTGGCGGCGAACCGAACAAATATTTTCCAACCCGATGGAAGACCACGAACTTGGTTTGTTAACCTCCACACACAGGCAAAAAACGGTGAACTTGGTTCGCGCGAACCGAGATCGGCGAACCAGGTTCCCATGTGTGTAGGGCGCTTTACGGTGAAGACTGCTTGTTTTATCCACGTGTTTTTGAGTGGTACAAAAAAAGTGAAGTGAAGGACGTCAGGACATTTTGACATTGAACGCTCTGGACGTAATTTGCTTTTAATAAGTGTAATATAGTTTTATTTCTCCAGACGTAACAAACAGGTTGGTGTCCGTTTCTATACGTTATTTTGTAAAATAAACCAAAATTATTATCACTAGATGGTAGATATATTATTCCCATTTTATTTAACGTGATTATGTCAGAGTATCAGTTATTTGGAAGATCGCTATCCCCTGTACGACAACTCGATATTGACAATGATGACAGTGTCACACTAGTCTTAACACACTTCAGATTTGTCTTTAGTCCGCCTTTATCGACTCAGTGATTTTTTAGTGGACATACAGTGGTATTACTGCAAAAATTAATTTTTGTAAGCAAGGTATACATTACAATCGTATTCCTTAACCGGTAGTACTTTCTCTACTTCTTAGTTGGCCCGGTTGGTTGCTATGGAAACGCCTGTAAAATAAAAATACACGCAATCCAAAGAGTAGCTCTTAACAGCAATATTTTCATCTTCCTATTATTGCATATCGTAAAGCACCTATACAGGACTATTTTTAGAACACATGGATTTTTCAATACTATCAGCTGTGTATACTGTAGGCCTACAGCTGCAGTACATTACAACAAATTTGGGTGTTAATTCGTTGGAGTTTTATGCATTGTCGATTAATATATCAAATAACTCTAATGTGTTAATATGCTAATAACTGTTTCACTTATTTTTACGTACTTCGATTTTCTACTGTTTTCTACTGATGGAAGGTATTTCGTTAATTTAATTATAATATAATATGTTTTCGACAGCGCTCTGCAGAGCTAAAGTAGGTTCTTGAAAAACCGTATTAATTTTTGTAAGACATGTTTATAGCTTAATAACGACGCGTTTATAAATTAACGTGAATTATTACGTTATGTAATGTGACATTGTATGAATAGTTGGTATATACAGAGTATATATAGTTTATACCTTCAAAACAAGCTATATTGTATCAGTTTTCTTCTTACTTAATCGTAAATTCTCATTTAAAATACAGTTTCCTTTTATTCATTTGTTTTTTATGTATATTATCACAAGTACTTTATGCTTGTTTTTATTAGTTATAGATACTTAATTTTTAAGCAAGGCGGCTAGTCATCGTTAAAAGGAGTGGTGCCCTGTCCGTCTGAGTTCTTGATTTCTTTTAGAAGGTTTCTGGCAAATAATCGTCTTATCCTTTTGTTTAGGATATTACCTTACAATAAATCGTATATTGTTCTCACTGACCATATGGTAGATGGTCTATTGTCTTATAGAAAATTCAGTGTAAGCTTTTATGTTAATATAAAGCTTAATATTGTACACCTAAAATATAGCTAGTATAGTATAACTGTAAATAATATATAGCTATTAATATTCTAAAACTAATATAGTAACATTAGTATTACTAATCATATATTAGTGGCTGTAATGTTTCTACAGATTTCCATTATGTTTTAGTATGTTTGAACGAATTTCCATTAAATATTATTTTTAAATTTTGTTAAGTTAAATATCGTCAAGATAAATAAACAGATAGATCAACGTAAAATGACAGATGTAAAATCACAGCACAATTTCATTTAATATTATCATTCACCCTATTGTTGTTAAAATGAATAATTGCATTGGAGTTCAGTGATCATTAAACTCATCACTGTAAATCTTAAGCAGGGGTTCCTATCTTCTTTGGTGATCAATCATAAGATTAGTTTGCAGCAGTTCTGTTGGTAGGAGTTCTCCACTCTTCACTTTTTTCTCTTTCATTTTCACCTCTTCGTAACTTTGCATCTTATATCTTTCATAATCTGGTTGCACATAGTAGTTGGTGGTCGTCCTTTTGCCACTCATATGTTCCTCTATTATATGAGTCCGAGACCATAATTTACACAATAGATATAGGAAACCTACGGTAAAAAGACGGGTGAGAACTTCTGAAACTAAAATAAATTAAACCAATTATTTACTACAAACAACTGAGCTTCCAATAAAGACTACCATATGTAAGTGCAAAATGTATGCCTAAAGGTAGAAGAAGTCTGGGACGGCCGTTGAAAAGGTGGAGAGATCGGCTGCAATGACGGACGACGTAATAGGCTTTGAGCCTTATATTTGCAACGAAGAAGAACAACTGAGATCAGAGGCATACAGAAGTTAAAGAATATCCAATGTAATATATTTTATATAGATTGCCTACACCGCTTATTCAATAAATAATATAAACTCATTTCCAGTTTTAGATAAAGGTATTTTTTGATGGTTAATGTCATGTAATTTTCATATAAAGAAATGCGTGACACTACTTCAGGTAATTTTTAACACATAATTATTTACACCATAAGTATAACACTAATAAAAATGTACAAAAATTTGTAGTCTCTCAGTGAAACAAGTTCACTTCGTGTAGGAGTAAACCGATGTCGTAATTCGAGCGAAATCTACACTTTTACAAATTTAAGACTTTTAAAAAATGTTGTTGTTTTTAAACTTGTTGAATTAAGATTCTTAATTTAAGACTTGTTGAAAATTAATTAAAACCTGTCTTAATTTAAGACTTGTTGAAAAAATGTTTCTGCAGTAAGTGTATTTTTTAAGTTTGGTTTTTAAAAATCTAAACATGTTATTGTATAACAAAATTCATAAAGTTTATATTATATGTGTATTACAGTAAAGACTGTGAGACGATGGAGATGGAGCAGGAATACACAGAGAAAGTAGATACAGTAGTTTAAACATATAAACTGAAAATATTTAAGAAATGTTCAGTTCCCTTATGTTTAATGTTTTAACATGGTTCTGAAAAAAATATAAGAAAGTAATTACAGTGATGTGAAATACAATTCTACTTCGATACTTTTGATATTTTTTGAACAGTAAGTAAATATTTTAAATTAGTAAGGAATTGTCGATACTTTATTATATACACCTTAATGCATAACTACGATCGTACTTATTGTGAAAACAATGCGTGTACTAAACACTACCAATAAGGTTAAAATGATTTTCAACACAGAGTGAATTATTATTTGTAAAACAATAAGAATTGAATACATCGTACTTTGTTCAGTACGTCATCCTGTTGCTTAAGTCCATACAACGATGTAGTCCATTTCACCAGTACTAAAAATTAAATCTGGAACAGCCTATATTAACTTTGACTTACCAACTACAAAAACCATTATAGCCGTTAGCATTCTACGGCTAAATAATATACTTAACTGATACGTTATCCAACAAACTCAAGTGAATTAATAACATTAAGATTTTTTATAGAACAATTCCTAGTACGGTCGCATAGTGAAGCATCATGACTTTCTTGTGAGTGAAGCGTCACACGTATTATTACAACGTTTAGGACAAATGACCACACTCGTAAGCATAGACAAAGGTTGAAAATTCCATTATTGAATTTGCCTGGGTGTAACAATTGGGTATGTATTGTGTAGCATAACAAAATTATGACATGAAAATTTTAACTTAATGCAACATAAATAAAGAAGAAAAGGTCCATAGTGAGTGAGAAGAATGAATTGTTTAAAGATTAAACAAAAGAAACTGTACATTAAGTCAATAAAATGTTAGTAAGAATAAAAAATAACAAAGAAAACTATTGGTCAAAATAACTTACTATGTAAAAACCCAATAAACCAGCAGTATACCCAGTAGATTGGGGAAGCAGTAAAAAGGAAAGAAAAGAAAAAGGAGATAAAAAGGTGAAAACAATATTAATAATGGAAATTTATAAGGTCAAGAAGCAGAGAAACCACAAGACAAGAAATTTACTAATATAATAATGAAGAAAGGACAAAATATGTCAAGATTCCTACAAAGAGCCTAGAAATAAGAAGAGCTATTCCAAAAATGTTAATAATGGAATACATACCTTTGAACTGAATTTAAAACTAACATATTTAGACCCCGTAACTCAAGTTACAAGATGCAATCCAATGAAAACCGAGTTGTAAACTAGATATAAGTAGTACATGTAACAACCAAAAGACTACCAATAGTGTAGAAACAAACAAAAAACTACCATAGTGTAAAAACAAAAGACTACCAATAGTGTAGAAACAAACCAAAAACTACCATAGTGTAAAAACAAAAGACTACCATTAGTGTAAGAAATATAAGGTGAAATACCATAAGAAATACAATAAAAGTTTGAGACTACAGTGAGTGTAGAGAATAACCAGTGACACACTATAATAAAAAATAGTGTAGGAAATAAAAATTATTTAAAAGGGCTGACAACATTGTTAGTGATAAGAATTTTTTTTTAAATTAGATATAAGAAATAATATTACCCATAAAATGTTTTTTTTTTTAATTACAGTTAAGTAAATTGTGACAAGGACAATAAATACCAAAGGACAGTTCACAACTGAGGGTATAACCAATAATAAAATGTTTATTATTGATTGTTAATCAAATAATATGTTAGATATAAGGTGATAATAGTCATAAGATGTTTTTAATCACAGTTGAGTTAATACCAAAAGAGACATAAATACAAAAGACAGTTAATGACTGACAGTATTACTAGTAATAAGAGTTTTTTATTTTCTAATTAAATTATGTCCAGGGAATAAGTAGGATAAGATATTTTTGTTATAATTAAATAAGATAATTAAAAATGATAAGAACAAGATATTTTGTTATCATTGAATGATACAGTCAAAAATGATAGGTATAAGATGTTTTGGTTAAAATTAGGTGATATAGGAAAAATAATAGATAATAAGATGTTTTGTTGTATTTAAAATCATGTTAACTAATTTTCAAGTTTGTAAGGCAGAGAGGCAAGTAGGAAATAGGAATGTTATAATTTTATTTAAAACTGTAAACCATATGAAAGGTACAAAGCAGATTAGCTAATACACCACTCTAGAAAAAACAGACCAGTAATGTAAACCAAAACTACCTATCAGAGAATCAAACTACATAATAGGGGATAGAATTCAGTCCATATAACACAGAAATTGAAAATGTAATTAGTACAGATACAATTAATAACGAATGGAATGACAAAGGAAAGAAAATTAACTTCTTTTGGAAATAAATAATACTAGGCCTATAATGGTAATCAAATCAGACTTAAAGGTAAATTAATCAATATTGAAGTGTTATAACAACAAAATTATGAACAACAAAATAATCACAGAGTTATTAATATTATTCCATGGAAATATTATCAGAAAAAACACTTATAAACCATTTAAACACTAAATTTGTACAAAATATGAGGCCTACAATAATTATAAAAAATTGTAATTTTTAGGCTTAAATGAACTTGAAACAAACCCAGCTATATATCCAATTATGTAAAATTAATTAATCAATATTGCTGAATAATTAGATTTTTGTAAAATTAAGAAATAAATGAAATACAGTAATAAATAAAAAAACCTATTATGTATATTTAGATGATGAACCAAATCTAAGACATGTACTTTTATAAATAAACAATGGAAAGAGGAAAAAGACATATCACAACGACGACGTTCAGAGTTTAGTCTATTGTTAATCGTTAATATGACCAGTTGAGAATTTACTAACAGAAGACCGAAAAAGTATAATTTTGTGCAAAACCGTGAGTGTAGCTTTTGAAAGTGTAACAGAGGTTAACTAAAATAAAAATAACACTAACAGATAATAATTAACACCTAACTAATTCAGAACAACCGTAATAACACTATCTAACACGAGCACAAGAAATCAACGGACATTTTGAGAAGATTTTAAACCGTATTAGCAGAACACGAATACACACCTTTGAACGCCGGACACTTAACCAGTAAACCATCCCGAAACGACATCGCAGGAGAAGAGAGAACACTCTACACTACATTCCAGGACAAATCCAACCTCGCAGAGAAGGGAATACTCATTTATTTCTGTGGGAGAAGCTCAACCAGTTTCAGCAGTGCATAGCAGAGAAGTCGAGGTGACGGCGGCCATACTTTATTTCCGAACCAGCACAATACACAGCCTGCTCGAAGCCAGTGACGTCATTTCGACGAATGGTTCGATATTACTTTTCATAATTGACAATTTACCTAATAATATTGTTTTTTCAGCCATAATGATTTATTTTAAAAATTAGTGTAAGAATTGTATCTTGTTCCTTGCCTTCTCTGACCATTTCGACTCGCTAAAAGAATCCTAATTAATTAATCTTGTAAAAATATATTTTGTCAATCTTGTTCGCTACCGACTGGAGCAGATATCAACCAATGCCTGGGCCATGCGCAGCTTGAATGGCGCATAATTTTAAATGTCAATAAATGAACATCAGTATTCAGTTATAAGAGTTTGTATTTATTTGTATAGTGAATGTTAGCTATTCTTTCTTCTAAAAAAAAAAAAATAATTTACAGTGATCAAATAAATATTTGAGAGGAAGAAGAAGAGCAAAGTCAGCAGAGAGAATCAACAGATCTAACTACACAATTAAATTATTAAAAGAAACAAATAGTTTCGAACTACAAATTCATACCTAGTTAATTGGAAGTAATTAAAACACACACACACAATTAATTAATTATTAATTAATTAATTGAATTAATTAATTAAACAAATATATATATAAGTAAAATTTTATAACTTACAAACATTTTTATTATCAACAAATCACACTTTATTATCATACATTATTTATATTTAATTTATTCTTTGTAATTGGGAATAATTACCAATTGGTGAATCCAAAGTGGAGCTGTATCGTCGGCGAGTTCAACACCGAGATTCAGACAACATTTATTAGTATCACAATAATTCTTGCTATCTTTATTCTTAATATCATCATACTTATATTTGTAATAAAAAAATATTACAATTGTAATGTGAAACGATACGAAAGTACAGGCAGATGTATTGTACGCAATTACTGCATCTGGAAAATACTGTACGTACGTTGTTATCGTGTTCACTAGTAGATGGAATTTGCAATGGCACTCGATAGTACTCATTCGGTTTAAGTGAGCGTGTTAGTAAGCTTTGTAGTCCCTTAGACAATACTGCGGTGATTCGACCCGCCATTGAAACAAAGCTCTTTTGTTTAATGCTTAATAAAAATTATATTTTTATTGCTCATTTTTGTGAAATAAATTCACGTTTACACAAATATGTAAACAAAGCAAGGATATGTTGCATCAAAGGTAAACATGTAAGCAAATTTATTAATAGAAATTAAAAAACTATCATGCAAAAGATTAAACAAATTTAATGGTGGAAACAGTTCATAGAATTTTGTTCAGATCGCATTAGGTTCATTTCAGCATGAAGTGATTGTAGTTTTCCTAAAATTTTATGAAATAATATGAAGTGACTGAATATTTGTTTTAAAACATGGACCAAACTTAAAAAACAAAATATTACATGCAATAAAATTATGACAAATTGACAGTTTTAAATTGTTGAAACTACACTAGGTCATGCAGCTGTTCATGGATAGCACAATACAAAATCAATGTTACCTGTGAACAAAATCTGCTTCATTAGACTTTAATACTCACACCGTCACGTAACAGTATCATTAGATCCATATAATTTTAGTTTCTGTTCTACACAGAATACATACTGAAACCCACGTAGGTTCTTAACAATAGTAAATTACTAGTATTGTTGGTACTATCACTGGGAACTTACTTGTTGTATTTTCTCATACAATACCAAAATATTGTACCAACAATACTAATAATTATTATAGTAGTGAACAAAGAATTGATGAACATTCAAAATAGTACAATAGTAAATGTTATAGATTTATTCCAATCGAAGCGTCGATTCAGTAGGATGGGGTTTCCAAAGCAGTCTGGTAAGAAATGTGACGTTATTCAGAGATTTATGAATGACGCTCTAGAGTGAATACTTCTTTCAAATTCTATAAAAATTGGCAATCCATTTAATCAAAATCATGCAAAAAAAGCTTTCTCTCGTTGTTTTACTGTAATCAATATGATGTTTAGAGCTAATAATGTACTCTCCGTACTCGTTCCACTGTACAGAATGGACTACAAGTCACTTGGGACTGTCAAGGTATCCTTATTATAGTTAGTGGTGTCCGTAAAATTATAAATAATGAAAAGGTTTGTAAGGTTCTGCCATTAATTACACACAATTTTAAAACTGTTGTTGACGCTTTGAAAAAATTTATCGTCATCATGAGTATGCAGGGTATAAAAAATAATTAGGCCTACACATTTTGGGGAACCTATATTCGTTACATATTGTACCTAAAGAGCAATAAGAAGCGTTGCATATATTATTTATACATTAATATACGTGTGTACATAAGTTAGTAAATACGTCACACTCAAGGTAATACAAGTAAATATGAAACTTCGCTACATTAGGTTTATATATGTCTTGTAGCCTTCAGATTCCGAGAAATGTGTATTTAAATATACAAAATTATAAATAAGTGTATTGTCATTTAGGTCTATATATTGAAGTTACACACTATGCTTTGCTTCAAGCGTTTATAGTTTTGCAATGTCAGTTGTTTACTTCTGAGGAAACGTGCGCGATTTCTTCAAATTCCGTTCAGTAAACGGAAAACGATCGCGTCAGTAAACAGGAAAACGTCTGAAGTCAGTTGAGTAAATAGACAAAACTTTCACACTATTGTCGACTTTTATATCACACGTGGCCATGTTACAAAAGCACTTGTGAGGTTTGCTTGCAAAATATGTCAGACCACTTCTCGCTTTCTCGAAAAGACGAAAATTGATGTCTTTTCTGTACTTTCTACAATTCAAATTTTACCGCGTTGAACTAGTTGAACATTTTTATTTGCTTATTCAACACTCCATCGCCAATCGCACTCTAACCTCATAGGGCTGTGGCATTGGTGACACTTTTTATAACAAGTTATGCGCGGTCAAGAACTATACCATTATTCCGTGGCTTATTATCGTAGTGTATACAGTACTATTACGTATTACATTTTTGCATATGTATTTTGTATTGCAGATTAACGAGTGAATTTATTAACACTTGTTTAATAAATTATTTTCAAGAATAACAATTTAAAATGAATACCAAATGATTTTCCAAAGATGTACGGCCTATTTTTATTACCTTTTACATAAAATTAGTAGTTCATAAATTAAGTATCTGTATACGACTAACACAGAAGTAGTTAGCATACAAGTAGTGAATATCAATAAGTATTGGACGTTAGAATATATTTTAATCATTTATTAATTTAAGTTTACTTTTATTTAATTTAATGAATATTTCACAACCTCAAGTAAATAGAGTAAACCAATTCGTGTGCGGATTCTTATATATTTACATTTTTTTGATCAGTTGAACGTATGAATGATAAGTAAACATTCTGCTAGAAAAAAGAAGCGTCTGTACCAAGTTTAAGATTTTGAAAATTCTTGTCGAAAAATTGTTTCCCCAGAGAGTGTATTGTTTTAAGTTTGGCTTTTAAAAAACTAAAAATGTTATTGTATAACAAAATTCTTTAAATGTATATGTGTATTGTAGTAAAGACTGTGCGAAGATGGAGCTGAAGCAAGAATACACAGAGAAAGTAAATAAAGTAGCTTAAACATATAAACTAAAAAGATTTAAGAAATTCCCTTATGTTTAGAGTCTTAATATGGTACTGAAGAAAATGTAAGGAAATAATTACAGTAATAAAAAAAAAACAATTCTGCTTTGATTACTGTTAATCATTTTTCTTTTTTGAAGACATAAGGTAAATATTTTAAATTATTACGAAACTGTCTATACTTCATTATCTACGGTTTAATGTTGTAAAACAATGAGAATTGATTTCATCATACTTTGTTCAGTACATCTTCCTGTTGCACACGCAAGCAGTTTAAAAAAATAAAACGTGAGTGGTTTGCAGAGTTCGTTTTTAACTATTTTAAATATCAAATCGTCAACATCCTATTAATTCATTACCGCAGACGTAGGGCACACATATCTCAACAAGCGTAAACAACGCTGGCGCACTAAATGTAGTAAATTGTTTTAAAAATTGCGGTAAAATATTGAATTTAAAAATAAAATTTTTATAATTAGATATTGAAACTGTTCATAGCTAACTTTTGTTGCCTGTTTGTTAGTAAATTTTAAAGTATTTACCAGGTCAGAATTTAAGACTCCGTATTGTTTCTTAAGAAAACAGTGTGTAAATGATGGATGTTTTGGGCAGATGGTGATGACACTATGTGCGATGTGTAAAATTAAAATATGTGTACTAATATGTGTTGCGATGTTTACTGTTATGTTTTGTTAATAACAATTTTACATTAATTTAAGAGTAATTGTAAGGAATATTTTAATTGATGGCTTTATTTACTTTTCAGTGTTACTAACAATATTGTAAACTTGACTTGTTTCTTTACGACCCAAACCCATACCGCCATATTTGAACATTTTTATTAAATTCAAATGCTCGAACACTGGCAAAGCTAAAATATCCTTTCCAAGAAAAACACTTAATTGTAATACATTAAAATACCTAGAAATGTACTAAATGACTAAATCACTTTAGAAATGTCATACTTTACGAAATGTTCAGTAAAGCGTTAGAGAAAATAAATTACGTTACGGAAAGAAATTACTAGACTTACGAGTTGTGTCTATTAAGTAACGAGAATCTGCTTCCACCTCTTACTTAAAGCAGTGAGTATTGATTGTGAGCTCTTGGGTGGAGATCTTGGACGTGTCAGAACCTTCATGACAAACCTCAACACTCTCGGCCGTTCAACCAATAGATCATTTACTGCAGTTGTGTTTTCTCTTGTGTGCCGGAATAATACTAAGTTTAAAAGTCGAGCAACGTGTCAGTTGACCAAAACACCAACGCAATGTGTTTAAATGCTTATTGTGGCTTAAGGGAAAGACTGCTCGTTTTATTTACAAGTTTTTGACTGGTACCAAAAAGTGAAGTGAACAACGTCAGAATGTTCTGGATGTAATTATAAGTGTAATATCTTTTTATTTCACCAGACGGTTTGTGTCCGTTCGTATACGTTATTTCGTAAAATACACCAAAATTGTTATCACTAGATGGTAGATATCTTATTTTTATTTTATTTAACGTGATTATGTCTGAAAGTATCAGTTATTTCAAAGATCGCTATCCCCTGTACGACAACTGGATATTGACAATGATGACAGTGTCACACTTGTCTTAAAACACCTCAGATTCGTCTTTAGTCCGCTTTCATAGAGTCAGTGATATTTTAGTAGGCGTACAGTAGTATTACTACAAAAATTAATTTTTTAAAGTAATCTGTACATTACAATTGCATTCCTTAACCTGTAGTAATTTCTCTAAGTCGTAGATGGCCGTGCTTTTTTCGTACACGTTACTCGCATTATTTGCACAGCACTAATGTATACTGAAAGCAAAGGAGTAAAAGCCGACCTCGGAAATCTATTTCTCATGTGTGAAAAGTAATGGTTAGAAGCTCGCAGCACTGGTCGGTTGCCATGGAAACGGCTGTAAAATAAAAACACTCACACAATCCAAAGAGTAAAGCTTAACAGCAATATTTTTGATCTTCCTGTTATTGCATATCGTAAAGCACCTGTACAGGACTATTTTTATAACACAAGGATTTTTCAATACTATCAGCTGTGTACACTGTACAGCTGCAGTACATTACAGTGCTGTTATTCTTTAGAGTTTTATGCATTGTCGATTAATGTATTAAATAACTTTAATGTGTTAATACGTTAATAATCGTTTCACTCATTTTTACTTAGATTTTCTACTGTTTTTAATGGAAGCTATTTCGTTAATTTACTTATAATATAATATGTTTGAGACAGCGCTCTGCAGAGCTAAAGTAGGTTCTTGAAAACCCGTATTAATTTTTGTAAGACTTGTTTATAGCTTAATAACAACGCGTTTATAAATTAACGTCAATAATTACGTTATGTAATATGACATTGTATGAAGGCTCTACTTCATTTATTAATATGCAGTACCACGACTTTGTTATTTACCTGATCATTCGCTTCTCCTATCTAGATTCGGGATCTTTTAATTTATATTATATTGCCGGTCAGAGCTTTTTGTAATTTTAACAGCAAAACAAATGCCAGATCGAGTTTGTTGAGAGAAGTTTTACTAACACTATCTACTCCTACTTTACTAATTACTAAAACCAAGAGCACGGCTTATACAACGATTCAGCTCATTCGGTAACTTATCTACTCTTCAGGACGCCTTTCGCAGTAAAATTTAGTTAAAATCAAAATAACCAAAATTAATTAGGTTTTGTAATTTTCTCACATCATAAAACATTTACTACCTAATGACTAAATGATTATTAATCAAGAGTAGCCTACATTGAGTTTGTTGCCTATAGTCAGTAGCCTATGTAACAGTCCTTGACCATTATGTAAATTTCATTAGAAATGAAAGCTTTTTATAACTATGGTATATTGAAAGTTTAACTCGGTTCGTATAGTAAATCAGCAATTTGGTATGTAAAAAACACAAGCGCGCGCGCACGAGCGTATGCTCGCACACAAAATCACTTTATTTACATTACTACTAATAGCATATAGCATAGGGACATGTTTTTGGTATCTCATTACAACCTCTGATACAAGTGTCATTTAGCATGTTTCAGTAAGGGTACTCTGCAACTTGTTTTTCCAAGATTTTACGCCTGACTTTTGTTACATTTGCGTGATTGGTGATAAAGACATTTTACTGTAAAATCTGACAACATTAACTAAACCTCGCCAATCTGCGCCTCAGTCTCTATCGGCAAAATATTTTATATACGGGCTTGGAAAATCTTCTCCACACTGTAATATTTAAAGTAATAATTGCAATAAAGTAATTAAAAATTGTTTATTGTGTTGGGTGTTTCCGAGACGGATCGGGCCAATTCATCTTACAAATGCTAATACTAACACAGTATTACACAGTATATAACACCAGATAAATGCAAATTTGTTTTGATAGTTTAATATTCAGTCTATATTAGGCGTAAGAGATAAAGCACATAAAATTATAATAGAATAAAATCAAACTATTTGCAACGTTACTTTTTAACTTCATTGATCGTTAACACTGTTCGATTACCAAACTTGTCGTGATTTTGTGTAACACTATCTGTAACTAATCATATTTTTAGGAAATGGTTAATTTAAAAAACTTCAAAATTTATACTTAAGGCTTTAGTTTATGTTAGTAAAGTTTGAAAGTGTTTACTATTTCTATTAGTTTAAACGAGTAAAATCACTGTAATAGCTAAATTTATTAATCATAATAACTTAATCGACGTCTAGTTAATTACGTTTGCATGAAGATAGCAATTTTGTTTGCGTATTTCATAATTTTAAACAATTTACAATTACGAATTTTATTTCTGTTGACTGAATAGCTTCTACGTTCAATGCGAAAGTCTGTGTAAATTGATTAGACTAGCACTCACCCTCTTGTTTGCAAGTTGGTTCAATATCAAACTCGGCAACCTCCACTTTTCAGAATTTTACACCAGAACGGAAAAACTGTAACACTGTTTCCCCATAGAGTAGCAACAAAACTAATTCTTCCAAAAATTACCTTCATGCATCAGAAACACATCTTTAAAGTCACAAGTCCATATATACAAATTAAATAAAGTTATTTACATTTAAAATTTGGAGATTGCTGTCTTTGAAACTAAAGTAAGGAGACTGTCAACTTTGAAACTGAATCATGAGGAGATTGCTGGATATGAAACTGAAACATGAGGACATTGTTAGATTTGATCCTGATACAAAAAATCTTAGAAAAATGCTGACCATGGGATTATTATGCTAATAAATAATAAAAATAATAGTAATAATGAATAAAACAAAAATAATAAGCCTCTAGGGAAGGTGGCACATTTAAAGCTAAATTTCACATGAAATGGAAATAAACAAATACATTTAAAATTTATACAGAAAATCACATAAAAAACAAGGAATGCTATAACATCAGTATATAAACACTTTAAACACATTGAAGGCTGTTTCCATTTTGAAGGCTGTGAAAGCTTTTTCCTGGCTTTACTAGGTGATACAACGCTTAAAGAAGAACTTGCTGATAGATTATGCACATCCATAATTACTTTAACGTAAGAAAATATGCTAAAAAGATCCAAAATATGAGTAAACAACACCACTTTACATCAATACATCACATAATAATATAAGCAAACGGCAGCCATGTTGCCTCCATTATGCTCTCTGATTGGCCATTGTGGAGATTGCTGTATTTGAAATTCAAACTAGCATGGAGATTGTCAGGTTTGAAACTAAAGCATGTGTTTACATGCAAAAATTGTAGGGATTTTGTATGTTTTGAATCTAAAATTTATATTCATTATATTCAGCTGATTTTGCAGATTACAGTGCTACCAATAACTCAATTTCCCCAAAATTTGGAGTTTGTTGGATTTGATATTGAACCACTTTAATATGTGCTTTGTGGGACGGTTGAAGGATAATGTGAGATTTGTGTCTGTTTGTTTTCCCGTTACATAAATAATTGGATTTAAATTACAAACAAGTTAAATACTTAATATATGTATATAGTTTACATGTATGTAACATTTACGTAACGTGTTTAAAATTAAAGAAGATTCACTCTGAATAAACAGAATTAAGTACGGATTAAAACATATGACCGTATGTTTACATTTATTATAACATGAAACATTATTTCGCAGTAGCCAGTTTAATGGGCTATTAAAATTTCTGTTGTGTAGATTTTCATTATATCACTCTAACACATTTTCCGCGTACATTCTTTAACTTGATAGTTACGTAATTTATCATAATTGATAGTTCGTAACGTCTTTTTCAGAGTCTACGAACTTAAAAGGAACAAATTATGGTGTAAGATATTAGAATGTTTGTTTACATTTATTGTGATTAACATTACGAGTTTAAAATGAAATATGTTTTGTACTTACGTTTTTGGTATTCTTTCACGGCTGCGTTAATACCGTATTAACTGGACCATATCCCCTCACTAACCACTGTCTATAATATATAAACTTGGCACATTTCCGTTTCTTGGAGTCAGCATTATACAAAACTACTACCAAGATGTTTTTCCTTCTTAAGACACGTTTTGAACATTGTACACTAAATATCGTCAGATATGCTTATCGGTAGTTTGGTATTTTGGTTGAAAGCAGTGTTGGTTGGAATAAGTGGGTTTTTATATATATGTTTCTGCGGACATTTTATTTCGCATACGAAGCTATCATCCGACCACAACCAATTTTCGTTCATGTTGCTACCTCCAGCACGGTATTGCTCGAGACAAGAGAAAGGTTACACCAACTTGAAGGCATCCGGGCGTAGATATTGGAAACTCTCTGTGGCCCGAAGGCGGATGTCGATTCAAATAGCCGTCCTTTCAGAATTCCTAGCGCGTTGACAGGGCGAGGAGTCGACGTCTTATCTCCGCCATCGCTGGACATTTCGGTCAACCTCTGGGTCGCCCGCAGGAGAAAGACGACTTCCTGGGCTTCCGTTTCCAACGACAGTTCGCTGTTAAGTTACCTATAGACTGGAACCTCTATGACTAAGTCGAGAATGATATCGAAGGCTTTCTGTCTCTTTCTGTCACTACGGTGCCCTAACCCATCTGTAGGGATGATGTCTCAAATCGGCTCGCTAAACTGCAGCCTAGAAAAGCTCCAGGCCGGACCATGTTTCGAGTACCCCGCTACTTTTTTTCCGGAGCCTGGAATTCTATTCTTGTTTAAGCTGTTCAACGCGTGTCTAAGAGTAGCCTACCTTCCCAACAAATGGCGAATGGCTTCCGTCATGGTAATACCGAAGCTGGGAAAGGATGCTTCCCGTGCCGAAAACCTCCAAACCATCAGTCTTTTACCTGCTTTTACAGCGACGAGTACGAGATCATCTACGAAACTTTTACATTCTGGTTCTCTGAAGAGTTCGGTTTTCGTGCAGGACATTCCACTACTCATCAGCTGATGAGACTGGTTTCGCAACACGGGCACCGGGTGTTGGGAAAGAGAGGTCCATAGGTTGTTTCCTGGATATGGAGAAGGCTTTTGGCAGCGTACGGCACGGTGGACTCCTATACAAACTCTCGTAAATTGGTACACTCACTTGAGCGCTAGCTTTCTGACAAAGAGGACTAAGAGTAGACGACTACTTACAGACGAGTCACTGCCGGAGTCCCTAAAAGAAGGGACTGAGGGGGCCGACAAAACTTCTTTTAGGGACTCCGGCAGTGACTCGTCTCTAAGTAGTTTTGTATAATGCTGACTCCAAGAAACGGAAATGTGCCAAGTTTATATATTATAGACAGTGGTTAGTGAGGGGATATGGTCCAGTTAATACGGTATTAACGCAGCCGTGAAAGAATACCAAAAACGTAAGTACAAAACATATTTCATTTTAAACTCGTAATGTTAATCACAATAAATATAAACAAACATTCTAATATCTTACACCATAATTTGTTCCTTTTAAGTTCGTAGACTCTGAAAAAGACGTTACGAACTATCAATTATGATAAATTACGTAACTATCAAGTTAAAGAATGTACGCGGAAAATGTGTTAGAGTGATATAATGAAAATCTACACAACAGAAATTTTAATAGCCCATTAAACTGGCTACTGCGAAATAATGTTTCATGTTATAATAAATGTAAACATACGGTCATATGTTTTAATCCGTACTTAATTCTGTTTATTCAGAGTGAATCTTCTTTAATTTTAAACACGTTACGTAAATGTTACATACATGTAAACTATATACATATGTTAAGTATTTAACTTGTTTGTAATTTAAATCCAATTATTTATGTAACGGGAAAACAAACAGACACAAATCTCACATTATCCTTCAACCGTCCCACAAAGCACATATTAAAGTGGTTCAATATCAAATCCAACAAACTCCAAATTTTGGGGAAATTGAGTTATTGGTAGCACTGTAATCTGCAAAATCAGCTGAATATAATGAATATAAATTTTAGATTCAAAACATACAAAATCCCTACAATTTTTGCATGTAAACACATGCTTTAGTTTCAAACCTGACAATCTCCATGCTAGTTTGAATTTCAAATACAGCAATCTCCACAATGGCCAATCAGAGAGCATAATGGAGGCAACATGGCTGCCGTTTGCTTATATTATTATGTGATGTATTGATGTAAAGTGGTGTTGTTTACTCATATTTTGGATCTTTTTAGCATATTTTCTTACGTTAAAGTAATTATGGATGTACATACAAAAATTCTATCTGACGAGATGATATACTAATGTTATTCTTTTCAAAACCAAAATCAGAGGTAATTAATATTTAAATACAAAAATTTTAAAGTATTTAAAATTTACTGAAAGGCGACTGGTTTATTGTAAAGCTTTAATTTACCATATTATAACTGCAAAAATAAAATACAGTTATGGATACAAATTTAAAATAAATATCGATTTTATATGTTTAAATGTGTACAGACAACGAAGTTTGTTTAATCCAGTGGTTACTGTGTTCCAGTTAACTTTAAATGCCGCCAATAACTTTTTACGCAACAACATGACAGTTTAATCGCTTTCTATTTACCTTATGAACAATGTAACAAATACCTAATGATTTTGTTACCATACAAAATTGCACGAACGCGCATCGACAAGAGCGTTTAAATTGCATATCATTATACAGTATATTGTTTCTGCACCATTTCACGTGTTACATTATTCGCTAAAGCGATGTATTTTAACCAGAATTATTTCTGCAGTAAATCTAAATAATTAATTCGTACACCTTATCCACACAACACACAAATACTAGTAGTAAAAGCTGACAAATTACTAGTAGTGAAAGTCAATATGAAGGATAAGACGAGCAAAAATTACTGATTTATTTAAATTATAAATTTTTTTTGTTAGTTCAGGTAGAAAAACTGCCAAATGGATTAGTCCTAAAATCAGTTTAACTTGTGTCACGATTATGTAAATTTATTCACACAAATAACCTCTTCGGGCGACTTGGATGGTCAGTGGTGTTAAATCAGTTTGTACACAGATCACGTTAGCGCTTAATTTTTTTTTTATATATTATTTTTTGAAAACACGATTATTCACTTCGTACAAAGTCACTGGTTTTAGCGAAACTAGTCCTTAACAAGTTGTCGTTCGGCGCACGTGGCTTTTTTGCAGGACTACTCTACGTGACTAGAATGTATTAAGGACACAGAACTAATCTGACAACGATAAAGCTATTTATTTTTTTCAATTAATCGAGTTTTCTCTGTCGCCAGTAATAAGTACAGTACTTTTGATGCAGTCACATAAAGCTTTCCCTTGCCGATATTTGATATAAGATAATTTAAAAATAATTTTAATGGAAATTTCCTCAAACATACTAAAACATAATGGAAATCCGCAGAAACATTACAGCCAGTAATATACGATTAGCAATATAACCGTTAATATATTAGTTTTATAGTATTAATAGCTATATATTAGCTACAGTTATACTATACTAGCTGTATTTTAGCTACATAATTAACATTAAAGCTTACACTGAATTTTCTATAAGACAATAGACCATCTACCACATAGTCAGTGAAGGCAATATACGATTTATTTTAAGGTAATGTCGTAAACAAAAGGATAAGACGATTTTTTGCAAGAAACATTCTAAAAGAAATCAAGAACTCAGTCGGACAGAGTTATCCTTTAAACGATAACTAGCCGTTTCGCTTAAAAATCAAGTATCTATAACTCATAAAAACAAACATAATGTACTTGTGATAATATACATCAGGAAACAAATGAATAAAAGGAAACAGCATTTCAAATGGAAAAATGCTATTAAGTAAGAAGGAAAAGTGATGCAATATAGCTTGTTTTGAAGGTATAAACTATATTATATACCAACAGGGTATGGTCAGATGCCTTACAAAACAAGTCAGTTGAGTTACATAGGCACCGATTAAAGTTTAAACACACGCAACACACACATACACACACGCACACACACACACACACACATACACACAGTGTCCTTCAAATTTTCAACAGTAAATTCACAACAGTCATACTCTTATTGTCACTACGAATATGTCGTGGTCATAGTCTAGTCATTTGGATGTGACTCAATTAAATCTTTGATCCTTAAAATCAAGGTTTTCTGTTTTACAGATTCCCTTTCTTTAAATGTAACCAGTGACAGTCGAGGTGACGTGTAAGATGTCGGGGCATAGATAACTACTTACTTCTGTTACTTGCATTAGTACAAAGGCTATCCTATATTAAATTTCCACATATTATAATTAATTATGGCTTTCAATTAATAGTTTTCCATTAATACATTTTAAGGTTTTATACAAGCGCCAATTTATTTTCTTTAAAAAGAATGCACACACGTCTCATCAACTATGCCAACAGTGTCATTGTAAACATTCAAATAATACTAAACGATTATATTGCAAATTTTTCAGAGTTTAACATTTTGCTCAATCGGTTGTTCAGTTTGTAAAAGAGTATACCTGTTGCAATGAAGTGTTGATATAAGTCTACAAATTAAGCTTTGCCTCCAAATTTACTGTGAGAAACCGCGCCATCTAACGCATTTCCTTGATTGTGTTTTTGCAACACTTGAGTTTTTGATTCCTCCTCGTACGCTTTCCAACAGCTGACAAAAAATTATATTATAGTTAGAAACACCCCCGCTCAGCAATATGCATTCTAAAGTAAGACCATTCAAGTTTTTCTCTTCAATTTCTTTGAAACTGAGACACTGTTTTTACATATTTTGGTGAATGACATTATGGTATTTTTCCATTGGTAACTTTCACAATAAACAGGCCCTTCTGTTGAAAATGTTTGCGTTATTTTGTTGATGGAAAACAAATTTAGATTATTGTTTTCCAAAAGTATGCCTTTTAACTGTATGGCAGTTATTTATTTCAGTTATCTACTTCTGTTTCAAACGCATTTAGGCAGAATAGGATGGGCGAAGCGTAACGTGTTTTTAAACTTCAGTTATACGCTAACAGCTGTGCCATTTACTTGATGCGGGAAAGTGCAACTTGCCGTCAACGTATTTTAAGTACTAAGTACATATTGCGTGTTGCGCTGAAGAACGGAGCGTGTAAGACTACAACAAGAGAATGTCTGCTCTTAATGTACAGGTTTTTCATTTCCGGTCTCCGTTTGAAACACGACTCCAACTACCGTTTTCCAATTACAGAAACGAAAGAACGTACCTAGAGTTTATATTCCTTCTCACTCGATTTTTAGTATGCTTGTTTGGTCTCTTGTTGTAGAATTACCTCATTAGTTAACATAACTTGTAAGTAGTCTATTTTCTGCAGGTACCTACGCAAAATGTAAATGTGGGTATTCTAGTAACACTGCACATTTACAAAATATTAAAATATCTAGTCATAGTAAAGAACATATTTTGCAACACACTGATAACAGGCTATTTGGGTAGTAGAAAGAAATGTATTTTGATTTGCTCTAATATATTAGAAACATTTCTAAATTATCTTTTTGTTATTTGGAAACAAAACGCATTGCTGAGTCATTTTTCCGACAGTCGCAGAAACAAAGCTAGATCCAGCAAGTAACCATTGGAAGCGCTGGCACACGATAGTTTATTATTATAACTTAATCAGAGTTTTCTTGTACAATAAAAATGGGCAATAATCTAAAAACTATCAAAATATTATTATTTTTGCAACAGACAATATCATTTTCTTTTTAATCATATTTGGATGTTCATCGATGAATTCTACAGATTGGTAAACTGTTGCAAAAAAAAAAACTAAACAACGAGTAACATTTACAAACGCTTTATAACAACAATAGAGCAAAAATAGATTGAAACACTTCCACCACTAAATAGATTGAAGTATATCCTACCACTGCAACTACAAAAATGTATATAGGCCTACGTGGTTTCGTCCTTGTATACACGTTTGCAAGCGCTACCACGTACACTAGCACGTGGGACAGAGTAAATAACTTACTGAAACGCAAAATTTCTCTTTGAAAAACAATAAAACGATCGTTGACAAGTGGCGGGAGACTACAATGTGACAATGACCAAAGGAAGTGGTTAAGTGTTTCATAGCCAAAGCTTACGGACAAAAGAACAATGCCCTGCGCAAACAAGGAACTGTTATATCGCAACCCTGTTACCTACCAATTGTTAGGTTAAATAAATGTTACATAGTATTCTAAACTTGTATGCTTGTCTTAAAATAAAGTTTAGTCCCGTTAGCTACCTACCCACTAGAAAATAAAAATAATTAGACTGTTAGTGAAACTGTGTATTTTACGTCTATTTAATTTAACAGAAGGTTTCATGATTACACAAAAGCACAAGTTAGTGAATACAGGTATGAGAAAGTTACTGTCAGTTATAAAATTAATACAACTTAATTAGTTGAGGCTATGTAACCTGTGTTACGCGGAAACTGTTACCTTATAATCATAGAGATGGGATGATACCTTATGTGTGATATTAATTTTCATAAAATATGCATTTGCAAATGGTGATAAAATTTGGATGCCAGGCTGGCCTTTGAGATATGTTTTGGGAGACGACTGTAGAAATAATGATTTTACTTGATACTTGATGTCAGTTATATTGACCTAATCTGCACATATGTTGTACGCAATGCATTTTACGTTGACTTCGACCATTTTCTTAGTCCAAAAATTCACTGCACAGATAATGTTATTGAAAGCTACATTAAAAAAGCATTAAATTAAAAGAAAAATAATACTGGATATTTTACTACTTATCTCTTGAAAACGGTAAAGCAACAGCTGCAACAAACTTGAAAACTATTGAAAAACCAGCAAGGTTTTTGGAATCAGCTACTTAAAACTCGCGTTTATTACAAATGCAATATACAAGAAAAGAACTGCAAAAAGTAAACGTGTTTATAAACAATATCTGTAGAACAAGCATGTCGATAGTAGTCTACAGTAAGTTGAGTATTTAGAAATGGGTTATAATTAAGACAACTACATAACACTACGTCTGTCTACTGCAATGTTTAAGTTAATTAAAGTAGAATAAAGAGGAACAAGTCGGACAAATATACACTAACTAAAATTCTTATGAAAATAAATTTATTGTTCTCACAGAATTTAGTGGATACGATGCAATTACATTGAAAGTTAATTACATTAATGTATCAAATGTCTAAATCTGTAATTATAATTTTTGTTCATCTTGGTTATAATTCGCCTGTACACTTGACGTGAAGCTAACATGATGACAGCAAGTATTAGTAAATGTAATTGTTTTGAAAAACTAGAAAAAAAAAACAAAAATTAGTTAACACAAACATTATTAATTAAATACAGTAAATTCTATTTCCTATGATTTTATTATTCAGATGCTCCAACGTTTATATGTTCAGTGCTGGGATATTTGGATGTTAGAATAATTTGAAAAATGATATTCCTATGATTTTTATTTATACCAATGAAAAGTGCATTTTAGGTAAAACATTTCAACAAAGGAGATATTGTTTAATATGAAAAACAGCCCTTACATTAAATTGAAAATTTTTCATTTTTAGACATTTGAAATGGTAGAGGGACAAGACATAATATACTGTCATAAATTTTAACAAACAAGCAGGAGTAATGGAAGTGAAAGGAAAAATGTTCAAATCCTACTTCCAATCCTACTTTCATGTGTAGCAGACTTATTGTTCCAGGTGGCATTCACCCCGTAGGATGCAAATAGAATGCATGATGCATACAGAGCTATGAAATATCGAGAAACAATAGTTTAACTCTAATTCTATCGTAAAATTGAATTTAACCGCCTGGTGTGCTACATACATTCCAAAGCTTAAGGTTAAAACGAAAACAAAAATATGCATAGCAAAAGCCTTTGTGCTGGTAGACAACATTTTATCTAACATTATGTCAAACGTTTGTCATAAAATTTTAAAGCTTTTTGATTTTTTACTTCCATAAAGGGTGAGTTTTTAAATTCTATTTACACATGAGATTGAAAGATTAAACTCGACGGTTTCATGGAGATATTGTTTTCTTCAAACAAAAATCACGTCAGAAAAATTCACAAAGCTGTTAGTCACGGCTTAATCAAAACTGTGTCAAATACTGTGTTGACACGTTGAATTTTCACTGTACAATTCCTATGTGTTAGAATAAGTGAAAGCTTATAGCCGCCCGTAAAAACGATTTAGCTGTTTTCAATAAATAATGAGATCACCAGACAGTAAGGGTTTAGACACACACACACACACACACACACACACACACACACACACACACACACACACACACACACACACACACACACACACACACACACACACACACACACACAATTAATACTGAAATTTGTGTATGTTAGTAGTAGTTGCAACACTGTGCATTTTCAATGGACCAAATCTGCAAAGATGCTTAAGGGCACTCGGGAAATAGAGAAACAGTATTTTGCTAGACGTTTAAAAATATTTTGTTGCTTCGATTTACTTATAAAAACTGAACGATTGGAATAAATTTATATTTAATCCTAATGTCTTCTTCTACACATTATGTTACATTTCATGAAACATGCAAAACTGTCAAGTATGTGTTATACAATTTTGTACACTAGTAATGCTTTGTTACTTTCGCACTTAATAAATAACTAAGCTAAACCCAATTTGAGATAACTAATGTTCTATGCACATAATGTTATATACATTATAGAATATACTTCCAGTTTGTGTTACTATGTAATTTATATTATTCTCTTATAAGGTACAGAAAAATAGCACAATAAAAACACGGTTTTAACTACAGTCTATATTACGCGTAATAATTTGTACAATTAAACACGTGAAAATGATAATTATGAACACTCAGTTTTTTATCGTAATCATATCTCCAATTTTCTGATTATTAACAATATTATTATTACTTGAAGATTATAGTTACTGGTCATGATTACTTCACATTTTCCTACCACGTCAAAGATAACTGAAGACTATACTTGCCCAGATCTACACACAATCGAGATATTGAGGTATTATATTCAGAAAAGCATAGCTATCAGTTAACGACTAAAACATAATACTGCCTCCAATACGTATTTATTTTTGCTATGAAGACTAGTGATATAATGTTTTAAATCTTCTACCTCACACGCGATCGCGTGATTTATCTACCACAAATTTTTTAGTGAATACGGAGGATCGTACATACCATGCAGGATAGAAGGCAGAGAGTCTCTGAGAACTCGCCCGAACACAATTCAGCCGTGGACAGAAGGAAGAACTGAAATTATGCAGACAATATTGATATTAAGAGTGTCTTAAGCATCGTTCTCTCTGCAGTATTTCACAAAAATTGTTTACGCTGTCGTTTTACGATTTAAATTGTCGCTATCCTGTAATACGATTTTTTTTAACAAATGTAAGGTCTGTAAACGTTGGTTATATCTTCATACTCTGAAGAGTACGTTCAAGCTACAAAGTGGATCTACTTATGATGAAAATTTATAGTCCTAATACTTACACAGTTTATGCTAAACTTGGCTGCACGACTTGTGATTAGTTATATTAGTTAGTTATATTACTATTTATTATATTACTTAGTCATATTAATTAGTTATATTACAGTAAATATAGACCTACGGAGCACTTCAACCTACCTAAGGTCTCGGTGCGCTAAATGCATGAAGCTGTCAGTTCTGTTCATATTAACATCCTCCAGCAGCTCTTCTTGTTAACCGTTATATACCATGTTACCATTCAGCGTTACTGAATTTTTCTTACATGTGAGTTCCAGAGGATAAATGGTTTACAAATTCAAAGTATTGTATATTTACAACACGATCAATCTATTTTAATATTTATGATTTGTCTTGTAAAGTGAGGCACTTTTCTAACAACTCTTTCAATATTTCATTACCTACATGTGAACGCAAGTAGGAGAAAGAATTTTGGTTACTGTATCGATCTATGGTCCTCTGATTTTATGTATTGATCTATCCTATTTAAGTCTGCGACCCTGACAAATTTATTATTTTTGTCTTTGATTACTTTGCGTCCTTTGATTGTTTGTTCAAGGAATCGTGTTTCAGTTTCAGTAACATATTTCTAGAACAATTATAAACAAATGTAAACAGTACATTTACTTCTCAGTTGTATAACACTTAATTTTAGGAAGCAAAGTACAGAATGGTAACACGTGTTTTCCTTATCTGTTACACGACAGTCTTTCTCTTCGTATGTATTTCTTCGCTCCAATTTTTAAGATTTAACGCAACAAAATAAAATTAATACGTGTAGGAGTAAAAATTTAAATTACTCTTAGGAAAGTTAAAATTCAATTTATAGTATAAAATTTATACGTAAATCTTTGTCTACTCTTTGTGTCATTTTATTAAAAATCTTGAGTCCATGGAATTAGACAATGTTGCTATAATCTTCAGGTACGCGGATTAGAACTATTTAAATTTGAAAACTAACCGTTGGATGTCGGATGATATAGATCAGCTGCAATGGTTCCTACAAAAAATAAATTGCAACACTACAAGTTTTGTTTGATTTCATTTGTGTGTGTGTGTGTGTGTGTGTGTGTGTGTGTGTGTGTGTGTGCGTGCGTGTGCGAGCGCGTATAGAGAAGAGGATAGAGAAGAGGAATAGAGAGAGAGAGAGAGAGAGAGAGAGAGAGAGAGAGAGAGAGAGAGAGAGAGAGAGAGAGAGAGAGAGAGAGAGAGAGAGTGAGAAAGAGAAAGGGAGGAAGAGAACAGGTAACGTAAGGACCGACTCCTTAATGTGTTTAAATTAATCATGTAACAGTTACTAACAACGAAATACCCCCACGAGCACGCGTGTTTCGAACAGCAGATTGATAAAGACAAAGCAAAATGAGATTGGTAATGAGAAAACTGAATAAATAATTTGCTAAGATATTTATTTCACAAAGACAATATTTAACATACTTCAATTTTCTTTGTGTTCCAATACTAAAATATGCACAGAATTGCGAAAATAATATTTAACATTACGGTATTCAAAACTACTTTATTTTGACCAGATTTCTATTTAACTTTGTACAGTATATTTATTATGATTATAATGAGTAATTAAACTAAGTTTATAGCGGATTTTATCACTAGTGTTTTACAATATAGTTTTATGATGTTATTATTAAGATAATAAAGTATGATAGTTTGGTTTAAAAAATGTTTTTCCTTATTAAAACCCACATTTCAAACTAGATTTATATATGTAAACGTATTCTTGAAATGCAGCAATATTTGATGAAGAAATTAACTTTAATTTAAAAAACAATTTTATTTGAAAAATAATTTTTTACGTAATTTTAACGTTAGAAAGAAACTCTTAGTGATCGTCCATTTTGTCAAATACATTCAAACTGAAATAGATTTATCGTAGTTAAATCCGGTCTTTGGTCGTTTCAGTAATAAAATGTGAATAGCGACTGTGTGCCCAAAAAACTTTTAAAGTCCAGTACTGTTATGTGTCTAACTAGATATTAGTTGTACTGCCAGTTGTAGAAAATATATGTGCATTATTGAGAGATCTAAGCTCTGAATGTCAATGTCTGGTGGTCGGACAAATTTTGCTATCCTGGAAACTGTTTTATGACAGTTTTTGTGTATGACTATTGCTACCACTCATCTCAACACAACTCAGTTGTGTAGTGAAAACCGAACGTGACACAGGCTCTGAATATAAACTATAAATAAATCACTATACTTTGGTGTATTTGAAGAAAACAGAACAGTGTTGGTGCTAGAGTTTATGTTTTAGTTTTACCTGTATTATTTCATTGATGTATTTAAATAGAATCTGCAAACAGTTGAGTGAAATTTAAAAATATTCTAACATTAAAATTGTATGATGAAACTTACATTTAAACATATGTCATTCTGAGTTTAAAAACGTTTACCTATACACCAACTAGCTTTCTTGATAGACGTTGGGGAAATAGCAAAGTTCAGGAGGAATATTTTCTTACCAGAGTGTTTAATGATTGAGTTACTTGTACAGTTATCCTATTTATCTGTAAGAATGAATTATTGGTATAATCATTTTATTTTACTAGCCTTGGCGTATTCAATTGACTACATATTATATAGAGTGTCTTAGTATTATAGTAAAGGGCGGAAGAGTGTTCTGAGTGTGCAGGAGGTTTGTAGTCACTATGCTTTTGTAAGCTGTTAATTGCAGTTTAGAACGCATTTATGCGTAGTGCAAAGTGATTTTAAGTGATTATATGCTGTTCATAGCTGGTAATAATTTCTTGAAAACCCGTGGTATTATCTAATAATAAAATAATAAAATGTATTTGTATGGATATTATCGTTTCCATACCAAGTCTATGACTTCGAGATGCTTGTTGTTGTCACTTGTTTGTTGTTTTATTGAGCTTTTGCAAGTAATGCGTTATTCTTATCATGTATTAAGCTACTGTTCATTAACACAGAACATTTTTGTAAATGTAGGAATGAGAGTATCCATTCCGTTGATTAGTCTGCAGATAACCAAATAGTAATACCGCTACTTGTTTTCAATCTATATTTTGAGACAAGATTGCCCCAGCACAATTAAAATTTTCTGTGTTTCATTTCATGGCACCATAGACCACAAAAGACCTGCTTAGTAAGGCATCCTGTCATTCTTTTGGAAAATTATGAAAAGAACAATAACTGAATTTGATGTGTATAAAAATGCATTGCCAACAAATTTATTAATCATTCACCCTAAACCTTTTGTAAACGGATCCCAACATGTCATATTGTAATAATTTCGGCCAATCTGCCATATTGCCAGTACAGACATTTTGGCATTAAGTGAAACGTTATTTCGAACAAACTGCTGACAATTACGTTTAACAGCTAAAATCGTGCACGACACACGTTCTCCTGGTGAGTCTAATATCTATACTAAATATCTTGTATAAAATACACAACACCCAAGAACAAAGATGTAAAATATTTTAAAGCTGATGAAAAGTAGTTTTGTTACACCAAACTCTTACCTAGCTTCGAGTTCATAACCTACACTAACTCAGACCCTGCACCCATTATAAAGGCTGTTCGTGTTCATTAGCAAACTAACTTGTCACTAGGCGGATAATTTTGAAGGTTACGTCCTTCGTCAGTACTGACCTATGCTTTGTTATACTGACATAGTTATATTAACGGTATACTTCAAGCGTGAAACAACACGACGGTGAGCCTGTAAACGGATATTTTTCTCTGTTTCCTTGCGGATACCGTAACAATGTATTCTTGGTAATCACTAAACGATTCCAGTTGTGAGAAAAGTTTTGAATCACAACTGTTAGTTTACATTACTTTTGTTATTAAAATTATATACGAGCCATTACCAACTAGTGATGATACACAGCTACTATACTGATATAAATGATATTTCACTGAATTTATGAAATTGTAATACAGTTTAAAAATTTAGTTAGTGTGTTTATAATTTACCAAAATTATGCTTAGTTTCTACCAAAGTGACTGTATGTGACATACTTCACTGCAGCGGTAATCGAAATCTAATTATCTTTATTATAAAAGACATCAATATTGGTCTTGTATTGGTAACTGTATTATAAATATAAAGTAATTTAACTGAGTCAAAAAAATCATTAAATTAAAATTTTTGAACGTAAATTATATTTGAATGACAATAATACTGGCATTATTTCATACAATTTAAGAACACAACAATCTTTAGGATACCATTAAAAATTATGTGTGTCTATTGTTATACGTCTAACACGAGGGCACAGTCACGCATATAATGTTTATATTTTATCTGACGCAGAATACATAAATTCTGCGTATATATTTCGATATTATATAATCTTTATTGATTTATATGATTGTAAATAATACTATTTAAATATATATTTAATGGCAACATTTGTTTATGAGAACTATAATTGTTTAGGAGGAAGAGTCGAATATAGAGAATTTTGTAGTGCAGAACATAATTCTAAGCGAAGTCAATGAAAAACCGTTTATGTTATTACGAAAAACGCATTGTACAAAAAGTAATCCATGTTACACATCATTTAAACAAAGTTAGAAAACGATATCTTATTACGGCCTAGCAATAACGTTCCTACTGTAAGCCTATGAAGTATCTGTTGTTTACAAATGCATTCATTACTTTGCCGCGCATGCATATGTGTTGTGTGTGACTGTGTTCTTGGAGCAGTCTCAGCCCAACGTATTCTAGTTCTTACATTTTTTTATTTCAAAGTATCCCGATTTTATGTTTTAACGTATGTGAATTTTCTCACTCTGTTACATTTCGACGGCATAATAATTTCTGAAGTCTTTTTTTAGGCTTTATTTGGTTTAGTGGCCAATATTGTGCTATGAAATGAAACAAACAGGCAATTTCGATGTCTGTTATGCACGCGCTATTAAGAAACGTATGAATATTCAGTGTTATATTTGTGTGTGCTAAAAGTGTTATAATTGTGTCAGCTGATGTCAATGTACTATGAAATTGATAAATTTCTTATAAACAGTTTATTCTGTTTGTGGAGTTAATAACACCGTACGTGAAAAGTCGAGTGTTACTTGACGCATATACTGTAACATTGCTGCATATTCCCCAACATCTGGATCCTCATTGTTCTGCGCTGTTTATGATTATTAAAATCGGAGCGCGTCAACGTTCCCAGAGGTTATTAAATTTGAAGTAAGCGTGTGCGACATAGGCGAATGAATGCTGCTTAGCATAATACTAAATAAAAGTTATGACAGAATCCTTTCAGGAATGGACTTATAACTCTAGTTGTCTAAGCGTGACCCAGTCAAAAATTGTTATGGCGTGCATTTGCTGTTTTGAGTGATTCTGACTGTAGAGAGTAGACTGGTATGTTACATAGTGTTGGAACTTACTATATAGTATATATATATATATATAGTATATATATATATATATATATATTGTAATGTAACAGTTTATTTACGAGTGTTGATAAGATGAGAAAAATTGTGTACTCGTCTTATTTAATTACGCCCCACGTTTGTAAGCGCCATCTGTAATATAACAGTGTATTCGTGGGTTTTATTTTATTTGTTTTGAAGAGTTCAGTAGTGCAAATTGACCCCACTTGTGTCAAAACGGATCTTGTTGCCGCAATCGATAGTGTCCTCGAGCGATAGTTCTTCTTCCATATACATCGGTCCGTTCGCTGCTCACTCTCCTGTTGATTTACCTGTAAACCTTTTATTTTTCTACAATGACAACTCCTTTTGTCCCAAATAACAATATTTATTTGTATTTTAGTTATTTAGAGAAATGAACAGTCGACTTGTGTCGATACAAAATATTGGTCGGGTCGACTCCACCGCTCAATTCGACTTTTACACTAACAAGTTTCAATAAACAAATTATTTATAATAATATATTAATTCTCAGGGTTTAAGGGTTCTTTGTGACTGCCATTGAATTCAGAGAATACATACAAAAATACAATACCTTACAAGATAAGTAAAATTTAAAAATTTTAATACTATATGTTATTATTTTCCGTTGCCAGGCAACAAGGCTATATTGGCAAGATGGCCGCTGAACCAACTGACCACGTGCTGTTACAAATTATTTTAAAATAAATGGTTTAGTGTTCACAGTTTTAGTTTTTAAGGTTTTCCTTCAATAAATGATCACTGGTGTTTTTCTGTAAGTGTAGTTAGTGCCTACGATAGTGTTGTGTAATCGTACCTGTAGTGTGGTTAATAGTTAAACTTGGCGTCACTCACAGACGTTATGAAAGTGCGTTCATTATAGGCAGTCAGGATTTTCAGAGTTTCTGCGTTCAATTGTAGTTTTATTTTAATTATTTTCGTCTTCTTATCTTCCACAGTATTTATAGCTTCTATTGGTTATTATTTTTCATTGCCAACGGTCCAAAAAACATTACTATTATTTAATTAAAATTTTCTTCATCAGAGGTGATCTTCCCTCTGCAAATGGTTAATAATACAATTCTATATTCCTGCTTTTCCATCAACGGTTTCGTGCCCTCACAATACTGGCCTGTGATTGGTCAAAACTGAGAGTTCATAAGGTCACATGGTCAGTTTACAAGATTTAAATGTTCATTTGCCTATAAGAAAAATACTCCTTTTTTAGCTTTAAGTCTCCTAAAATTTAAAGTATATCATGTAATTGTGAACATTTTGTTACCTTATTTTATATAAATTGTTTATTATAAAGGGTGGTTTCCCACCTTACAAAATTTCTAACTCTGGGCCTACACTTTTAGTTTACTGACAACATTTACTAATTTGTTATATTTTACAATTTACATTTGTTATTACTGAATCTCTGATTATGAACCCTTTTTCTGATTTTAACTATTCACTAAACGAGTCTGGACCCTTAACATTATTTGAACAATGGTTACAATAAAATCCTTTAACATATTATTTAATATATTGCTTATATGGCCTAGATTACAATTATAAAATGATAAATAATGTACTTAATGTTAAAACAATAATTTAATAAGAATAATGACTTAATAGGAACAATAACTTGATAGGAACAGAATCATCCGGCATGCTATGTTTTTGGGTATGGCCTACATGGTGTAATATTGTATTTTACAATTAGTCACAAACATTAGTTGACTGGCATACTTATCAGCCATCCCATTAATCTTAATCATTACTAACTTTAACTAATCAATGATTATATTATTGTTCATGGGTTTTCTGTCCCTAATATATCACCTTCTGATTCTGTTCATAGGCTCTAAATATTTTTAATAACATAGTTTATGAATGTCGGTCATAAGCCCTGGCATAAAACATAAACATAACTGGTTATGCCAAAACCTTTATAAACATCTTAACTTTATTCTAAACTCCCATCACAACTCCCTAATAATATGGTCCTTGGGTTTTCTTTTAACATAAAAGTATTTAACCCATACCTTTTCCATTTCCCCCTCACTGACACTTTTAGTTTGAGAATATCACTTGTACATCACTATATAATATCAGGGATCACTAACTTTATCTCCCACTCTTTCACATTTACTTAATTACACAAAGGATTGTATGTATATTATATACTTACTATAATACATTTTAATTAGTTATTTTATTATTTGCATTGTAGTTTTTCCTCTTATCATTTATATTGGACAGTCTTTTTTTCTGTAACTACGGGTTGTTTATTTTTATTTGGTTTATGTGGATAACATAGGCCACTTTGCCTACTGAATTGATCCGTTTTAGTTTTGGGATGGGGCTACTATTATGTTGCATTACATATGCTCCCCCACCAAAACATGTTTATTTTCCTTAGCTGATTATGGAAAAATAACTGTTAATCTCCTGTTTCTTACATCTTTCAAAATATTTTTTCATTTCGGACACATTGTATGTGCCCTTCACTTTGTTATTGCTTGGATTGGCCAAAACATAGGTGTTATTACTGTTGTCTTTGATTACCACAAATGGTCCATGGTATAGCAGCAGAAGTTTTTTCATTACACCTTCCGTACCACTGGGCTGCTGTCTATTTCGTATAAGCACTCTTTCTCCGACTACAAATCTGAGTTCTGGTATCCCACTATTTCTTCGCTTACTTTTCCTCAGCGCTATCTTGTTTCGAATTCTACGGTATACTCGTGTAATATCTAATTCTTCTTTAGGCATCTCGGGGAACGTAATTAATTGAGTGAGCTCACGCGGTGGTGGTCTGGAAAACATCATCTGATATGGGCTGAGTTCCAGCGTCTCATGGTATGCTATATTTAAAAATAGTTCGGTATTGGTCACGTGCTCGCTCCAACTTTTGTGATTGCTCTGGCAATAGGTCCTGAGAATGTGGCCAACTTCTCGCAATACTCTTTCTGCAGGGTTGCTTGAAGGGTGATATATGGAGGTTTTGTAAGTTTTTATCCTTCTAGCTAATAACGCTTCTCTCCATCGCTTGCCCTTAAACTGGGTTCCATGGTAATACAACGTGTCACCTACGTTATAACATCGGGAACCTGTGCATACTTACCTCTGATCAATAGCACGGGCTGCCATACTCGTAATCAACTTTTAATTACTAGATAAACCAGCAGTAGTTATAACTAAAGGAACTTTTACATGGGGGTCTGATGATTTATTCACTCACTGTTTTAGTGTAAAGTAACGACATCTCTTTATTAAATCGTTACTACAACAGCTCTACATAAATATTTCCATATAAGGTTTTCTGAATAAGAGATTACAATTTATAACAGATTTTGGTAAAGAACTGGGGCAAAACACATGGATTTATCAGTGCTAGCTTTATTCACGGATCCGGGACCTTAAACTTGTTTATGAGTTAAGCTCGCTTATTTATATTCTATAATACTATTTGGGGGGGCCATTTGAAGAATGGACTTAATCTAAAAATTTGTATCAGTGAAGCTATACATTTACATCAGCATTATTCGGTACTACAAATATTTTGAATTCTAAAACATACTACATCTTATAAAGTGGTTATCATTAAAGTCTTTCTATTTTCTTTTTATTTCAACTGTCTTTAATAATTCATTGGTTACAATTTTAATTAATCACGGAGAACAAGTCTCCGTGTCACCTGCCATATCCATCAGTTTACTTGTAGTCAGGGTCCTTGATCCTTATGGTGTTCGTCAGCGGTTGATCTTAAGTGGAGATAACTTTACTGTTGAAGTTCCTGAAGTTGTTAGTTCATAATGAAGTAGCGTGGAGGTTCTCAGAAGTCTCGTAGTTAAACATCGTTAGTAGTATAAGTGCCGTAAATGTTCTTGTTTATTGCAGAATCGCACGTCACATTATTTTTTATAAAAGTTCTCACTTTTGGTAGCTCGTACCATATTATTTGAAACAACATAGACGTCTTACAAAATTAAACAAATGAGATGTCATCCCTTACACAGTTATTTATGCATTTCGGTTTTTTAACATTTAGACTACTACCACACTAATTTGGCAATACTTTTGCTACACATTGTTGTCACTGTCTTCTAAATACAAATATTCTGTCTTTTTCTGAGACATGGTTCAAGCGCGTGTTTTCTACGCGAGCGCTTCATCTCGACTCACTACTATGTAGGAAGGGTCAGTTAATCGCGCGGAGTTTACGCGTCGCAACAAAATAGTTCCACATTTATTCTCTATTTAAGGGGTTAAAGTTTGACCTTTTAATTATCCAAAGATATTCTTAATTACAGACTTCATTACAGTACACTACTGTGGTCTTGTTTATTTATTTAGTTAATATTAATTTTCAAGGATTAATAGTTTGTTTAGGGGTTGGTATTCAAGTTAATTCCGGTTAGCGCATGTCTATGCAGGGTTAATTAACAAGGGTTTCCTTATCTGTACACTCGCATTCCTTTTATTGTATTATTAAAACTCTTTATTAAATATTATTATGATTTATGATAGCGATAAAATTTAGTTTAAATGTGCTTATAATTAAAATTTAAAATTTCTCAGCATTTACATTACCTATTTATTAATTATTCTATTTTTAATTAATGAAATCGTCACATACTCAGCCGCTTAAAACAGACTCCGGCTGGGGGAAATATATGTTATTTGGTCAGCAATGTACTGGGAGTATGCTTGGGGATTACCGTGTGAAATTTCCTTGGTACTCATTTTCTTTCTTTCGTGAAGTTCCCTTTATCTCGTTTCTTAAAGGCTAATTTAATTTTATTTCTTACTACTAATTTCGTAACCTCACAACATCGTGGCCCGACTGATTACATTTTGCATACTCTAACTCTATTAGTTAGCTTTCTGCACTTTCTTTAACCCTTGTAAAGAACTCTTTCAGTGCGGCACCGTTGTGACTTTGTTACGTTTCTTATTTCTATCTCTTAATACTACTAAGGTAATCTAAAGTCGATCTCATACTCGACCCTAGATCCTTTCTTAACTCTAATTGCTTACTTTACTGATATAAGCGGAATTTCACGAAGGGGAATCTTTATTTACTTTAAACGATCAGCAGTTACAAACTATACAAGAGGGGACAAACACTTTTACACAATGAGCGTTGTATATACACAGGGGTGGTGGCCATTGTTTATCACTTTAGGATTTCATAACAATTGAGGTCGCTTCCTACAATTCTTAACACGATTATTTCCTGCACGAACGAGTTTGTCTTATACTGGCAGCTGGGGAATTATTTTTCAAACAGACCACAACCGGGTGTTTACACTATTCACATATACTTTTATTATTAATTCCTTTTTACTTATTTCACTAATACACTTTTATAACACGTTAGTATAATTTAAGATATTATTAAACTTTTTATTTAAAGGACTTATCATTTACTTAAAAATTTTATAATTTATATTTTTTTTTATTTAGGACACGTTTATATACTTCGATTTAATTTTACTTAGTTTGAAGGTTAACATTTTACATTTTTACGGGGTAAGGGGTTGAACACTTTATTTACAATAGAGATAGTAGTTTTCGCACACTAAAACTTATTCTACTCTTTCTTGTTTTTACACATAAACGATTAAAGTTCACATTTAAAATTTACATGGGTAGTGAGAGAAATAAATTTCAGAGGAAGAGAAATCTCACACAGGCGTCAATATACATTCAACGAAGGGGGAATTTCTCGGTTACTACGCACAGGATGATACACGCTTCTTATAACAATAGCACAATCGAAGAGGGTTGGGTATTGTCTAACTCAACTTTGCGGGAGGTAACTATGACAGTTTTACACAGGCGTGGACAAGAATTTAACCAGTCAGATTTTGTTTACAAACCGACACGTTGAGGAATGAAATTTTTGACAAGTACGTACCTGATGTTGTTTCGTATACCTGTGGCGTTAAGTTAACATTATGTAAATTCCTATATCTAATTCACAATTAAAGTTACCTATTTACTATAATAATAATTATCATTTTTATTTTATTTAAAATTTTAGACATATATTAAAGTACAGCGATAAAATTTAGTTTAAATGTGCGATTTATTAAAATTTAAAATTCTCAGCTTTTACATTACCTATTTATTAATTATTTTATTGTTAATTAATGAAATCCTCACAGTCCGTTATCACTGATTCAGGAGTGCCGACATCACTGGTGTACTTTTCCAGTACTATTTTGACAATGACTTTAGTTGAGGCCTTGCTGATTGGATACAGCTTGGTATACTTGGAGAAATGATCCCATATTATTACAATATATTTGTATCGGTGTCTGCCACCGCTTCTTGGAAAAGGTCCGCAAATGTCGAGGAATACCTTCTCTAATCTTCTGTTCGACGTAATGGTCATGAACTCTCCTTTCTTCTTGGCATTGTTTACCTTCACTTTTTGGCATATCGCACATTTCTTCACTATCATCCTTACCTTTTTTGTTCATCCCCTTCATGTACAAGTGTTCTTCTAACGCCTTGACTACTTTGGATGGCCCCATGTGCCCATACATCTGGTGATAATTATTCACTATTGATTGTTCTAATGACTTTGGTACACTTAACTTCCATCGATTAATTTTAATACTTGGTTTCGTGAAGACTAGCCCATCATGAAGTTGATGGTATGCTGTTACTATAGGGTCGTTATTTTCAATGCGTACTATAATTCTAGCCAGTTTTTGGTCTAATGGTTGTTCTTCCCTGATAGTGCTTAAAGTGTTTGCTAATTATTCTCTGCCTGCTAATGAATAATATACCTTGCCAATATCCTCTGTGTCAGGTTCGAAAGTTCCCTTTTCTAAATTTATCCTTGACAAGGCGTCCGCAATCACATTCTTTTTCCCCGGTACATACTCCCAGGTGATGTTATACTCCTGTAGAGCCAGGACCCAACGAGCTAGCCTCCCATGGCTCAATTTACATCTTTGCAGAAACGAAATTGATTTGTGATCAGATCTTACTGTGACCGGGTATCCCAAGATGTAAGTGCGAAATTTGTTGCAAGCGAATACTACGCTTAGAAGTTCTTTTTCTGTAACATTATAGTTACGTTCGCAATGGTTTAGTATTCGACTGGCAAAACTTACAACCCGGTGATCTCCTTCACTATCTTGTTGACGAAGTTCTGCACCTAAATTTGTATCACTTGCATCACAATTAATGTAGAACCCTTTTCCGAAATTGGGATGATGTAGCATGACTTCTTCTAAGAATATTTTCTCGATTAGATTGAAAGTTATGTCATCTTCACTACTCCATTTCCATTTGTACTTGGACGATAGCAGATGTTTGAAACGGGATGTTAACTCAGAGTAATTCTTTCGGAATTTTCTGTAATAGTTACAGACCCCTAGGAAGGACTGTAACTGCCTGATATTCTCAGGTTTGGGGAACTTCTGAATGGCTTCCATCTTCTCTGGAACTGTGGTTATGCCTGTTTCTGAGAGTACAAATCCTAAAAATTGTAATTCGTTAGTCAATAATTTTGATTTTTCAATTTTTAGTGTGATAGCTAGTTGGTACTTTGTTGGTAGCTAGCCTTTGTAGAACCATCTCTACACGTTCACAATGCTCCTCCCATGTGGTGGACGTAATCAACAAATCATCTACATACACTGTGGCGAACTCTAGTACCTCTCTTCCTAATATCTGGTCCATGACCTTGACAAAAACAGCAACAGAATTTACCAGACCAAATGGTAATCTTTTAAACTGATAGTTGCGACCATCAAAAATAAACGCAACATACCTCCGGCTGTTGGGGTGTAGCTCAACTTGCCAATATCCGCATACGGTGTCGAGGATGCTCATGAACTTGCAGCCTTCAAATTTCTTCATAATTTCCTCTATTTCGCCCGGTGATGTTCTATCGTTCACAATATTCCTGTTTATCTCCATGGCGTCTAGACACAACCTGACCGCCCCATCCTTCTTCTGCACAGCGACAATTGGACTGGTGTACGGTGACGAACTGGTTTCAATAATGTCTTGTTCCAACATTCTGTGTATCTCTTTTCTGACTGCTGATTTATGTGTTTGAGCAATGGGGTAGGATTTTTTATTAAATTTTATTGGGTTGTGGAATTATAATTCACAAACAAAGTTCTTCGCCTTCCCAGGTAGATCTGAGAAAGTGTTTATGTATTTCTTGTACACATTTACCAACCGTTCCTTTTGTTCTAGTGTAATTTTTTCTCCTCTGGTGACTTGGAATGAGTATATTTCGTTCAATTTTTTGTTCCATTCTTTATTTTCAGGATATGTTGATCTTTGAAGTGGTGTCCTAAACTCCTCCCTCTCATCTTGGATCAAGGTGAATGAATGTCTATTGTGTATGGCACTATTCTGGCCTAAAATTTCACTGGACCATTCACCCTGTTCGTTGGTCAGTGTTATTTTCTCACTGCCAATATCAATAATTGCTGAGTGGCGCCTTAAAGCTTCGCACCCAATCATAACCTTAAACGGTAAGCCTTGGGCCACCAGGAACACCACTTGGATCACCCTTCCGTTGCTCGATATCATCTATTGGTACCTGTTGTCTTACTGACTTGTTCATTATTTGCCAGTAGCACCTACTATCACCATATTATTAATTGGTAGGGTTGGTATTGGTTCTTTACTTATTGTTTTAATTCTATTAAACTCCACCTTGTCAATGAGCGATACATTCGCTCCTGTATCAATTATAATTTCAGTTGCTACCCCTTGCAATTCAGCATTGATAAAATTTATTTGATTGTTATCTTTCTTTTCTGAGTATTGTCCTTCTTCCATAAGGTCATTTCTTACGTTCCTTAAATAATAGTTTTCATTGATCATCTTGACTTTATTTCTTGTAATATCTTTGTTTATTCGCCCATCCAATTCTCGCAGTGATGGGCCGGTCATAGTTCTCACTGCTGTGTCTAGTTTTCCCCCCTGTCTACTTGCTGAGTACTTGTTATGGTTTCTCCAAGGTTTCTTGGAGAACGATCTCGGGAGCTTCCCCTCCTGGGTTGGTTTCCTTCCTCTTCATCTCTTCTATTGCTATTATTCGGATACCTCCGGTCATTGTTGATATTGAGTCTCCATTCTCGGTTTCCGTCACTATTGTTTTATTATTTTGGCTGCTGCCATTATTTTGGTTGCGGCTATTATAATTGCCTTGGTTATTTCTATAATTATTATTATTATAGCCATTACCACCATTTCGATTATTACTGTTATTTTCATGGTTCCCATTTCGGGGCTGCTTTGACCTTGGTTGTTGGTCTCCCCAATTATCTCCCCTGTCCATCTGGGATTGGTCATACTGCCTCCTTGATTTTCTATAATAATCTTGGTGTTCATAACTCCCCAGCAGTCTTTCCATATCAGCTATGGTCTTGATCTGGCTGCATAGTGTGGCTTGGACACTCCCCTCATCAAAGTGGTGTGCCATTTTGGTAATTAAGCATTCTTCAGGAATCTTTGGTTCTAAATTGCGTGCTACACACACCTTCCCGAGAAAGTAGGCTGTCGGTGACTGGTAATTGGTGGCGTTGTACCTTCCGTGGCAGAGATTATCTCTGATTATATTCTGTACTGACTCTGACCAGTATTTTATTCTGAAGGTTTGTTTGAACCCCTCATACGTCGTTATTTCATTTCTGACGGCCGACCACCAGTTGTCGGTTATCTCCTTGAAACTGTCATCCAGTAGATTCTTAATCATTGTCCAGCGGTTCTCTTTGGTTCTCTGTAGACATTCGTCCACCCGCTTTAGGAATTCCACTGTGTTCCTGCGATAATTTTAAAATTTATATTCTCTCTGTTGTCCAGCATATTATGTTGAACACTGCAGGCTGGTCTAGCTCACTCTGTCGAGGTCTTCTCTCAGGTTCTTCAATTGCACTTCCTGGATGTTATCAATTCTTCCTGTACTATCCTTCATTTGGTTTTTTACTCTGTTCATTTCCTCATTAACTCGTTCTATTTTTTCTGAGGTGTTAGTTTGTAAATCTTCCAGTCTTTCTTGTGTTCCTTGCTGTACCTCTGCTATCCTAACTTGATTGATGTTGTCTGCTTGGTCTATTCTGGCGTCTAACTCTGCTCTGATCTGTACAATTGTTTCTTTGTTTTGTTCCACCTTTTCGACTATTTCGGCTGTTTGTTGCTTCCTTTTTTCATTATATTCCTCTACCCTTTTGCCAAGAGTCTCGTTGATATTTTCAATTTTTTCATCAATTCGTTTCAAATCTCCCTTTTGTCCATCAATAATTTCTCTCAACTCTTTGTTGGAGCTCTCAATTTTCTCGTTTATTCTCCTAAAGTCTTCCTTAGTACTCTCATTTGTACTATATATTTTCTCATTTATTCCTCGAATTTACTTTCCAAGTTCTCACTAGTTTGTTTATTTTGTTCCTCCTGTTTCCAAAAGTTTTCATCAGTGTTTTCCTTAACGCTATATATTTCTGCTTTCATTTGTTTTAATAAATCTTCTCTGAAGATCTCGTTTTGTTTCCTGGAGTCCTCATTTATTTCCTCGATTTTTTTCAAGCTTTCATGAGTACTTTTAGTACGTAGGCTTTCACGGCCGGTGTCATTATAATTATTTAAAACTTCCGGGCTGAAAGGCCGTGGTCGAATGCTTGATGTTCTGCAGCTAGACGTTTCGGCCACACCACCGGTGGCCATCTTCAGTAGCAAAAATTGTTCGAATTAGGGTGGTATGACGAACAAGTCGCCCAATGAACTGGGTACAAGCAACAGTGAGAGAAGGCTACGTTGTTTCTATTTATAACTTTTTGGCCGCTTACGATCACCGGGTAATGTTTGATGAAGCCCGGGTGTTGTCTTCTGTCCGGGGTTACTTCACTCGCCTGCATCTGGAGTCTATCCATATTCATAAGAATGCGTCCGTCGCTATGAACCGCCGAGGTGAAAGCATCGCCTTAAATAGTGTCTGGCATGGTTTATTTTCCATGGCCAATCAGAGTGGAGAATGATGAGCTGGCTTCTGATTGGTTCGCGTTATACACCTTAAGCGGCCAAAAAGTTATAAATAGAAACAACGTAGCCTTCTCTCACTGTTGCTTGTTCCCAGTTCATTGGGCGACTTGTTCGGCATACCACCCTATTTCGAACAATTTTTGCTACTGAAGATGGCCACCGGTGGTGTGGCCGAAACGTCTAGCTGCAGAACATCAAGCATTCGACCACGGCGTTTCAGCCCGGAAGTTTTAAATAATTTCATGAGTACTGTTTATTTTTCCTCCTGTCTGTCTATTTTCTCATTTGTCTGTTTAGTTTGTTCCTCCATTCGTTTAAAATTGTCATTCATTTGTATTTCATGAATGAATTTCAGTAAATTTGCATCTCCTCTGGCCTCCTCTTTATCAACCGCCTGTTGTTCCATTTCGGTGTCTAGTACTGTTTCTGTCTCATCTTCCCGTCTACCTTCTTCCGTTTCTTGGTCCTTTGCCAACCTTTTCGATACTCCTCTTGTATGCATTTCCGTTTTTCTGACAGTCACCAGCTGAAATTAGGTTTCCCGTATCGTTAATAATTACGTTAGGATCGGTAATGTTCCCTAACTTCAGTTTCACTGGTTGGACGCCATCTGTAATGTAACAGTTTATTTACGAGTGTTGATAAGATGAGAAAAATTGTGTACTCGTCTTATTTAATTACGCCCCACGTTTGTAAGCGCCATCTGTAATATAACAGTGTATTCGTGGGTTTTATTTTATTTGTTTTGAAGAGTTCAGTAGTGCAAATTGACCCCACGTGTGTCAAAACGGATCTTGTTGCCGCAATTGATAGTGTCCTCGAGCGATAGTTCTTCTTCCATATACATCGGTCCGTTCGCTGCTCACTCTCCTGTTGATTTACCTGTAAACCTTCTATTTTTCTACAATGACAACTCCTTTTGTCCCAAATAACAATATTTATTTGTGTTTTAGTTATTTAGAGAAATGAACAGTCGACTTGTGTCGATACAGAATATTGGTCGGGTCGACTCCACCGCTCAATTCGACTTTTACACTAACAAGTTTCAATAAACAAATTATTTAAAATAATATATTAATTCTCAAGGTTTAAGGGTTCTTTGTGACTGCCATTGAATTCAGAGAATACATACAAAAATACAATACATTACAAGGTAAGTAAAATTTTAAAATCTTAATACTATATGTTATTATTTTCCGTTGCCAGGCAACAAGGCTATATTGGCACGATGGCCGCTGAACCAACTGACCACGTGCTGTTACAAATTATTTTAAAATAAATGGTTTAGTGTTCACAGTTTTAGTTTTTAAGGTTTTCCTTCAATAAATGATCACTGGTGTTTTTCTGTAAGTGTAGTTAGTGCCTACGATAGTGTTGTGTAATCGTACCTGTAGTGTGGTTAATAGTTAAACTTGGCGTCACTCACAGACGTTATGAAAGTGCGTTCATTATAGGCAGTCAGGATTTTCAGAGTTTCTGCGGTCAATTGTAGTTTTATTTTAATTATTTTCGTCTTCTTATCTTCCACAGTATTTATAGCTTCTATTGGTTACTATTTTTCATCGCCAACGGTCCAAAAAGCATTACTAATATTTAATTAAAATTTTCTTCATCAGAGCACATCCTGCCCTCTGCAATGGTTAACAATACAATTCTAAATTCCTGCTTTTCCATCAACGGTTTCGTGCCCTCACAATACTGGCCTGTGATTGGTCAAAACTGAGAGTTCATAAGGTCACATGGTCAGTTTACAAGATTTAAATGTTCATTTGCCTATAAGAAAAATACTCCTTTTTTAGCTTTAAGTCTCCTAAAATTTAAAGTATATCATGTTTTTCTTTATGTAATTGTGAACATTTTGATACCTTATTTTATATAAATTGTTTATTATAAAGGGTGGTTTCCCACCTTACAAAATTTCTAACTCTGGGCCTACACTTTTAGTTTACTGACAACATTTACTAATTTGTTATATTTTATAATTTACATTTGTTATTACTGAATCTCTGATTATGAACCGTTTTTCTGATTTTAACTATTCACTAAACGAGTCTGGACCCTTTACATTATTTGAACAATGGTTACAATAAAATCCTTTAACATATTATTTAATATATTGCTTCTATGGCCTAGTTTACAATTATAAAATGATAAATAATATACTTAATTTTAAAACAATAATTTAATAAGAATAATGACTTAATAGGAACAATAACTTGATAGGAACAGAATCATCCGGCATGCTATGTTTTTGGGTATGGCCTACATGGTGTAATATTGTATTTTACAATTAGTCACAAACATTAGTTGACTGGCATAATTTTCAGCCATCCCATTAATCTTAATCATTACTAACTTTAACTAATCAATGATTATTTTATTGTTCATGGGTTTTCTGTCCCTAATATATCACCTTCTGATTCTGTTCATAGGCTCTAAATATTTTTAATAACATAGTTTATGAATGTCGGTCATAAGCCCTGGCATAAAACATAAACATAACTGGTTATGCCAAAACTTTTATAAACATCTTAAATTTATTCTAAACTCCCATCACAACTCTCTATTAATATGGTTCTTGGGGTTTCTTTTAACATAAAAGTACTTAACCCATACCTTTTCCATTTCCCCCTCACTGACACCAGCGCCCGCTCTAGGGGCGGGCAACCCGGACATTTGTCCGGGGCGCCAAAATTTGGAGGCGGCATTTTGGCTGTAAGTGTGAGAAAAATATTGATGTGTTAAATACCCAATTAATAGAAAATTTCACATATCGATTTTTTCGTTCGCTAAAAATTTACAGTGCGTAGCGTATTTATATTGTTTATGTCTAAAAGCTACAAATATTTACAATTCTTGATTCTAAAGAAAACAATCATAAAAGAGCGGTATGTTTAATTAAATAACCGTTTTTCCGTTTCAGGGGAGAACGGAAAATCCTAGCATTAATTTAATTTCGTGAGATTGTGATACATATCACAATATTTAAAGATTTCAGAGATACGAAAGATTGGACGGTGATTCATTTTTTAAAACATTTATTACGGCAATCTATGTTAAACACATTAAACAATAAAAGTTGACTATAAACTTACAAAAATCTAGTAAATTTTTATAATTCCGAAAAGGAAACATTTTATAAACTAATAATTTATTTTATTAATAAATTAACGCAGAATTTGTAAAGGACGCTGCTTGAACTTGTTGGAACATGCAATGCATATACTTCTCTGAACAGAATAGCACGCGAGCAGAGCGCTGCTTCAACTTGTGTTTGAACATGCATAGACTTGCTTATTACCTCTAACCTCGAGCGGTTTCATTACACAATAGGATTATTCTTGCTATTACGTCGGTAGTGATAACAAGTGGAAGTTCATAAAATCCAAAAGAAAAATATAAAATAAATTTTTTTTTATTTTACAATCGATCAAGCACTAAATGCACTAGATGCTAGATTTGAACAACTTAGTAATCATAGTAATTATTTTCAATTCTTATATAATATATACGATTTAAATACCATGTCCAAAGAAATGCTACTAAAACACTGTAAGAATTTAGAATGTATTTTAACTGATGGTGATTCTGTTGACATAAATGGGGTAGACTTTACAAACCATCCACGAAGATTATCCCGAGCAAGAGTGGATTCATATCTACACTGACGGCTCATCAATTCCGGGCAATGGAAAAACAGGAGCTGGGAACTATAGCCGCCTTTTCCAAGGACACTTAGCCGTGGGCAGCCCCCTTAGTAACTACGATGGGGAAATCGAAGGAGTTCACGCTGCCGTTGATGAACTGGAAAAAATCGCTCCCCCTTCAAAAGCCGTGCTCCTAGTCGACTCGCAGGCCGCAATACGCAGTCTATCACGGAACTCTCAAACCGACTGCCAAAGGACTATAGACTGTAGAAGGAAACTGGAGACCCTGGGGAGCCGAGGGTGGATCCTAAAACTCCAATGGATTCCCAGTCATGTCAACATCTGGGGCAACGAGGAGGCCGATAAACTGGCCAAGCAAGGCACAACCCTACCCCAGCCTACCCGCCCGCAGTCCCTACAATCTTCCAAAGCTCAAATAGACTCCGCCGTCAACATATGGAATAAGCGAAGACTGTCTGAGGCGGCCGCCGGTAAAAAATGGGAAAGCCTCGTCACCGACGGTCCAATCAACCCCAGCCTCCTTCGTGCAGTGTGTGTCGCCAACTTCCGACTAAAAACCGGACACGACTATCTCGCTTCACATCTGCACCGCCTCCACGTGCTGCCAACCCCTGAGTGCCAGCTGTGCGGCCACGCGACGATGGACGCCGACCATCTGAGTGACTGCCCGGCCTTGGACCACACCCCATCCAACGAGGACACCGAGATCACCGAAGCCCGACGCTACTGGTCAGCGCGTCGCCTAATGGCTCAACAGCCAAGGGTGGGCGTTGGCTAGTAAGTAAGTAAGTATAAATGGGGTAGAATTAGCAGAGGAAATTTCAGCAGTATCTGCGCTTTTGGGCAAAAAAGAAAGCCTAAGCAATGTACTGAGCTTAATTACAAAGTTAAATTTTGCCCCAAACCTTACTATTGCTTTAAGAATATTGCTAACGATACCAATAACTGAAGCAAGTGGAGAAAGGAGTTTCTCTAAGTTAAAATTAATTAAGAACTTTTTACGTTCGACTACTACACAAAATCGTCTTAATGGTTTGGCCATTTTGGCAATTGAGCATGTAATTGCTGATCAAGTAAATTTAAAAGATGTAATAAAACATTTGCAGAACTGAAAGTGAGAAAAACAATTTTTTTGTGATTTTAGCGTAGTTGATGTTACCTTGTTTTATTTTCAAAATAATGGCATTTTGATTGATTGTGCAATAATACACATTTTTAATAGCATTTAAAATGTAAAAAATTATATGGTTAACAATTTGTGGCTAGGTACAGATATTTCTTAATTGATTTCTACTGTTTTGTACTGCTGATTATCAATTTTATGTTATGTTACACGATTCTTTCTAAATATGTATATATGTATGTGTTGATTATAATTTAAAACGATTTGACTTTTATTTAACATAAAAAGTAGAATCTACAGTTTTGTACTACTTGATTGTCAATATTATGTTATGTTACATGTTTCTTTCTAAATATATGCTTTTATTAAAATTTAAATAAAATGATTTTATTTTTATTGAAAATAAAAAATATGTACCTTTATTAAAAATATATATATATATATATTCTTAAGGGGCGGCAATTTGTCTTTTTGTCCGGGGCGACGTAACCGCTAGAGCGGGCCCTGCTGACACTTTTAGTTTGGGAATATCACTTGTACATCACTATATAATATCAGGGATCACTAACTTTATCCCCCACTCTTTCACATTTACTTAATTACACAAAGGTTTGTATGTATATTATATACTTACTCTAATACATTTTAATTAGTTATTTTATTATTTGCATTGTATTTTTTCCTCTTATCATTTATATTGGACAGTCTTTTTTTTTGTAACTACAGGTTGTTTATTTTTATTTGGTTTATGTGGATAACATAGGCGACTTTGCCTACTGAATTGATCCGTTTTGGCTTTGGGATGGGGCTACTATTATGTCGCATTACAATATATATAAATATATTGGTCTCTCACTTTACGTTGGTACATAATGTAATACTTTAGGATCAAATCACAGCAGCAAAATTTAATATTTTAATAGCACACACAGAGATTAAAATGGCGTTTTGAAAATTTTTGTTCCAGATGTTTGAACTTCAAGACATAATAAATTTTAATGTAGTATTACCAATATTTTACCTGTAGACGTGTATTTGAAAATAAAATTTTTGGTTTTCGATAAGCAGATCAAATACGTTCTGACGTTTGGCTACAAGAACACCACACACAAACACATTTACTTTTTCAAGCAATTATGGGTATGCACGCTAGCCTGTGTGATAAATGTAACTCTTGAATATCACATGATCCGAGACTCAGCTCTAAGTGTCTTGATTTAAAACATTGAACTATTGAGTGAATTAAATTATGAAAATATATCTATCACTTATTCAAGACATTATTCTAGTATTCCTTAATGTTTACCTGCAAATAATATTTGAAGAACTGTCTAATTCTTAAGAATATTCATACTTTTTTGTAAAGCAGCTGATCTCGTCAGCATCAGCAGTGAAAGTGGTTGTGTACATCATCAATGTAAGCTTTGTTATCACAGTAGTCGTTATCACAGCTTTTGTTTCCTTGAATCACAAGTGTTCCTTACATTATCACTGACCGAAAGGGGAGTTTACACCTAGAAAGAGATATGAACTGCAGACAAGCTAAAGAACATCTACATGTCTTGTTAGCCACATTATGCTCATTATGCTTCTAATGTTGACAATATAACGGGGTCTGGTCTCAAATGTCAATAAGATTAGCACATATTATTATAACATACATCATTATGTTTAATGCAAGTAACAAGCAAATAGACAATTACAGCAGGCAGATAAAGATAAGGATGCTGAGTGACCAGGCAAAGGAGACGTATAATAAAAGTGAAAGGGGAAGGTGGTTTCACACTCTTCAGGAATTAGCTTTTTGGTACTGATTCGAGCGAACGTAAGATTTTTCCATCTAAATATACTAGAGCTCACAATTTGCAATAAATTTACGCTGTGATAGCAATTTCTTATGGACTGAGGTTGTCATAAATATCACAAGAACATTATAGAGCACGCTTATCAATATAGAGCATTACACTGTACGTATTGATATATTGTGTATTATACTGTGTACGTATATACTCTCCCTACACGAGATGCGTAGAATCAAAAGAGGTAAGGACGGGAAAGGAAGTAAAAAGAAATGAAAAAAGAGTCAAATTTTCTTTTAAACAAAAAGGAAGAAGATAGACAGACACGTACAATAAAGTGACTAAAATCAATTTAAAAAAGGACGCAAGAAATATACACAAAATGCAAAAGGGTTTTATGATTCATACTTGATCTTGTCTTGTCTTTAAATTTAGGTAAACAATTTTTTAACGCCGTTTAGGAAAAAGCATATCTAACTGAGAGTTTGGTAAACTTATAACGATGAAACGTAAAAGAGCTTTTCATTTGCTGCCTACTAAATATACAATTATGTAAAAAAGTTACAAAATGTCTTACACAGACTGACTCAATCCCCAACACCATAGCCTTAATTTTCTTTACTAATTAATTTTAAAGTTGACGTTGCAATGGAATAAATTTGTCGGCTTTAAAACAGTGTCGAAAGTGAGGACATATAAACTAGCAGAGAACACTAATAGAAACATTTACTTTTATAAAAATTACAGTATGCGTCAACATAAATAGTAGGCTTACTGAAAGTTACAAGCCTATTGCACACATGCGTACCTAGTGATCACTGTATCGATCGTTGTCATGAAAACATAACACTATGTTTATTTTATTTTAAGCTTGATACAGGTTAAAATTGTTCTAACAACGCAGGAGAAGGTTTTTTTTATCATTGATCGTATGGAGTTAGACGTTCAAACGAACCAAGTTTACAAGTTTCAAAGGAATTTCGTGAATGGTTTCAAAGCTATCAACCAAAACATGTTTGTTTTAGAAGTCATTAAACATTTCAATTGTATGGGCAGCGGTTCTCACAGCACAAAGGCTGCATCAGTACCCCAATAATAAAAGCGAACCAAGTTAGGTTCACATTCTGTTCACATAACATCACTCGAGCACGTGTTACTTCGTCAAAAGAGAAATCTCCGCCAAACATGTTCAAAGTTGAATCTTATCAAGGCATCTACAATATGAATTTTGAGGCAAATCGGTGGTTTCGCCTACAAGATATAGAGTACAGAATATCTGAATAATGCATACAAGAAAGCGAGAATCCTATACTGTGCTTCGATATTAGCAATGATATACAATCATCCAGCGTTTTAATCGTATGTATGGTTTTTTGATGGAAGCCGTATTCATTTGAATCAATAGACCACCCGTTTTCTTGGTTTTAAATTTGTATGTGGAGAAACCCCTCTCTAGTAAGCGTGTAATAATATAAGCGTGCAGTGTCTCAAAAAAGCATACTAAGCCCTTAGTGTGTTGAGGATGCTCATGAAAATCCTGTTAGGGTGAACCAGGTACGCTATAGGGACATTAAATACTAGCATTTTATGTAGCACATTTCCTTTTAGAAGAAGTTTGTATCTATCCAAATACAATCATGTTACTATTTTATCAGAAAGCTTTTCTATCAAGCTTACTTTTGTCTTCGTTTTGAAGAACGTATATTGCAACTACATCGTTCTGTGTAAACGATCTGGTGATCTAACTTGTAACTCTTTTGCTCCACTTATTTATTTTACTTAGTTTTCCGATGTAATACATTGTTGCAGCAGCAAAGGGTAGCAATTAGGAAAATCATTTTTAACTTGCTAAAATTACAGCTAATAACATCTTACTAATATCTTACTAAACTTAAATAACCCAAAAACGTATTTGAAACGAGTGTATTAATACACTCGTAGTAATATAAGGCATCCCATGTGTCCATCAATCTTCATAAAACATACGGTTCAATGCAGATCCTGGTAGAGTGCTAAAGTTAAATCTAATAGGAATTATCTTACTAAAGTTAAATAACCCGTAAACGTATTTGAAACGAATTTATCTTCACACTCGTAGTAGTATAAGACATCCCATGTGTGCATTAATGTTCATGAAATATACGCCTCGATAAAAATCCCGATAAAGCAGTGTGACGCGATGGATTAGTCCCAGCTGACAAAGGTCGAAAGCAGAAATAAAATCACATTCGTTCGTGGCGTCATCTGGTATCTCTCGCATTGTCTCTACAAAGTAGTCGTCATACGATTTGTCATTGACGGTCAGCTGTAGAGATACAATTTGAATCCTATTGTGACTTACTCACTCTTCCCTACTTTTGTTTCTTCGTGTGTGCGTGTATCCAGTCTGCACAATCATCTCAATTATCTCCTTCTTTTCTCCTCTTTCTATTCCCATCTCCCTCCCTTCCCCCATCTCTCTCTCTCTCTCTCTCTCTCTCTCTTTCTTGATATACCATTATATCTCTTCACATATCAATACAATTATTATTGGCTTCTACTTTATTTCATGAACTTGAAATGTTATATATGGGACATCTTACAGTAGTGTAATCGAAAGATATAAAAAATTCTGCAAAATGAGTATACAAATTTCAACATTTTTAAAATGTCATGTATTCTTTTTCTCCTGCTTTTTACTTGAATCACACACTTAATGGTAAACAGTTCATTAGAATAAATATGATACCTTTGACATGTTGGGAAAATAACAATGTTTGTGTTAATGATGAAGGTAAATTAGGCACAAACTAGGAAAACCAATCAGAAAATACACGGCTTGTCCTGAGTAAATCAACTCTAGCTTACGATTTACTCTCCATGTCACATATAATAAAAGTTGAAACCGTTAAAACTTTATTATTGATACGAACTGATAAATTGATAATATATTATTGATACAAATGTGACACAGATTTTCAAAATAGGCTGAAAATATATGAAACAAATTTAGTAATTATCTACAATCTTTTACAAGTGGGAAATTTTTATAAGTTAAAAACTGAAAAAAGGAAAAAATTATTATATACTTACAATCTAGTGACGATTACTAAGAAAAATAATAACAATACTGTTTAAAAACGTTGGACACAGGAAAAGAAAGAGATAGATATTGTAAAATAAAACTATTGAAAACGATTTTGGTATAGTCTTATATTTCATTAAATATGTAGACTTTCAGATTATGTAAATTGTTAAATGATAATTGAGTACTGGTTTATGAACTGACTGAGTTTCACTGTTACGCCTCACTTTTGAGCACCAAAATATGTAATAGTAAAATTCTATAATCGTAAATCGGAATATGCTTAAATTTCTACCTGTACTGTAGGTATATAACTATATTGTTCTAATTTTTTGTTATTTTTTTATGAATTAAAATAATTAACGTCTTGATTAATTAAAATTCTTTAATTTAGATTAATTACTTCCCTTATGTTATTTTAATTCCCTTACCTAATTAACTAATTTAAATAGCACGTAGCATACAAAAAAAAGGTAGTGCCAACTTATTCTTCAGATGGTTATGAAAACGCTAATATTCGTAAACTAAGAAAGATATTAAATATTAAAAATAATTATTCATACACAATTAATTCCCTTCAGTATTCTTTTATTTTCTTTTTTAAATTCTGTTCTTTTTTCTTAAATTAAAATGAATAACATTTTTCTTAATTTTAATTGTCCAGGCTTGTTAAATTTATAGCTCAGCGGTTGGTACAACGATCTTCTTAAAACTCAGACCTAGTTTAATGGTTACGTTAAGTAAATATAACCTCGGGTTCTTGTGACTACTATAATTAATTACGAAAATATCCTTTGTGAAGTACAAAACATCACAATACAAAGTTGACTATAATATAACAAAACAATATCTTATCTCTAAAATAACGAATAGTTCGTATGTGCCGAAAAGTGTCTATTTTGAGGTTAACCAAATCTTAATAGGTTATACTGCTTTAAACATTAAACACAAAGAAATAATAGTTTAAACGTGAAAAAATTACAATAGTGTTAGTGTTTTTGTTCAGTGGTAGTGGAATAAATAGTTCACAAGTGTACATAAAATGTTACAGTTGTATTATTATAATTAGTTATAAGCCGTTTAAAATTTTAAGTATTAACACTATACTTTCCTTTACTTTGCACACACTTTCTTATTCACTATTAATATTATTAATTCACTATAACTTCTTTCTGATTGTGTAAACAATTCACAACACCTTTTGGTTATGTTATGGTAATCACTCTTCACCTAACCTAGCCGGGGTTCGATTCTGATGGTACTTTCGTGACTATAGGTGTCGCAGAGGAGCTGTTATTTACTGTACGAATTCCAACAATATACTAACTCGCTTGGCTTCACTTTTTGGGTCGCTAAACGCAAAAATGCGAAAAATTCCCATTGGTTGAAATCTCAAGCATTGTTATGGATGGCGTCGTTTTTCTGAGATCAAAATTACCAAAAATTCTTAAATTTAACATTTTTCCCTTATGCTATGTACAATTGTAAAGATATGAAATGAAATGCTTTTTTTGCTCCCGACCATTTTTAGATCTCACAACATATGTTTTTTTATGTTTCTATACAGTAATTCCAAAAATAACATAGTCTAACAAAGTATTCCAAGTTTGGCATAGTCTAACAAATTATGTTTAAAAGTTATCTTTTTTGTTACATAACTAGTTTTCTTGGCCGTACATATGATTTTATGTTAATAACATGTATTTTAATACTAGTGATTACAACTATTAACATTAACTTTTTATAAAAACATTCGCTTGTACAATAGGCATAATAATGTCTTGTGTACTTTGGACTATTATTTGTTTCTTACAATAAAATTGCTTAATTCTAATACAAGTTAAATTTATTCTTTATACATCATAAACTACATGATCTATTACTAGACACATCATGATCTAATATAGTATTTATACATTGTAATGTCCCTGTCTACCTTCTAAAGTAGATGTAGGGTTTTGCCCAAGTTAACATCTTTTTAATTACATTATTACTTGTCCATTACAAACAATTATGATTCCTTATACCTTAATCTAATAAAATACACTATTTCTTATTATATATGGCATTGTCTAGCACAATTTTTATACACAAAATTGTTTCCTTTTACCTTCCAAGTAGATGCAGGTTTTGTGTAACATTAATCTCTTATTAACTAAATTATTATCTTGTCCATAACAAACAATAGTTATTTCTTATTTCATAATCTACTAATCAGCTTATCTGTTACACTTTCTATTACTAAATTATTTACATCACATTCTTCTTTACATCTTTAGAATTCTTTTAACATACAATAGTAGTCCTTCTTTCCTACCACACATTATAACATTTTTATACAAAAATAAAACTTTTATCACCCAATTGTATCATAATAATCTCTATCTGAATTGTCTATGTGCCTATCAGTCATAATCAGATATAACTACTTAATCTAGTTTTATAGTTTTATCTTAAATTTTATTTAGCTTATGTTATCATTTTTCCAGTTGCTGGTTACCCAGCTAGTCTCTGCATTATAGGCATTTACCTATTCTGTACATTATTTCTTATCCAGTCTACTGGAATCGTTGTTATTAAGTTCAATACAGACATGTTTGATATTTCAGTTTTCTTATTCTACCTTACAATCGTCTTAAATTTACTTGTTAATACCTATCTCTCATGACATAGGTTTATGACTTTATTATTGTTTTGTACTTCAGTATATTTATATGACAATCTTTATGTTGAGGGAAACGTCACGTTACAATATATAAGAGACCCACTTACTATTTCTGCTGTTAATTCATAATAGCACGACATTTAGGCCTATAGCTTATCATTTGTGTTTTGGTTTCTCATAACTTTTGTTCTGGCAGCAGGTGTTTAATATTAAATAATTACTAAAGTATAACCATAATCCAGCAGGCAGTAAACTTTATTTTTTGAAGACAGTTTATTGTTGAAGGCACGGGTCTATGGAATAATGGTTCATTGTTTGCACAGATCGTAGTTCCTTTCTCCCTGAGTTTTGGCATTGAAACGTTCAACTACTTTATTGAATCCAAATTGTTATTGTTCGGATACCTAGTTATTTTCTCACTATAATACTCCATTCTTTGTTTCTAGAACAATTTTTTCATTGTATTTGAGCCGCAATATTCAGTTTTTATGGATTAGTAGATTCCTGGCTCTGCCACAGTGCGTTTCGTATGGCCGTTTAAGTTACAAGCGAAATTGATCGCCTTTAAATGTGTGTGTGTGTTGGTGTTGGTGGGTCTGTAGGTGTATGTGTAAGCGTCACAAAATCTTATCTTGTCATCAGTTAAAAGATTTACGTTTGAAAAATGTATTTATTATGTTAAAAAGGTGTATTAATTTTGTTAAAAAGGTATATTTATTTATTGTGTTAGTCTTCTCATGTTTCTGAGCTGCAAACTAACTGTCTTAGAAATTACTGGAAAAACTGTTCTAGAACAAATTAAACAAAATTTTTTAACTAAAAGTGTATAAAAACAAATTACACTTCCAAAATACATTGTAAGAACTTTTCATAATTGTTGTTCAAAATACTAAATAATTCGTATTCAGAGCCAGAAAACTTAATGTAGTGTGTTGCAGAGTACTGCTTTGTTTTCTCACAAAAATATTATACACAAAAAAATTATTAGCAATATTAATCAGCAACGAATCTGTTACTCACTGATAACACAGTCAAACGACAAATTGTTTCACTTTCTTGGAAACGCACTTGGAAACCGCGATAACCTATCACATCACATGTAAACCGTAGATTTAAACCGTCATTTTCTTGGGTAAGCTGGCTGACACAGGTTTATTCAGGATTATTTGAGACATCAGTAGTGATTTGCAGCTAGGGAAAAGTAAAAGAAACTAAAACTTTTGTTAACTAGAATGAATTAAAGAAAATTATGAAATTGCATGAAAATATTCGTCAGTTAAGTGGGATTATTCAACTTACCTTTTGAATTTATTCTACAGTTAATGGATTTGTTTTACATTTTTAAATAATAAAATGTTAGATTCCAATTAGATAAACAAATGTATTTTTAATCTTTGTCAGCTTACTCCGCGTTCTATGGACAACTTTAGGACCGCATGCTTCCTTAGCCTAAAGTGTAAGTCTACTTCTCAGATTTTAAATGAATACAACGTGTAAGGAAAATAAACAATAGAAACAATGTAATAATTGAATTATTTAATGAAATAAATGAACACTCATGAAAATAAAGTTAATGATATGTATGACACTGTTTTTTTTCAAGATCTTTAACTATTGGTTTGAGCTGACTTAACCCGCATCTAAAGGTCGTTTTCTACATTTCTACATCCAGCAGTTTACTGTGTTTTGATTTTATGTAAAAAGGAAATCCAGTTTTACACAAATATGTTGTCGAAAGCTGAATAAATATACTTAAAATTCCCTAGCAATTAGTGCATAGACATAAAGATAGTTTATTCAAAATCCCCCCAGCCTCAATGCTTGGAATTGTTCTTTGGAATTTGTCACACAAGAGCTCAAGAGCATGCTTCTGGATAAAACTTATAACATTATTAATAATGGTAAAGAAAGGAGCATTTGTCGAATTCCATTACAAGTGTTACGCGGAAATCCGGAATGTAATGCAAGAATTCAATTGAATCTAGGTTTCAAGAAATGGGGTTGTTTAATTCACTTTGCACATTTATTTATTATCATAAAAAGGTTCACAGACGAGACAAGTTGATACTAGGACCATAAAGACGACACTTTTGTAATTGAATATTCTACAAAAAGTACTTAATTGTATCATAAAAAAAATCTTAGTATTTTTGTTTGTCAATTGTAACTCCAAATTAAGAATATTAAAGACGTCAAAGGCTATAGCCAAAATATATTTATTAACAATAAATGTGCAAAGCGCTTTTCATTCCCTTAACTGAAAATAAATATTTCAACTTCTGAGTCCAATTCGTACAACCTACTTAGCATATTACTTTTCGGAAGCCAACGCACCCTTGTATGAACTACTGAACGGACTTCATTGTCCATTGCGGTTACTACAGAAACGTGGGTATTCAAAGATTTTTTTCACACAATTAAAAATTTTAATTGCATGTAATATATTATGTTCTAGCAAGATTTTATAAGTGAAAGCTAGTTTGTGGATACTATAGTAAGAAACTAAGAGTTCTGAAAACTTTCCTTTTCCTTTTTATAAACCTAGAGCGTGAGTCAATCATAGCAGGTGCGTCGTCTTTACAAAACATTACAATTTTTATTCTAAGAAAATAATTTTTTAACACAAATACACAAACAGCAGGAAATCTCAAAACGTTTTAACTTATTTTAAAAAAATTAGAGAATAGCAGGTTCTCTAAGATTTCTCTATTCATGTATAACTCTATAATACATTTTACTGATGTATCAGATGTATCTGACACATTTAAAGTACACTGTTGTTAGATGTAAATCAACTGACAACAATGAGATATATCTGCCGACTCATCACATTGGAATCTCATTTACTCGTACGCAAGCAAGAGTGTAATTTTAATAAATCAATTACGTTTCCAAGAATCTAAAAACCTAGATAAATGTTTTAATGTTGTATTGGTCTACTGACAGCAATCTTTCGTCTACGGTTTTCAGCTGTTACAGCATATAAAGACAACTGTAAAAACACTCATTCTCCTTTACACTCTTGTTATGTTGTAAATATATGTTTCGTTTATTACTATAAAAATAAAAAGAAACACGCATAAAATTTTACAAGGTTATGGTACTTCCCAGACTTATTTGTTGGGTCAGAGAATTGGGTTTTAACGAAAGGCCAGGCCAGTCGTATCCAAGCCGTTGAAATGAGATTTCTCAGGCACGTGGCAGGGTGTACTCTCTATGATCATAGAAGAAACATAGATTTACTGCAGGAACTGAATATTATGAATATACTTGATAGGATTGCCCAGCATCGGTTAAATTGGTAGAATCATCTTTGCCGAATGGATGATTGCTGCATCCCCAAACAACTCTGGAACTATAAGCCGAAGGGACGGAGAGGTGTGGGTCATCCGAAGAAACGTTGGAGTGATATGTTCTAGACTTTGCCTGTTTGAGACCGGAACAAACCATCCTTGGTTTAATGCTTGCAGATGATGATGGTGACTATAAGAATAATCTTAATATTTGGCAAAAGCCCAATGATTATTTCCGTACAACTGGCATTTATATTAACCGTTGTTTCGTATTTTCACTTTTTCGGAGGATTAGAGATTAAACTTATTAAACCTTATACCTTTTAAACGTGTAAAGTCAAAAAGTTAGTTTCAGTTAATTTGCGCACCAACAGAAACGTCTTTCAAAGTAAAATATTAAGAAACGGCTTTAAAATATATAAAATAGTGAATGTGACCTTACTCGTCTGTATAGGTCATGACATACAGATGACTTAGTAGAACTTTATTACATGAGAAGGCTGTCTTGTGGTAAAAATATCTGAGACTCACTTGTCCGTTGTTTATCGTATTGCTTACAAACAGATCAAGCGGATAAAGATGATTTCAGACAACACGGAATTACATTCTCAAGAAATGATTCCTCCTTGAGAAACTATAGGTGCTCTTAAGAAATAAATCACAAAACAGGTAGGTTATATAGATATTTTTTAGACTACTTAAAAGGTGGTCAGATGTTTAATTGAAAATAATGAAGAGAATAAGGATAGGATCCATAAGTCTTTTCTTTTATGTATAGAGTAGGATGATATAATTGTAAGTACTGTAGTGAATAATTACTTGCGGTGCGAGCTCAGACGTAAGTTAATTTTAATTAAAATGACAAAAATGCCTCTTAGAACCGAGCCACAAGTTACATTATGCAGTTTGCCTCAAAATGTTTTCTTTGATGCAAATAGTTATTAACGGTGTGTACAACTATTAAGGTCTAAACAAAGTGATCAAAAATTATTTAATTTACTACGTGTATAGCAGTCAATAATGAATTTAGTTATTTGTTACACAGGAACATAAGTTCAAAAAGTAATTGCATAAATGTAACTTGCCTGCAAATTTTGACCTAATACAACTGGTATCCAAGTTAATAAGGTTTTGTGGTCTTTAAAACCAAGATCTAAAAATTTGAATACATCGTAAGCCACCAGATATACGATGCTCCCTGAACGTGTAGAGTTGTTCTGTTAGCAAGAGTTTACATAACAAAAAATGTCTCGAAATAATAAAAATGAGATATCCATGCAACAAACTAAAACTTTAGTAACAACAACAGCTATTAAAGGAAGCAGCTGGAGTGTATCGACCACCCAATATTGGGTAACATGTGCACGAATAGTAAAACCTATTTGGACGGTAACGATGGTCTTTTTTATAATAATTACCACTATTTGTGACACAAAATTTTGTCGTTGATTAAAACTGTATTAAGACGGCCAAATGTTATTCAGCACAGACCTCATTCTGTGTACCTAATAAAGAAGACGGAGAAGAAGGAGGAGCTTTTCAGAACGTAATTATTACACTCAAATTCTTACAAATTAAATTAAATATTAGGCCCTAAATTAAATTAAATAATATTCTAATGTATTGAAACAGTTGGAAAAGGTTTGTAACATATTTATAACACAAAAACCTCTGAAACTGATAAAACTGAGGAACTGTTTTTAATTAGTTCAAGTTTTTAAATTACTTTAAAAGGGTGTGCTTTTCAATTAGGATTCATAGCAACCACTAATAAGAAAATTTAATAATGCATTTGGAATTATAAATTTAAATAAATTTTTTATTAGGTTTATTATTTGTTTAAGTTGCTTAGTCTTGAAGTGCGAAATTGTGGAACAGAGCAATGAGAAACACAAGTCGTAGTATGAAAGAAGGTAATGGAGAAGTCCAGCAAGTAAAATTACAAAGAGCAAATACGATTATTGGCAACTGAACAAAGCGACAAATAAAGTCTTACAAAGTTGTCGAGATATTACTGCAATTTTCCGGCACAGTTGGCTACACAAACGAAGCGTTGTGATTTATTTCTTAAAATAGATATCGGCTCAGCGTTCTAGAGTTATGACCCATTCTTCTTCCTATGTTATGAAATAAAAGATTTATGAAACCTTTTCTTCCACTTATTGCAATAATGCTTGACATAGAGGTTACTGCCTACAACGGTTATTAAGCGTAACAACGGTTTAAATCTTATGTTATCTTATTATACCGTAATTAACGCTGTGACCACATATTTTCTCTAGGTGACCCTAGTATACAACCAGCTTTTTCACTTTTCCTTAAGAGTTCAAATAAGAATAACTTTATTTAACATGGGTATACACTCTAAATTATCCATCATTGTAACATTATGTTTTTGAAATTAATGTGACGTATTCTTACTGTATAATTGTAGGATATTATTTCAGTAATATATTATATAAAATAAATTTAACGTTCTCAATATCGAATGTGAATGGCGGAGTGACAGTTGCAAGGTTAGTTGGTGAGAAAAAGCTAATTCCATAACATCGTGTCATAAGCCTAAAATTAAATATCAGTATGAAGAACCATACATGACTTCCATGTTCTAAGATTTATATTTAAAAATCATTTTCGAAATGAAATATTACCATAGAAACTACTTCTTTCTATTTACTGCTTCTGCCTTAACCACAGTACTGTGGTCACTAACGTATACCACCTCACGTTATCGCACTCGATTTTCACTGGTGATGGAAGTCAATGGCATTGCCGAAACGTCTGGTGTTGTAGAAAACATTGGACTACGGCCAAACATCCCGGGAAGGAATTTTAACAAAAACAACTACTTTGTTGCCGATAACGTTGTACACATATATACAAAAAATATGCATAAAATTAATGGCTTGTATAAGTTAATGTTTGATCTCCATTAAGTAGTGCTCAAGTTTCCAAAGTTTTAATATTATGATGTCCGTAATTAAAACATCAGAGCAGGTTTAGTGTGTATGAGGGTACACCGTGGACAAAAATTTCAACATTTCCTATTGAGCGTTGCTTAGAGTAAAGCTGCGAATCTACAGTGTACGTTTCACAGAACAAACACGCGGAAAAGAAGGAGCGCTCCGAAGTCACTCATGGACCCTCAGCATCTTGCAGAGGGTTCATTCCCTAAAGACGAAAATTCTGTCTATGAATCGTTCCTCTGTAAACACGTGCAGTTACACTGCCCAGCGATCCACAGGAAGCAAATTGATGTCCATTTTTTCGGCTTGCACGCGTTAAGTTGGTGTGGGTTTCGGCACTTTCCATTTAAAAAGCGTGCAAATGTAAGAAAATAAACATGAGTGAGGCCAGAAATAACGCGAATTGTATGTGTTCCCTGCCTTTTTATTTCAGTAATCATAATACTAAAATGGAAACGTAAACATTACATAATTAAGATATGCTTGCATGCCACGAATGATATATTTTCTCTCATACATGGTTTACATTAAAATGAAAAAATTATAATTTTATTGCCTGGCAACAAAATTATTTTATTTTTAACAATTACCATTGTTTGAAAAACTTTAAATGAATTTTCAAGTACTTTACTGTTGTTAAAACGTAAAAGGTTGCTGGTAAACTACCCCTTCCCCTTAACCGATCTTCACCAAAATCAAAAGGCCTTGAGATCTCTACAATTCAGGGATGTATGCAAAACATTATTTGATTCTGTTTGAATATACGGCAGTTATCGTTCGTCATAGAAAAAATTACCCTTGTTAAAACATAAAACGTTGCAGGTAAACTACCCCTTTCCCTTAACCGACCTTGATTAATAGATCTTGAGAACTCTATAATTCAGGGCTGCATGCGAAACATTATTTGATTCTGTTTGAATTTGGGGCTATTATCGTTTGCCATATAAAAAACGTTGCAGGTAAACTACCCCTTTCCCTCAACCGATCTTCACCAAAAACAATATGTCGTGAGTACTCTACAAATCAAGGGCTGTATGCAAAAAATTATTTGATTCTGTTTGAATTTGCGGCTGTTATCGTTTGCCATAGAAAAAAATAATCTACAGATAGACACACAGACACACACACAGACACTTTTCGAAAAACGACTTTTTACTTCCATGTTCCTTAAGGGAATGGAAGTATGGTGATGGCAAAAAAATCGTGTTCGAGATTATTGCAGATTCTGATTGTACTACACTCAAAACATGAAATAAAGTCCTTTTTCGAAAAGTGTCTGTGTGTGTGTGTCTGTGTGTGTCTGTGTGTCTGTCTGTAGATTTTTTTCTATGGCAAACGATAACAGCCGCAAATTCAGTCAGAATGAAATAATTTTTTGCATACATCCCTGATTTGCAGAGTACTCACGACCTATTGTTTTTGGTGAAGATCGGTTGAGGGAAAGGGGTAGTTTACCGGCAACGGTTTTTTTTACCAAGGGTAATTTTTTTTTTTGGCAAACGATAGCCGCAAATTCAATCAGAATCAAAAGATTATTTGCATACAGCCCTAAATTGTAGAGTTCTCAAGACCTATTGTTTTTGGTGAAGATCTGTTAAGGGAAAGGGTTGTTTACCTGCAACGTTTTTTTATCAAGGGTATTTTCTATGGCAAACGATAACAGCCGCAAATTCAAACAGAATCAAATAATGTTTTGCATACTGCCCTCAATTGTAGAGTTCTGAAGACCTGTAGGTTTTGGTGAAGATCGGTTAAGGGGAAGGGGTAGTTTACCAGCAACGTTTTTTATCAAAGGTAATTTTCTATGGCAAACGATAACAGCCGCAAATTGAAACAGAATCAAATAATGTTTTGCATACGTCCCCGAATTGTAGAGATCTCAAGGACTTTCGATTTTGGTGAAGATCGGTTAAGGGGAAGGGGTAGTTTACCTGCAACCTTTTACGTTTTAACAACAGTAAAGTACTTGAAAATTCATTTAAACTTTTTGAAACAATGGTATTTGTTAAAAATAAAATAATTTTGTTGCCAGGCAATACAATTTTAATTTTTACTTCCATATTCCTTAAGGAAATGGAAGTATGGTGATGGCAAAAAAAATCGTGTTCGAGATTATTGCAGATTCTGATTGTACTACACTCAAAACATGAAAAAAAAAGTCGTTTTTGAAAAGTATCTGTGTGTGTGTCTGTCTGTCTGTCTCTGCCTGTCTGTCTATGTGTAGATTTTTTTTCTATGGCAAACGATAACTGCCGCAAATTCAAACAGAATCAAATAATTTTTTGCGTACAGCCCTGATTTGTAGAGTACTCACGACCTATTGTTTTTGGTGAAGATCGGTTGAGGGAAAGGGGTAGTTTACCTGCAACGGTTTTTTTTATCAAGGGCAATTTTTTTTGGCAAACGATAACAGCCGCAAATTCAAACAGAATCAAATAATGTTTCGCATACAGGCCTGAATAGTAGAGTTCACAAGACTATTGTTTTTGGTGAAGATCGGTTAATGGAAAGGGGTAGTTTACCTGCAATATTTTATGTTTTAACAAGGGTAATTTTTTCTATGACGAACGATAACTGCCGTATATTCAAACAGAATCAAATAATGTTTTGCATACATCCCTGATTTGTAGAGATCTCAAGGCCTTTTGATTTTGGTGAACATCGGTTAAGGGGAAGGGGTAGTTTACCAGCAACGTTTTTTTAACAAGGGTATTTTCTATGGCAAACGATAACAGCCGCAAATTCAAACAGAATCAAATAATTGTTTACATACGTCCCTGAATTTTAGAGATCTCAAGGACTTTCGATTTTGGTGAAGATCGGTTAAGGAGAAGGGGTAGTTTACTGGCAACCTTTTACGTTTTGACAACAGCAAAGTACTTGAAAATTCATTTAAACTTTTTCAAACAATAGTAATTGTTAAAAATAAAATAATTTTGTTGCCAGGCAATAAAATTATAATTTTTTCATTTTAATGTAAATTATGTTTGAGTTAATATACATGTATAAAATAATATATCGTTCGTGGCAGGTAAGCATATCTCAGTTATGTAATGTTTACGTTTTCATTTTATTATTATGACTACAGCAATAAAAAGGCAGGGAAGACACACACACACACACACACACACACACACACACACACAAAATTCGCGTTATTTCTGGCCTCACTCATGTTTATTTTCTTACATTTGCACGCTTTTTAAATGGAAAGTGCCGAAACCCACACCAACATAACGCGTGCAAGCCGAAAAAATGGATATCAATTTGCTTCCTGTGGATCGCTGGGCAGTGTAACTGCACGTGTTTACAGAGGAACGATTCATAGACAGAATTTTCGTCTTTAGGGAATGAACCCTCTGCAAGATGCTGAGGGTCCATGAGTGACTTCGGAGCGCTCCTTCTTTTTCGCGTGTTTGTTCTGTGAAACATACACTGTAGATTCGCAACTTTACTCTAAGCAACGCTCAATAGGAAATGTTGAAAATTTTTGTCCACGGTGTACCCTCATTCACACTAAACCTGCTCTGATGTTTTAATTACGGACATCATAATATTAAAACTTTGGAAACTTGAGCACTACTTAATGGAGATCAATCATTAACTTATACAAGCCATTAATTTTATGTATATTTTTTTATTATGTGTACAACGTTATCGGCAACAAAGAAGTAGTTTTTGTTAAAATTCCTTCCCGGGATATTTGGCCGTAGTCCAATGTTTTCTACAACACCAGAGGTTTCGGCAATGCCATCGACTTCCATCATCAGTGAAAATCGAGTGCGATAACGTGAGGTGGTATACGTTAGTGACCACAGTACTGTGGTTAAGGCTGAAGCAGTAAGTAGAAAGAAGTAGTTTCTATGGTAATATTTCATTTCGAAAATGATTTTAAATATAAATCTTAGAATATGGAAGTCATGTTTGGTTCTCCATACCGATATTTTTTATGTTTTGAGTGTAGTACAATCAGAATCTGCAATAATCTCGAACACGATTTTTTTTGCCTTAAGGAACATGGAAGTAAAAACAATGCATTACTTGCATCAGAACGCAAAAGACAGAAAACGTCATGTTGCCTTATATTCAGCGTTAATGTTTATTTGCAGTAGGGGAAGTAGATTGCATTGAATGAGTTGTTTAAACTGAAGGAAGGTAACAATGATTACAAATTCGTGAGTTTATTTTTTTATTACATATTTTTTATGAAGCTTTCATGGACACTTTCATGTTTTATACAACCTTTACTTGTTCAGACAAGGATATCTGAAGGAAATATTACGTGACCACATGGTCACGCGTAACTTTCTCAAATTATTTAACTACGTCGATTTTAAATTTCATACAGTATTTCAAAACAATGGACAAAATCGTAGGTATAATAGAAAACTACGCCTTACAAATTTAGTTCTAATGTATAAAATATATTTTGGAATAAATATTATTACATAGTAATTTACATTAAAATTATCAGTTACAAAACTTTACTTTGAAACAGGTACTTAAAGTACTAACAAATTAAAGACTAGCAAATTCAAGCTGAAAAGTACAACTAAGCAAACACAACTAAAAATTACAAAAATGAGACAATATTAGCAATTTTGAATTATTATAACGCATAAATGATTACTTGAAAAACTAATGGGAGCTCTAAAAACAGATATTTACAGTTTATGAACAACCATAATGAAAACTCAGAATTGCCTGAGGTAAGAGCTAGTTCTGAAGCCCAGATTTTACTTTTTGTCAAATGGAAGTGGCTTTAACCATGTATGCATTTCTTCTCAAATAACCATAGTAGAGCTAAGTTAAACGACCCGTTTTAGCCTATGAAATAGATAAATTTCTATTGTACAATTTCTTTAATTTTTCTTGACTATTTAAAAAATGACTTCGGCCACTGATCTGAATAGTTCAAAATTATTGGTCCTTGTATATTTTATTTTTCCTCATAATACAACACTTTTATCTTCAATTAGTTTAATCTTATATTTTTACTGTCTACTGATCTGTTCTTAATAATAATTCCTACCAAAATGTTTCCAAATAATTTAAATATCTTAATTCTTTGACAATAAAGCTACCAATACATTTATTTAATAGTGCCACATGAATCAATATAGAGACTCCTTTTTGCGTCGCTTATTCATTTTGTAATAAACTTAATTCATTTAATTCAACTAATCCTTACAAAACAGGCACATGACATTAAAAAATATGTTTCTGTAAAGACGCAATGATACTTTACATACACAAAAATAAAGAGACCTTTGTAAACACTCAAAGATCTTTACAACAATTGTAGTAACAACTGAGTCATAACTTACAAGTAGGTACTATCCTTAAAACTCTGTTTCAGTTTTAGTTAAATCACTGAGTTATCTTGTCATCTATTGAACTCAACAGATTTTGCACATAACAATTGGTGAAAATAACCTAGTCAGAACTATCTGTAATCTCTTGAACTACTTGCATCCTAGATATTTGAAGTTATTTGTTTTAACGTCATTCTTACTATGACAGATTTTTGCTTCTACGTACTCATGACGTATAATGATCATTATTTTTGTCTTATACGCCGTTATTTAAAAAATATATTTATTGTAGTTACTGAGTAAGTAAACAGATCTCTAAAGGCTGATACATAATATTCTTTTATTGTACACTACCTTGTGTAGTAAGACTTCGTAAAAATAGTCGTGTGTTATTTGTAGTTATACTGTTGGATATAATAACTCGTATATCGGAGTTAGCCACTTCTCTAAATTGTGTCATTTTTTGACGTGGACACTTTTTCCACTGTACTCAGGAAATACGATTTAGCGGATCTCCGTTAGGATTATATATTTTATATAATGTTAGGATTTATATTTTATATTTCACTGAAAGACGACGATAATTTCTCAAAACTGATTTCTATACCTACGCTATACGCATGTGGAATTAATGTAAGAGTGTCGGAATCTTTTCAGATTATTGCGACTGTCTGAATGCGAAGACTCTCAGCTACTTGGAAGTATGTGGTTTGTACCGCACAAAGATTGGCTAAAGTTTTGATCGGTTCATGTGTCAGAAATAATTGAATTTCAGTTACATTACTAAGAATTAAAAGCAAAATACAAGTCTACATGACGCTTCCTTAAAACGCGTTAACATAGCAGAAAAGATTATTAACTAAATGATCATACTTTAATATGACACTTACGTGCAGACAATTTTGCGTTATTCACTCAACATCCAGAAGAAAACTATATACTAAACGTAGATTAATATCAATCGAACGATGTATTCCATATTTATGTCCATACATTAAAAAAAATATATTTATTGTAGTTACTGAATTGTAGGTACGCTTTTGCCAGTCGACAACTGACAGTATAATTATTTCCCTTAGTTCTACATCATTATCGCGAGGACGTGTACTTGTACGTAGCAAAACACGTGGTGATTATATTGCAAACTGGAACAGTCGTCGAAGCAGTTCTAGTTACCTGAGGCGCTACTGAGGAACAATCCTTTGTTCCTGGAAAATCTGTTTATTAGAGCCACTCTACGGTATCAATTTGTTATGCTTGTAAATTTCTTAGATTTAACACGATTGCAGGATTGTTGCAATTATTAAATTACGTTTCGATTATTATTACATACATTACTATTATGTATATGAAACGGGAATATTTTAATATAGACTTACTTATAAGTCATATTGATTTTTACTGTATATAAGAAATAAAAATATTACTAATTTTTTTTATTATAGGTGTTTTACATTACAGTTTTGTACGTACAAAGACATTAGCAATTAGTAAGATGAGCTCAGAAAGCGAACATATAATTTGTGATGTAAACTGTAGTCTAGATATGTGTATGAATTTCTCCTGTGAGACAAGAGTGTTATAGACCACGTAAGTGTTATAGTACGCTTTAAATTGTAAGAAAGTGTTCAACAAAGCTTAAACTGTAAATAAAAAAAGTGTCCCACAATTGTTTTGCCTGACGCAGTTCTTCAGAAGTGCTCACTTTGTGAATGATTATTATTTCCCTTAGTGTTAGGTACCCCCTGTTCACACCAGCGACGTCCTCTTTATTAATAATATGACAACAAAAACTCCTGTACGTTCTACGCCAGCATTACGCGCATGACACTGACCCATATTTTTTACCACCTAAAGCATTTCACTTTTACCCTACAACTGAACTAAGCGTTCGTTTTATTTTGTAAGGATCCATCTTTATGTCTAATTACCAACGGTGGTACTGCCATTGACTTGTAAGCTTTAAACGACTGTCTTTTGTCATCGGTTTACTCTTAAGTTTTCTGTACTATTATTAAATAGGTTAACATTTACACTTGTGCTATCTGTATATCACCATGTAACCTAGGCGTTTGAAGTTATTTGTTCTAACGCCACTATTTCTGTGACAGATTTTTCCTTCTACGTACTCGTGACGTACAATTGTCATAATTTTTATTTTAAACCCAGTTATTTTAAAACTATATTTGAGCCGCCTCATTACCCCTTCTCAAAGTTTTGAGAACAATTTTTTTTTGAAATTTGTTTTTTTTTGAAAAGGGGAAGGCGTCCCGTAAAATTTAAAACTAGGCCAATGATCTAAACGAAGCTTAAAATGTACCAGGCCCATTGTGACAGGACTTGCAAATGAAACCATGATTAACATATTAAGATTTTATTTGCGTTTGATCTCAGTGTAAACATCATACGTACATAATACATACATATATATATATATATTTTTTTTTCAGAAAGAATATTTAATGGGGTCACTCTGCAATTAACATTAAGTTTTTTTAAAGCTCTTCATAACTTAAACATGAACAATTAACAATTAAATTAGAAAAATATTTCAACAAGTAACAATAATTCACATTAATTATCCACAGTGACTTCTCAGAAAGGGCAAACCATTTTATATATATATTCTTTTCAAGTGGCTTTGACCATTTAACAAATTCACATTAAGTTTCAAATAATCACACGATTATATCAATTCATAATTCTTATAATTCACGTAATTCGTATTAAGTTTCACATAATTCACGTTAAGTCCCATATTCCAAATAATCGGTCAGCAATAATTAATTATACTCATATTACTCTTTCTGTGCCTTACAGGTAACTAACAATCATTTAACAATTACACAAATGGCATGCCAACAATAGGTACTTCTAATTATTTTTATGTGTCTTTTCAAAATTGACCAGTACTGTATATGTAACATGATTTTCATTGCATACTGAAATAGTAACCCTCGCAGTGTTCATCAGGGCTGCAGGCATGGACAGCTCGATTAAAATCCGATAACCAGAAATATGAATTAAAAGAGACAAAAATGAAAATAGGCAAGGAAGACTAGAATGTAATACCCGAAATTTACTATGGTAATAGAATACAAATCGAATATGACCAACTGCATACCGCATGCTTCATACATGCACGCTTCTGCACGGACATGCACAGTATATGCTAGAATTAATTACAAAGATGGAAAATACCGGTGTACAATAATATTAGCAAGTTGAAGAAAGCTGTAAATCTATGGTTAACACTGGGATAAAACATTTAAACAGCTAATGAGGTACACTTGCCCGGTTGATCAAGAAATCACACGATAAGTCAGGTGGTCAGGTCACACTGAATTAAAGAATAAAAGTAATTAGAAAAATCAAACAAAAAAACGAGCAATCGTTTTGTAAATGCCTGCTGGCCCCTCCATACAATTATTGAATCTTATTGGTAATTTACATGTTAATAGCACTAGCCTATAAGTGTGCATATCACAATCGGACAGGTTCGGTTCTGATCACCAGATGTTTTAACTGCAATCCAAATTACCAAAAACTGAAATCTAATGTTGTTTGACGTTTCACGGAGCAGTTGTTTTACAGACAAGTCGCGAGGTCGAGTGTGAATAAACTGAATTCTTTCACCTGAGTTTTAGAAGTTACCAGATGTTCGGCAGACTGCTGGTTCAAGATGGAAGAGGTTCATCGTGGAGATAATGCGGGTCCCCTTGAAGCTTCCGACGACGAAGGGAGCTCTACTGCATCGCTCGGCGGATCGTGAGAGATGAAAGTGTCACCATCGAGTTGCTCTCAATTCCTTGGCTGGGCAGGAACCCTACAAGCACAAGTATTCTGTAGCAGCTGTTACAAAAGAATAAATTCACACCCCCCATAACTCGACCTTTATATGGCACATACACCTTACACTTCCGAGTACCACAAGTCACCCGCACGGAATTCAGCAATTAATCTAATTACATTTCAATAATCAACTTGAGACACTGCCAAGGCTATGATTACCTCCTATTGAAACAAATACTGTCAGTATTTAATGAGATATTATACTTTCAACTAAAACTCCACCACGTGGCGTAAATTACGTTAATTCATCTTTATCAATCAATTGCTATCTTTGGTTAAAATTTTCTTTGGCACATTTATTTATACAAAACGTTAATTAACAAGAGTAAATAGTTAATAAGTATTCACTTTAAATTAATATTAAATGTTTCACAAACGAATTCGCCACGTGCTTTACTAGCAAGCTTGCACTAGTTTGGGGCACACGCACACTTTTCTGTATCCAACTTCATCTAAATATTAAATACATTTAAACACGTTTCCCCTTATTTAAATAACAACATATAATCAAGGAAACTTACCAGAGGTCCTTTATGAAATTATTTAACCATAGTAGAGGTATCAGACATCACAAACAAAATTTTCTTCGTCGTCGGAGCCCTGAAGTGAATTGTATGAAGACAGGCAAAGCACTGAGCACAAGTAGTGCAGTCGAACAAGGCGTTTTTCACTCAACGAAAACAGCTGACCGGCACATTGGCCTCCGGGAACCAACTGCCTACCGCTGTCGCCGCACCGCGGGAATACCACAAACCACTTAGCAGACGACATCGTCCGCGAAATGTGGACCGTATCGCAACAAATTAGCATTCGCCACGGAATTCATTTGAATACCGTGGCACATATTTATCGCAGTTACTGACTACACAAACAGATTTTTAAAGGCCGTCTGTATATGAAACAAAAGTAAAGTTTTAACGAATGTTTTAACGCAACTCGCTTCACAAATGCCTTTTGTCTCACTCACGGCGTCTTGAAATTCACAACGTTATGGCTTTTAAGTTTACCTCGTATGTACCCTCTCCTCAACCTTTCCAATAAAGTAGATTTCAACTTTCCGTAAATAGTGTAAGAGGTGCTGGTTTTGTGGAGAGGAGAGAGACAGACAGAGAGAGAGATAGACAGAGACCAAGAGAGACACAGAGAAAGAGAAAGAGAGAGAGAGAGAGAGAGAGAGAGAGAGAGAGAGAGAGAGAGAGAGAGAGAGAGAGACAAAAAGACAGACAGACAGAGAGGGAGTGAGGAGAGGAGAAAGGTGTAAAGCTACAGTAGTAAAAACCATGGGATTTTTGTTAGAGGTGGCTATTAACAACGTATTTGAAAATAATGAACGAGTGTACTCAGATAGATTTTTGAGACAGATATTTGGACCGGTGAAGGAAGGGAATATGTATAGGAACCGAAATAACGGTGAAATAAATGAGTTGATCGGTGGACAAGACCTGGTGAGACACATAAAATCAGCTAGAATTAGATGGCTGGGACACGTATTCCGTATGAATGTTACGAGGATGCCCAAAACTATATTAAGTGGAACGATACTGGGCAAAAGAAGAAGAGGAAGGCCTCGAAGAAGATGGCAGCAGGATGTGGAAGAAGATCTAAGAAAGATGGGCATTAGGAACTGGAGACTGAAGGCAGTGGACAGAGATGAGTGGAGACGGGTAGTAGCGGAGGCCAAGGCTCACCATGGGCTGTAGTGCTGGAGAGTAGTAGTAGTAGTACTCAGATAGACAAAGTAACCTTTTTCAATCCGCCTTGTTCCTTCTTTATAATTTATAGATGACGCGTTTCAAAGCATATGCTTCAACATCAGATCATAAAATATCACTCGTAGGTTGTCATCGGTTAACAATCCTTTGCACTGTATACGTAGGTACACGGTATACGTGTAGGTGCGCACCTATGCACGTCTGGTCGACCACATTGTGCATACTCACTACTACATACACAGTTTAATGAAAGGAAACAAAATGTGTAGATTTAGTGTTAAAACACTCGAACGTTTTTAGCACAAACTATTCTACTTTTCATGTCCCCTATGTCTACACTAATTTTTACATTATGAGATATAATTATGGGCACTCATTCTGTACCTCACAGTTAAAACTCTGCTACTCATTCATACATTCGTTTGAGGATATGTGACTGCATAGTAATGTGTTTTAATGTTTAGTGTCTCTGCAATAAATTCGACCCTGGTTGTATTTGCCCAATGTGAAAATACTCAGGTTGGAAAGTTTTACGTGGAGTGCCACGATCAAAACATAGAAACATGTGTGTGCACCGCAAGCACAACATGCGCGCGCGCGCATGCCAGAGTGCGTGCTGGAGTCAATGCAAGCCGCGCGCGCTCGCATTGAACCCCAACACGCAGATTGCAACGCGGGACATGTCGGCTCAAGCGGTGCGGTGTGAGTCTGTACACGTGGGCGACGCGACACATGCTTGCGCGTACCAGAATACGTGTTGGAGTCAGTGTAAGCCGCGCGCGCTCGCATGACCGCCAACACACAGACTGCAACGCATGTAGTGTCCGCCAAATGGGTGTGTGCGAGTGTGATGACCGTGCCCTAACCGTAGCATATATATATATATAACGGATCTTTACAGCTGTCGCCGTTTCTCCGTCCCCAGCTTCCATTGTAACCTATCGTAGCATGTAAGTTCTTCTAAATTTCTTGCAACCATTGCTTCCGCTATGTCATCTCGCCAACTCCTCCGTGGACGTCTTCTTTTCCTCCTCACCGGTGGTATCCATTCCAATATTTTGCGGGGCCATCTGTCATTTCCAATCTCTTCACATGCCCAAACCAAGACAATTGTCTCCTTTCTATTTCGCCTATTATTGTCCTGTCAATATTCATCTGGGACCGTAGCAATCAAAACAGCAAAAAAACCCGTGTACCTTGAGTATTTCGCAATTGGTAAACACACCACGAGATGGATTTATTTGCAAAGACGCCAACGGAATACCTCTGTAATCGTTGACAATTTGAATTAAAATAAATAGATTCATTAGTTTCGTTCAATTGCTTAGAAACAGGCAATTTATTTATTGTTAACAATTACAACAATTAAAATTTAATAGTAAATTTTTGGAAGTACGAAAAAGTCAAAAATTCATTTTAAATACTCTCATTCTGAAGAAAATGAGAGATAAAATTTATTTTATCTAAAATTCACTAGATTTCAGAATTTACCTTATCTAAAAGAATTTACATTCTATAATTCTACTTTCTGTTAGATAATCTAAAATATTAAAACGTCTTTGCCTGCACAACGTCAAAGACTGTAATTTTTGTAATAAGATTACTCCATTGCTGTACATACTAATATCCTTCTAACTAAACTTAGTTGGTTCGTAATTTCTTTAGTATCAAGTATATACAGGATGGCGCAAAATTACTTGACACTGGAAATCAAATAAGCGTACTGAATTCATTTATAGCAAGGCAACTTAGTTATTATTATTTAGAATTATTTTTTATGTTCAAACTGTTTTCCATCTTTGGAAATACATTCTCAAGTTTTTCTCGACTGCCGTGTGTACACTACACGGCATAGTCTTCGATCGCTATCCAAATCATGGAATGCTTCCTCTATGTAATCTTTCAGTTTTCAATAGTCTGAGGCTTTTTAGAATAAACAGAGTCTTTGACGATACCCCATGTAAAAAAAATCCAATGGCGTAATATCTGGCGAGCGTGGAGGCATGTCAATATCAGCCCGTCGACCAATCAGTCTTCTGCCGAAAGCTTCGTTAAAATAATTTCGAACTGCTTTAAATTTTTGCTTGTGCAAAATTCTTTTCACTGACCTTCGTGAAATATTTTACAGCTCAGGAGTTAATCTTCTTGTTGATTTTTGTAGACTTTAAGTCACAGCTAAACAAACGCGCAGTTCATTTTCCTTTGTTTGGGCAGTTCTTGGGCGGCCAGATCTTGGAGCATCCATAACAGATCCATGTCATTCCAATTTATTTCCTGAGGCGTAGAATGCTTGTCAAGCCGGTGGATTTGAATTGAAATGTTCACTCCATTCATTAATAACTTCAGTAGAACTGTTTTTATAAAACGTTTTTACAGCGGAAATCCTTTCTTCTTTCGTAAACATCGTAACTACGTAACACAGATAATTAACTCATCCCTCAGTAGAATTACTCGCTGTGCAACTGTCAAACAGATCTAGACAGGTGCGTTGTTTTGCCATCCTGTCACCTAAAATTATCGGTTTTGTAATGCCAACATTATGGGCAAAAATTATTGTACCCCATTTTGCTGGTGTAAATAAATTCAGTAGGGGTTTTTTAAACAAGTGTCAAGTAACTTTTGCGCCACTCTGTACAGTACTGGTATTAATAATTTTCTCGAGAGCCTTAGTGAAAGCCACAAACGTAACATATGTTAGAGTCCTTTCCGTTTTTCAGTAATCTGTTGGACAGTGCAAGCGTAATCTAAATACATTTTAGAATACATACAGACATTTCTTAAAATAAGTCTTGTTAAAAGTCGAAAGACAATAACAACTTTGTGAAGAGTCTCAGTAACATTTAATTTCTCTGTCTACACAAGATAGAGACTCTGCTATCTATTCAAGAAACTTAAAAAGTAAAAATATTTTTTGTGATTTTTCATAGGTTAAAATACATATCCATATTACGCGTTCATAAAAGCGATAACATACCAAATTCCTAACTAAATTATTATACTTTAATATGACACCGACTTGCAAACAATTTCAACGTCCAGAAAAAAAGTACTGCTTAAAGTAGAATAATATCAATGGAAACGATGTATTTCATATTTTTGTCCATATTGTTACGACGGTCTTCTGGTCGTCGTATGGTAGTCGTATGGTACAGTGAAAAACAAAATACAAGGCACCAATTAAGTCACTAACCACCAGCTTTAATTATCACAATTAAACTGTTTATAATCAACAAGATAGTGTCTTACAACAAATCAAATAAAAATTGTTCAAACGAAATAAAAATGCCAACTAATATAAAACACAATTGTATTACAATTGTCCCGCACAATTTTAATAATAAAAACACATAACACTTCGCAACAATACTACGAACCGAACTCAAATCAATCCCAACTCAAACTGAAACTAAGCGCCGCTGAAGCCTTGTATTTATACCCCAATCAGACACCAGGACATTCCATACTACGCGTCAAGAACGCTATTAGAAAACACCAGAACGTAATTGCTTGCGACCTTGACACAGTGCGCGAGACCGGCGAATCTAGAACAGTCTGGCTAACGCATGTTGAGATCACGTACGCACACAACATTACAGCCGGATTCCACTGGAACATCCGAGAAACACGTAGAATGTTTTGTAATGGTGTAACACTTTTCCGCATTACGTAAAATATACAATTTAAGATATTTTTAAACAAAACATTAGTTAATTAATTTACGTCATCTGAATTTTCAACATTAGGCATCCTCGATTTTATACTTCTAGCAGCAAGCTTGTACACAAACAAAACATATATATAACTTTAAAACTGTTAGTTTTACACACGTATATCGCAGAATTATAATATGTTTTAACAATTTTATTTACTATCGTCTTTATTTGGAGAAATTGACAAATCTCAAAAACACTTTACAATCTAAAAAATTACAACTAGATAAATAAATTTTTATTAAAGTTTTTAAAAAAATGCATTAAATTTTTTTTATGCTCAAAACAGTAAGAAAGAAGGTTCATACCAAATTTTGTAAAAAATTCCAGTTAAGGCTTAATTCCTCATCAAAATTACACATATTAGCCATTACGATAATGTGTAAATTTCTCGTGGGTACAACTAAATAGCGACAAAATTTGTGCAGAGTTTTTAACATGAATACATTAAGTATGCAATTCATTTTAAATATTTGTTTGACCTATTATATTGATTATTGTTGTGGAAAATTTGACAGCGGTATTTACATTTCCGTATCGTCTACCAACGTAACTGAATTATGGCTTTGTATTACTATCAGTTTACGTTCACAGTAGCACAGTAGTACGATGTATAACAATACGTTAATTACAATCACCACCTATAAAGGTTTAACATGTTAGTTTCCTTACCAAATATTTAATAAAATAATAATAATACGAGGTAATTACACTTTGGTATATCGCAACTTAATTACACAATAGGATTTTAGATTATTACGTAACTCTTTTACTTCCTCTCTTTTTTTTCCATTTAGCAATTTATTCATACTGGACTGTCCGTGAATAAATCTAATTCTATGGGTTAAATAAGTGTGTTGGAATATGTATGGAGAATAAATAAAATTCTAGTCCCATTAGAGACGTTGTAAAAGAAGTGGAAAAAATCTAGCAAATGTGTCACTTAAAAGCTTATTGAATGTTAAGTTTTGACCTAGTTCAAACGGACCGCGGAAAATGAGAAACTTGTTCATTATTGTAGCACATATTCTGTCGTTGTATCTCCACACACTCCACGCAGCGCTATACAGATGTGTGTCTAGTATTTAGCATGCCGTCCGTATCTTGTCCTTTAAGCAAATGATATTGAAACTATTGTTGAGTTAAGTACAATCGAAAACATGTCGCATTTAAATTGAGGTTTTATGGCTACAGTCTCGCAAACGAAAGTGGATGTTAAACTATTGTATTTACAGTTGCAGAAAAACGTTACCAACAAATTCTTACACGAAATCTATTTCCTAAATTCTAAAGAATAAAATTACATTCTTTAAACTCCTTTACGACAACAACAAAACAAAATTATAGCTCGTATGTTGAACTCATCAAGAATGGAATGCTGTTAGGATCTTAAACAACACGAGCACTAATACTGAACAAACACAGGATACAAATTAGATACAATGTGCTGAGAAACAAAATTCCATTCTAGTCCAAAACTCGTGACTCGAAAACAATTGATTTTACTTTAATTCACAAAATCTGAAAGCTTGTCTATTTGTTTCAAATAGAATTTATTTAAAATTAATTTGGTGAAATGGATAAAATAGCATCCCTTATTTGCTATATTTGTACAGGTTAAGAAACCTTAACCTATTGTTAATGTTTTTAAAGATATTTCTGTTTTATATGTGTGTATGGTTAATATATTTATGATGTACTTTTAAAATATAAGAATTTTACAGCCTTTAATTAATTAAAAGTTAATAAAAAAGGTATACCTTTTTTCCTGAAGACAGAAATAAGTCTTTTACCCACCAGTTCATTTAAGTTACATTCACTTTGACTGTAATCGGTTTAAAAAAATTGCAGATCACAAACAGCTATAAGATTGTTGATATTATGAGTTTTTCAAAAATCATTTTAAAGTAAAACAGAACAAACGATTCCGTACAACGATAATCTCGATGTTCTTTTTATGATATTTGACTATAACAGCCTTCAGTCACTTTTGTTTAATAATATTCCTTAAAGATGTTAATATTGTAGCATAACAAAATTATCACGCTAAACATTTAACTTAATGCAACATAAATAAAGAAGAAAAGGTCCATAGTGAGTGAGAAGAATGAATTGTTTAAAGGTTAAGCAAAGGAAACTGTATACTAAGTCAATAAAATGTTAATAAGAATAAAAAATAACAAAGAAAACCATTGATCAAAATAACTTACTATGTAAAAACCCAATAAACCAGCAGTATACCCAGTAGATTGGGGAAGCAGTAAAAAGGGAAAGACAAGAAAAAGGAGATAAAAGGGTGAAAACAATATTAATAATGGAAATTTATAAGGTCAAGAAGCAGAGAAACCACAAGACAAGAAATTTACTAATATAATAATGAAGAAAGGACAAAATATATCAAGATTCCCACAAAGAGCCTAGAAACAAGAAGAGCTATTCCAAAAAATGTTAGTAATGGAATACATACCATTGAACAAAATTAAAACCAATATATTTAGACCCAGTAACTCAAGTTACAAGATACAATCCAAAGAAAACCGAATTGTAAACTAGTTATAAGTATAATATGTAAAAAATTATTTAAAAAGACTACCATTAGTGTAAACAATAATAAGTGACACACTATAATAAAGTATAGTGTAAGAAATAGAAATCTATTAAAAAGACTACCATCAGTGTAGGGAAATACTATATAAAAAAACAAAAGACAGTCTAATGACTAAGGTTAATTTTAATAATAAAAGTGTTTTAAAAAACTAAGTAATATAAGATTGTAATAGGTATAAGACGTTTTTATTTCATTGTGTTACCAAGACAGTTATAGTAATTGAAAGAGACAGTTAATAACTGGAGGTGTCATTAGTTATAAGATATTTTTATTTCATTGTGTTACCAAAATAATTATAGTGAACACAAGAGACAGTTAATAACTGAAAATGTTATTAGGAATAAGATGTTTTAATAGGATTAGGTTGGTGATAAAAGGAAACATAAAATCAAAGGACAGCCAATGACTGATAATGTTGCTGATAATAAGATGTTTCCATTATAGTTCTATATGTATAAAAAAATAATAGGCTGCGACAACACAAATTACTAAACTATTGGCGCATAGGATATGATAGTATGTGTATTTCAAATTACAAGTCTATATTGGAGGGTTTAAGATTATTTATTGTACAAACACAAGTTATAGTTTATATGGTATATTTGAAATGTACAGAATGTAATGTTTGATATAGAGTCTTTCTTTTAAAATGCTAAATAATGTTCATACGCAAGACGTGATACGTTACATAAGAAGACTCCCACGGTGATGTTGCTAAAGAGAAGGGCCGGTCTTTGCGGTGTAGTTGGTTCGTCAGGTGTGGCTTACAAATGACAGACGTTTTCCCAGAAACGTTTACAGCTGGGCTGGCGTCCTGTAACAGCTTGGCTGATGTCCTGTAACAGCTGGGCTGGTCCTATAACAGCTGGGCTGATGTCCTATAACAGCTGGGCTGGTGTCCTATAACAGCTGGGCTGATGTCCTATAACAGCTGGGCTGATGTCCTATAACAGCTGGGCTGATGTCCTGTAACAGCTGGGCTGATGTCCTGTAACAGCTGGGCTGATGTCCTGCAATTCCCACGATGAATCCGACACTTCGCACACACAACGGTACTACGGATTTTATTACTCGCAAAACTTTTATAGAGTTTAAGACCAAGTAATATCTCAGGTGACAGTGAGTTTAATCTAATAACGGTATATTGAGCTTATACCTCTCCGGCTTCTTCAAGTGTTCTCGCGAATACCAAGGTCTACCGCGATCAGCAGACCACCCTATGAGGAAATCTTGCACTAGCACGGAAACGTCTTGATGGCACAACTACTATTGCGTAACAATTAATGATACTGTCACTGCGGAAAATCTCGCACAGTGGTACAGTTACACTCAATTAGTACACACGTAGTACTACAATATTAATACTACCGTGTGTAAATAGATAATATCAACTGTTATGCGTCACACGCGTTACTATCCCCGAAAAGTCTTAACAGATCCTTGCAAGCGGTAGAATCTTGTACAAAGATTGTATGTACCGTTCGCGGTAGCAGCAGTGAATAACTGCCTATAATTTTACGCACAATGCGTTAAAACAATACTGTGTAGATGTACTACACACACAGTTCTGAGTCTTCCCGTTTCACTAACGACGAATAGTTTTTACAACACCTTGCAAGCGGTAGAATTCTTGTACAAGGAGTGCACGACCCGTTCGCGGTAGATGGCGTAGAAGAACTGCCTGTGTAACGACAGGTTTAAGAAAAATTTCAACCACCAGTCAGCATTCTATTGGTGGATGGAAGTCACATGGTTATTACATAGTGACAATGCACTTTTCATGCAGTAGAGTGCATTTACTTTGTAACAGCATGCATAACGGTAATCAGACTACCCGTATCTCATGCATAACTGCCTATATACTAATATCATACAAGAACGTAAACAATAGTCCGACAGGTATAGGGATTGTAGCGATACACATGTCTAAGTTCAGTTAATGTCAACACAACGATAAATACTTCACGCACCGCCCGGGAAACGTTTACCACTCGCGCACGCGCGCACATTTCCACAAACACAGTACAAGAATAACCATAAATAATAATGCACAGTTTTACTAAACTAAACCCTTAGCCTTACTAAATACAATTGATAACAACCAAACTTAACCATTTACTAATATAATATGAATGTCCATTGTCTGTGTAATATATGTGAACTTGCCCCGCATATCATGATCCTGTGATTCGTTGCAGGATTAACCCCTTCCCGCATAAAAAAAAATTTTTTTTTTTTTTATTTAATTCACAAAAAATAAAAAATTTTTTTTTTTTTTTTTATATAACCAAAACAATTTCCTAATCCTGAAATAATAATAATACCCTCGAACTAAAATCAAATAAACATCCTCAATTAATACTAACATTTCCTAACTGTCACTTTGACAGAAGCATCAAATCAAAAGACACGTGGTAACCTTCAAACCAAAACAAACACACATGTTCTTGACACACAGATAACGAAATCTTATGCAGGGTCACAGAGTACACAGACAACATTCCTTATCAAAACTAGATTATTGTTCATTCACAGAGTCATCTTACATACAACATTTAAACCTGAATTGGACATATTTAAATCACTACACATTCTTACCCCTATATCCTGACATTTATTTCTGAGTTTTTGTATAAATTTTTCTCAGTTTTGAAACGCACACGTTTACTTGGAAATACAGATTTGAATTTGTTTAATATACGCCGTAATTGCCTTATCTCGCAACTCATTAACTGAACCTTGGGGGTCGGTGAGTTATTCGTTATCTTATCTTTCGAGCGTCCCAGTCCGATAACGTGAGGTCGACAATCAACTTTAGCTGGCAATAATTCTTTCTGACACTCCAATGCAGCATGCAGTTTATTCCATCTATCAACTTCCCAAATAATATTATGTCCGAGTTTTCTAATTCCAAGTACGGTCGCATCTATTTCCGTACCCTGCACATATTTTGTTATAGGTGCCTGTTTTTCAACTATCTGCGACTCACATGTTGCTGATTTTATCCTTGTATAACTTACCGGCAGAATCGGCATTTGTATAAAGTGGTTTTTACACCTCTTACGTAACTGCTCGTCCAACAGCGATATTCCTGTGCCACTGTCGGACAACATCTCGTCAACATAACCACTGATTTTTGCTTCGACAATAAGGTCGGTGCAATTTCCAATACTAATATTTCCCTCATGTTTATTACTATTATCATTATTACATACTAAACTGTCTCTCATTTCTGCAGGATATAGGCCAGACATAACCGTTTTACTCTTATAACTAACATTTTTCATAATTGATTGATTGAACTGCTTTTCAACTGAATCATTTTCAGTAACTGTTGCTAATAAGTTGGTATTAAATTGCTGAGTTGTATTTTTATGTTGTTGTTATTGCGGCTGATTTTGTGGTGTTTGAACATGAAATTGATTACGCGGCGGTTCATTATTATTTACCATAATTGTTGTCACCTTATTGTCACCAGTATCATTCACCTCTCCATCCTCCATAAATACCTCAGTATCTGATATAGATTCATCTAGTACCTCATCATTAGGCCATGTGTCATAAATACCTGCACCGTTATTATCCATACTAGTACCAGGCTCTACTACTGGTTCGGGATTTTTATGTGTTATGCATACACTGTCCGCATCCATGATAGCTTCAGATTCTATCATACGTTCACGGTTCTCGCATGCTATATCTGTTACACTATAAAATATCACCTCATCACAGCACTTACCTGAAGTATGTTCCAGATTAATAGTGTTGTTACTACTAATTTCATTTCTGTTATCTTCACTACAATCCGATGCAGAATCTAAATACTCGACTTTACCGAGATATGAACTACTAGGCCCTAATAAGGTGGTTTCTGTATAATCACTTTCAAGTTCACCTGCTACGCTACTGTTCTCCGTTAATCCTTCAGATGTCACATCGTGGTTAACTTCCATATTACTTTCGTTGAGAGTATGTTCAATCAGAACATTTGGTACTTCAAAATTATCATAAGGTACAATATTCTCAACAGTTAAACCTACTTCAATATCAGCTGACATTTCCTGTAATTTCGCCATCCTCTCCTCTCTATCGGCGTCCATTTCTTCCCAAAATTTCTGCCTAATGGCTATCATCTCCTCATCCCTGGCTTTACTTTCCTCTGAAACTCCTTGTATATCCGCTATCATCTCTTCTTCCACGGCTTTCATCTCCTCACGCCAGGCTTTCATTTCTTCGGACAATGTTTCCATCTTCGCTAATACGGCCGCTAAAAGATTCTCTATCCCTTGTGACTCCGCCATAATGATCAAAATTTACTTTAAAATTTAGTAAATTCAAATTTATTGATTTATACGCAAAGCAAGTTATTATTATCCAAGATTAGAACGTATTGTAACCAGTTTATATGCACACAGAAAGCAGTTCAAAACATCAACATGTAAATACCTTATCTAACATACAACAACTAATAATCTACCTCCAATATACTGATAAAATCTGTCCATATATGATATACAAGAGAATATGCACACTTGAAAATTTATATCCTCAGATTTTCAGACGAATAATACACATACAATTATTACGTTAATTATACTTATACGTCAGATTTTTCCAACAAATTTTATATTCATAGACAAATATATAATAGCGTAAAATTACCGCTATTTTACGAGCCCCACGTTGGGCGCCAAAATATCTCTATGCGACAACACAAATTACTAAACTATTGGCGCATAGGATATGATAGTATGTGTATTTCAAATTACAAGTCTATATTGGAGGGTTTAAGATTATTTATTGTACAAACACAAGTTATAGTTTACATGGTATATTTGAAATGTACAGAATGTAATGTTTGATATAGAGTCTTTCTTTTAAAATGCTAAATAATGTTCATACGCAAGACGTGATACGTTACATAAGAAGACTCCCACGATGATGTTGCTGAAGAGAAGGGCCGGTCTTTGCGGTGTAGTTGGTTCGTCAGGTGTGGCTTACAAATGACAGACGTTTTCCCAGAAACGTTTACAGCTGGGCTGGCGTCCTGTAACAGCTTGGCTGATGTCCTGTAACAGCTGGGCTGGTCCTATAACAGCTGGGCTGATGTCCTATAACAGCTGGGCTGGTGTCCTATAACAGCTGGGCTGATGTCCTATAACAGCTGGGCTGATGTCCTGTAACAGCTGGGCTGATGTCCTGTAACAGCTGGGCTGATGTCCTGCAATTCCCACGATGAATCCGACACTTCGCACACACAACGGTACTACGGATTTTATTACTCGCAAAACTTCTATAGAGTTTAAGACCAAGTAATATCTCAGGTGACAGTGAGTTTAATCTAATAACGGTATATTGAGCTTATACCTCTCCGGCTTCTTCAAGTGTTCTCGCGAATACCAAGGTCTACCGCGATCAGCAGACCACCCTATGAGGAAATCTTGCACTAGCACGGAAACGTCTTGATGGCACAACTACTGTTGCGTAACAATTAATGATACTGTCACTGCGGAAAATCTCGCACAGTGGTACAGTTACACTCACTTAGTACACACGTAGTACTACAATATTAATACTACCGTGTGTAAATAGATAATATCAACTGTTATGCGTCACACGCGTTACTATCCCCGAAAAGTCTTAACAGATCCTTGCAAGCGGTAGAATCTTGTACAAAGATTGTATGTACCGTTCGCGGTAGCAGCAGTGAATAACTGCCTATAATTTTACGCACAATGCGTTAAAACAATACTGTGTAGATGTACTACACACACAGTTCTGAGTCTTCCCGTTTCACTAACGACGAATAGATTTTACAACACCTTGCAAGCGGTAGAATTCTTGTACAAGGAGTGCACGACCCGTTCGCGGTAGATGGCGTAGAAGAACTGCCTGTGTAACGATAGGTTTAAGAAAATTTTCAACCACCAGTCAGCATTCTATTGGTGGATGGAAGTCACATGGTTATTACATAGTGACAATGCACTTTTCATGCAGTAGAGTGCATTTACTTTGTAACAGTATGCATAACGGTAATCAGACTACCCGTATCTCATGCATAACTGCCTATATACTAATATCATACAAGAACGTAAACAATAGTCCGACAGGTATAGGGATTGTAGCGATACACATGTCTAAGTTCAGTTAATGTCAACACAACGATAAATACTTCACGCACCGCCCGGGAAACGTTTACCACTCGCGCACGCGCGCACATTTCCACAAACACAGTACAAGAATAACCATAAATAATAATGCACAGTTTTACTAAACTAAACCCTTAACCTTACTAAATACAATTGATAACAACCAAACTTAACCATCTACTAATATAATATGAATGTCCATTGTCTGTGTAATATATGTGAACTTGCCCCGCATATCATGATCCTGTGATTCGTTGCAAGGCATAAGATGTTTTTGTTATGTTTAAGTGATATAAAAAAAAAAAGTTAGTAGATATAAGATATTCTGTTGCATTTAAAATCATGTTATTTAATTTTCAAGTTTGTAAGGCAGAGAGGCAAGTAGGAAATAGGAATGTAATAATTTTATTTAAAACTGTAAACCATATGAAAGGTACAAAGCAGATTAGCTAAGACACCACTTTAGAAAACACAGACAAGTAATGTAAACCCAAAACTATCTATCAGAGAATTAAACTACATAATAGGGGATAAAATTCAGTCCATACAACACAGAAATTGAAAATGTAATTAATACAGATACAATTAATAACGAATGGAATGACAAAGGAAAGAAAATTAACTTCCTTTGGAAACAAATAATACTAGGCCTATAATGGTAATCAAATCAGACTAAACAGTAAATTAATCAATATTGAAGTGTTTTAACAACAAAATTATTAACAACAAAGATAATCACGGAGTTATTAAGATTATTCCATGGAAATATTATCAGAAAAAACACTTAAAAACCATTTAAACACTAAATTTTTACAAAATATGAGGCCTACAATAATTATAAAAAATTGTAATTTTTGGGCTTAAATGAACTTGAAACAAACCCAGCTATATATCCAAATATGTAAAATTAATTAATCAATATTGCTGAGTAGTTAGATATTTGTAAAATTAAGAAATATTTGAAATACAGTAAAAAATAAGAAAACTTATTATGTATATTTAGATGATGAACCAAATCTGAGACATGTACTTTTATAAATAAACAATAGAAAGAGGAAAAAGACATATCACAAATTACCCTAAAACGACGACGTTCAGAGTTTAGTCTATTGTTAATCGTGAAGACGACTAGTTGAGAATGTACTAACAGAAGACCGAAAAAGTATAATTTTGTGCAAAACCGTGAGTGTGGCTATGAAGAGTGTAACAGAGGTTAACTAAAACGAAAATAACATTAACAGTTAATATTTAACACCTCACTGATTCCGAACAACAGTAATAACACCATCTAACATAAGCACAAGAAATCAACGGCCATTTTGAGAAGATTTTGGACCATATTAGCAGAACACGAATACACATATTTGAACACCGGACACTTCACCAGTAACCCATCCAGAAACGACAACGCAGGAGAAGAGAGAACACTCTACACTGTATTCCTGGACCAACACTACTTCGCAGAGAAGGGAATATTCATTTATTTCTGCGGGAGAAGCTCAACCAGTTCCAGCAGTGAATAGCAGAGAAAATCGAGGTGACGGCGGCCATACTGGATTTCCGAACGAGCCAAGTACACTGCCAGCTTGAAGTGAGTGACGTCATTTCGACGAATGGTTCGATATTACTTTTCATAATTGACAATTTAAATAATAATATTGTTTTATTTCAGCCATAATAATTTAGTTTAAGAATATCTGTAAGACTGTATCTTGTTCCTTGCCCTCTGGCCATTTCGACTCGTTAAAAGAATCCTAATTAATTAATCTTGTAAAAAATATATTTTGTCAATCTTGTTCGCTACCGACTGGAGCAAATATCAGCCAATGCCTTGGCCATGCGCAGCCTGAATGGCGCATAATTTTAAATGTCAATAAATGAACATCATTATTCAGTTACAAGAGTTGTATTTATTTGTATAATGAATGTTAACTATTTTTTTTCTTCTAAACAAAAATAATTTACAGTGATAGAATAAATATCTGAGAGGAAGAAGAAGAGTAAAGTCAGTGGAGAGAGAACAAACCGATCTGACTACACCATTATATCATTAATAGAAACAAATAGATTTGAACGACAAATTCATACTTATTAAATTAGAAGTAATTAAAGTACACACACAATTAATTAATTATTTATTAATTAATTGAAGTAACCAATTAAAAAAAATATATATATATATAAGTAAACTTTTATACTTACAAAATTTTTTTTTATTATCAACCAATCACACTTTATTATAAACATTATTTATATTTAATTTATTCTTTGTAATTGGTGAATCCAAAGTGGAGCTGTATCATCGGCGAGTTCAACACCGAGATTCAGACAACGTTTATTAGTATCACAATAATTCTTGCTATCTTTATCTTTAAAATATATTACAAATTGGCGTCCAACTAAAGGGCCTAAAATAGGAGCGAATAGAGTTATAAAATAAGGACGATTGTCCAGTTTCCTATTTTTAGCTCGGCAGCGGTCAATAGGTCGGAAGAAGGAGCGAGATGCACAGGAGAGCTACATCAAGGAAAAGGGCTGTGGAGGCCGAGCAGGAGGTAGACATAGAGGATAAAGAGGCGACACCAGTGGAAGATGTGGAGTCGATGTTACCGCCAGCGGAACCAAACAAGCCTGCACCACAGGAGGAACAGCCGGAGAAATCCACCACAAAGGAAGATACAAAATTGGATAGAATGATGGAGATGTTACTCAGAGAATTTAAAACGACAAAGGAAGAATTGGGTAATAAAATCGGAGATACCAATAAGAAAATCGAAGAAAATAGTAAGAAGATGGAGGAGAAAATGGAAGAAAATAGTAAGAAGATGGAGGAGAAAATGGAAGAAAATGGTAAGAAGATGGAGGAGAAGGTGGACGAAATAAAAAACGAAAATAAATTATCAATGGAGGAAAATATTAAGAAGATCGAGGAGAAGATGGAGGAAAATATTCAGAAGATTGAGGAGAAAATGGAGGAAATAAAAACTGACAATAAACAATCGAAGGAGGAATTGACCCAGATAAGCCAGAAACTGGAAGAAACCAATAAAAAGATGGAGAATAATAGTCAACAATTAAGAGAAGAATTAAGAGAGACGAACCAAGAGAATATGAACCGATTAGATGGAAAGATGGAAGCATTGAAGGAAGAACTGGGGCAAAAGATAGCTGAAAATAATGAAACAATCAGCAAGAAGGTAGAAGAGTAATTAACGGTAATCGAACAAAAGGTTACAAGAGCTGACGAAAGATGGAGTCAAACCGAACGAGAAGTACAGAGTATCAAGACAGAAATAAACGCTAAGGTTAACAACATTGAAGAAACGAATAGGGAGACTTTAGAGGAAAAACTAAAAGAAACACGTGAAGACTGGGAGCGAGTGCAGGACCGATTCACAGAAAAATGTGACGGCATTGAAGCTACTGTGACCAGTATCAACAGTCAGGTGCGACAGAACCAAACAGATATAGACCTGTTCCATAGTCGACCGACAAGTATTACCAGTTGTCCTAACAACGAGAATCGCAAAGGAATCAACTTCAGATTTTATAAAAACAAACCGATGGAGTTCCTAGCCAGAATCGAAGAGTACTTCACCAAACACAGAGGCAATCGCTGGAGGGAGAATAAAGAAGTGCTTGACGAATCGTTCAAGGAGATAGCAGATAATTGGTGGATGGCAATAAGAGACGAAGTGACCGACTACCAACAATTCAAAAGGCTATTCAAAGCCAAATATTGGTCTGAATCGACACAAAATATTGCTAGAGACGGGATCTGTCATGGAAAATACAACCCGTATGGAAACCAGACTCTAACGGCGTACTTCTTGGGAAAGGTGTGCGTGGCCAAACATCTAGAGCCCAGAATACCGGAAGAATGCCTGGTCAGCAAGCTCTCATACCATTATGAGGAAGATATAATAAGAGCTAGAAGAAACAGTCAAATAAAGACTGTACAAGCAATGACCGAGCTCTTAGAAATGTATGAGCATGAAGATTACTACCGCCAAAGTCGCATGAGATATGAAAGGCCGGAACCAAGAAGTAACACCAATAATTTGAATAATAATAATCGGCAGAATGTGGGCAACAACAATAATTATAATTCCGCAAATCGGAATAATGCCGAATACAATTATAACACCCGTAATAACAATAATGTACCTAGATTTAATAACAATAATAATAATAATCATGTTCCTCGCATTAATAATAATGACAGCAACAATAACAATAATAATAATAATAAACGTCCACAAAACAACAACGGTTATTATAATAATAACCGTAATTATGTTCCAAATGGTCAGAGGAACCCCAACCCCTCTAATAACAATTATCATAGTAATTATAACAGGAATTACCGGAATGGAGGTAATAACAATAATTACAGGACATATCGACCCCATATTAACTACATCAGAGCCGAAGGCAGTGGACAGAGGAGGTACCAGCCTCAACGAAGGAGCCGATATTATGAGTACGAGACCTTTCAAGGAAGTCAGGGAAGTAATCGTTACAGAGAGTACGAGCCCAGACGCAGTTCCAGCCTGGACAATCAGCGAAGACTACCTGTAACAGAAGCCCAACAGGACGATCGTGCTGAACCAAACGAAGCAGTTTCAGGACTGCAAGTTGATGCTTCCAACGGCCTAATCCGTAATGATGCGGAACATTTAAACGAACGGAGGCAGTAATAAACTCCAATAACCCTTTACTGCTCCAATCTGCTGGGTTTGACCAAGGAATAAATTTGAAGAAAGAAAGAAAAAATTTTACAATAATATACAGTAATTATTTGAAAGATATCCGTAAGGACTTGCTAGAAGAAAACGAAATTAACATTAATAATAATGACAATGAAATAATATATATAATTGCAGAAATTGAGGGTATTTCTGTTCCTATAATGATAGACACTGGAGCCAATGTCTCTATAATAAATCGTAATGAGTTGGACCGGATACAGCAGGAATGCCACAAAAACTTACCGGTACTACCTATTAATAATATTGTACTTGTAGGAGCTACCGGCCGACAGAACAAGACCATAAGAAAACAGGTATCCCTAAGTGTCAACAGTCATGGCATTAGTGTGGATATGATATTTCTTGTTGCAGCCGGATTACCTTTCAACATCATGATAGGATGTGACATATTGCGCAGAAACAATTCATTCTTCTCACTCACTATGGACCTTTTCTTCTTTATTTATGTTGCATTAAGTTTAATGTTTAGCGTGATAATTTTGTTATGCTACATATGCTCTCCTGTAAAAGTGATTAGTTCAGATCATACTCTTAGTATGGATGAAATAATTACTACTAATTCTTTTGTATTTACCATATTTTCTTCGTGATTACATGTTTTCACTTTATATACCTTCTTTTTCCACCGTTGCTTCCTCTCAGATGATGTGTATCTCCTTCATTAGTTTCTTTCTTCATTAATAAGTGATTCTCAATCTTGTGTATAACATTATCATTTTATATCCTTTCTTATTTGGTGCTTCCTCACCAGTATGTTTACTCCCTAACATTCCCTAACAAATTAATTGGAACAGTTCAGAGTGGCACTTTTGGCTTCAATCCCTGCTGTCCAATACTTCAATTAATTGAGTCCAGAGGCATTATCATCTCTGCTCAAAATATAAGACTGATGGCATTTTCTACATCCAGTCATAAAAATAAATAATCAGTAAAAGTAGTCTCTTTTGACTAAAATAAACATCTTTAGATTCTTCACTTCATAATACTTTATATTAATTAATACTTTTATACACTTGACTATTCTTCTCTATTAAAGCTTATGCCATATTATGTGGTTTAGGTATGTGGTATAATATACATTTCATCATTTCATCATGTTTACATAGTAATTAGTATTTATATTTATTTTTTCTACCATCTGGTATCCAATGAGTTATTTTTATTGCTCATGGCATAACATGAATTAATTCTTTATCACTTTCACTATCATAGTGGTTATTGCAACAACATTATCATTAATAGTATCAGGGTTTTTGGTTTCTGGTCTCACTATTTGGTCTTGACTGAGTTGGTCCTTCTTCATTGTTCCATTTTTATTAAACTATTTTCTTTGTGAGTTTGGTTAAGTTGTTTCGATTAAGTCATATGATATTCCGGTTTCCTTTCTCCTTTAGAATTTTGTATCTCTTTCTTACAAAATCTTTTTTCATATTTAAGAGTTATTTCTCATCATTCGTATGAGTAATGATATGACCTTACTATTTTTTAACTTTAGATATTTTTATTCAACTAAATTCTTTCTTATTCATAGTTGTTTTTCAAATATTTTGGTGTAAGTTGTACTTATTATTGTTTTGAATTTTGAGAATTTTTTATTCATCAAAATTCTTTTTGTTTCTTCATAATTCATCGAATGTTTGGTGTAAGTTGTACTTACCAATTTTTTGAATTTTGAAATTTTTTATTAATCAAAATTCTTTTTTTTTCATTCATAATAGTCTTTCAAATGATCAGTGTAAGTTGTACTTACTAATTTTTTGAAATTTGGAATACTTTTGTTCATCAAAATTCCTTTTGTTTCTTCATAATTCTTCGAATGTTTGGTGTAAGTTGTACTTACTAATTTTTTGAATTTTGAAAATTTTTATTCATCAAAATTCTTTTTTTTTTTTTCATTCATAATAGTCTTTCAAATGATCAGTGTAAGTTGTACTTACTAATTTTTTGAATTTGGAAAATTTTTTTGTTATCAAAATTCTTTTTGTTTCTTCATAATTCTTCGAATGTTTGGTGTAAGTTGTGCTTACTAATTTTTTGAATTTTGAAAATTTTGTCATTTCTCCTCTAAATATTTTTTAATGGATAATTGATTATAAGTTCCTTTTACTTTATTTGAAATGATATCCTTTAGTACATACGTATTGTTATTATTGTTTTTAATAATCAGGTATGGGCCGGTATACAGCAGTAACAACTTTTTGGTAATGCCTTCCAAAGTACTGGGTAATTCCCTGTTTTTTAGCAGTACCTTTTCTCCGACTTCATAGCTTATTATTTTCTTAATCGCCTTTTGATACTTGTTCTTGCGCCCTTCCTGGTCTTCTGCCAATTTATTGTAGAATCTGATTCGATTGAATTTGTATTCTTGACTCATGGGGAACTCTATTATGTCTTGTATTTCTCTTGGAGGTGGTTTTTCATACATTGCCGTGTATGGCGTGGTACCTATAGCGGGGTGATATGACAAATTAAGGAATTCTTCAGTAGCGAATAAATATTCTTGCCACTTCCTTTGTTGATTATAGCAATAAGTCCGTAATATTCTTCCGACTTCTCGCAGTACCCTCTCCGCTGGATTGCTGCTGGGGTGGTAGACAGATGTCTTGTATGTCTTAATGCCCAACGTATTTAGAATGTTTCTCCACCTCCAACCCTTAAATTGCGTTCCATGGTCTGTGATTATGGATGCCGGGCTCCCTATCTCTGGAATGTAATGATTTGTTATTATTCCTAGAGTCTTCAATGTGGTCGCTCTGTTCACAGGGTACAGTTTTGTGAATTTTGTGAAGTGATCCATCATGATAATAATGTATTTGTATCGATGGCGTCCGCCACTGCTGGGAAATGGACCACAGATGTCCAGAAAGACCTTTTCCAGTTTGGCTTGTGAGGTAATTGGTATCATCATACCCTCTTTTCTCTCATTGTTGGTTTTCACCAATTGACATATCAGACAGGTTTTGAGGTAGTTTCTCGTCTTTCTATTGATACATTTTATATGACAATTCTCTTCTATCGCCTTGATCACCTTCATGGCTCCCATGTGACCGTATCGTAGATGATAGCCCAGGATGATATCCTTTTCGATTGTAGTAGGGATCATGATCTTCCATATGTCTTCATCAAGGGATGTTTTGATGAATAATATTTCGTTATGTACACAATAAAATTTAGTTATTGTGTCATCTTGGTTGGAGAGACGAAGTTTAATGTGGTTTAACTTCGGGTCGGACTGCTGGTGTTTGCAGATGTCCTGCACTATCTTTTCTAAATCGGATCTGTCCTTAATAATATTACAGATTTTCAAGATGCTCTCCTTTTCGCCTTCGAACGTTTGTTCTTCCAGATTTACTCTCGACAATACGTCGGCTACTACATGTTTACTTCCAGGAACATACTCCCACTGTATATCGTATTCCTGCAGGGCAAGTACCCATCTGGTCAATCTACCATGGCTTAACTTGCATCTTCTCAGAAATGATATTGATTTGTGATCTGTTCGAACGGTCACTGGATATCCGAGGATATACGTCCGAAACTTCCCACAGGCAAAGACTACACTTAGCAGTTCTTTTTCCGTCACGTTATAGTTCTTTTCACACTGGTTCAGGGTTCTGCTAGCAAAGCTCACTACTAGATGGTTTCCACCTTCATCTTCTTGGTACAGTGTTGATCCCAAGCTAATGTTACTAGCATCACATTTTAGAAGAAGGGTCGGTTAAAATCCGGATGGTTGAGCATTACTGCTTCTAAGAACTTCCCCTTAATTGATTTGAAGGTTTCGTCTTGTTCTTGACCCCATCGCCATTTATTCTTGGACGATAACTGGTACTGAAACCGGGCCGTCAGTTCGGAATAATTATTTTGGAACTTCCTATAGTAGTTACACAGGCCTAAAAATGATTGTAGTTGCCTTCTGTTTTTTGGTATAGGGAATCGTTGTATGGCGTCTACTTTTTCTGTTGATGGTGTTATTCCTTGACTGTTTAACTGGAAACCCAAGAATTGTACTTCTTTAGCTATAAGCTTGGACTTGTCTAGTTTAAGGGTAACATTATTTTCAGCAAGCTTCTTCAAGACATGCTCCACACGGTAACAGTGTTCTTCCCAATTGGTTGATGTTATTAGGAGATCATCAACATAGACAGTCGTGAATTGGAGCGCTTCTGGTCCGAGTATATGATCCATACAGGCGACAAAAACAGCTACTGAGTTCACCAACCCGAAGGGCAACCTCTTAAACTGATAGTTGCGCCCTTCGAAGATGAACGCCTGAAGATGACTAATTGATTCAGCTGGTTTTCCTCTAATTGCTCGGTAGTATTATGGCACTGGAAGTTACGTATCTTCTGAATCTTTTGTTGCCATAGGTCATCCTCCGAATCCTGATGTACTGGCTTGTTGTTTGTCGAGTAGTTTGACAAGTAATTCACCTTATTTTTGTGGTCGAGAAGTTGTCTGGAGTCTAACATCTTGTTGTTAGTTAAATTGGCTACCCAGGTCGAACCTTCAGAAAAGAGTGATACCTTTCCTCGGCACAAGTCGATAACTGAAGGTTCGACCTGGGTAGCCAATTTAACTAACAACAAGATGTTAGACTCCAGACAACTTTTCGATCACAAAAATAAGGTGAATTACTTGTCAAACTACTCGACAAACAACAAGCCAGTACATCAGGATTCGGAGGATGACCTATGGCAACAAAAGATTCAGGAGGTACGTAACTTCAAGTGCCATAATACTACCGAGCAATTAGAGGAAAACCAGCTGAATCAAAATTATTCAACATATATGAAAAATATCGAGCTGTATTTTCGAACAAACCTGGAAAGTTCCGGAACTACCAATGTTCCATAGATTCAGAGAACCGGTAGAATTTAACCGAAAGTCGTATCCCATAGCACAATCTTTGAAGGAAGCCGTACGCACAGAGATCCAGAATATGATCAATATTATCGAGAGCAGTCAATCGCCATACACTAGCCCAATTGTGGCTATACAAAAGAAAAATGGAAAGGTAAGGCTTTGCCTTGACGCACGTGAGATAAATAAAATGATTATTAACGATCGTACCTCACCTGGCGAAATTGATGAGATATTGAAGAGATTTCACGCAACGAAGTTCATTACCACGTGGGATACCGTTTGCGGCTATTGGCAGGTGGAGTTGCACCCAGCAAGCCGGTAATACATGGCGTTCATCTTCGAAGGGCGCAACTATCAGTTTAAGAGGTTGCCCTTCCTGTTGGTGAACTCAGTAGCTGTTTTTGTCGCCTGTATGGATCATATACTCGGACCAGAAGCGCTCCAATTCACGACTGTCTATGTTGATGATCTCCTAATAACATCAACCAATTGGGAAGAACACTGTTACCGTGTGGAGCATGTCTTGAAGAAGCTTGCTGAAAATAATGTTACCCTTAAACTAGACAAGTCCAAGCTTATAGCTAAAGAAGTACAATTCTTGGGTTTCCAGTTAAACAGTCAAGGAATAACACCATCAACAGAAAAAGTAGACGCCATACAACGATTCCCTATACCAAAAAACAGAAGGCAACTACAATCATTTTTAGGCCTGTGTAACTACTATAGGAAGTTCCAAAATAATTATTCCGAACTGACGGCCCGGTTTCAGTACCAGTTATCGTCCAAGAATAAATGGCGATGGGGTCAAGAACAAGACGAAACCTTCAAATCAATTAAGGGGAAGTTCTTAGAAGCAGTAATGCTCAACCATCCGGATTTTAACCGACCCTTCTTCTAAAATGTGATGCTAGTAACATTAGCTTGGGATCAACACTGTACCAAGAAGATGAAGGTGGAAACCATCTAGTAGTGAGCTTTGCTAGCAGAACCCTGAACCAGTGTGAAAAGAACTATAACGTGACGGAAAAAGAACTGCTAAGTGTAGTCTTTGCCTGTGGGAAGTTTCGGACGTATATCCTCGGATATCCAGTGACCGTTCGAACAGATCACAAATCAATATCATTTCTGAGAAGATGCAAGTTAAGCCATGGTAGATTGACCAGATGGGTACTTGCCCTGCAGGAATACGATATACAGTGGAAGTATGTTCCTGGAAGTAAAAATGTAGTAGCCGACGTATTGTCGAGAGTAAATCTGGAAGAACAAACGTTCGAAGGCGAAAAGGAGAGCATCTTGAAAATCTATAATATTATTAAGGACAGATCCGATTTAGAAAAGATAGTGCAGGACATCAGCAAACACCAGCAGTCCGACCCGAAGTTAAACCACATTAAACTTCGTCTCTCCAACCAAGATGACACAATAACTAAATTTTATTGTGTACATAACGAAATATTATTCATCAAAACATCCCTTGATGAAGACATATGGAAGATCATGATCCCTACTACAATCGAAAAGGATATCATCCTGGACTATCATCTACGATACGGTCACATGGGAGCCATGAAGGTGATCAAGGCGATAGAAGAGAATTGTCATATAAAATGTATCAATAGAAAGACGAGAAACTACCTCAAAACCTGTCTGATATGTCAATTGGTGAAAACCAACAATGAGAGAAAAGAGGGTATGATGATACCAATTACCTCACAAGCCAAACTGGAAAAGGTCTTTCTGGACATCTGTGGTCCATTTCCCAGCAGTGGCGGACGCCATCGATACAAATACATTATTATCATGATGGATCACTTCACAAAATTCACAAAACTGTACCCTGTGAACAGAGCGACCACATTGAAGACTCTAGGAATAATAACAAATCATTACATTCCAGAGATAGGGAGCCCGGCATCCATAATCACAGACCATGGAACGCAATTAAGGGTTGGAGGTGGAGAAACACTCTAAATACGTTGGGCATTAAGACATACAAGACATCTGTCTACCACCCCAGCAGCAATCCAGCGGAGAGGGTACTGCGAGAAGTCGGAAGAATATTACGGACTTATTGCTATAATCAACAAAGGAAGTGGCAAGAATATTTATTCGCTACTGAAGAATTCCTTAATTTGTCATATCACCCCGCTATAGGTACCACGCCATACACGGCAATGTATGAAAAACCACCTCCAAGAGAAATACAAGACATAATAGAGTTCCCCATGAGTCAAGAATACAAATTCAATCGAATCAGATTCTACAATAAATTGGCAGAAGACCAGGAAGGGCGCAAGAACAAGTATCAAAAGGCGATTAAGAAAATAATAAGCTATGAAGTCGGAGAAAAGGTACTGCTAAAAAACAGGGAATTACCCAGTACTTTGGAAGGCATTACCAAAAAGTTGTTACTGCTGTATACCGGCCCATACCTGATTATTAAAAACAATAATAACAATACGTATGTACTAAAGGATATCATTTCAAATAAAGTAAAAGGAACTTATAATCAATTATCCATTAAAAAATATTTAGAGGAGAAATGACAAAATTTTCAAAATTCAAAAAATTAGTAAGTACAACTTACACCAAACATTCGAAGAATTATGAAGAAACAAAAAGAATTTTGATGAACAAAAAAATTTTCCAAATTCAAAAAATTAGTAAGTACAACTTACACTGATCATTTGAAAGACTATTATGAATGAAAAAAAAAAGAATTTTGATGAATACAAATTTTCAAAATTCAAAAAATTAGTAAGTACAACTTACACCAAACATTCGAAGAATTATGAAGAAACAAAAGGAATTTTGATGAACAAAAGTATTCCAAAATTCAAAAAATTAGTAAGTAGAACTTACACCAAACATTCGAAGAATTATGAAGAAACAAAAAGAATTTTGATGAACAAAAAAATTTTCCAAATTCAAAAAATTAGTAAGTACAACTTACACTGATCATTTGAAAGACTATTATGAATGAAAAAAAAAAGAATTTTGATTAATAAAAAATTTCAAAATTCAAAAAATTAGTAAGTACAACTTACACCAAACATTCGAAGAATTGTGAAGAAACAAAAAGAATTTTGATGAATAAAAAATTCTCAGAATTCAAAACAATAATAAGTACAACTTACACCAAAATATTTGAAAAACAACTATGAATAAGAAAGAATTTAGTTGAATAAAAATATCTAAAGTTAAAAAATAGTAAGGTCATATCATTACTCATACGAATGATGAGAAATAACTCTTAAATATGAAAAAAGATTTTGTAAGAAAGAGATACAAAATTCTAAAGGAGAAAGGAAACCGGAATATCATATGACTTAATCGAAACAACTTAACCAAACTCACAAAGAAAATAGTTTAATAAAAATGGAACAATGAAGAAGGACCAACTCAGTCAAGACCAAATAGTGAGACCAGAAACCAAAAACCCTGATACTATTAATGATAATGTTGTTGCAATAACCACTATGATAGTGAAAGTGATAAAGAATTAATTCATGTTATGCCATGAGCAATAAAAATAACTCATTGGATACCAGATGGTAGAAAAAATAAATATAAATACTAATTACTATGTAAACATGATGAAATGATGAAATGTATATTATACCACATACCTAAACCACATAATATGGAATAAGCTTTAATAGAGAAGAAGAGTCAAGTGTATAAAAGTATTAATTAATATAAAGTATTATGAAGTGAAGAATCTAAAGATGTTTATTTTAGTCAAAAGAGACTACTTTTACTGATTATTTATTTTTATGACTGGATGTAGAAAATGCCATCAGTCTTATATTTTGAGCAGAGATGATAATGCCTCTGGACTCAATTAATTGAAGTATTGGACAGCAGGGATTGAAGCCAAAAGTGCCACTCTGAACTGTTCCAATTAATATGTTAGGGAATGTTAGGGAGTAAACATACTGGTGAGGAAGCACCAAATAAGAAAGGATATAAAATGATAATGTTATACACAAGATTGAGAATCACTTATTAATGAAGAAAGAAACTAATGAAGGAGATACACATCATCTGAGAGGAAGCAACGGTGGAAAAAGAAGGTATATAAAGTGAAAACATGTAATCACGAAGAAAATATGGTAAATATAAAAGAATTAGTAGTAATTATTTCATCCATACTAAGAGTATGATCTGAACTAATCACTTTTACAGGAGAGGATATGTAGCATAACAAAATTATCACGCTAAACATTAAACTTAATGCAACATAAATAAAGAAGAAAAGGTCCATAGTGAGTGAGAAGAATGAATTGTTTAAAGGTTAAGCAAAAGAAACTGTATACTAAGTCAATAAAATGTTAATAAGAATAAAAAATAACAAAGAAAACCATTGATCAAAATAACTTACTATGTAAAAACCCAATAAACCAGCAGTATACCCAGTAGATTGGGGAAGCAGTAAAAAGGGAAAGACAAGAAAAAGGAGATAAAAGGGTGAAAACAATATTAATAATGGAAATTTATAAGGTCAAGAAGCAGAGAAACCACAAGACAAGAAATTTACTAATATAATAATAAAGAAAGGACAAAATATATCAAGATTCCCACAAAGAGCCTAGAAACAAGAAGAGCTATTCCAAAATATGTTAATAATGGAATACATACCATTGAACAAAATTAAAACCAATATATTTAGACCCAGTAACTCAAGTTACAAGATACAATCCAAAGAAAACCGAATTGTAAACTAGTTATAAGTATAATATGTAAAAAATGATTTAAAAAGACTACCATTAGTGTAGACAATAATAAGTGACACACTATAATAAAGTATAGTGTAAGAAATAGAAATCTATTAAAAAGACTACCATCAGTGTAGGGAAATACTATATAAAAAAACAAAAGACAGTCTAATGACTAAGGTTAATTTTAATAATAAAAGTGTTTTAAAAAACTAAGTAATATAAGATTGTAATAGGTATAAGACGTTTTTATTTCATTGTGTTACCAAGACAGTTATAGTAATTGAAAGAGACAGTTAATAACTGGAGGTGTCATTAGTTAGAAGATATTTTTATTTCATTGTGTCATCAAAATAGTTATAGTGAACACAAGAGACAGTTAATAACTGGAGGTGTCATTAGTTATAAGATATTTTTATTTCATTGTGTTACCAAAATAATTGTAGTGAACACAAGAGACAGTTAATAACTGAAAGTGTTATTAGGAATAAGATGTTTTAATAGGATTAGGTTGGTGATAAAAGGAAACATAAAATCAAAGGACAGCCAATGACTGATAATGTTGCTGATAATAAGATGTTTCCATTATAGTTCTATATGTATAAAAAAATAATAGGCATAAGATGTTTTTGTTATGTTTCAGTGATATAAAAAAAAAAAGTTAGTAGATATAAGATATTCTGTTGCATTTAAAATCATGTTATTTAATTTTCAAGTTTGTAAGGCAGAGAGGCAAGTAGGAAATAGGAATGTAATAATTTTGTTTAAAACTGTAAACCATATGAAAGGTACAAAGCAGATTAGCTAAGACACCACTTTAGAAAACACAGACCAGTAATGTAAACCCAAAACTATCTATCAGAGAATCAAACTACATAATAGGGGATAAAATTCAGTCCATACAACACAGAAATTGAAAATGTAATTAATACAGATACATTTAAGGAGACTAATTGTGTGATCACATCAACATATATCTTTATTTTATTTATTTATATTTGTAATAAAATATATTACAATATGAATATACAGATTTACATCTTGAATGTTTAATATGTCTAATAAAAATAGCTATGATGAAAGTAGTCAGTGATTGCAGTAATAATTGAATGACTTCTAGTGTCGTTCGTGCTTATCAGTAAATAAGCAGCTCACGTCATTGAATACATCATACTCTGAATGTATTACCTACGGTTACAAAAAGGACGGATTACGTATACTGACGGATTCTTTGCTGTATACTTGGTGAAACTCAATATACCTGTTTTTATAGCAAAATTATACGAACACAAAATTAAAGCTATAAATAGTCATATATAATCATGATTTTAACGATTTACGCTATTTTTATGGCATATATACTAATTTTTTTTATCCTCCTCGACGACATTCATTATTCGTTCTTCAGTGAATTATAAATAACTGAGTCTCAGTTAAATACGAATTTAAGTCATTCATCTACAGACCTTACAGGTTCAGACCTAAGTTACGTCAGATGCTGCAGTTAACAACCCTAAGAAGAATGTGGAAAAGTAAGGTTATCTTCAATGTCCGTTACCGCTCAAGTTACGTAATTTTTGACCACGTACAATAAAAGGATTAAACTATTTGGCAAACTCATAGAACTAAACGACTTTTTAATGTGTACACTATTAAGGATGCTACATTTAAATTAAATACATTACGGATTCTAAATAATATTATCGGCCTGTCTACAGACATAACGAATACCACATTATTCCTCATGTAACTACTGTACGTATAGTTTCAAATATTTGGAACTTATTTGTTGATATGTGGCATAATTTCGTACCTTCTCTTAAAGCGAGACTTTGACGGTTTTCAAATTTATGCCGCCTGATGGTTACAAACTGCACATCATTCAAATTCAGTAAAGATTGTTGGGGTTATTAGCAACGTAACCTGCTCCTACTCACCTCCCTCTCCGTATGGTTCATGGTTTTCTGTAGTTAAGTTTCGTTATCCCATATCTCATGGTTTTATTGTAGACGTTGTAATAAACAATTCTTGCGACGTGTGTGGGTTGCGTCTATTTGTAATACTCTTCGAAACTCCCGCCTAATTAAGCCCCGCGATGGAAGCCATTTGTAACGTTGTGGAAATCAAACCTTCTCTTCGTTGATTTATTTTAACCGTATTATGTCGTATTTGTTTTGTGGGAATAGTTTTTTCCGTTAAATAAACAATCTGTTTGTTTAATGAAATAATTTTTATTTTTTTTTATTTTATTTACTATCGGGATCCCTTGCGGTTGATTCTCCGCAGGTATTACAGTTCAGCTGATAGAGATAGAGAGAGAGAGAGAGAGAGAGAGAGAGAGAGAGAGAGAGAGAGAGAGAGAGAGAGAGAGAGAGAGAGAATAAGTTCCTCTCTTGTGTACTGTGTTATCGTTTTATTAAGCGTATTTTGCAACAGCTGTTTGTTTTCAAGGCGACAACACGCTAAAGGTTATGTTCACCATTTATACCTCATACACTATGATGACTGCTGTAGTTTGTCCACTCTTCTCTGCTATTTACCAGTTTCCTGTAACAAATTCGCTATCTACAAAGAATAACACAAAGTCAATTCCCTCAAAAAGGTATTTATTATCTGATATTGGTTTATATCTTTGAAACCATTAAATTCAGTTCATCGATTTTTAAGTCAATTATTATCGAAATTATTACAACTTTTGATATATGTATTTCTATCATACGACCGATATATTCAATTGTAGTTATAAACAAAATCAATAAATTATTTATCTCAGGGTTTTTGGGATTCTTTGAGCTGTAAGTAAGTCAGAAATGCTTTGACAAGGGTATCATACTTTACAAGAAAAATATTTTATTCTGAAAGACTAGGTCAAAGAGTTCGTTTTTTAGACGCCAGAGCGCAGATTACATGAATTCATACAGCCAACGGTCCAAGAAACATGACCGCTGTGAATGTTCTAATGAGATTATATTTTTACTGTTTTTATTTAAATAAATAAAGTTTGAAACGTTCTCACTAAGTTTTCTTATAGATTTAATTATTTTATACTGGTTTCTAGTGTTCCAGTGTTCGTTACTTGGTGGTGATGTGTAGTTTTTTAGTTTATGAAGGTAGGCATTTCTCACCCATGGTAGCTAGGTTCCAATTTTCAATCTATCTTGTGGCTGGACAAATTTTCATTTTTTTTATATTCTCGCATCAATTAATATGTTTCATGTGATGTCCCAGACGTGGTTTTTTATGCTGATTCTTTTTCTTCAGTTTTGAATTGCGTACGGTTTGAAATTTAGTTAAAATTTTGAAATTTTCTGGACATATTTTAGTGTCATCCACTCTCTTGAAAATAAAATAACAATCACCCTCCTCTTGTTACCTTTGTTACCGATAGTAACCAAGAAATTGATGAGTTTTATTGGCTAACCTAGGCAGAGTTTTAGTAATTAGGCTAGTCTTTAGATATTATTAGTTCTTTCACCTTAAAAAAAATACTCCTTTATAAAGGTTAACTCTAATTAAATTTAAATTACATAGTGTTTTTCTTCATGCTATTACATATGCTTAAATACTTATTTGTTATAATTTAATGGTGATAATCCATAGTTTTTTATTAAAAAGATTCTTGTTTTTTAGGAATTATTTTCTATTAACATTATTTTCTCATAACAATTACATAAACTTATTTAATATACCCTTCTGTCATCACCTGAAAGGTTTTTTATTAAAATTTATTTTTCTCTTATATTTTCGGTTTACAAGATTGGTTTAATTAGTTCATTTCTGACTTTTATATTTGTAAATGTATTACTGTTCTAGGCCGTATTTTATTTTTTACTATCTCTTTATAATTTATTCCAATTAACAGTTATTAATTCCTTCTATAACCCTGGATCGTTCAGAACAATAAACATAATAATATTCTACATATACATTGAAATATTGCCTTTGTGGCCTAACAAAAATAAAACAGTAATAAATTACTACTAACTACTTATTATCTATTACAAGATTCCTGCATCCTTATCACAACTTGTGACTGATGTCTCTTTAATATCACTAATCATAATTTGCTATTCTTTTAAGTTTTTTATAAATAGGCTATGCTTTACTATAGTTCTATTTATTATGATTTTGTTTCACTTTAAGTTCATTAACTATAATAACATCACATTCTATTATTAGGTCGCACTTGCTGTACACTGTATTTTTATAGCACCACTTATTACACGGTTTATTCACTACTAAAGTTTTTATTTTTTAGTTTACTAATAATCTAAGACAAAGGTTTTATAGCATGATACCTTTGTATAATACATTTTCTGACCTGTGGAATGGGATATCTGAATTTGTTTATCATTAATAATAATAATATCAGATATTTTACTGTTTCTTAAAGAATATCGGATATTTTGTTCATTTAGTATGATGTACTGTTTATGTAAGGTTACATAATGCTCCTCCACCAGAACATGTTTATTTTTCATTTCATCATTAAAAATTAACTGTTTTATTCATAATCCTTCACCTTCTTTTATTCTTCTTCATAATACAGTTTCAGCTCTGTCTGGTTATCTACCCCTTTTAGTTTATTGTTGGGAATTGACTTAATTTCATATGTATTGTTACCCTTTACCTGGGTTATTAGGTATGGCCCAGTATAAAGTAATAGTAACTTCCTTGCTATACTACAACGATACAACGTTGCAAATATAAATTTATGTGTGTTTGAGGAGCCCCACGATCTTGGAGCGCCAATTTGTATACAACGATACACCGTTATAAAATGTAAGTGTGTCGGGCGCACGCTAATGAGCGATAAAATTATACAACGATAAATAACATTTCTAACAACTTGTACGTGTAATTAGGGGTACATGTGTAATCATAATAATGGTAGCCTTTTTAGGAAATTCAAAATGTTCCCATTTATTAATTTAAACAAACATATCAAGAAATAATAGTATACAAATAATGATTACTTCGTCATACAATATTCATTATACATGGTTTCAAAATTTCTTAGTTTGCTGTAATCTCATCACCAACATAAAGCTTATATCATAGACATAATATTATTAATTTTAAATAAAAAAAAAATATCTTCATTATGTTATACTGTCTGGACTACTCAGTCTGAATGTGTGCTTTCAATATAAAAATATTGAAATAAATTAACTATTTGTTCATCATTTGAACGAATCTAATTGATTCTTTCACATGTATATTAAAATATTTTCAATCATTATCAATTCAAAACTTATGCTTTCATAATTTCTCTACAATTTTAAATTTAAATATGTTTTATAAATTATTACTGCAAAAATTATGGTTTCTTAATTTCTCTACAATGCTTTCATAATTACTCTACCATTTAAATTTACGTATTTTTAAGAAATAATTACTGCAAAAATTATGCTATAATTTTTATACAAGACATTTACATCTATAAGTTAAAATTACACTTTTTGAAATTATCGTCTTTTTTTTGACAATGTTTATCAATCTTTGATTAAGTCTTTTGTTATGAGGAATACATGGCTTTCTTTCACCTTAATTGTAGCGGTTCCTCAGCATACCCTGTCCTGGTCCTGAGTCCTTAATGTTGTGACTCCAGCGTAGTCTTGAAGTCCTGGATCCTCTCCTCGTCCTCCGGGTCCTCTTGGAAGTCCTGGATCCTTTCCTTGTCCTCCGCTCCTCTCAGAAGTCCGATGACTCGTCTTTTACGTCTGGAAATTATGCCATGTAGTGTTCTCGTCCTCGGTCTGGAGTAGTGCTCCTAGATGTAGATCACTTGTAGACTTCTGACGATTTGTTTGTTACGTTACTTTTTAATTACTGGTTTCCATTATTATGTTAAATCGAAATATTTATCGTATTACATTACAAGTTATGATTAACAAAAAGTCTTATTGGTGTTAGACATATCGTCTAACTCTGTCCGAAGTAATTAAAATTTCGTGTCGCGAACGGACATAGCGTTCCGCCACGAATGGACACTGTTAGAAGAGAGAGATTAGCTCTCCTGGGCTTCTATTTATATTCACCAAGAAAACTGCAGCTGTCGATTCAGGAATTAGCCTGTCGACAGTTGAACCATGGCGTGATAGACCCCACTCTCGTCCTATTTCACATAATTGCACTTTTTCGCCAATCGCACTGTTTAACACGGGATTTCACAGCGATAAAATATTGTCTAATTTAATGACCTATGTGATGTGCAATTATCGTGATGCTCGCACTACTAGTGTAATTATAATGCTTTAAAAATCGCACTGGATCCGCACTGATTGTCCGAATTACGTCAAATTTACACTGCACTTGTGTCTGATTTTTACACATTTTTAGAAGTTTTTACCTTCTCGCTAACATTTATGGTTTGCTTAATATTAAATATATTCTTAATTTAGCATTGACTTGGGGTGGGATTGCAAACTTTCAGGAATAAACAGGCTTTACGCACACACACTATTTACTTGTATACACATATGCAGCGGTAATCGCGTGATCCTGCGTGTTACTCCTGTTTGCAAGCCAGCTTCCAATTTCACACCTGCTCGTCTATTACATATTATTAAAATTAAATTAAATATTTATTTTATATTATATATGCGCATTACAGCCCATCTTGTATTGTCGCAATACCCTCTATAAAACTAGGTTGCTGTCTATTTTGTATTAATACTTTATCTCCTAATTTTTATTGAATAATTCTTTTCTTCTTTCCTGTTTCTCTTTTGTTCAGAAGTTCAGCCTTATGAAGCAGCCTATTATGCATTTCTATGGTTGTATACTGAACTCTCTCTCCTGGAGGAAAATTAATTAATGATACTATTTCTCGTGGTGGTGGTTGTTCGAACATCACTTGATGAGGACTGGTTCCAATGGTTTCATGGTATGCCCAGTTAAGGAAGGTTTCAGCTGGTTCAAGATATTGGCTCCATTCACTATGTTCATTGTGGCAATAGGTACGTAAAATTCTTCCAACTTCCCTCAGAACACGTTCTGCGGGATTACTATTAGGATGATATACCGATGTCTTATATGTCCTTATACCCCATTTCAACAATTCCATCTTCCACTTCTTTCCTCGAAATTGGGTCCCATGATCGGTCACAATGGTTTCTGGGTTTCCCACTTCTACTATATACTTATGGATAATAACTTCTAGAATCTTTTTGGTTGTGGCTCTACTTATGGAGTAGAGTTTCGTGTACTTTGTGTAGTGATCAAAAATAATTAGGATGTATTTATGTCTTCCTCCACTTCTGGGAAAGGGTCCACATATGTTCTAGGAATGTTTTCTCAAGTCTGCGGTTAGATGTTATAGTAATCATAGCTCCTTCTCTTTTCTCATTATTTACCTTCACTAATTGACAGATTTTGCAATTTCTTATGACTTGTCTCACTCGTTTATTGATTCCTTTGATGTACAGATGTTCCGATAATGCCTTGATTACTTTGAGTGGTCCCATATACCCATATCTTTCATGATAATCTTTTATTATTGCTGCTTCCGTTACTTCTGGTACATAAATTCGCCACACTTGATCCTTAATTGTAGGATGAATACAAATTGTATCTTCATTGACGCAGAAAAATGCTGTTATAATCGAGTCATTTTGTGCTATCCTTTCTCTAACTTTGATTAATTTGGAGTCTGTTCTTTGATCTTCCTTTAACCTGACGATTACTTCCTGTAGCTCTTTCTTGGATTTCAAAATATAATATATCCTACCAATACTCTCCTGCTCCACTTCAAATGTTCCCTTCTCTAGGTTCACTCGTGATAGGCTGTCTGCTATGATATTCTTTTTTCCAGGGACATATTTCCAATCTAAATTGTATTCTTGGAGTATCAACACCCATCTGGTGAGTCTACCGTGGTTGAGCTTACAATTTTTTGAAAACGATATTGACCTATGGTCTGTCCTAATAGTTACTGGGTAACCCAAAATAAAGGTACGGAATTTCAAACAAGATAAAACAACACTCAGTAGTTTCTTTTCGGTCACTGTATAATTTCGTTCACAACTACTCAGGACCCTGCTTGCAAAGCTAATTACCCAATGATTGCCTTCCTCATCTTCCTGATATAATTCACTTCCAAGACTAATGTTGCTGGCATCACAGTTGATGAAAAAACGTTTATTGAAATTTGAGTGATGTAGCATTATGCTATTTAAAAATTTATCTTTTATTAGTTTAAAATTATTGTCTTCATTTTCATCCCACTTCCATTTGTTTTTCTTTGATAGTAAATGTTGGAAATTTGAGGTCACTTCTGAATAACTTTGTTGAAATTTCCGGTAATAAATCCATATTCCCAAAAAAGATTGTAATTGTTTCAAATTTTTTGGTTTTGGAAAATCATGGATAGCTTTTACTTTTTCTGGTGATGGTGTTATCCCAGTTGCAGACAAAATAAATCCTAAAAATTTTAATTCATAGGTAATAAATTTCGACTTGTCTAATTTTAAAGTTATATTGTTTTGTAGTAACTTATTTAATACTGCTTCTACTCTATTGCAGTGCTCCTTCCAAGTACATGAAGTAATCAATATGTCATCAACATATACTGTTGTAAAATCTAGAACTTCTTTACCAAGAATTTGGTCCATACATTGTGTGAACACGGCCACAGAATTTACCAAGCCAAAGGCTAAACGTTTGAAATGATAATTTCGTCCTTCAAATATAAAAGCGACATATTGTCTACTGTTAGGGTGTAATTCAATCTGCCAATAGCCGCAGACGGCATCCCAAGTACTCATGTGCTTACATCCATAAAATTTCTTCATTATCTCATCAATCTCAACTGGAGATGTGCGGTCATTAAAGAGCATTTTATTTAACTCTCGAGCGTCGAGGCATAATCTAACTTGACCATCTTTCTTTGGTATAGCTACCAGTGAACTAGTGTATGTGGAGTTGCTTCTTTCAATTATGTCTTCAGTGACCATTCTTTGAATTTCTTTTCGTGCTGCTTCCTTTAAAGCTTGAGCGATAGGATAAGACCTTTTATTAAAATTTACATTATCTTTAAACTTTAGTTCACACAGGAAGTTTTTAGCTTTTCCTGGTGATTCAGAAAATACCGTACTGTATCTATTATAGATTTCTATGAGTTTATGTTTCTCTTCTACACTTATAGTTTCTTTGACACTCCTACCTTGAAACTCCACTATTTCTTCTATCTTCTTCTGCCACATCTCTGACTCCGTTACTTTATTATTCTTACCTATGGTTAACCTATTATTTTCCCTAACATAATACGAATTCAGACACTGAGGGGCACTTTGGCTACCAATTATCTCAACCGATAACTCACCTTCTTCTGTACTCAGTGTAATCTTACCACTGGCCAGATCTATAATTGCAGTGTGTCGCCGTAGCATATCACACCATATTAATATTCTAAAAGGTAACCCTTGGGCTAATAAAAATTCCATAGGTATTCCTATTCCCCTGTTGGTAACGTTCAGACATACTTGTTTTCTAATGGTTCTATTCTGCTTCCCGGTGGCGCCAATAATTGTCATGTTGTTAATTGGTAATGTAGGTATTCTTTCGGTGGTTAACTCTGTAATTCTGTCAAGCTCTAATTGGTCAATAATTGAAACATTTGCTCCCGTGTCGATCATAGCTTCTGTTAATACTCCATATAATTTTACTTGTACATACACTATATCATTATTCAATGGTGCCTCTTCGACTGCTCTTTCTTCTAGTAATTCCTCCTGTAAATTTTTTAGGTAATTGCTTCTGATAATTGTAATTGGTTCATTCAATTTGTTTTGAGGACCTTGATAAATTCTGTGCCCGATGGTCTCTAGCAGTGACGGGCTGTCACTTCTTGTCACTGCTGGTACCCGTTTCCCCGACTTCCATCATTATTATTGGATTGCTCCACATTCTCCCTGGGTTGATGTTCAGGTGAATGCTTTCTCTGTTCCTCACTGTTTGTAGGTCTTTGGTGTTATTCGCTTCTACTTCTTTGCGGAACTTCCTCTCTTTGATATAAATTACTATAATAGCTCCTATTATTGAAATTTCGCTGTCTTCCTCTGTATCGATTATTATTATAATTATTGTTATAATTATGATTAGCTCTCACATAATTTACTCGTTGTCGAGTGTCTCTTGGTTGTCCAGTTCTACGATCATCTGTATTTCCTTATCTCCATCTGCTTCTTCTGTAATAATATTCTTGTTCATAGTTCTCTAATAAAGCTTCCATACTTAGTCCACTCAATCGAGCACTTATGATCTTCTCATCAAAATGATAGGCTATTTTGGTGACAAGACACTCATCTGGGATCTTCGGGTCTAAGTATTTTGCAACACATACTTTTCCTAAAAAGTATGCCGTAGGTGTCTGTCCTTTAATGCTGTCATACCTCCCATGACAGATATCATCCCGAATAATATTCTGTACCGATTCAGACCAATACTTTAGTTTTAATAATTGTTTAAATTCATTATAATTGCACACTTCATTTCTAATTGCCGTCCACCAGTTGTCTGTAATGTTCTTAAAACACTCATCTAAGATGCCTTTGATCATGTTCCACCTGGTTTTTTTCAATCGGTTCAGTATCTCATCAACTCTTTCTAAAAACTCTAGAAGGTTTCTTCTATAGTCCCTAAAGTTCACACTTTCTCTAATATCTTGTATTGTATGTTGTGTGTTACATGTTGGTCTACCACTCATTCTATCTATCTCCCCTTGTATGTTTACTTGGAAATGTAGATTTTCTCCCCCTGATTATTTACTTGGTTTTTTATCTGTTCTATCTTATCAGTAAAATTTGTTATTTTACCGGCTATGTCGCTCTGCATACCGTCCAATTGATCTTTAGTTTCCTGTTGTATGGCCATTATTCGGACTTGATTACTATTTTCCCCTCGATCCATCCTGGCATCTATTTCCGTTCTGAATTGTCCGATGGTTTCTTCGGTTTTATCTAGTCTTTGCTTGGTCTCTGTTATCTGCTTTTCTGTTTCCTTCTTGTATCCATCTACTTTTTGGTTAAGCGTTTTGGTAACATTTTCAATCTTCCCCTCGAGAGTTTCCCTTAACTCCTATTGAAATTCTCCATCTTACCCTCAATTGGTTTCAAGTTTTCTTCGTTTATTTTCTCAATTTTATTTTCCAAATTTTCGTTCATCTGCTTATTGTTTTCTTAAATCTGTCTTAGACTCTCTTGATTACTCTCGTTTTGCTTCCGAAGGTTCTCATTTATCCTTTCCTCAATTTGTTTTAAGCTTTCCCTCAAGGTTTCGTTTTGTTTCCTTGAGTTTTCCTTATTTTCCTCTTTTGGACAGTAGTGTGGTAATTTTCGCATTAATAGGTTGGCTAATCTGTGCTTTCTGATATTGCGCTATCATGTTCTTATCTCGTTTTCATAACGTCACAGTTGTCCGATCTACGGCAGGCGGCAGACGTCATAACGTTTGCTCGCTTGTTCTGTCATCATCATTTTTCTTGTCGTCAGACAATCATTCTAGGCCTTAGGCCACAACATATATTGCACTTGCAATACATTAGCAATACCTTGCTAATTCTTTTTCATGTAGCTTGAGTGCCGCGTACTCGCGCCTCAAGTCTGACGACAATCTACGACATTCGTATAGGCCTTAGGCCTTAACATTTCTTGATGTAGTTTGAGTGCCGCACATTTGCGCCTCATCTACCATTTAGCTTTCTTAGCGACACGTTCATTTAAAACTTAAATCTCAACCAGACATAACCAACCTCACCGCTCAGAATTTAGTGTACAGAACTTAATAAATGTATTATACAGTCCACTATCGTCATTATTCTGCATCCTGGCAATAGCACCACAAGCATCATTCTTCCTAACATTAACATTTTTTTTGGTCCTATCGGGCCGCATCTTATACATTTTTTTGGTCCTCACGTGACGGATCATTCTTCTTATTAACCATCTTTCATCTCTCTTATTAAGTTTTCACTGTTTTGTTTGCTTTGTTCGGCAATCAATTTTATTATTTCTTGCCAATTTGGTTCTCCTCTGGCTTCCGCTTTGTTGTTCCATTTCACTGTCCGTGACTACTTCTATTTCTTGTTCCTGTTCAACTTCTTCCTTCTCCGGGCCTTCTGTCCTCTTCTTTGGCCTTAGTTCTATTTATTATGATTTTGTTTCACTTTAACTTCATTAACTATAATAACATCACATTCTATTATTAGGTCGCACTTGGTGTACACTGTATTTTTATAGCACCACTTATTACACTGTTTATTCACTACTAAAGTTTTTATTTATTAGTTTACTAATAATCTAAGACAAAGGTTTTATAGCATGATACCTTTGTATAATACATTTTCTGTCCTGTGGAATGGGATATCTACTGAATTTGTTTATCATTAATAATAATATCAGATATTTTTACTGTTTCTTAAAGAATATTGGACATTTTGTTCATTTAGTATGATGTACTGATTATGTAAGGTTACAACGTATACCTTTGTGATATGTAAATTGAGTTCATTACAAATATCACAGTAGTACTCAGGTACACTGGTCTTTGAGACTGCGCTTTAAAGGCACAGGAGTTCTGGTAAAATGGTTGGTAAGGTATTTTTCAAAATCGTGTCAACAGACACATTGTAAAAGAGACTACAGTAAAACCAACAAGAAAACGTTAAAAAATGATAAAGATGAATGGTTCAGAACAATTTCTTATTCATTCTTTTTCCGCATACATTGTAATTATGTTAAGCCGTCCCAAAGAATCAACATATGGTCTAATGTTACATAATCATGTCATTACGTAAGATTTGGTTTACTCTTAAGCTATGTTCGTGCTAATGAACTGGTCGGTTTGTACACATCAATTATACTCTGGAGCACATATACAGGCGAAAAATGAAAGCGCATAGCGCAGAGAGAGAGAGACAAAGTGTAACACTGCGACAGCCAGTAAGCGAAACGATTGACTGGTTCTTATTGGCTGGAACATCACGTGATACTACGCTCTTGCCTCTTCGCAGCTGGCAGCTCTCGCCTTTATATTTATGTGCTCCCGAGTGTAACTAGAATACTGGGTCAGTAACGTCCGATTTTCCTTACCATTTCTTTCTTCTTCTTCTTCCTCACTATTTTTCTCCTTTGTGTATTCACATATTGACTATGCGAATGAAGTATGTGAGCTCTTCAGATTGAAGCTAAAATTTAAATAGTTACAAGTCAGTAAACCGATTTCTCACCGATATGTACTGCCTTTGCACAAAGGGCTTTACAATTTAGGACTGCAGTTGAATTTGAACTAAAGTTTACCCTAACTGATTAAATTTCTGCTAATGCGACATAATTATGTATAACGCATTAACTTTTTAACGCATTTCTGGCAATTAAATTGATATACTTAATTATGATACAATAGTTTCTGAGGAGTGTTTGTATACTCCTGTCAGGTTTGTTAACTATTTCGACTACGTAGTTCTGAGCGCTTCAATAATAGTGTTTCCCTAAAAGAATAAATTCACTTGCCAGAAAAATATATTTAAACTGTTTGTACACACCAATAGATGGAGTGAACCATTTACAGTAGTCTAAGGCATGCAACGATATTATGTAAGCAAGAAATTGATTACCAGAAACAAAATACTTTGTATAGAGTTTAGAATTAGAGTAAAATTCGCTGGCTGGTTAACAGCAATTTAAAAGTGTAAGAAAGAGTCCGCATTAAAAAATCTCAGAAAATTCTAATTTCAAATATCATATAATAGTATTAATTTAATTTTAATTTTAATAGTTTTAATAGTATTTAAATAGTTTAATCTTAAGATTTAATAGTCTAATTTAATTTTCAACAAAATCTACCCTAGACACGATTTATTCGAATATCATCCTAATAGTATATACAAGTCAAGTTCTGTTTGTTCCAGGTAATATCTAGAATAAAAAAGCCACTATTCAACGTTTTATATTAAACATGTACGTAAATCAAGCTTAGAAATAATTTAATAAATAATCCACAGAAAATGCATTATATGTGATGTCATATTAATAAAATATATTGCAAAAGTAAAAAAGTGAACGTTTGTGAAGTTTGAAAATTTTTAGAGATATATATATATATATATATATATTACAACGAATTTAATATAATTTAAATTTGTGGAGCCCCACGATCTTCGAGCGCCAAAATTATACAACGTTACATATACATACATATACATGTGGGCATGTCAGGCCTCACGTTCAAGGGATACAAACGTATACAACGAATTTATATCTAAATTCGATATACAGTAATTCATGCAGGTTGTATAATTATACCAGGTGTATTTATAATACGAGTATTTTTATTTATCAGTATTTAAAACTCATATTTATTATTTATTCATTATTATAAATATTCATAAACATCATTAATAATTGTCGGTCACGATATTGCTCATTATTAAATGTTTATATCTTACGATATGCAACATTACACATATTTAAAAAAAATCTCTTATATCTAAACATGTTAATAATCTTATATCTAGACATGTTAAATAATTGGTTTATTAATTTATTATAAAATTAAAATATTTTTATATTGAAATAAATTGTCTTATCTCAGATCTGACTTCTACTCGCTCAGTCTATACCAAGGTTTAAAATTCAATTTAAATTTATATTAATTTCTTGTAGACTGGCCTTTTTTTAATATTCAACTTTAAATTAATCTTTCTATACTTCAAATATCTAATCACTTTACTATCTATTTTGATAATAAACTCTACTTTCTTTACTTTAAATTCTCTTTCATTTATTAATGCTTTTATATATATGCGATCGCTCATTCTTAGGACTAAACATTTATTTACATTTTAACATATTATTACCAAGTATAAAATTTTCTTTGTTTTAATTTACTGTCTTTTGAAATCGTGTTTATGAGCTCTTTTTTTTTTACAAATCATTTAAAATGCATTACGCATGTCACCTAGATTTCTGATGATCTTACGACTGTTGTCCGGGGTCCAGCGTTGTCCAGAGTTAGTTTTCCATTCCTCTTGTACTGGCGTGGTCCTGGATACGTCTAGAGTCCAGCGTCGCTCTACAGCAGCATGTTCCTGGATGCGTCTAGAGTCCAGAGTCGTTCTACGGCAGCATGTTCCTGGATGCGTCTAGAGTCCAGCGTCGCTCTACAGCAGCTTTCCCGTATATACTCTTGGTATACTTACCATTGTGGTATTTACTTTTTCCATAATATTGTCGTGAATTTAACGGACTTTATTTCGTTTGTTACTGCGACTTGTAATAGAATAAAAATAAACTGTTTTGCCGACGGACAGCATGTCCGGCTGCAACTGTGTCTTGAAATGAAGAGAAGGGTTTTTGGTCGAACCCTTAATTTATACCCTCTCGAGATTCCGGGCCAGTCGGCTCCAAAATCGTCCTTCGATACCTGCATATCTCGTGACAGCCCCCACTCCCGAACCTTTTCATCTATTTGAAATTATTAGCAAATAGCAATGTTTTGCACGGAATCGAGATAGCACAAATCATAGCTAATTCGATTAACCACTCACTATATTAATTTCAGCGTCATAGGGTAATTTGCGTATTTTTTGGCACGTTTATTTTACACTGTCTTCGCATAACGTGTTCTATTAACGTCATCTTTTCACTGAGGATAACAAAAAAATTACACACACACTTTGGTGCCCTTGGTTTGATCATACACTAATTAGTTTTCGCACAGTGAATTACAATAATTATTTTATTAATTACTTGGGGCGGGTTGCTGATATTCCTGTCTATGCCTGCATCACTAACACACACAAGATACACGTGTAACACACATACAATTGAGCAGGTGTTCACTGCTTGTCGAAACAGGTTAATTCTCCCCTAATCTGACAATGAAATATTTTTGCAATCTCAGACCTGTCCATTTACCCGTAACTTATACAAATTATACAAAATTTATATTTATTTAAATTAATGCCTAATACAGCGTATGGCTGTATCGTTGCAATATATATATACTGTATAATAGTTTTTTAACAAACTGGCAAATGCTAGTTAATACAAAATTTCATTATGTCTTAAAACTTTTAAACTAAATTTTTATTAAATAAATAAAATAACCGATATAGTATATTTAAAATAATAGAGACGATACTATACGTAGATTACTAACAAGGGAACGAATAATAGACAAACTACAGATCTTATATATAAACATTTCTGAATGTCTTTTTATTAAGACGAAATAAAAAGGTGAAAATAGCGAGGGCGTTTAACTTCTTAAAAGGAGTTAAATTGTTTTTCTATTTAAAAGTCTCAAGTTATTCAATAATTTAGAAAACTCCCGCATATCAGTCTGTAGTTTTTGCACTAAATGCACGATGATACACGAAATGGAACGTTTCGAAGTTTCAGCAGAAGCCTGAGTGGTTATATCATTGAGTATATTATGTACAGTTTTACTATTGTTGTAACAGACCTAAGGACATAGTGGTAAAAGAAAGTTGTTATTAATTGCTTTCTTTAATTTGTTTGAATGGTATTGGAAAATTCTGAGGTACTAATGAATAAATATTTACCATTTTAATTGGTTTAGGGTGCACAAAAAGTTTTCTTTTTATTCTACGCATTTAATCGTTTTTTAAACGATTAACTTACATAACTTACGTGTTTAGTAAGTCAACGTTGTATTTTTGACAAAAATTACAGGCTCATTGATATCCAAAAACAATTTCAAATACACGCTTCTGTGCAATGATTTTCAGTTTATCAATAGCAATACATTTAAACCTTCATGTATTAACTAATATTGGACCACAGTTTACAACGATATTTTATTTGACGCACTAATTCTGCATTAATTAATAAAAGTTTACAACCGTAATTAAGTAAGTATCCTTTATTAAAAGACAAGCAGCAGTATGAGAAACATAAGGTCTCCTGTTTATAATAATTGATTTAAAGCAGTGTTCATTATATAAATGTTAAGAAAATATTAACGCTTCAAAAGCTGAAAGTTCATCATTGCTTTTCCATGTTACGTCAATGTGGAATGTCATACATCGTCATGTTAATGACAGATGATATGTTACCACCGGAGATTTTTATGTAAATATACAATGACTTACATCTGTTTTATATCTTCCTTATTATACTGACATAGTAAAGATTTTACTATATTTTAAGAACAAGATATTGTGTGGATTAATAAACTTATCTCGGTATTTATACAATGACAAAAATATCCATAGTCCTCTTGACATTAATACATAAACTGGAGCAGTAAACGCTAACAGTGGGTACATCACAATCACGACTTCTATGTATCACAAAGACTCGGGCGTAACATACGTCCTTGACATAAACATTTTCTTAAGAAAAAGTATTTAGTGCAAGAACTTCCGAATGAATTTTTTTTAGTATATCTAAACTATATACGTATTTAGTTGTGGTATAAAAAACGTATTTAACATCTTATGATAACTAATAGGCAATTGTCTTAACTATTTATTGTGTGGCTACACCGTATTAACTTTAAAATGTGATGTAATTTTTCTTTATTATAGGCAACAAATTCTATGAATAAGTGAGAATTTGGATTTATTTGAAATCACTTTGTTTAGTTAAAAAGCAGGGCATTATATGATCATCGCTAAGTCATTGGAGAAACAAGACGACAGCGATTCGTATATAGAAGGATGTTCATACACTGAGTGGATAAGTTAAAAAGTTAAACCCTTCCTCTGCCACTTCAAACAGCGCTGAGTGTCAGGTACTGCTTTAAAGAAAACATGATTTTTATTTCCGTCTTTGTAGCCTATAGGGTATTTTTTACCACTTTTTTTTACTGCTGCGCCATTTCCTATTATAACGACTTTGTTAGAAGCGGATAAAGTTGTAGGCGTAAAAGTGGACTGGCCATTAGTCAAAAACTTTTTGACATCTAATGAATCACTTCAAAATGTGGGCGAATAATTTATATCTCGTAAACTCAGTTGTGATACGTATTCAGTTAGAGTATACAAACATAATTATCATATAACTAACAGAGTTTGCTTAAAGGTATGTTACTGTAGGTCAAAAATTATTTTATCGTAACAGGACTAATTTTACACTTCTTTACATACGTTTGACACACAAGTTGAATAAAATTATACCTTAGAGATTTTCTACATATTCATATTAATTCAAACACATTTTTCTACAGTCTGTTTCTTGATGTATATAATATAGTTAATATTTATAATGAATTTACCTCAAGATATTTTCTCCTTATTTGGAACATGTTTCGGGAAGCATTGAAGCATTGTGTTCCCATCTTCAGCCTTCCTGATTTTGAGTCTAGTGAAGTACTTGTGTGTTGGTTGGTTGTTATTGTGGTTTCCTGTTGGCCCCTGGTACTTAAAATTGGTATTATTGTGTGTGATTGTGGTGTATGTATTAGTATTTTGTGTATTTTGATGTTTCAATATCGAAAATACACAAAATACCAACACATACACCACAATCATGAATATTAAATATTCATATGAATATAACGTATTCCTAATTAATTCCATAAAACTTATTCGTATTGATTATATCCATTATTAATGTTAATTCATAGCTTGCCTAATTTCATTTTTTCACCTTTCACCTTTTTTATTCAAACAGGTGGTGCTAAAGATTTACGATATTCTTACAGGCTTTATGAATAATCAAGATATCTGTACCGTCTGAAAATGTACTTGTTACGGTATAATCAGTTGTTGGGAGACCTGAAAGACGAGATGCAAACACGAGAGGCAAAATAAGGTTTTGGTGGATTCCAGGATTGATTGGGATTTAAATGGTTAAAGTTATTCTAAAAATAATTGATCCACTCTGGATTTAAAAACAAAAATATTTGAGACTATGTTTCTATTAAAATTTTTATTAACGAATGGGACATGCAAAATTAAAAATGTATAAAATTGTTAGTAGCCTATTATACACCATAATGAGTATATACACTCATACATAACAGAATAAGCATATTATTTAGCGTAAGTGTATTGTATTGTACATCTTAAGGAAATGAGAAAATGTGTGTAACGCGGAACGTATCAAAGTGTCTAAGTAACAAGACGCGAGATATGTCAGCTTCAGCACTGTATGCAGACCACTTATATCAAAGTGTCTAAATAACAAGGCACGAGATATGTCAGCTTCAGCACTGTGTGCAGACCACTTATATCAAAGTGTCTAAGTAACAAGGCGCGAGATATGTCAGCTTCAGCACTGTATGCAGACCACTTATATCAAAGTGTCTAAGTAACAAGGCGCGAGATATGTCAGCTTCACCACTGTATGAAGAACACTTATATTAAAGTGTCTAAATAACAAGGCGCGAGATATGTCAGCTTCAGCACTGTATGAAGACCACTTATATCAAAGTGTCTAAGTAACAAGGCGCGAGATATGTCAGCTTCAGCACTGTATGCAGACCACTTATAAAAGTACAAATAACATTGTACGATTTTAAATGTCAGTGCGTCAGTACAACCTTAAGTAACGTTTGTATTAGTAGTGTATTGAGTCACTTTACAATGTATTTAAGTCTTCTTTATGAAGTAGAAATTGACGCGAGACAGTAAATAATAGGCCTATGAGGCTTGAATCGACGCTTCTAAGGAACCCCTTAAGGAAACATTGAACTATCAGCTTGAGTTGCGCGTATAACAATCAATTCATACAACTCAATTCTCTGAACAGCGTACAAAACACCTAGAAAACAAAGCAGAGTAGTAGAGGGCCAAATTTAGAAGGCCATTCTTCTCGAATAATTAAACTAACAACGTTGAGTTGATGTGACGAGACTCACATTACAGATAGGCCGAAACAGCTGAACGCGGGAACAATTCTTTACTGCCTACATATAACACATCACCTCTAAAGACACTGCCTCCCGTCCTACGGCCTGACCTATAGGCTAATGCTTAGCCACTTTGTGCTCACACCTTTTACTATTTATCTCAAGTTGAAATACAAGTTAATCATTTAGGAGTGCCGCATCAGAATAATAGGCGTGCAAAATGCTGAACGAAGCACCAAGAAAGTCAGCGTTTGCAAGTGACTAATATAGGCTAGTTTCTAGATCACATTGAATTTACGTCAGACGGAAGACTAACAGGTTACTCTCAAGAAGTAATCGCACGTTTACATATAACTTATCATATAATTTTCAGGAATTTATCTGAACTGTTCATGAACTTAACAGAAGTGGGTTTAGATGGGGCAATAAAAGAATTTAGACTTAGGGAATGACACTTATTCATTGGAAAGTTCTATGGACTAATTGTGAGGTATTTTAATAAACAACCATTATTGATCACAAAGTTATTCTTCTGTGATTCATGTTTATATGTTGGTTTTTTTTATACATTACTGAATAAGAGATACATTTAAAGTTTATACACTGGCCTTCTTGGACGAACTGGAGACAGTACGAATTATCGATAAACTAAACAAATGCTAGCAAGTAATTATTTGATTTTAAGACCATCATATCTGGTCCATAACTTAAACGCATAGAACTTTCTAAAGCTGTTTATTTACAGAACGCATTCTTTACTGTAGGAGGGGAAATTAATTCTTTGAAAGATATCGATAAGAGTTACAGTCAATAAATTGGAGTTAATACTAGTATAATATGATACACTGAAAAGTTCTGGATGAACTTAAAGTTGACTTCTGTTTAATCGACTCTTTTATTAAATACGGCATTTACCTATTCCAATTACTTTTTGTGATCCAGTCGGTAGTCTAAAATCCACGATAAAAACAACTCTGACTACGGTAACTGAATTTATCAAGCTTACAATGATCTATTTTTTGTAAACTAATCCGAATTGAGCCAATAGAGCCAACAATTAAGTAATACTTATAGACAAATAAATAATTAAGATGCGCGTTATATTAGAACATATAAACCGGTAATTTTAGCAATTTTTATTAAAAACACCATTACAAAATCCAAACCCAAATGTGTAAAAATCTAAATATTAATGAATGTTTAAATATTTAGCCGGTAAATACACTTTCCTGTCTGTACTCTCTGCATTTTATTAATTACAATGATTTATAGGTTATAAGCAATAATTTTTATTTAGTTTCACATATGTTCTTTTTGCGTTTCTTTTATTCGTCACTAGTTTTATGATGTTTATAAGTAATGTAGCCAGAATATATTATTTGTAATGTAATCTGGTTTATATGGAAATATACATGAACGCTGAAAATACACAGTTACAAACATATTACTTTCTGAGGTCACCTCACAGGTTTTGAGAAACTTAGTGATTAACCCCAGAAATACAATGACACACGACAGAACAAAAATATATGTTGAAATAAACATATCTCTTTCTTAAGAGGTTTACTGTGTACATGACAACATATAGGTCTTAAAGCTAATGCTGATAAGAAATGGTTAGGCGTTTTCCTCAAAGGACATCCTAAAGTTGCCGACAGAAAGCTCTGGATATGAACCCTGTTCGAGACGTATATCGCAGAACATTCATAGTGAACGACACTTATAAGAGGTCCAAGAATTCTTGCACAATAAATGGTTTAATGGAAAAACCGGAACAAATCATAACATTAGAGAAACAAGAGACAGACAGACTTACTATTCATCATTAAGAGAGTGGTGTGGCTTGCAAAGATGCACCTTGTAACTCCCAAACATCTGGAAAACACTATAATTTTACATATGTAATACTGCTAGCTCCGCTGTAACCATGATCATCCTACTTAAAAGACAACAACTGAAACCTGAATTTACAACGTGATTACAAGGCCTATGTTCAACTTATGTGATAACGCTTGCTGGAGACAATTCTCTTTGTCCGTTATCTCGAACATTTTGATTTCTTTTCTTAATATCAATTTAAAAAATGTAAAAGAAAACATACAGATATATTTTTTAAATATTTTGATAAATATGTTTTGCTACAGTATTATACAAACACACTTTGTAGCAAGCAGTTTACAATAATTAAGACCCAAAGCTAAGAGCTAATCGTCTTTAAAATATAGATCAAAATGTTGACTTTTTAAAGTATATTCAAATTTATTGTAATTTAAAAATCACAAAACTTAGGTGGTTATTCCTTTATTAAAGAAACCAAATAATGCATTTGGTTTGCAGGTTTTTATATTTTTTCTACAATTTTGAAAATATCAAGAAGCTAACGTTACAATGGCCGTATTTGAGCCAGGAATGTAATACTTTAAAAAGAATGTATCTATTTTAAGTAACCATACTTATCTCGGTTGATAAGCACATTTAATATATGTATCAAATATTTAAAACCAAATAGTTTTCCAATTCGGTGCAACCGAACCGTGCTAGGAACGTCAGCAATAAGGGTTATTAGTGTTATAACGCATTCTCTGACGATCATAGACAAGTTGTGAATTGATTTTATTCCATTTTTATAAATTATATGTAAGTTTTTAATTAAGATATGGTTAAAAACTGAGTTATGTCAAAATACCCACAATTTTATACTCTATCATATGCAGTGCAATGTTAGTGCTCGAGTGCGCGGGTGCGCGTGTGATTCACATTTTATTGAATAACTTCATTAATAATTAACACTTCTTTATGAAACTTGGACAGAGTATGCACAGTATTATAGGCTAGTTTTTTCATATATTCAATACTGTAAAACTATAATTTTAATATGGGTTTTTTAATGAAATTAATTCTTCATTTAACTCGTTATCTGCAAGAGGGTAATAAAAATTGTAGATTAAATCTAGAGAGGCCAGTGCAGACTTGGACATAGTTTTAACTTAAAGTCAGTCTATCATGATGAAAATCGATGACGTATCTAAGATTTCAACCAATCAGAAGTTCTAAAAATTATTTGAGTCGGTTCTTTGCTGAGTACACATCGGACAGTTCGCTTCGAGGTCTCGTCATAGAAGGTCTTACTGACTGTCGCGAGTTTTTCGTGTCAGGACGTGTCTATTCTATAAGTGACGTATAACTTAGGTATACGTTATCTAGAATCGAAGAAGTCAAATTTTAACTAAATTAATGATAGATCAATATTAGTGCTTTTCGTGTTAGTGCAAGATTTTCTGCATAGGACAGTAATACCTATCGGGGTATTACTGATTGATGCGAGAACACTTGAAGAGTCTGGATTGTGTAAGCCTAATACACAGATCTATTTAATTACCCATTACGAAAACCCTGAGATAAATTATTAAACAATAACAGTTTGATAACAGCGGCGTGTGTGTGAATGCGAGTGTCATCTACGCCAAGGTCAACGGGCAGTGGATCGTCAACAGCTGATCGACGGACATCGATGATAGTTGTGGAATTCGCCACCCAAGTAACAAACAGTGGTAAAAATCAAAATCGATAAACCCTTTATTTGAAAGACTAAATAATTAAATAAATAATTTTATGTTGGAAAACTTAATAAGACAGAAGTAATAATTTTGTTAGTTAATAAATTTCCTACCTCCAGATATAGACTCTGTGTTCATATTATCATTATACCTATATATGCAATATTAATTTGATACGCTGCAATATGTATAAAATATTTAACACCAAATTGTTTTCCAATTATATGATTTGGCATCCTCAATGGTAACATTTTTATCCGTAACACGTTTTTGTAACTGCTTGCAAATTTTTAATGTTGGTCAACAGTAAAATTAAAATTTACTCTGTCATCGGTCACAGTTACAACTGATCATATATATAAACTGATTGTGTATAAAAGATTAAGGAGCTAATCGATGAAAGCTACTAGTGTTTAACTATTTATTTGCGTTGCAAACTATTGGAAGTATTTAATTTGATAATTGTGTAAGTAGCTCAATAGAAGGAAAAAAGTAAGACCTCGACACTGCTGGTGGAAAGGCTTTGAAGACGCCATGAGTGTGACAGGACTGTGTGGATCAGCATCGATGGAAGCTAGGATCCGCAATCCCGTTAACAAAATCACTAAATGAAGATGGTGTATGACTAGGGTAATTGCATAAGTAGGAGAACTGTTGTAATATTAGAATTTTAGTTTCGTATAAGTTAAATAAAAGTTATCTCAATTTCTCTCGGGTTTAATAATGTATTCCACTATTTTAAGGCAACTATCCATGCGACTGTCGTAACAATACCAAGAAATCAACAACCACGTTAAGTTGTCGAACTGATATATTCGAGATTCATTCAATGTTTACTTTAGCTTTCAAAACTACTTTCTATAGCTAACAATATGTCATAAAACTTTAAATCATATTGGAATGATTAAGTTTAATCAAATTAAAGTAAGGATTAGAATTATTTAATTTATAAATAATGATACATATAAACATTAAATTAATAAACAGACATGAAATGTTTATATTTGTGTTATAATTAATAATTTCTTTAAAATGAAATTTACAGAATATTTATTATAAATATTCTGTAAAAGCGTAGCTGTCAAAATACATTAAAAATATGACACTAGGCTTCTTGTAGAATGTGTTTTGTAGGATGTGTATATATTTGAATTTCTTTCGTATAAATAATAATACTTGCACAAGCGTAGTAAAAGCGTATCAATTTTTATGACGAAGATTCCTAAGTGGTTTTATAAATAAACATCTCTCCAAGTTTGGGATACATTTACTGCTCCTTCAATTCAAGGCACTCGTAAACTGTTTTGAATAATTTGCTTAAGGAAATATAAAAGATATGCGAGTTTACTCTTCGCACCAGTTTTGCATCTTACATTTATCCATTAAGGTTTTGCATTTAAATAATACTCCTTGTCGGAAGATTTAATAATAAAAACAAGAAAATTAATGTAGTAATTAAGTTAAATTATTTACGTTTTTGAGATGTAAGCCTAGTAAGATACCTCAGGATAGACATTTTTGATAATCGTTTGCGTATAATATCAGGTTAGACGGACGCAGTGATTTTTCTTATAATTGGTATCTGAGTATTACTGTCGACTATATAATATTTAGTTTAACACTGTATTAAAGTATGACTTAAGACCCGTTTAAAGTTTTTGAAACAACTCCATTGAGCTGTTAGAACGAAATTTTATCTATCATGTAGCTTGCTTATTAACCTGGATGCGTAGAATACAGTGTAGAGTTGTAGAGTGAAAATATCACAGTCTTCTGTATTAACGTAAACATATCACGCCTCGTCGAGAAAAACAATCATGAAACGTAAATCAGATTGCTCACGATTTGTAAGCATGCTGTAACTGAATGTTTAGATCAAATAAAGTAATGTAATATACATTTTAGAATAATGACAAATTTTTTTATAATTTTTCTATTAAGATTGAGGAAAATTATAGAATGTTGTGAGAAGCATTGAAAATTACTTGATAACTAAAAAATCTTGCTACTAAAGTTTTGTCTTTTCCTCCAAAAGTCACCATCAAGAAGGAAGGGTTTACGCAACGTACAGTTTAGAAAACATGAATTAGACTAGACGGGATATCTTTGGATAACGCTGGTGACTGCCTCGGCGAGAATTAGACTATCATTGGCAACGTTTACTTTAATAGATGTTTCTTAAACAATGATTTCCGACAGTGGAGAGGGAATATCATTCCTTGAAAAAGGCTTCCAGCCCCCACAGTAAGCTATATAAATAAAACCTATTAACATTCGTTTCTTTCAAGTAAAATGAAAAAGCACAATTACACCACATAAACGTAGAAAATAACTCTTTGTTCTAAGCGCAATGTGTATGCCCTCCTTTTATTCATGCCTCATCCTTTCTTTCAACTTTCATTGCAGGTTTTATAGAAAGCACGCGTTTTCGTTGTAACGTTACAACGTTTCTGAATCGAGTGAATTCAATTTCTTGTTTTGCAACTGAGCATTCCTAAACTAATTATTGAGTGGACTAATCAGCTAAAAGCAGAAGCGACAGGTATGACCCACATTGTCGGTCTGACACAAGGAACAAAAATACTCTAAGGTTTAGCCGTGACAAGGATGATAATACAAAGCAGGCCTGTATTAAAGTACAAATTTTACCAACGTTACGTTTATAATGTCCTGAGAGTAGCAATTGAATTTTGTAATCTAAATATTAGTTAAATTTGTTACTGAACGAATCTAGTTAAAAATTACACCCTTTCTTGTGCAACAGAATACTGTTTCAGTGTTTTTCATTCCTTCTTACAAATTTAAGCTAATAACTCACATCCGTGAAATTCTATCCTTGGTACATTTGATCATAGTTGAATTGTCACGACAAGATACATAGTCACGCGCGTGTGTGTAAAAACATGGTACATTATTTTTAACTTTTTTTAAGAAGGAATGTTCACGTTTTGAGGAAATTAAAGGTTCCTGTAATCACTATATCAGTCTGATAATAGTTTCAAAATAATACTCTTAATAAAATTTATTAAGGGAAAAAGGGTAGAAAAAAGGGGGGAGAGGGTATGAAGAAGAGAGAGACAGTGAGAAACAGCGAGAGAGAGCGAGAGATGGAGACTGAAAGAGAGAGAGGGAGAGTGTGTAAGTATTGATGTATACATCATCTTACTATATTCTATAGTACTCTGTATGTACCAAGTTTTCAGTAAATAATAATTTACAACAATATGACTTTAAGTAATAACCATTTTCATTTGATAGATTGGTTAACCATAAACTTGTGTTTGAAATATTTTGTAAATTCTCTTATTTAACTTTGTAATTCTCTACAGTTATTGTGTACAGAGTTCTCTAAATAAACGACGATATTTTTTTTCAATATCAGTAGTGAGTGAAACATGATAAAAGTAACTAATAATAACACTATACATAATTGAACATCACTACAATCTGTATTTAACTATAAAATGTTTTACTGTTATATAGTCATGTATACGTAGAAATGTTTTCTGTACAAATTCTAATATATAATTGTTGATTACTGCTTTTATAATTAATTACTAATGCTATTAAAGAACTTTTACATTATCAGTAATTTATATTGTAATAGTGTATAAATTATGTTTCGTGGCATGATAATTTTCTCAATGTATTTAAGGAAAACAATAACGCAATTATTTTGATGATGTAATAAAACTGTTTCAACTCCTTCACACATACACACATACGCGCACAAACACGCACACACTCGCATACACGAACACATTCACGCAACTAATTTATCTGTTGTATTTGATATTTTCTCTTGTGTCTGTACACAAGTCCTGACGATGACAATAAAGATTGTCGAGACGTAGACACAAATAATTTAAAATTTGTGTTATATTTTTCTGACCGATCCTCGCAAACCCTGCATCGGTAAAATTCATAGATTGACGATCACTACGAAATTAAAAAAAAGTTAATATTATATTCCCCATCATTGCTCTGAATTTATTTGTTCTGATTTTATTTTATATTGTAATTTTGATAGCCTAGTGCTTATATTATTATTTGCAGTATATAATTGTAATGTTATGAGTAGTATTTCATGCGTTAAGAAGTTGAGTATATATTTTGTAGAAACAAATGACTCAGTACTAGATGGGTGTGGGCACCAGGATATGCTAAAAGTGTAAATATTTTTTTAAAAAAGACTTTCTTACAATGTTTATAAATTGCCATTGACAATATAATATATATATATATATATATATATATATATAATTATTTAAATATTGCTAGCAATAGAGCTAGTGTGCAAACATTTCATCAAACAATTTAAGTAAGGATTATTCATTTTTCCTTTCACGCTGGATCATAGAACAAATATAATAGTGACACTAATCAGGATGTTTTCATTAAAAGAAACATCGTTTGACATGAGTTTTACTAAAATTGTGAATACATTATTTCTATTTCTTCATGTTATACTTTGCTGAGATAGTCTGCACCTCCATTGCTTTACCTCAAGCAAAACTCTACGACTGCATAATCTACTTTTCTTGACAGTAGGTTAACTGTCAATATAAAATATCATTAAAAAGAATTAAATGTGAATATGAAAAGAATTTCATTAAAAGAAACTTCGTTTGACATGAGTTTTACTAAAAATGTGAATACATTATTTCTATTTGTTCATGTTATACTTTGCTGAGACAGTCTGCACCTCCATTGCTTTACCTCAAGCAATCTACGACTGCATAATCTACTTTTCTTGACATTCAGACGTATTTGACGTACAATCAAAACCTGCTCTTTCTTCCCTCAAACAGTAACATCAACGAATTTTACAAAGGATAATATATAGCAACGCTGTCGTGCAGATTTCTTTCTTCTTACACAAAGAACCTACCTCTGTAGGTTTTTCTGATTGCCTTGTATTCCTTTTCTATCTTTTATGTCGTGAAACACGACCCTATGAAATATTGTGTATAATTCATAGCATACATTCACGTATCTAGTTTCTAGTTAATACATAAGTTAAAATTTATACCCTTTGTAACTTACATGTAAGCTACACTTATTAATTTGTGTTTTCGTAAAATTTCCAATTACACAATTGCCACTCGCCTAATATAACTTTATCTTCACATGATACTGATGGGAGGTCAGTCACCAAATGTTTGAATAAAAAAAAATATTTTAGAGATATGGAAAATTTATGAATTTCATGAAACTTTCTAGCATTGTTGCTATAAGGAAAGAAGAAACAGTCTAAAAGTTAATAAATCAGTGAATATTTCTACATCAAAGTGCTTTCTCGTAGTCTAGGTTAATGGTCTACAGGTTTGCGGGGTAACGTAGTCACTGACCGGATTAACCTTGTCGGGTGGATAATGTTGTTTCGTAAAATGTCAACGATGAGAAGCCACATATATATCTCCTTAAACTTGGACAACATTTTGAGAAAGGTATTTATTCTTCAGAGAAACTTTTAAGCTATTAAAGAATATTTATTTACGTTTTACGCAGAAGTAAGTGGAGCACAACTGAGAGAAATATATTTTAAGTAATCAACCACATTTAACTTTTGACTGTAAAGCCGCATGTAAAAGCTGCCAAATAAATCTCGCTATGTTCTTCCATTAGGAGAAAACGTTAATGACTGAGATTAATAATTTGTTAGTGATCAAATTCAAAAGTTGTCACAAAGATTATCGAAATTCTAATTGTAGTTTTAGTGACAGCTACGGTGTACTACCGATCCTTTACATGATGTGCTGGATAACTGATACACGTAATTTGTGTGTAGTTGTTGTTATTCAACCTTCCCATCTAAACACATTTTATAACGGTGACCATTTTAAATAATTGCATGCCCGTAGAACAAAGTGTGAACCAAGTATGTAATACTGACACTGTATTAACGTCTTTAACTCGTACCCAAAGTTAATGCTAATATACGAGTGTATTACAACTATTTGGATAAATCGCATAAAACTATTTGGATAAAATGCATATTACAACTATTATAAATATTATCCATAATATGTATTACAGCTGTTATACACATTACAAGCTGAATGTTCGAGAAAGTTTGTAGAAATGGTGCGCTTTGAAATCAATCGTATTCAAATTCCTCAACTTTTTGTGAAAGAAAAGAGAAGGTAAAAAGGCGATGTCGTAAAAAGACAAAATTTGTCAGTAAAGAAGTAATAAATACAATTTAAAATTATAAAAACTGTAATTGTAATATAATAATAATAATAATATTATTAAAACAATAATAACAATTTAATAATAGGATTAAAAATCTGAGGAAGACATAACTCTGACAGAGAACGGAATTCTAGAACAATCCACATTTTAATAGGTACTTAATAATAACAGCAATTCTCATAAGTTACTAGTTACAGCCTAAAGTAAAACACCGTCATTAATTTTCTATTGAAACCCGCGCCAATTAGGAAAGTAATTGGCCTCGATATGTGTGTAGAGATATCGCAGAATATTCTGTAAATATCAGTCAACATCGGTTATGGTTAGACTGCTACTAGCCGTTCCTGCCTCCCATCCTCTTAATTAATCCTTGCCGTTCGGTTCTGTCCGTTATAACAATCAACCGACCATACTCACACAGCAGAACTTGAAGACAAAAAACAGTGTTCGCAACTTTTGCGATCACATTTTCTGTTAACCGGAAAATATTTTCAGGAAAGCGTTCCTATTTACCTACGCTCACTCTCCACCCCGTTACACTCAGCATAACTGATGAGAGGTGACGAATGTCACAATCATAGTGTGAGAGTAACAGTGTACACGTAGTGTTGTACTTTATTACTTTATGTCCTTCATTGTTGTCCGGGTTTGCTCAGCACGCTGACTCGTACTGCGCAATGCAGGACAACTACTCTACTTGGCCAATGATTTAAAACGGTCAACTTAATATAAACGTATGTTACAGACACACACACATACAAGTGTGGACGAATCTATAGGTGGGTCGAATTCTCGAGCGCGTAACTCTCTTCTACGACCTTTGATGTACCTCTTACATGCTCTGTAGTGTTACGAGCGGTGCCACTGTTCTCACGTATTAGAGACGAATTTTGTTAACAAATTCCGCTTACTTAATCGTTCTTAGTATAGTAATAAGTGGGATGGTGAGAAACATTACCTGTAGAGGACGCAATGTGTTCAGCTAGTGGCAGTAACTCTACACGTAGAAAGTCATAAATCTGTTTAATCTGTCCATTAGTGTATGTCATTACAGAACATGCATATGCGTGAACAAATAAAAAAAAACACACACAAACAACATATAGTTTTATTTACTACTATATGTAAATTGTGTTATGCACTTTAGTACAGTTGCTGACCTTCAGTTTAAAAATGTAGACATAAAGCGTAATCCTACAATATAGGCCTAATTCAAATTGTTATCTAAAATTAATTAAACGATATGTTACTAAAATAATTGTTGAAATACACTTTAAATTTTTATCATTTCCTTACTAGTATGTTCAAAGCAAGTAGCCTATAACTATTTACAAATTATAAATGTATATATCTAAACGTGTCCGAAATGTTTACGAAGGAAGAGAGGTGCCATATTTTGATGAATGGTAATACGCCGTAAGACGTGACTGAATCAATACGGTGTGGCAACATGTTTACTTAAACATACTTCCTTTTGTTCTGCGAATATTTTAACCTGCCGAACATCGTTCTACGTGTATGTTTCTAGTATTATGCATTTTGAGATATGTGTTTGTTCATTCGTGTGCGTGTGTATGGCTCTGTACAGCGACTTAGCAGAAAGAGAGATGTAACGGACAGAAATAAAATCGAGATCATTGGTTTCCAGCGAATATGAACCTTCTTTTTTTAGTGAATGTCATATATGAGTTTGTTTAAAGATTAAAGGGGATTAAAGATTAATATGGTAACTAATATCATGCAAATCATATTTGTTTCTTTAATTAACGAAATTTACATTTAAAATTTGACATGATAAACATGTAATGGGACTGGATAATTTATCTCGCTAACAAAAGGTCACATGTTGTTTAAATAACCACGCTTTACGTCGCTATTGAGTAAAATTAACTTACACTCAGCTATTCAAAGACGTGTTAATTTCTGTCGGTTATAACAGTTTATGATCTCTTATTTGATACTGACTCCGAAGGTGTCTAGAGGAAATCTGACTTGGATTAAATTTAACAATTCTATTCTACGAATGATTTAGTCAGTGGCTTTGTGTAGACGAACAAACATCTATATACGTTACGCCCTTGTCAGTGAATTACGTACGTGAGACAGCCAGCTGTATTTGTATTGATAAATGTCCTTCCGCTGCATTAGCATGTATGAGAGCTCGTTTCCGTTTGCATACTGTAAGGCGTAAAACAATCACATAAATACATTAATGATTAATATTTCACTGATCGCATTCTACATGGTGAGCATTCACAAAATCCATCCTAAATAACGAACTGAATAAAGTCAGGAACCAATTATCATAATTACATTTAAATGTAAAATTAAAATTTTGCTTGGACGGTATTGATTAATTTTTATTGTGCCAACTTTTTCCATCTGCATTCCGGCAGACTAATATTAGTTATAAGTACTGTAACCCCTCTTTCCTTTTTATGCCCTTTTTTTATTTATTTTATTTTATTTTATATTTAAATTTCTATCTCCTTATTTATTTATTTTTTTTTGAAAGAGAGGCCACAAGTTATTTAGGACTAGGCTAGAGCCTAGAGAAGCTAAAATTGTGCTGGGTCCAGTATGATGGGACTTGCAAATGAAACACAGATCTTGAGATAACAACAACAATATTTATTGTGCTCGGCTTGTACAACATATGAGCCCCTTAAGGCAAGATAATTAAGTCTTTTGATTTGTGAATATAATTCCATTAATATGTGCCTTGCCAAAAGTTGAACAATGAATAATAAACTATTAACATCAATAAGTATCGAATGAATATTAAATATCTGCATGATCATTGACTAGTAAATCGTGCACTGTTACATAAATGACAATAATATAATTATAAAATGGCACACAATCTCGACCTGCAAGTAATCACATTTTATAACAAGACATAAACATACAGAAATATACACATGCATAATCAATATGACAATGTAACAATCATGTAAAACAAACACACACATATATTAACATCAACAAACGTTTACATCACATGTTCACCCCGGTTATCAGCGCACATAAGTATCTTGTTCAACACCCTTAACCCCCCCTTATTCTGACCGAGTATCCGACCCCCTTTAATGTTCCATAAATAGGTGACTAAACCCCCCCCCAAAACCTCAATTAAAATATCCCAGGAGTGGAGCAGACATGCCCCAAGTTTTAATAAGATAAGTAGTAACTGAATGTTTATGTAAGCCCAGCGGCCAGCGCACAAATCCCATGCCGATGTCTAATTATCAATTTAAATCCCATCAACTACAATAATGAAGAGTAGCATCACAAGGTTAACATGGATGTCCGGTTGCCTAACTGCATTTTATATTTCCTTTTACTTTCAAAACAGAATTTGTAAAAATAATGGAACGTCACCACCATGAATATTGATAACTGATACTGATTAATCTTGTATTGTTTAATGGTTAATTAATTGTTATAGTGAGCCATAAAAATTATCGTTACAAAATTTACTAAGGTAAAGTACAAACTGTGACAATGGTAAATTTAAATTGTACAAATTAGCTAAACAGTGGAACAGAATTTTGTAAAACGGAATCTAAGTCATGAAGGTATTAAAACAAGCTCACAGTGTTCCAAAAAAAACTTAACTACCGGCCGGGTCAGGCATCGGGCGAGATCTAGCAAGATCTGACACATACAGGCCTGCAGTGGACGTCTCCTACGGGAGTCGACCACGGGTTAAAACATCTCCCAGATCATGAATGAATAATAAAATACATGCCCACATGAACCAAAAGATCCGTTAACATAACTATCCCAACATGCTTAAAACAGAAACAGATTTAGATTCAACTCTATCTACCGAACTCCCCTCGACCCGGGTGGTGCGTGACCCTGGCCGAGTTTACACTCTCAGAACGAGATAGACATAACAGTAATAGAGGAGGCGTAAGCCTTACAAATTACAAATAATGTATGCCACCCATTGTCCGGAAATAAGTGTCCAAACTGGAGCGTCTACATGAAAGTCTCACAGAGTTTATCGGCCACAAGATTTAGGTTAATATGGTTAAATTTCACCTGGTTAGTAGCGTGGAGTTTGAGGGTTCCGTTGGGTGCATCTAGTCCATGCTTCCGGCTGACACAGCTGACGAAGGTGTTTGAAATTACAGCATCTGAGGCAGTTGTTCGGCCGTCCTTCCGGAGCGGGGCAGATTTCCGTCTACATCAGAAACCCTGCACAATTATATCTGGGATTACTCATAAGTTCATAAAACACAATACCACATTTACCCGCTGACATTGCATGGCCTGTCCAGTTTATAAACTCCGAAAATTGACTAAGTAAAGAATCCCATTGAATGTAGTAAATCGCTTCAAAAATAACCCCACTAAATATTTTAATATATATATTGTAATATAATGAATTACAAATTTAAAAATATATAAAAATAAAAATAAAAAGATATATATGATATGTGTTGATTTGTGATGATTTTGTGATAACAAGGTATTGTGCTCTCCTTTTAGCCCCACTGGTTGGGCTAGCCAATTTGTAATATAATTTTTACAAATATAAATAAAAATAAAAAAGATATTGATATGTATTATATGTTATGTGTAGATCTGCCCTGACTGTAAGCCCCACTGTTTAGGCTAGTCAATTTGTAATATAATTCCAAATATAATAATAATAAATAAAATATAAAGATATAAATAATCGGAATTGTGTATGTTGTCTGGATCTCGGTATTGAACTCGCCGATGATACAGCTCCACTTTGGATTCACCAAATACAAAGAATAGATTTAATATAAATATGTTATAACTAGGTGTGATTGATTGATAAATAACAAGTAAATCAAACTTTATAAATTGTGAAAATATTTTTTCTTTTTCTTGTATTGAGTTTTGATTTGATTATTTAATTTAATTAATTAATAATTAATTAGTTAATTGAGTGTGTAATTTCCTTATATATCTATTCTCTCACTGTAAATTATTTTTTGTTTAAAAAAATAATAGTAACATTAATTATAGAAATAAAAACAATTCTGGTAACTGAGTAATGATTTGCGTTTATTAACATTCAAAATTATGCGCCAGTCAAACTGCGCATGACCAAGGCATTGTCTATTAGTTGCTCCAGTCGGTAGCGAAAAAAATCAACAAATATATTTTTACAAGGTTAAATTTGTGGTTCTTTTAACGAGTCGAAATGGTCAGAGGGCAAGGAACAAGATACATTCTTAACAGGTATTCTTAAACTAAATGGTAATAGCTGAAATAGAACAAAATTATTATTGAAATTGTCAATAAAAAAAAAATTGAATTGCGAACCAAGTCGAAGAAATGACGTCACTCCTTTCAAGCTGGCATTGCACTCGTGCTGGTGAGAAATCAAGTATGGCCGCCGTCTCCTCGATCTTAAACTGCTATGCTGTTGGAATGGGCTGAGCTTCTCCCGCAGAAATAAAATGATATTCCCTTTTCTGCGAAGTGGTGTTGGTCCAGGAATATAGTGTAGAATGTCTTCTCGTCTTCTGCGATGTCGGTTTCGTGATGGGTTTCTTGTGTTGTGTCCGGTGTTCAAATATGTGTATTGGTGTTCTGTGAATCTTGTCCCAAAATTGTTCAAAATGGCTGTTGATTTCTTGTGTTGAGCTTTATGGTGTTATTACTGTGTTTTGGAAATTTGTGAAGTGTTAGAAATTGATAGTTAAGGTTATTTTCACTTTTTAGATCATCTCCGTTACACGCCGCATAACCACACTTGGTTTTATACAAACTATTCTGTTTTCAGTACTCTGCTAACACATTTCCAACTATTCAGCTTCACGATTAACAATAGACTAATAGACGCAACGTCGTCGTTTTAGGGTAATTTGTGCTATGTCTTTTTCCTCTTTATATTGTTTAACTATAAAAATATCTGTCTAAGACTTGGTTCACCATCTAAATATACATAATAAGTTTTCTTATTTTTTACTGTATTTCAAATATTTCTTACTTTTACATGAATCTAACTATTCAGTAATATTGATTAGTTAATTTTACATCTTTTGATATATAGCTGGGTTTGTTTCAAACTCATTTAAGCCCAAAAATTACAATTTTATATAATGATTGTATGCCTCATATTTTGTACAAATTCGGTGTTTTAATGGTTTTTATTTGTTTTTTCTTATAATATTTCCATGGAATATACTTAATAACTCCGTGACTACTTTGTTGTTAATGATTTGGTTGTTGAAACATTTCAATATTGATTAATTTACTGTTTAGTCTGATTTGATTACTATTATAGGCCTATTATTATCTGTTTCCAAAAGAAGTTAATTTCTTTTCTTTGTCATTCTATTTGCTATTAACTGTATCTGTATTAATTATATTTTCAATTTCTGTATTGTATATATTGAATTCTATTCCTATTACATAGATTGATTCTCTGATAGATAATTTTTTTGGTTTATATGCCAGTCTGTGTTTACTAAAATGATGTCTTAGCTGGTCTGTTTGTACATTATATATGGTTTACTGTTTTGAATAGAATTATTACATTTTTATGTCCTACTTGCCTCTCTGCCTTACACAATGGAAAATTAAATGACATGATCTTAAAATACAATGAAATATCTTGTATCTACTAAACTTTCTTTATAATAATAACATCATTGAACCATAACATAAACATCTTATGCCTAATTTTCTCTATACTTAGAATTATAATGAGAACATATTATTATCAGTCTTTGGCTGTCCTTTGTTTTTATGTTTCATTTTATCACAACCTTATTCTATTAAAATATCTTATTCTTAGTAACAATTTCAGTTATTCACTGTCTCTTTTTATTTACTATAACTATTTTGCTAAAATATTAACATAAAAACACCTTAGAACTACTGACACTTTCAGTGATTAACTGTCTCTTGTGTTACCTATACCTAAATTGTTCATACAATAAAATAAAAACATCTTATAACTACTGACACTTGCAGTTATTGACTGTCTTTCGTGTTCCCTATACTTAATTTGTTCATACAATAAAATAAAAACATGTTATAACTACTGACACTTGCAGTTATTGACTGTCTTTCGTGTTCCCTATACTTAATTTGTTCATACAATAAAATAAAAACATCTTATAACTACTGACACTTGCAGTTATTGACTGTCCTTCGTGTTCCCTATACTTAATTTGTTCATACAATAAAATAAAAACATCTTATACCTATCATATTGTTATTATGCCTAAACACTAAAACACTTTTATTATCTAAATTACACTCAGTCATTAGACTGTCTCTTTAGTTTTTATCCAGTATTTCCTACACTAATGGTAGTCTGTTTTCATATATTTTTTATATCACACTTTATTATAAGGTGTCCTTTATTTTGGCTACCCTAATAGTAGTCTGTTTTAATAGTTTTTTGACATATTATTCTTACAACTAGTATACAATTTGGTTTTCTGGGATTGTATCTTGTAACTTGTTCTGGGTCTACATATATCAGTTTAATTTTGTTCCATGGTATGTATTACATGACTATCACTTTTTGGAATATCTCTTCCTGGTTCTGGTCTCTTTGTGGGAATCTTGATATATTTTGTCCCTTTTTCAATATCACATTAGTAGTTTCTGGTCTTGTGGTTTCTCTGCATCTTGACCTTATTATTATTCCCTTATTAATATGGTTTCATCCTTTTATTTCCTTTTTTATGGTCTTTCCCTTTTTACTGCTTCCCCAATCTACTGGGTATACTGCTGGTTTAACTGGTTTTTACATAGTAGGTTATTTTAATCAATGGTTTTCTTTGTTATTTTTTCATTTTTATTAACATTTTATTGACTTAATATACAGTTTCTAGTGTAATACTTAAAACAATTTATTCTTCTCACTCACTATGGAACTTTTTCCTTTATTTATGTTGCATTCAGTCAAATGTTTAGGGTGATAATTTTGTTATGTTACATATGCTCTCCTGTAAAAGTGATTAGTTCAGATCATACTCTTAGTATGGATGAAATAATTACTACTAATTCCTTTGTATTTACATTTTCTTCGTGATTACATGTTTTCACTTTATATACCTTCCTTTCCCACCGTTGCTTCCTCTCAGATGATGTGTATCTCCTTCATTAGTTTCTGTCTTCATTAATAAGTGGTCTTCAATCTTGTGTATAACATTATCATTTTATATTCTTTCTTATTTGGTGCTTCCTCACCAGTATGTTTACTCCCTAACATTCCCTAACAAATTAATTGGAACAGTTCAGAGTGGCACTTTTGGCTTCAATCCCTGCTGTCCAACACTTCAATTGAGTCCAGAGGTATTATCATCTCTGCTCAAAACATAAGACTGATGGCATTTTCTACATCCAGTCATAAAAATAAATAAACAATAAAAGTAGTCATTTTTGACTAAAATAAACATCTTTAGATTCTTCACTTCATAATACGTTATATTAATTAATACTTTTATACACTTGACTCTTCTTCTCTCTTAAAGCTTATTCCATATTAGGTGGTTTAGGTATGTTGTATAATATACATTTCATCATGTTTACATAGTAAGTAGTATTTATATTTACTCTTTCTACCATCTGGTATCCATTGAATTATTTTTATTGCTCATGGTATAACATGAATTAATTCTTTATCACTTTCACTATAACAGTGGTTATTGCAACAACATTATCATTATTAGTATCAGGGTTTTTTGGTTTCTGGTCTCACTATTTGGTCTTTACTGAGTTGGTCCTTCTTCATTGTTCCATTTTTATTCAATTATTTTCTTTGTGAGTTTGGTTAAGTTGTTTCGATTAAGTCATATGATATTCTGGTTTCCTTTCTCCTTTAGAATTTTGTATCTCTTTCTTACAAAATCTTTTTTCATATTTCAGAGTTATTTCTCATCATTTGTATGAGTAATGATATGAGCTTAATATTTTTTAATTTTAGATATTTTTATTCAACTACATTCTTTCTTATTCATAGTTGTTTTTCAAATATTTTGGTGTAAGTTGTACTTATTATTGTTTTGAATTTTGAAAATCTTTATTCATCAAAATTCTTTTCTCATTCATAATAGTCTTTGAATGTTTGGTGTATGTGGTACTTACTAAGTTTTTGAATTTGGAAAATTATTATCTCCATCCAAATTCTTTTTTCGTTCATAGTAGTCCTTCAGATATTTGGTGTAAGTTGTACTTACCAATGTTTTTGAATTTTGAAGTTCTATTATTCCATCAAAATTCTTATTTCGTTCATAATAGTCTTTCAAATGATTTGGTGTCTTTGAAATTCTTTTTTTTTTCATTCATAATAATCTTTCAAATGTTGTGTTGTAAGTTGTACTTACTAATGTTTTTGAATTTTGAAGTTTTTTTTTTATTTCTCAAAATTCTTTTTGCATCATTCACAATAATCTTTCAAATGTTTTGTTGTAAGTTGTACTTACTGATTTTTGAATTTTGAAGTTTTTATTTCTCAAAATTCATAATTTCTTCATAATAGTCTTTCAAATGATTTGTGTAAGTTGTACTTACTAACTTTTGAAATTTTGTAATTTTTATTTCTCAAAATTCTTAATCTCTTCATAATAGTCTTTCAGATATTTGGTGTAAGTTGTACTTACTGATTTTTGAATTTTGAAGTTTTCTATTTCTCAAAATTCTTAATTTCTTCATGATAGTCTTTGAATATTTTGTGTAAGTTGTACTTACGGATTTTTGGAATTTTGAAGTTTTATTATTCCATCAAAATTCTTATTTCGTTCATAATAGTCTTTCAGATATTTGGTGTAAGTTGTACTTACTAACTTTTGGAATTTTGTAATTTTTATTCCTCCTCCAAATATTTTTTAATGGATAACTGATTATAAGTTCCTTTTACTTTATTTGAAATGATATCCTTTAGTACATACGTATTGTTATTATTGTTTTTAATAATCAGGTATGGGCCGGTATACAGCAGTAACAACTTTTTGGTAATGCTTTCCAAAGTACTGGGTAATTCCCTGTTTTTTAGCAGTACCTTTTCTCCGATTTCATAGCTTATTATTTTCTTAACAGCCTTTTGATATTTGTTCTTGCGCCTTTCCTGGTCTTCTGCCAATTTATTGTAGAATCTGATTCGATTGAATTTGTATTCTTGACTCCTGGGGAACTCTATTATGTCTTGTATTTCTCTCGGAGGCGGTTTTTCATACATTGCCGTGTATGGCGTGGTACCTATAGCGGGGTGATATGACAATTTAAGGAATTCTTCAGTAGCTAATAAATATTCTTCCCACTTCCTTTGTTGGTTATAGCAATAAGTCCGTAATATTCTTCCGACTTTTCGCAGTACCCTCTCCGCTGGATTGCTGCTGGGGTGGTAGACAGATGTCTTGTAAGTCTCAATGCCCAACGTATTCAGAGTGTTTCTCCACCTCCAACCCTTAAATTGCGTTCCATGGTCTGTGATTATGGATGTCGGGCTCCCTATCTCTGGAATGTAATGATTTTTTATTATTCCTAGAGTCTTCAGAGTGGTGGCTCTGTTCACAGGGTATAGTTTTGTGAATTTTGTAAAATGATCCATCATAATAATAATATACTTGTATCGATGGCGTCCGCCACTGCGGGGAAATGGACCACATATGTCCAGAAAGACCTTTTCCAGTTTGGCTTGTGAGGTAATTGGTATCATCATACCCTCTTTTCTCTCATTGTTGGTTTTCACCAATTGACATATCAGACAGGTTTTGAGGTAGTTTCTCGTTTTTCTATTAATACTTTTTATATGACAATTCTCTTCTATTGCCTTGATCACCTTCATGGCTCCCATGTGACCGTATCGTAGATGATAGTCCAGGATGATATCCTTTTCGATTGTAGTAGGGATCATGATCTTCCATATCTCTTCATCAAGGGATGTCTTGATGAATAAAATTCCATTATGTATACAATAAAATTTGTTTATTGTGTCATCTTGGTTGGAGAGACGAAGCTTAATATGGTTTAACTTCGGATCGGACTGCTGGTGTTTGCTGATGTCCTGCACTATCTTCTCTAAATCGGATCTGTCCTTAATAATGTTATAGATTTTCAAGATGCTCTCCTTTTCGCCTTCGAACGTTTGTTCTTCCAGATTCACTCTCGACAATACGTCGGCTACTACATTTTTACTTCCAGGAACATACTCCCACTGTATATCGTATTCCTGCAGGGCGAGTACCCATCTGGTCAATCTACCATGGCTTAACTTGCATCTTCTCAGAAATGATATTGATTTGTGATCTGTTCGAACGGTCACTGGATATCCGAGGATATACGTCCGAAACTTCCCGCAGGCAAAGACTACACTTAGCAGTTCCTTTTCCGTCACATTATAGTTCTTTTCACACTGGTTAAGGGTTCTGCTAGCAAAGCTCACTACTAGATGGTTTCCACTTTCATCTTCTTGGTACAGTGTTGACCCCAAGCTAATGTTACTAGCGTCACAGTTTAGAAAGAAGGGTCGGTTAAAATCTGGATGGTTGAGCATTACTGCATCTAAGAACTTCTCCTTAATTGATTTGAAGGTTTCGTCTTGTTCTTGACCCCATCGCCATTTATTCTTGGACGATAACTGGTACTGAAACTGGGCCGTTAGTTCGGAATAATTATTCTGGAACTTCCTATAATAGTTACACAGGCCCAAAAATGATTGTAGTTGCCTTCTGTTTTTTGGTGTAGGGAATCGTTGTATGGCGTCTACCTTTTCTGTTGATGGTGTTATTCCTTGACTGTTTAACTGGAAACCCTGGAATTGTACTTCTTTAGCTATAAGCTTGGACTTGTCTAGTTTAAGGGTGACATTATTTTCAGCAAGCTTCTTCAAGACATACTCCACACGGTAACAGTGTTCTTCCCAGTTGGTTGATGTTATTAGGAGATCATCAACATAGAAAGTCGTGAATTGGAGCGCTTCTGGTCCTAGTATATGATCCATACAGGCGACAAAAACAGCTACTGAATTCACCAACCCGAAGGGCAACCTCTTAAACTGATAGTTGCGCCCTTCGAAGATGAACGCCATGTATTGCCGGCTTGCTGGGTGCAACTCCACTTGCCAATAGCCGCATACGGTATCCCAAGTGGTAATAAATCGTGTTCCGTGGAACCTCTTCAAAATTTCATCAATTTCGCCAGGTGAGGTACGATCGTTAATTTTCATTTTATTTATCTCACGTGCGTCAAGGCAAAGCCTTACCTTCCCATTTTTCTTTTGTATGGCCACAATTGGGCTAGTGTATGGCGATTGACTGCTCTCGATGATATCTCTACTGATCATATTCTGGATCTCTGTGCGTACGGCTTCCTTCAAAGATTGTGCTATTGGATACGACTTTCGGTTAAATTCTACCGGTTCTCTGAATCGTATGGAACATTGGTAGTTCCGGATCTTTCCAGGTTCGTCAGAAAATACAGCTCGATATTTTTCATATATTTCGACCAATTGATTCAGCTGGTTTTCCTTTAGTTGCTCGTTAGTATTGTGGCACTGGAAGTTACGTATCTCCTGAATCTTTTGTTGCCATAGGTCTTCCTCCGAATCCTGATGTACTGGCTTGTTGTTTGTTGAGTAGTTGGACAAGTAATTCACCTTATTTTGGTGGTCGAGAAGTTGTCTGGAGTCTAACGTCTTGTTATTAGTTAAATTGGCTACCCAGGTCGAACCTTCAGCAAAGAGTGATACCTTTCCTCGGCACAAGTCGATAACTGCTGAGTTTCTGCGCAATATGTCACATCCTATCATGATGTTGAAAGGTAATCCGGCTGCAACAAGAAATATCATATCCACACTAATGCCCTGTCTGTTGACACTGAGGGATACCTGCTTTCTTATGGTCTTGTTCTGTCGGCCGGTAGCTCCTACAAGTACAATATTATTAATAGGTAGTACCGGTAAGTTTTTGTGGCATTCCTGCTGTATCCGGTCCAACTCATTTCGATTTATTATGGAGACATTGGCTCCAGTGTCTATCATTATAGGAACAGAAATACCCTCAATTTCTGCAATTATGTATATTATTTCATTATCATTATTATTAATATTAATCTCGCTTTCTTCTAGTAGGTCCTTACGGATATCTTTCAAATAATTGCTGTATATTATGGTAAATTTTTTCTGTTTTTCTTCGAATTCATTCCTTCTTGGTTAAACCCAGCAGATTGGAGCAGTAAAGGGTTATTGGAGTTTATTACTGCCTCCGTTCGTTTAAATGTTACGCTTCATTACGGATTAGGCCGTTGGAAGCATCAGCTTGGAGTCCTGAGACTGCTTCGTTTGGTTCTGCTCGATCGTCCTGTTGGGCTTCTGTTACAGGTAGTCTTCGCTGATTGTCCAGGCTGGAACTACGTCTGGGCTCGTACTCTCTGTACCGATTACTTCCCTGACTTCCTTGAAAGATCTCGTACTCGTAGTATCGGCTCCTTCGTTGCGGCTGGTACCTCCTCTGTCCACTGCCTTCCGCTCTGATGTAGTTAATATTGGGTCGATATGTCCTGTAATTATTGTTATTACCTCCATTCGGGTAATTCCGGTTATAATTACCATGATAATTGTTATTAGAAAGGTTGGGGTTCCTCTGACCATTTGGAACATAGTTACGATTATTATTATAATAACCGTTGTTATTTTTTGGACGGTTATTATTATTATTATTATTATTGTTGTTTTGGTTGTTGTCAGTATTATTAATGCGAGGAATATTATTATTATTATTATTGTTGTTAAATCTCGGTAAATTATTGTTATTTCGGGTGTTATAATTGTATTCGGCATTATTCCGATTTTCGAAATTATAATTATTATTGTTACCCACATTCTGCCGATTATTATTATTCAAATTAGTGTTGTTACTTCTTGGTTCCGGCTTTTCATATCTCCTGCGACTTTGACGGTAATAGTCTTCATGCTCATACATTTCTAAAAGCTCGGTCATGGCTTGCACAGTCTTTATTTGACTGTTTCTTCTGGCTCTTATAATATCCTCCTCATAATGGTATGAGAGTTTGCTGACCAGGCATTCTTCCGGTATTCGGGGCTCTAGATGTTTGGCCACGCACACCTTTTCCAAAAAGTACGCCGTTAAAGTCTGGTTTCCATACGGGTTGTACTTTCCATGACAGATCCCGTCTCTGGCGATATTTTGTGTTGATTCAGACCAATATTTGGCTTTGAATAGCCTTCTGAATTGTTGATAATCGGTCACTTCGTCTCTTATCGCCATCCACCAATTATCTGCTATCTCCTTGAACGATTCGTCAAGCACCTCTTTATTCTCCCTCCAGCGATTACCTCTGTGTTTGGTGAAGTATTCTTCGATTCTGGCTAGGAACTCCATTGGTTTGTTTTTATAAAACCTGAAGTTAATTCCTTCACGATTCTTGCTGTTAGGACAACTGGTAATGCTTGTCGGTCGACTATGGAACAGGTCTATATCTGTCTGGTTCTGTCGCACCTGACTGTTGATACTGGTTACAGTAGCTTCAATGCCGTCACATTTTTCTGTGAATCGGTCCTGCACTCGCTCCCAGTCTTCCCGTGTTTCCTTTAGTCTTTCCTCCAATGTCTTCCTAGTCGTTTCTTCAATGTTGTTAACCTTCGTATTTATTTCGGCCTTGATACTCTGTACTTCTCGTTCGGTTTGACTCCATTTTTCGTCAGCTCTGGTAACCTTTTGTTCGATTACCGTTATTTCCTCTTCTACCTTCTTGCTGATTGTCTCATTGTTTTCAGCTATCTTCTGGCTCAATTCTTCCTTCAATATTTCCAGTCTTCCGTCTAACCGGTTCATGTTCTCTTGGTTCGTCTCCTTCAATTCTTCTCTCAATTGCTGACTATTATTCTCCATCTTTTTATTGGTTTCTTCCAGTTTCTGGCTTATCTGGGTCAATTCCTCCTTCGATTGTTTATTGTCAGCTTTTATTTCCTCCATTTTCTCCTCCATCTTCTGGATATTTTCCTCCACTTCTCCTCGATCTTCTTAATATTTTCCTCCATTAATAATTTATTTTCGTTTTTTATTTCGTCCACCTTCTCCTCCATCTTCTTACTGGTATCTCCAATTTTATTACTTAATTCCTCCTTCAATTGTTGGTTATCGTTTTCCAGCTTCTTACTATTTTCTTCCATTATCTCCTCCATCTTCTTACTGTTTTCTCTTAATTCCTTCTTCAATTGTTGGTTATCGTTTTCCAGCTTGGGTGCATCTAGTCCATGCTTCCGGCTGACACAGCTGGCGAAGGTGTTTGAAATTACAGCATCTGAGGCAGTTGTTCGGCCGTCCTTCCGGAGCGGGGCAGATTTCCGTCTACATCAGAAACCCTGCACAATTATATCTGGGATTACTCATAAGTTCATAAAACACACTACCACATTTACCCGCTGACATTGCATGGCCTGTCCAGTTTATAAACTCCGAAAATTGACTAAGTAAAGAATCCCATTGAATGTAGTAAATCGCTTCAAAAATAACCCCACTAAATATTTTAATATATATATATTGTAATATAATGAATTACAAATTTAAAAATATATAAAAATAAAAATAAAAAGATATATATGATATGTGTTGATTTGTGATGATTTTGTGATAACAAGGTATTGTGCTCTCCTTTTAGCCCCACTGGTTGGGCTAGCCAATTTGTAATATAATTTTTACAAATATAAATAAAAATAAAAAAGATATTGATATGTATTATATGTTATGTGTAGATCTGCCCTGACTGTAAGCCCCACTGTTTAGGCTAGTCAATTTGTAATATAATTCCAAATATAATAATAATAAATAAAATATAAAGATATAAATAATCGGAATTGTGTATGTTGTCTGGATCTCGGTATTGAACTCGCCGATGATACAGCTCCACTTTGGATTCACCAAATACAAAGAATAGATTTAATATAAATATGTTATAACTAGGTGTGATTGATTGATAAATAACAAGTAAATCAAACTTTATAAATTGTGAAAATATTTTTTCTTTTTCTTGTATTGAGTTTTGATTTGATTATTTAATTTAATTAATTAATAATTAATTAGTTAATTGAGTGTGTAATTTCCTTATATATCTATTCTCTCACTGTAAATTATTTTTTGTTTAAAAAAAATAATAGTAACATTAATTATAGAAATAAAAACAATTCTGGTAACTGAGTAATGATTTGCGTTTATTAACATTCAAAATTATGCGCCAGTCAAACTGCGCATGACCAAGGCATTGTCTATTAGTTGCTCCAGTCGGTAGCGAAAAAAATCAACAAATATATTTTTACAAGGTTAAATTTGTGGTTCTTTTAACGAGTCGAAATGGTCAGAGGGCAAGGAACAAGATACATTCTTAACAGGTATTCTTAAACTAAATGGTAATAGCTGAAATAGAACAAAATTATTATTGAAATTGTCAATAAAAAAAAAATTGAATTGCGAACCAAGTCGAAGAAATGACGTCACTCCTTTCAAGCTGGCATTGCACTCGTGCTGGTGAGAAGTCAAGTATGGCCGCCGTCTCCTCGATCTTAAACTGCTATGCTGTTGGAATGGGCTGAGCTTCTCCCGCAGAAATAAAATGATATTCCCTTTTCTGCGAAGTGGTGTTGGTCCAGGAATATAGTGTAGAATGTCCTCTCGTCTTCTGCGATGTCGGTTTCGTGATGGGTTTCTTGTGTTGTGTCCGGTGTTCAAATATGTGTATTGGTGTTCTGTGAATCTTGTCCCAAAATTGTTCAAAATGGCTGTTGATTTCTTGTGTTGAGCTTTATGGTGTTATTACTGTGTTTTGGAAATTTGTGAAGTGTTAGAAATTGATAGTTAAGGTTATTTTCACTTTTTAGATCATCTCCGTTACACGCCGCATAACCACACTTGGTTTTATACAAACTATTCTGTTTTCAGTACTCTGCTAACACATTTCCAACTATTCAGCTTCACGATTAACAATAGACTAATAGACGCAACGTCGTCGTTTTAGGGTAATTTGTGCTATGTCTTTTTCCTCTTTATATTGTTTAACTATAAAAATATCTGTCTAAGACTTGGTTCACCATCTAAATATACATAATAAGTTTTCTTATTTTTTACTGTATTTCAAATATTTCTTACTTTTACATGAATCTAACTATTCAGTAATATTGATTAGTTAATTTTACATCTTTTGATATATAGCTGGGTTTGTTTCAAGCTCATTTAAGCCCAAAAATTACAATTTTATATAATGATTGTATGCCTCATATTTTGTACAAATTCGGTGTTTTAATGGTTTTTATTTGTTTTTTCTTATAATATTTCCATGGAATATACTTAATAACTCCGTGACTACTTTGTTGTTAATGATTTGGTTGTTGAAACATTTCAATATTGATTAATTTACTGTTTAGTCTGATTTGATTACTATTATAGGCCTATTATTATCTGTTTCCAAAAGAAGTTAATTTCTTTTCTTTGTCATTCTATTTGCTATTAACTGTATCTGTATTAATTATATTTTCAATTTCTGTATTGTATATATTGAATTCTATTCCTATTACATAGATTGATTCTCTGATAGATAATTTTTTTGGTTTATATGCCAGTCTGTGTTTACTAAAATGATGTCTTAGCTGGTCTGTTTGTACATTATATATGGTTTACTGTTTTGAATAGAATTATTACATTTTTATGTCCTACTTGCCTCTCTGCCTTACACAATGGAAAATTAAATGACATGATCTTAAAATACAATGAAATATCTTGTATCTACTAAACTTTCTTTATAATAATAACATCATTGAACCATAACATAAACATCTTATGCCTAATTTTCTCTATACTTAGAATTATAATGAGAACATATTATTATCAGTCTTTGGCTGTCCTTTGTTTTTATGTTTCATTTTATCACAACCTTATTCTATTAAAATATCTTATTCTTAGTAACAATTTCAGTTATTCACTGTCTCTTTTTATTTACTATAACTATTTTGCTAAAATATTAACATAAAAACACCTTAGAACTACTGACACTTTCAGTGATTAACTGTCTCTTGTGTTACCTATACCTAAATTGTTCATACAATAAAATAAAAACATCTTATAACTACTGACACTTGCAGTTATTGACTGTCTTTCGTGTTCCCTATACTTAATTTGTTCATACAATAAAATAAAAACATGTTATAACTACTGACACTTGCAGTTATTGACTGTCTTTCGTGTTCCCTATACTTAATTTGTTCATACAATAAAATAAAAACATCTTATAACTACTGACACTTGCAGTTATTGACTGTCCTTCGTGTTCCCTATACTTAATTTGTTCATACAATAAAATAAAAACATCTTATACCTATCATATTGTTATTATGCCTAAACACTAAAACACTTTTATTATCTAAATTACACTCAGTCATTAGACTGTCTCTTTAGTTTTTATCCAGTATTTCCTACACTAATGGTAGTCTGTTTTCATATATTTTTTATATCACACTTTATTATAAGGTGTCCTTTATTTTGGCTACCCTAATAGTAGTCTGTTTTAATAGTTTTTTGACATATTATTCTTACAACTAGTATACAATTTGGTTTTCTGGGATTGTATCTTGTAACTTGTTCTGGGTCTACATATATCAGTTTAATTTTGTTCCATGGTATGTATTACATGACTATCACTTTTTGGAATATCTCTTCCTGGTTCTGGTCTCTTTGTGGGAATCTTGATATATTTTGTCCCTTTTTCAATATCACATTAGTAGTTTCTGGTCTTGTGGTTTCTCTGCATCTTGACCTTATTATTATTCCCTTATTAATATGGTTTCATCTTTTATTTCCTTTTTTATGGTCTTTCCCTTTTTACTGCTTCCCCAATCTACTGGGTATACTGCTGGTTTAACTGGTTTTTACATAGTAGGTTATTTTAATCAATGGTTTTCTTTGTTATTTTTTCATTTTTATTAACATTTGATTGACTTAATATACAGTTTCTAGTGTAATCCTTAAAACAATTTATTCTTCTCACTCACTATGGAACTTTTTCCTTTATTTATGTTGCATTCAGTCAAATGTTTAGGGTGATAATTTTGTTATGTTACATATGCTCTCCTGTAAAAGTGATTAGTTCAGATCATACTCTTAGTATGGATGAAATAATTACTACTAATTCCTTTGTATTTACATTTTCTTCGTGATTACATGTTTTCACTTTATATACCTTCCTTTCCCACCGTTGCTTCCTCTCAGATGATGTGTATCTCCTTCATTAGTTTCTGTCTTCATTAATAAGTGGTCTTCAATCTTGTGTATAACATTATCATTTTATATTCTTTCTTATTTGGTGCTTCCTCACCAGTATGTTTACTCCCTAACATTCCCTAACAAATTAATTGGAACAGTTCAGAGTGGCACTTTTGGCTTCAATCCCTGCTGTCCAACACTTCAATTGAGTCCAGAGGTATTATCATCTCTGCTCAAAACATAAGACTGATGGCATTTTCTACATCCAGTCATAAAAATAAATAAACAATAAAAGTAGTCATTTTTGACTAAAATAAACATCTTTAGATTCTTCACTTCATAATACGTTATATTAATTAATACTTTTATACACTTGACTCTTCTTCTCTCTTAAAGCTTATTCCATATTAGGTGGTTTAGGTATGTTGTATAATATACATTTCATCATGTTTACATAGTAAGTAGCATTTATATTTACTCTTTCTACCATCTGGTATCCATTGAATTATTTTTATTGCTCATGGTATAACATGAATTAATTCTTTATCACTTTCACTATAACAGTGGTTATTGCAACAACATTATCATTATTAGTATCAGGGTTTTTTGGTTTCTGGTCTCACTATTTGGTCTTTACTGAGTTGGTCCTTCTTCATTGTTCCATTTTTATTCAATTATTTTCTTTGTGAGTTTGGTTAAGTTGTTTCGATTAAGTCATATGATATTCTGGTTTCCTTTCTCCTTTAGAATTTTGTATCTCTTTCTTACAAAATCTTTTTTCATATTTCAGAGTTATTTCTCATCATTTGTATGAGTAATGATATGAGCTTAATATTTTTTTATTTTAGATATTTTTATTCAACTACATTCTTTCTTATTCATAGTTGTTTTTCAAATATTTTGGTGTAAGTTGTACTTATTATTGTTTTGAATTTTGAAAATCTTTATTCATCAAAATTCTTTTCTCATTCATAATAGTCTTTGAATGTTTGGTGTATGTGGTACTTACTAAGTTTTTGAATTTGGAAAATTATTATCTCCATCCAAATTCTTTTTTCGTTCATAGTAGTCCTTCAGATATTTGGTGTAAGTTGTACTTACTAATGTTTTTGAATTTTGAAGTTTTTTTTTTATTTCTCAAAATTCTTTTTGCATCATTCACAATAATCTTTCAAATGTTTTGTTGTAAGTTGTACTTACTGATTTTTGAATTTTGAAGTTTTTATTTCTCAAAATTCATAATTTCTTCATAATAGTCTTTCAAATGATTTGTGTAAGTTGTACTTACTAACTTTTGGAATTTTGTAATTTTTATTTCTCAAAATTCTTAATCTCTTCATAATAGTCTTTCAGATATTTGGTGTAAGTTGTACTTACTGATTTTTGAATTTTGAAGTTTTCTATTTCTCAAAATTCTTAATTTCTTCATGATAGTCTTTGAATATTTTGTGTAAGTTGTACTTACGGATTTTTGGAATTTTGAAGTTTTATTATTCCATCAAAATTCTTATTTCGTTCATAATAGTCTTTCAGATATTTGGTGTAAGTTGTACTTACTAACTTTTGGAATTTTGTAATTTTTATTCCTCCTCCAAATATTTTTTAATGGATAACTGATTATAAGTTCCTTTTACTTTATTTGAAATGATATCCTTTAGTACATACGTATTGTTATTATTGTTTTTAATAATCAGGTATGGGCCGGTATACAGCAGTAACAACTTTTTGGTAATGCCTTCCAAAGTACTGGGTAATTCCCTGTTTTTTAGCAGTACCTTTTCTCCGATTTCATAGCTTATTATTTTCTTAACAGCCTTTTGATATTTGTTCTTGCGCCCTTCCTGGTCTTCTGCCAATTTATTGTAGAATCTGATTCGATTGAATTTGTATTCTTGACTCCTGGGGAACTCTATTATGTCTTGTATTTCTCTCGGAGGCGGTTTTTCATACATTTCCGTGTATGGCGTGGTACCTATAGCGGGGTGATATGACAATTTAAGGAATTCTTCAGTAGCTAATAAGTATTCTTCCCACTTCCTTTGTTGGTTATAGCAATAAGTCCGTAATATTCTTCCGACTTCTCGCAGTACCCTCTCCGCTGGATTGCTGCTGGGGTGGTAGACAGATGTCTTGTAAGTCTCAATGCCCAACGTATTCAGAGTGTTTCTCCACCTCCAACCCTTAAATTGCGTTCCATGGTCTGTGATTATGGATGTCGGGCTCCCTATCTCTGGAATGTAATGATTTTTTATTATTCCTAGAGTCTTCAGAGTGGTGGCTCTGTTCACAGGGTATAGTTTTGTGAATTTTGTAAAATGATCCATCACAATAATAATATACTTGTATCGATGGCGTCCGCCACTGCGGGGAAATGGACCACATATGTCCAGAAAGACCTTTTCCAGTTTGGCTTGTGAGGTAATTGGTATCATCATACCCTCTTTTCTCTCATTGTTGGTTTTCACCAATTGACATATCAGACAGGTTTTGAGGTAGTTTCTCGTTTTTCTATTAATACTTTTTATATGACAATTCTCTTCTATTGCCTTGATCACCTTCATGGCTCCCATGTGACCGTATCGTAGATGATAGTCCAGGATGATATCCTTTTCGATTGTAGTAGGGATCATGATCTTCCATATCTCTTCATCAAGGGATGTCTTGATGAATAAAATTCCATTATGTATACAATAAAATTTGTTTATTGTGTCATCTCGGTTGGAGAGACGAAGCTTAATATGGTTTAACTTCGGATCGGACTGCTGGTGTTTGCTGATGTCCTGCACTATCTTCTCTAAATCGGATCTGTCCTTAATAATGTTATAGATTTTCAAGATGCTCTCCTTTTCGCCTTCGAACGTTTGTTCTTCCAGATTCACTCTCGACAATACGTCGGCTACTACATTTTTACTTCCAGGAACATACTCCCACTGTATATCGTATTCCTGCAGGGCGAGTACCCATCTGGTCAATCTACCATGGCTTAACTTGCATCTTCTCAGAAATGATATTGATTTGTGATCTGTTCGAACGGTCACTGGATATCCGAGGATAAACGTCCGAAACTTCCCGCAGGCAAAGACTACACTTAGCAGTTCCTTTTCCGTCACATTATAGTTCTTTTCACACTGGTTAAGGGTTCTGCTAGCAAAGCTCACTACTAGATGGTTTCCACTTTCATCTTCTTGGTACAGTGTTGACCCCAAGCTAATGTTACTAGCGTCACAGTTTAGAAAGAAGGGTCGGTTAAAATCTGGATGGTTGAGCATTACTGCATCTAAGAACTTCTCCTTAATTGATTTGAAGGTTTCGTCTTGTTCTTGACCCCATCGCCATTTATTCTTGGACGATAACTGGTACTGAAACTGGGCCGTTAGTTCGGAATAATTATTCTGGAACTTCCTATAATAGTTACACAGGCCCAAAAATGATTGTAGTTGCCTTCTGTTTTTTGGTGTAGGGAATCGTTGTATGGCGTCTACCTTTTCTGTTGATGGTGTTATTCCTTGACTGTTTAACTGGAAACCCTGGAATTGTACTTCTTTAGCTATAAGCTTGGACTTGTCTAGTTTAAGGGTGACATTATTTTCAGCAAGCTTCTTCAAGACATACTCCACACGGTAACAGTGTTCTTCCCAGTTGGTTGATGTTATTAGGAGATCATCAACATAGACAGTCGTGAATTGGAGCGCTTCTGGTCCTAGTATATGATCCATACAGGCGACAAAAACAGCTACTGAATTCACCAACCCGAAGGGCAACCTCTTAAACTGATAGTTGCGCCCTTCGAAGATGAACGCCATGTATTGCCGGCTTGCTGGGTGCAACTCCACTTGCCAATAGCCGCATACGGTATCTCAAGTGGTAATAAATCGTGTTCCGTGGAACCTCTTCAAAATTTCATCAATTTCGCCAGGTGAGGTACGATCGTTAATTATCATTTTATTTATCTCACGTGCGTCAAGGCAAAGCCTTACCTTCCCATTTTTCTTTTGTATGGCCACAATTGGGCTAGTGTATGGCGATTGACTGCTCTCGATGATATCTCTACTGATCATATTCTGGATCTCTGTGCGTACGGCTTCCTTCAAAGATTGTGCTATTGGATACGACTTTCGGTTAAATTCTACCGGTTCTCTGAATCGTATGGAACATTGGTAGTTCCGGATCTTTCCAGGTTCGTCAGAAAATACAGCTCGATATTTTTCATATATTTCGACCAATTGATTCAGCTGGTTTTCCTTAGTTGCTCGTTAGTATTGTGGCACTGGAAGTTACGTATCTCCTGAATCTTTTGTTGCCATAGGTCTTCCTCCGAATCCTGATGTACTGGCTTGTTGTTTGTTGAGTAGTTGGACAAGTAATTCACCTTATTTTGGTGGTCGAGAAGTTGTCTGGAGTCTAACGTCTTGTTATTAGTTAAATTGGCTACCCAGGTCGAACCTTCAGCAAAGAGTGATACCTTTCCTCGGCACAAGTCGATAACTGCTGAGTTTCTGCGCAATATGTCACATCCTATCATGATGTTGAAAGGTAATCCGGCTGCAACAAGAAATATCATATCCACACTAATGCCCTGACTGTTGACACTGAGGGATACCTGCTTTCTTATGGTCTTGTTCTGTCGGCCGGTAGCTCCTACAAGTACAATATTATTAATAGGTAGTACCGGTAAGTTTTTGTGGCATTCCTGCTGTATCCGGTCCAACTCATTTCGATTTATTATGGAGACATTGGCTCCAGTGTCTATCATTATAGGAACAGAAATACCCTCAATTTCTGCAATTATGTATATTATTTCATCATCATTATTATTAATATTAATCTCGCTTTCTTCTAGTAGGTCCTTACGGATATCTTTCAAATAATTGCTGTATATTATGGTAAAATTTTTTCTGTTTTTCTTCGAATTCATTCCTTCTTGGTTAAACCCAGCAGATTGGAGCAGTAAAGGGTTATTGGAGTTTATTACTGCCTCCGTTCGTTTAAATGTTCCGCTTCATTACGGATTAGGCCGTTGGAAGCATCAGCTTGGAGTCCTGAGACTGCTTCGTTTGGTTCTGCTCGATCGTCCTGTTGGGCTTCTGTTACAGGTAGTCTTCGCTGATTGTCCAGGCTGGAACTACGTCTGGGCTCGTACTCTCTGTACCGATTACTTCCCTGACTTCCTTGAAAGATCTCGTACTCGTAGTATCGGCTCCTTCGTTGCGGCTGGTACCTCCTCTGTCCACTGCCTTCCGCTCTGATGTAGTTAATATTGGGTCGATATGTCCTGTAATTATTGTTATTACCTCCATTCGGGTAATTCCGGTTATAATTACCATGATAATTGTTATTAGAAAGGTTGGGGTTCCTCTGACCATTTGGAACATAGTTACGATTATTATTATAATAACCGTTGTTATTTTGTGGACGGTTATTATTATTATTATTATTATTGTTTTGGTTGTTGTCATTATTATTAATGCGAGGAATATTATTATTATTATTATTGTTGTTAAATCTCGGTAAATTATTGTTATTTCGGGTGTTATAATTGTATTCGGCATTATTCCGATTTTCGAAATTATAATTATTATTGTTACCCACATTCTGCCGATTATTATTATTCAAATTAGTGTTGTTACTTCTTGGTTCCGGCTTTTCATATCTCCTGCGACTTTGACGGTAATAGTCTTCATGCTCATACATTTCTAAAAGCTCGGTCATGGCTTGCACAGTCTTTATTTGACTGTTTCTTCTGGCTCTTATAATATCCTCCTCATAATGGTATGAGAGTTTGCTGACCAGGCATTCTTCCGGTATTCGGGGCTCTAGATGTTTGGCCACGCACACCTTTTCCAAAAAGTACGCCGTTAAAGTCTGGTTTCCATACGGGTTGTACTTTCCATGACAGATCCCGTCTCTGGCGATATTTTGTGTTGATTCAGACCAATATTTGGCTTTGAATAGCCTTCTGAATTGTTGATAATCGGTCACTTCGTCTCTTATCGCCATCCACCAATTATCTGCTATCTCCTTGAACGATTCGTCAAGCACCTCTTTATTCTCCCTCCAGCGATTACCTCTGTGTTTGGTGAAGTATTCTTCGATTCTGGCTAGGAACTAAAATTGGTTTGTTTTTATAAAACCTGAAGTTAATTCCTTCACGATTCTTGCTGTTAGGACAACTGGTAATGCTTGTCGGTCGACTATGGAATAGGTCTATATCTGTCTGGTTCTGTCGCACCTGACTGTTGATACTGGTTACAGTAGCTTCAATGCCGTCACATTTTTCTGTGAATCGGTCCTGCACTCGCTCCCAGTCTTCCCGTGTTTCCTTTAGTCTTTCCTCCAATGTCTTCCTAGTCGTTTCTTCAATGTTGTTAACCTTCGTATTTATTTCGGCCTTGATACTCTGTACTTCTCGTTCGGTTTGACTCCATTTTTCGTCAGCTCTGGTAACCTTTTGTTCGATTACCGTTATTTCCTCTTCTACCTTCTTTCTGATTGTCTCATTGTTTTCAGCTATCTTCTGGCTCAATTCTTCCTTCAATATTTCCAGTCTTCCGTCTAACCGGTTCATGTTCTCTTGGTTCGTCTCCTTCAATTCTTCTCTCAATTGCTGACTATTATTCTCCATCTTTTTATTGGTTTCTTCCAGTTTCTGGCTTATCTGGGTCAATTCCTCCTTCGATTGTTTATTGTCAGCTTTTATTTCCTCCATTTTCTCCTCCATCTTCTGGATATTTTCCTCCACTTCTCCTCGATCTTCTTAATATTTTCCTCCATTAATAATTTATTTTCGTTTTTTATTTCGTCCACCTTCTCCTCCATCTTCTTACTGGTATCTCCAATTTTATTACTTAATTCCTCCTTCAATTGTTGGTTATCGTTTTCCAGCTTCTTACTATTTTCTTCCATTTTCTCCTCCATCTTCTTACTGTTTTCTCTTAATTCCTCCTTCAATTGTTGGTTATCGTTTTCCAGCTTGGGTGCATCTAGTCCATGCTTCCGGCTGACACAGCTGGCGAAGGTGTTTGAAATTACAGCATCTGAGGCAGTTGTTCGGCCGTCCTTCCGGAGCGGGGCAGATTTCCGTCTACATCAGAAACCCTGCACAATTATATCTGGGATTACTCATAAGTTCATAAAACACACTACCACATTTACCCGCTGACATTGCATGGCCTGTCCAGTTTATAAACTCCGAAAATTGACTAAGTAAAGAATCCCATTGAATGTAGTAAATCGCTTCAAAAATAACCCCACTAAATATTTTAATATATATATTGTAATATAATGAATTACAAATTTAAAAATATATAAAAATAAAAATAAAAAGATATATATGATATGTGTTGATTTGTGATGATTTTGTGATAACAAGGTATTGTGCTCTCCTTTTAGCCCCACTGGTTGGGCTAGCCAATTTGTAATATAATTTTTACAAATATAAATAAAAATAAAAAAGATATTGATATGTATTATATGTTATGTGTAGATCTGCCCTGACTGTAAGCCCCACTGTTTAGGCTAGTCAATTTGTAATATAATTCCAAATATAATAATAATAAATAAAATATAAAGATATAAATAATCGGAATTGTGTATGTTGTCTGGATCTCGGTATTGAACTCGCCGATGATACAGCTCCACTTTGGATTCACCAAATACAAAGAATAGATTTAATATAAATATGTTATAACTAGGTGTGATTGATTGATAAATAACAAGTAAATCAAACTTTATAAATTGTGAAAATATTTTTTCTTTTTCTTGTATTGAGTTTTGATTTGATTATTTAATTTAATTAATTAATAATTAATTAGTTAATTGAGTGTGTAATTTCCTTATATATCTATTCTCTCACTGTAAATTATTTTTTGTTTAAAAAAAATAATAGTAACATTAATTATAGAAATAAAAACAATTCTGGTAACTGAGTAATGATTTGCGTTTATTAACATTCAAAATTATGCGCCAGTCAAACTGCGCATGACCAAGGCATTGTCTATTAGTTGCTCCAGTCGGTAGCGAAAAAAATCAACAAATATATTTTTACAAGGTTAAATTTGTGGTTCTTTTAACGAGTCGAAATGGTCAGAGGGCAAGGAACAAGATACATTCTTAACAGGTATTCTTAAACTAAATGGTAATAGCTGAAATAGAACAAAATTATTATTGAAATTGTCAATAAAAAAAAAATTGAATTGCGAACCAAGTCGAAGAAATGACGTCACTCCTTTTAAGCTGGCATTGCACTCGTGCTGGTGAGAAGTCAAGTATGGCCGCCGTCTCCTCGATCTTAAACTGCTATGCTGTTGGAATGGGCTGAGCTTCTCCCGCAGAAATAAAATGATATTCCCTTTTCTGCGAAGTGGTGTTGGTCCAGGAATATAGTGTAGAATGTCCTCTCGTCTTCTGCGATGTCGGTTTCGTGATGGGTTTCTTGTGTTGTGTCCGGTGTTCAAATATGTGTATTGGTGTTCTGTGAATCTTGTCCCAAAATTGTTCAAAATGGCTGTTGATTTCTTGTGTTGAGCTTTATGGTGTTATTACTGTGTTTTGGAAATTTGTGAAGTGTTAGAAATTGATAGTTAAGGTTATTTTCACTTTTTAGATCATCTCCGTTACACGCCGCATAACCACACTTGGTTTTATACAAACTATTCTGTTTTCAGTACTCTGCTAACACATTTCCAACTATTCAGCTTCACGATTAACAATAGACTAATAGACGCAACGTCGTCGTTTTAGGGTAATTTGTGCTATGTCTTTTTCCTCTTTATATTGTTTAACTATAAAAATATCTGTCTAAGACTTGGTTCACCATCTAAATATACATAATAAGTTTTCTTATTTTTTACTGTATTTCAAATATTTCTTACTTTTACATGAATCTAACTATTCAGTAATATTGATTAGTTAATTTTACATCTTTTGATATATAGCTGGGTTTGTTTCAAGCTCATTTAAGCCCAAAAATTACAATTTTATATAATGATTGTATGCCTCATATTTTGTACAAATTCGGTGTTTTAATGGTTTTTATTTGTTTTTTCTTATAATATTTCCATGGAATATACTTAATAACTCCGTGACTACTTTGTTGTTAATGATTTGGTTGTTGAAACATTTCAATATTGATTAATTTACTGTTTAGTCTGATTTGATTATTATTATAGGCCTATTATTATCTGTTTCCAAAAGAAGTTAATTTCTTTTCTTTGTCATTCTATTTGCTATTAACTGTATCTGTATTAATTATATTTTCAATTTCTGTATTGTATATATTGAATTCTATTCCTATTACATAGATTGATTCTCTGATAGATAATTTTTTTGGTTTATATGCCAGTCTGTGTTTACTAAAATGATGTCTTAGCTGGTCTGTTTGTACATTATATATGGTTTACTGTTTTGAATAGAATTATTACATTTTTATGTCCTACTTGCCTCTCTGCCTTACACAATGGAAAATTAAATGACATGATCTTAAAATACAATGAAATATCTTGTATCTACTAAACTTTCTTTATAATAATAACATCATTGAACCATAACATAAACATCTTATGCCTAATTTTCTCTATACTTAGAATTATAATGAGAACATATTATTATCAGTCTTTGGCTGTCCTTTGTTTTTATGTTTCATTTTATCACAACCTTATTCTATTAAAATATCTTATTCTTAGTAACAATTTCAGTTATTCACTGTCTCTTTTTATTTACTATAACTATTTTGCTAAAATATTAACATAAAAACACCTTAGAACTACTGACACTTTCAGTGATTAACTGTCTCTTGTGTTACCTATACCTAAATTGTTCATACAATAAAATAAAAACATCTTATAACTACTGACACTTGCAGTTATTGACTGTCTTTCGTGTTCCCTATACTTAATTTGTTCATACAATAAAATAAAAACATGTTATAACTACTGACACTTGCAGTTATTGACTGTCTTTCGTGTTCCCTATACTTAATTTGTTCATACAATAAAATAAAAACATCTTACACCTATCATATTGTTATTATGCCTAAACACTAAAACACTTTTATTATCTAAATTACACTCAGTCATTAGACTGTCTCTTTAGTTTTTATCCAGTATTTCCTACACTAATGGTAGTCTGTTTTCATATATTTTTTATATCACACTTTATTATAAGGTGTCCTTTATTTTGGCTACCCTAATAGTAGTCTGTTTTAATAGTTTTTTGACATATTATTCTTACAACTAGTATACAATTTGGTTTTCTGGGATTGTATCTTGTAACTTGTTCTGGGTCTACATATATCAGTTTAATTTTGTTCCATGGTATGTATTACATGACTATCACTTTTTGGAATATCTCTTCCTGGTTCTGGTCTCTTTGTGGGAATCTTGATATATTTTGTCCCTTTTTCAATATCACATTAGTAGTTTCTGGTCTTGTGGTTTCTCTGCATCTTGACCTTATTATTATTCCCTTATTAATATGGTTTCATCCTTTTATTTCCTTTTTTATGGTCTTTCCCTTTTTACTGCTTCCCCAATCTACTGGGTATACTGCTGGTTTAACTGGTTTTTACATAGTAGGTTATTTTAATCAATGGTTTTCTTTGTTATTTTTTCATTTTTATTAACATTTGATTGACTTAATATACAGTTTCTAGTGTAATCCTTAAAACAATTTATTCTTCTCACTCACTATGGAACTTTTTCCTTTATTTATGTTGCATTCAGTCAAATGTTTAGGGTGATAATTTTGTTATGTTACAATATATATATGTCCAAATATAGTCACTCCATAATACTGATAATTTTAAATAACAGTTATGCAAAAGTTTTCATGACGCACTTACAGGAATTAGCAACATTTAACAAGTCCGTGATGTACACGGATTTCAGAAAATTACTGACTTACGCCCCATCTTGGCTTAGTTAATTTAGTAGGATCATTACTAGATTAATATAAAACATAATTATATCATTACTGTTACAATCAATTAACCAGGGTTGAGATCAAACATACCTAAAACAAATTTTAACCTGATAATCGCCACGTGCTAAGGACTCACTGCAATATATATCGTAACGCATCCACTTTAATATCAATTAAAAGCAATTTGTTTTTATAAATAACTAATATATATATTTTAATAGACTTACCGGAGGTCACGTAGGCTTCTACCTATCCATAGAAGTAGTTGGAAGACGAAAAACTGTTCAATCGACTTTGTCAGCCGGGGACTAGAAAGTGAAGCGCCGAGAGCCGAAGTTTGACTGAGCAAACCAGCTCTTGAAAAAACTGTACGTAACAGAGATAGGGCGCGCGCGAGTTGGCCGGCGGAGGGGTAGATCCCAATGACAAAGTCCGATTGAGCGTATCAAAGGACAATTCCCTCGCGTCGTCAAATACGTAATTTTAATAATGCACTATATAGATATAGGAACATCGCCGCGTTTTCCAAAACGCGGCACAGTACTAATATGATAATATTATTAGTATACTATAGATATTTTAAGAAATACTTTATTAGTATAATATTGTTATATTATTAATAATGAACTAACCATCCTTAATTTTAAAAATTTGTATCTGATGAATAAATTTATTGATATTTTAACGATTTTATTGATTCCTTGACTTTTGGTTTTGATGGTCTCCTTTTTGGTTTCTTTTTTTTTTTTTATAAGTGCAGTAGTTGTTATTGCAATGTGTTATTGAATGTGCTAATGCAGTGGACTGTATAATGCTTCAATGGTTCAATGGGCACTCGAGCAAATGAAGGACACTCAAATAATGAAGTGACATATGGTGGTGAACGGACGAAGGGAAATATCGAGGACCCACTGGCGGGACTGTCTTCAACGGTGTGCAGAGAATCTTTTGAGAGTGATAGACAAGTAAGCAGCCCAAGAGATCCGGACATTGGTGGCTCAATGCTACATTGGGGCAGCACATAATCAGAGTCGTGTAGTGTGTGTGTTTTTTGTGTATATACTTTATGTTTCAGAATTAGGCTGTTTTTGCTCTGTGATCGTTTTTTCCACAAAGCCAAATAAGAAATTAAAGAAGAATAAAGGAAAGCCATTAAAGTAATTAGATAGTTATATATCTAATAACAAATATTGATATTTACATAGTTTTGTCTTGTTGTGTTTGTGACTCGTATAATATGACCTCATATTATACGACGAAAAAGGGAATCACATAAGATTACATATCTCCTCCTTTTATGTAAATCATGTAATAGAACTGTAACAACGTTCACATATTTACTTAAAGCGTTACAGATTATTATAGAAAGATAAAATAATATAATATTTTACAGTTACGGGATTCGGTAGATATAGTTACGTAATGATATTGGTTACGGAGGTGTCAAGATGTAGTCGCGTACAAATTAAGTTTTACTTACCCTTGTCACTGCTACATTTAGACTGGCAGTGTGCACGCGTGCTCTTGTTGACTAACTACATCCTTGATAAGCATTTACACTCTATTACTCAGATATCTGTATATTTGTATGATAAATACCGGTCCGCTGCACTTTAACATACAAAACCTAATTTCTTTTTTTAAATAGTATTTCTGTCGATTTAACGTTAAATTAAATGTAAACATTTTCAACGTGTAGCATTTTAACATTTTCTATACAGGATAAATGTGGAAAAAGTTACAGTTTTAATAAATTTACAGTATACGTACATCTTAAATATTTGTTACCAGTGAATCGCTGTCATGTTTGAACAGTTCAAACATGTTTGTACAAGTACATGTTTTTACACATACATGTTTAGCCTATTATATTTTGATGAACTTGATTAAACTGTTGTGAAAAAATCGTCAGTAATCTCTAGTAACCCCTTTACGTAATGCGAGTAGATATCTTATGACCCATGTTAATAATCTCTTTTATTAATGTCGTTTGAAGAGGAGCCACATTTTAAGATAAGGACAATTTTCCGATACCAAATATAGATACTAAAATGAGTACCTGCCACTTTTCTTATATTCAGATCATCTCCGAATCTCTACACAGTAAGGTGCCATTACAAGATTTGTCAAAATTTGTATGGCAAGTAAGATGTATTTTCATTATTGAACTTTTTATTAGGTTGAAAATAACGTAGTATGTTCTACATTATGGCATTATGTAACATATACGCGTATACAGTAGATTATATTCTTATATCTTTTTAACATGAATGGAAGCGATTGTAGTAAAAAGTTTAACTAGGATAGTTGTTACTTTTGTAGAGAGAATTAGGTAAACTAGACTGTTTAAGTAGTAGAGAAACTTCACATAGCAATAATTAGGAACTCTGCTAACATAATTAAATATTAGCAATTAAATATTAAATATTATTTAAAATAATTAAATATTTTCTTTAATGATATGGACAAATATTTATAAATATGTACTGTTATCATTTTTCTAAATTATGCAATGCCTCATCCAGTGTCTAGACGTTAAATCTAAAACAGTTTTTCTTCTAAAGTTATAAGGTGAACTTAAATTAATTGCTTTGCATATCTATTTGTAAAACGTGTTCGTCGACAAACATAAAACCGAGGTATCTAAGCTATATATGAATTATAAATAAACCTATACATATAATACAGGTTTGTAAAGGTTGTTAGGGAAATCAAAGAAAGTATTCTCAATTCCGTGTAGATATTTTATTCGTACTAATATTTGATAATAAATCAACATTTGTATGATCAATAAAGACATAATCAGGATAACAGGATTCCATACGGATTCTACGTTCGAAGAATTTGTGGAAAAGAATATTCCAAATAAACTTTGTCATTATATAGATAAAAATGCCTCTGTGTATGTTACCATTCTCAGCTAAAATCATCCACTGCAGTCATTTTACTACGGTTTTAATTTGTTTTGCTTTTATTTTCGTATTCGTAATGTCTAGGTATTCGCTCAACCGTTTAATTAGTAGCTTTGTCTTCCTCGTTTTTGTTTATTTTGCAATATGAATGACCAATTTCTAATTGAGCTTAATTATTAATAACTGTGTCACAGAGTTTAGATATCTGTCCATCTAGTGTCTAAATAGGCGACGATTTTTTTGTTTGCTTTAATACAAAATATTTCTAAACATTCCCTAACGTTTGTTAACTGAATAGTAACGGAAATCTGTGCACCTGGTAAACTGTATTTGTATAACGTGCCATTGAATAAACGACTGGGTTCACTCACAATGCTACACAAGCTTTTGTACATATTTAACTTAACCATACACACTGCTAAATTATCGTGCAAAAATTAGAATGAAAATTGTAAATATGGATTACAAATAATCTTGCTACTGATAGATACTGGTGGAACCGTGGACAAGAAAGACGATCTGTTATACCACTGTGGCTATGTCTATGTGAGAATATATTGGATTCCTTTTTGTCACAGGCTTTATAATTTAGTTAAATATTTTCTTAAATGAAGTATTCTACTACGATGTGATTCCAAACTGTTACAATCCCGGCGGCCTTTAGCGTCAAAGTGAGCACACACGGAAATAATAGCAAATTGTAAAATTAATATAATTTAATAATCGCAGGGTATACGCAACTTATGAATGAAGCCGAAAAGTTATAAAGGTGTGCTGACTGATCATATTCTACGACACAGTTAGAAAACTTAAAAATCAATAACAATGGATTACTTAGTTAAAACTATTTGAGGTATTGAAACATATATCTATTAATAACTAGTAACGATAATTCTCAATCCTAACATAAGTAATTCTGAAATCTGAATGTAAACGGGAATAATCTAAAATTTTAGAGCAAGACAATTCAATGTTGAACTTTTTTATTTTTCTGTCTCAACTTTACTTCGGTACCGACAAGAAGCAAATCCTAAAAAAGAAATCTGATTACTCCAGTTTTGTCTTTCTTGTTGAGATTTCCTGTCGGTATCAAACATCATATAATACCTTCTTTCAATTATTATTTATTTCTTTTAAAATACACTGTATAAAGCTAACGGAATGTCTGAAACGTTTTGTAAATGACGACGCCAGCTTCCGGTAGCCAACAGACTGCTTTTGTTATTTCTTCAAACAATACATTTTATTAATCCGTCACAACACATTTACTGCATTTAATTCTTTTAATTTTTTATATGCGACTAAAGGAAAATCTAGTATTAAATCTAGTACAAAAACTTTCTTTTGTATTTGTTTTCCGGTCTTCATAAACGTTGCTTTCATAATAATTTCTCTCAATGCATGTGTCATTCCAAAATATTTGCAAATGACTGACCTTTATTCTCTGCATTTCCAGATGACATTGTGTAAGTTGTTGATTTATGGAGTTATAAGTTATCAAATAGAAGATATATTTGTAGAGACAATACATATTTTTTAATAAATCTGTAAATATATATATGTAGTCATTGTTACATTAATAAATGTTTAATGTAATTTCTTACAATTATTATGTATTTCAAATCACATGAATAATTTTCTTGTTTGTGTTTAATTACAATATTTATTCTAATAAATATCAATTATTTATATTTATATAACGTCTATTTGATTTGTTTTAAGTGCTACATAAGACACTTTGTAGTTAAAGTAACATTACAAAATTTTCATGTAAACATTATACAGTGTAAAAAGTAAATAATTATAATTTAATACAATAATAAGGCTTCTTTTTTATCACCGAAGTAACTTATGACAGGCTGATCCAGTCAGTTTTAATCTTACAGCACACAAGAAACATGGTGTGGTGTGCCAGAATTACACTTCAGCATTCATTAGTTCTACAGTGCATGTGCAGACTTATTTAAGAAATAGTTATGGCGCATTCTCACAGAGTGTCCTTTATTTTGATGGATATCAAATATAGATAGGCCTATGCCCTGTTGAATATGGTCACGTGGTTATCATGTTCATTCTTGTGTTCATCTTTCCCAAAAAATTTAAAGTAAATCAACAATACTCTTTTTTTAGTATCTAGATTCACCTTAATTTTAGAGCAGTTGTTACTGTTTTTTCTTCACTATTTATAAAGCCGTTTTGTTTAGCTAAGTGTATTTTTTCGTAGGAAAACTGCTATATTGTGTAGCTAAGAGCAGTAATATATTTACTTACTGTTTATATATATCAATTGATTTATAAAAGTAACTGTGTAGAACAGTTTGTGCTACACATTTGTTTACACAGTGTGACCACATATTATTGTAATTTTTAAGGTAAAAATATGTAGCTGGCTAAAAGAAATTCTTTTTAATTTTTAATTACACATTTCTGGTTGGTGTACACGTTAAAAATTGTAAAATTTAAGCTCATAATTAGTAACATTTATTTTTAATAAATGATGCCCAGTTAGCAAATAGTTTACGTACCAAGTGCAACAAGTTATGATGAAACTGATTTAAATTTTTAAACGATTTTCAGTTGCCTTATACAGAGTAATATAATTTCATTAAGCCTTTACACTGACGTGTAAAAAGAAAGAAAATCATTACTATTCCCATTAAAATCTCTCCCTGTAGGATTATTAGGTTACGCATTTAGGTTGGCATAATGACTGTTGTGCATACATTTTATATAAAAACCAATAATTTTACATACAAAACTATAAACCTCTAGAAATAGCGGTTATTATGTTATATTTTTAGTTTTATGTAGGTGCATTATTGGTTGAGGGCAGCTTATTACTCCGCTAGTTTGCAATAGACAAAAGCAGTTGTAGTCACACGACAGTTTTTGTGCCATAGAAAAGAGCCATTTAACAATGGGATGATTATAAAGAAATTTTACAAATTCTGTAAGGTCAATTTTTTACTTACAAACTCAATTAATTATATATTTTCTAAAAGGCCAATAAAAGAAATTAATAGATACTTCTAATTTTAACTGACTTAATAGATTGATAATTTTACAGCCTTTATCCACTTAAACGATTGTTAAAAACTGTTCTACCATTAGCCGAACGCAATCATTACACTAAACGCGTTACTGCATGGCCGGCTCTAGTAGAAGGACGGAATACTAAACGTGGCAACGTTGCGTCTGAGACCTATAAGAAAAACATAATAAAATAGCTAAAGTGAACATGATATAAGTTATTTTGATTTAATTTTGTAGCATTACTAAAATCATGAGTAGGCCTATTTATAACTAAATCTAAATTAGGTCTGTGCGCACTTAGTACTATACGTTTAAGTTGCAGAAATTAGTGAATTAGTGTTAGGCCTAATGAACTAATTTTGTTCGAATTATTAAATTTGTACCATAATGGATGAGTTAATTATTGCATTTCTTAAATAATATAATGTATTTTACATAATAAACTTTAAATTTGCAAAAAATGAAGAATTATAAAACTGCTGTTAACCGGCAATTAAAAATGACGCGATTTGATTTTTGAAATACATAAATTAAGAGATCGTCTAGTCGGCCTCAGATATCAGCTGGTTCCAATGTTGCCACGTTTAATATTCCGGCCTTCTACTAGAGCCGGCCATGGTTACTGCCAACGGTTTAGTGAAGAGCATTGTTTTGTTAATTATTGTGTACCGGCCTTTGTAATTGGTGATTTACATTATTTATTTACAACAGCGTTTAGTTACAACTTGACTAAATTTTAAAATTCATTAATAACATTTATGTTTGGTTATTTTGGACCCAAGAAAATCTTCATTACACACCTCCAATCGTTTGTTCGTTGCGTAATACATCATGGTATAGTTAGAGGGGATACTCAAATGTAACTAAATGGAGATAATCTGATGCACAAGAAAACTGGCATATACTCATCATTTCTGAACATGGATTTCGGACACGGATGTATATGACCTTAAAATACAGTAACCCTCCAACATTGCTGATTAAAACACAACCTGAGGTATTATCAACTCCATTACATGATGGGATTATGACAGATGATTGATTTATTTACATTTACACATGAACTGACAACTTCGATGTGCCCTGATTGTCTGTAATAATATTTTATAGGAATTTATACACATACTGTGCAAATATAACAGTGATTCACTGGTGGCCAATTTTTACGATCTGCGTTTGTTGTAAATTTAATTAAAATGGTATATGTTCCACACGTTTACTTTTTTCATTACATTTTGTGAATGGCATTTTTACTACGAGGATTGTTCAATAGAAACAGGTTTAGAGGCTGTAAAGCATTTTTTATTCAACGATTTTAAAAGAAGTCTCCATTAACATTAAGGCATGAGTCCCACTGTTGTACTAATCTGTAGATTCCCTGTTGGTAAAATTCTTGCGGCTGTTTGCGGAACCATTCGCTAGAGGTAGGTAGGTACCTCTAGCAAACTAGAGGTAGGTATCAGGTAGCAAACTCTACCTCAGTGTCCGACTTGAACCGTCGTCCTTTTAGTGATTTCTTGAATGGGCCAAAAACATGATAATCGCTCGGGGACAAGTCGAAACTGTAAGGTGGATGTTGTAAGACTACCCACTTTATACGACCAAGCAGATCTTGAATCGTCTGGGCTACATGGGGTCGAGCATTATCATGCAGAAGAATGACACCATTTGTGAGCTTCCCGGGACGTTTATTCTTGATTCTGATCCGTAAGCGTTTTAAGTTGTCTTCATATCGCTCAGCATTGATGTTGACACTAGGTTCTTTAAAATTTAAGAGCAGGACACCCTGATAATGAAAAAATACGGTCACCATTACTTTCCCTGCCGAAGGTTAGAACCAACATTTTGTCGCCTTCGGAGATTATGCATGCTTCCACTGCATACTCTGACGTTTGGGTTCTCGTTCGTAGTGATAACATCAAGACTCATCACCGGCAACAATTTGGTATAGAAAGGTATTACCTTGTTGTTGATAGCGCATCAAATGCTGTCATGATAAGGCCGAACGCAAATTTTTCTGCTCATCAGTAAGCAGTCGTGAAATCCGCTGAGCAGCAACTTTGTAATAACCACGACTATGAATGATGGAATGAGCAGTTCCCACGCTGATGCTCAACATTTGAGAAAGTTCTCTAACTTTGATGCGCTTCTTTGCGCGTAAAGCAGTTCCCAGCTGTCTCACATTTTCACCCGCTGCTGCAACACGTGCAGGTCCGGGACAGGCCAAATCTTTAGTGGATTCTCTTCCCTGTCGAAATGTATTGCACCACTCAACCACTGCTCTATATGAATATCTATAGTCACCATATACAGCTTTCATTCTCTTATAAATTTCCATTGGCTGACGCCCAACAAAAACTGAATAACAGCCTCAGATTATCTTTGGACGGATTCTTTATCATAGATACCATTTTTCAACCCAGTCACAACGCTTAGAAAAGAGTAAACTGCAAATATTTTTGACAGGCGCGTCACTAGTACTTAAACAGACAATATAAACAAATGAATTCTGTTGTCATGGCGATTAAGTCACGGTTGCGCAGATCAAACATGTTTCTACTGAACAATCCTCGTACAACTTTTAACACAATGTTAAATCTATAGCAATACTCTTTTAAAACGGAAATGAAATTTCCTATATTAAGCTCAATGAACCGTTATTTATCATACAAAGAAACAGGTCATTGAACGTTTTCGTAATGGGGTTAAATGAACAACAGATCTGGGATGTAGTTAGCATTTAACAGGAACGCGTGCACGCTAGCAGTAAGCAGTGACGAGGGCACGTAGAGCTTAATTTCAACGCGACTTCATCTTGACACCTCCGTAACACAGTGTCATTACATAACTATATTCACCTTATGTAGTCAACTGTCCAGCTACCATGAATTGCATTTGATTGCATGTAAACAGTAAATACTTCAGTCCGTCTTTGTACATACATTTACGTACACCTACATCTATTCTTTGTGCTTAATACCGTAATTTCTTGTCAGTAGCTGATAGCCATCTTGCACATCAAATTTTGGAATAACGCTGAACAAAGATTAATTGTTTGTAATAGATAACATAATCTTATGTTATCCTTCTACAAATAACATGTTTACTAAGGTAATTAAATATGTTAATAATCGGTTAGGTTATTTGCATGACAAGACGAGCTACGCAATTTTATGTGATTTCCTTTTTATGGGAATTTAATTTGAGAGTTACCCTGAGGGTACAGATATATTCGTGGCTTATATGACAGTTTTTGTGTCTTGTGTGAGAAGTAAAGCTTGAGGATGACGCTAAGCTCTCGCACATTCTTGAATTTTATACGGCTGTTTGATTATTTTAAAGCATCGAGAAGACAGTGGGAAAAACGCGCAACCTTGTCGGAGTATAAACAGTGGCTTTTTATAACCACCGACTAGTTGTAACTGTGAGTTGCGTATTGCCATTTGAAGTGATAAGACTTGTTAGAGTACTCTGTGAAATTGAGATTAATATGCGTTACTGACAACGGTTTAGTGTTTAGCGTTGATTGTTAATTATTAAGTACCGGCCTTTGTAATTGATGACTTGCATTATTTATTTACGACAGCGCTAATTATACGATATTTAATGTTTGTTATAATAATGTGAATTGGACAATTGTAAATTTAGAGATCTGCATGTACGATTGTTTTTGCTTAATCAAAGTGTTATTAAAGTTGTGAGTAACAATTTATCTGTTGATCCATTATTTTAGCACAATGTTTAAAGACACTGATCTATGCGACCGCACAAGGCATAACAACAACCACGGAAACAAAACTTCTTTCCAACCAAGAAAATTACCAACTTCGTTTTTTTCTTGTTTCATTTATATCACTGTGCAATTACTTCATTCATTTTATTTTGTGATTTTCATTAGACGAGACGTAAAGAAATTTAACACTTTAAGACTGTAGACAAAATAGTTAACATAACCGTCTGATAAACATTCCGATACCAGAAAGAACGTAAATCAAGAGTCGTAAAAATACAAAGATATTGACAAAACACGCATGTTCACACATCACATTATATACCAAATTCAAAAATAGGTATTTCACTTCTGTCCATAGCATCATACAACCTTTAGAGAACGGGAAAGTAAATATCAGAGAAACAAAACTGTCAAACAAAAAAGTAAATATTTTTAGCAATCTTCATATTTAAATCCTCTTCGGAAGTGTGATTAGAAAATTGTTACAAATCAAAGTTAATGTTATTCTGCCGGAATACAGATGGTATAATACACAGCAATTAATCAACACCCTGGAAACTCAATTTTAATTGTAAGTCTACGCTTGAGTTCATATTTTGGCATTCACACTAAAGGTTTTTTACACTCAAAGTAAAGCTTTGTTGCGTTTTTAACTGGGAGTTGCGTAATTTTTTCATAATCGAATCTGCAACCAGCGTAAATTCAAGAAAAATATTAAAACTGTTTTCACCGTAGAGATAACTTAGAACCCAGCAGACCAGACGTCATATTCAACTATTTTAACGAGAAAGATACCGGTACGGTACCAAAAAACATGATCATCTGTAAATCTTATTCTCTGAATTGTACATAATACAAAACTGAAGAAAAAACATTTTATTAAAATATGAATGTGTAAGTGGATGTGTGTGTTTGAGCGCGCGCGCGTGTGTGTGTGTGTGTGTGAGTGTTTACCTTGTAAACTCTTGGAAGTTTTTCCGCATCTTAATAAGGGCACCTACCAGAGAGAAGAATGGGTGTTTTCTATTTAAGAAGTAGTTCAAGTTGATGTGTTGATGTGTTTTGTTACAGCATCGTATTACTTCAAGGAAGACTGGCTGGACATAACAGGCAACGGGTGCAGTCTGACGGGAAGAGTACAGCAGTGTGGATATGGAACCTCATAGAGGTTGAGGTCGCTTACATTCACTTGTTCGCCAGCTAAACTTGTTAGAAGTGTTTACCGACAAGTTAAATTTAAAATTATCTCATCGCTTAGCAGTCTCGATTGAAAAAAACAGTGCAAATAATATTATTAAAAAATTATGGATGTGTTATTTTTTACACCTTTATACATTTGCAACTCATAAATAATTACGAAGTAACGACAATTTTTCATTCTACAGATGGTGTTTCCACTGTCTTCGCATAGAAACAGACTTGATACTTCAAATAAAACTTTAAGTAAAGAATTAACGTTTGATTTCCTTTAAAGTTAATATTTGTTTCCCCTCTACCTTTCCATAAACGCATTTATTTGAGGAGGTATATAAACAAAGTTATCCAAACTTTGAGTTAAAGTTACTGCACACTCGGAGTATTTCTTCACAGTTTATCAAGTTGCAAAGAAATTTTAATTCGTATTAATATTCAGCTTACGTTCAGATTTATGGAGCGGTGAAAACAAATTGGTCTCCTGATGATTCAGTCATCTACACAGTTTTAACATCTAGTGTTTTTTTTTACAGAAATTACTTTATACTTTCCTAACACACCATACATCTGACTTTTAGCTGAATAAGAAAATAAAAATATTACTATATTTTTGAATCAAAAAGACTTTCGTTAATGATTTAAAACGTATCTAATTTAAAACTATCACAGACTAAGTCAGGCTATAGAGTGGTACAGGTACTTGTTACTAACAACGCATGTTTACTTTAGGCGGTGTAAGTAGAGGATTATTAAGACAAGTTTTGTGACGTACTATGTCCTATAATATAAATTTGAAAAATGTAGTTTAAAAACTATTTTATAGTGCATGAGCGTTTTGCCAATACTGAACGTTCTTTTATTATTAGCGAAAATATTGTGTATTTTGTACGTTTTATCAATACAAAATATTAAGGTAAATATAAAACAAATATTCTATTCACAAATAGATGCTATATACAAGAGACACTGGGTAAAAAAAATATACAATTATTGAGACTAGGAAGGCACTGAATAGGCATTAATGATACACGCTCAGCTCTTTGATACACGTTATGATGACTTAATGAAATATATTTTAACAGGCGTATGGATAAATTCAAATTTATATTTCTTAAAAATCATTACTTTTTTTTAAGAGTACAAAGGAGGAGTTGTAGAAGATCAAAATTAGACAGGGTTAGAAATGAGACTATTAGAGCCGAGATGAATATTGACAGGACAATAATAGACGAAATAGAAAGGAGACAATTGACTTGGTTTGGGCATGTGAAGAGATTGGAAGATGACAGATGGCCCCGCAAAATATTGGAAAGGATACCACCGGTGAGGAGGAAAAGAGGACGTCCACGGAGGAGTTGGCGAGATGACGTAGTGGAAGCAATGGTTGCGAGAAATTTAGAACTTACATGCTACGATAGGTTACAATGGAAGCTGGGGACGGAGAAACGGCGACATACATATATATATTGTAGCGTGACAGAAAATCCACTACATTTTAAGTCATGTGAAATCATAACGTTTAATTACACCAACAAATGTTATAATAATATTGAATGACATTTAAATAAATCAGAGGAATGAACCACAATAAAATAAAAATCCTCACTACATTATATATAAAAACCACTGTTAAAAGAAACCAAAGAAAGTATTGAAGCAACTCATCAACTCATTGTATAATATCAGTAAGTTACCCAGGAAGCTCAGAGCAGTAAACCAGTTATATAAGACCATATCAAAGAAAAAAGAGACTCAATTAAAGAGTGGTGAATACCAAAATACCCCAAAAACAAGAAGAGGGAAGAATAAAGTTTGTGAACAGGAAGAAAACAATACCCTGAAACCTATATAGAAGAATAAAGCCACAGTGAATAAATTAAACGTTCCAAACTAAACCTCAGTCGTGATAACACCAAGTACCTTGGTTTACCCAAGAATGAGGAAGGAAGAACAGAAGAGTGAAGACTAGACGAGGGACAAGAATGAAGACTAGAAGAGGGACAAGAATGAATACCAGAAGGAAGATACGAAGAAGGACAAGAAGGAAGACAGGAGGAGAGGAATAAATAGTATGAAAGAAACACCGTAGTAAAACCTATTATTATATAAATTACTATCAATCCCAAACCCACAAAAACTATGCAAAAGAAAGTATAACATACCCAAAATCTTATAAAATGTAATTATTGAGAAAACTAAAGTGATGTATAGCGTTATAAGAAGTGCACCGGCTAAAGCTATTGTGTAATAAAGAAAATAAACTAGTCTTAACGGTCCATGATTACTAAAGGTCTGGTCTGAGATAATAAGACTCAAAATATCAGAACCAACAGTGAAAGTGAATTTGTGTAAGTGTTGTTTTTAAAAAAAAAAATGCAATAAACTTAAAGTTGGTGATACTATAACTTAGTAGTATGCTGTATCACAACTTTAAAATCTAATAATAAACAGCATAATAAAATAATAAAATGGAAGGTTTCCAGTATTTTATTATTTTAATGTAAATCTTTATTTACAAGACATTTGTAAAAAATGATAATAAATAGAGTATGGGAGTTAATGTTTACTGATGTAGGGGATCACAATAATAATGGTTTAAACCAGAAAGGACTGGTACTAATATAGTATGAATAAGTGTAACATGTTTAAATAGACTGTTATTTCACAGTCCTAAAATCAATGTGTTAAATAAATGTATTTGTAAGGTTTATTAGAAAATAAGATTTATGTTATGTGTTTTAAAAGGAATTATGTTTGATAAATAATAACCTACATACCAGTAATAATGTTCTAATAGGTATGCTATGTTAGCTCAAAAATGGTTAAAAGATATATGTTCAAGCTATATCTGCAATATGTTAAATTGTGCAGATTGCTAAACAATGTTCATAATTAATTATTTTAATAACTGTAGTGTTAATTAACTACTACACAACACAATAAGTTATAAATCATGTTATTTTCATATAATTGTAATTATGTAAAGTCAGAGGAGGAATTAAGTTTAAATTATTTGAGAAAGAGAGAAATATAAAATTCTAAAATCTAGGCCATTTGGTGAAATCAGAGAACCAATATAAAATAGTATAATTCACTTATAAATCCTGTAAACTACCAAGATTTATATAAGATAACACAATTAACCACTACTAGGAATGATCCTATGAATTAAAATGATAATAAGGAAATATACCTTAACATTTTGTAAATTGTCAAAATATATAAATTAATTAATTTTAAAGAGCAATGTCAAATTTACAGATTAACACAAAAAACCAGTTCAAAGGTGTAATTTATATGTATTTAAGGAAAGGAAGAGGAATATGACTAATTAAAATTTATTATAATAGTATTAATAATATTTAAAATGGAGGGAATTTTGTATAAAGACGGAAATCCAATTTTGAGCCTATATTTCCATAAAGTAAAGAAATTTGTTAATTTCCACAAAATGTCTACAAATATGGACTATAATACATCAATTTAAAGGGAATGAGATGATTAAACCAATAATAAGGTTAATAATTCATAAAAGTGAGGAATAAAATAGATAAATTCCATACATAATGTAATATTTTATCATATGTATGGGAAGTCGAAAAATGTTAACAATACTTTTTCAAAGATTAACTGGGCCAGATTTATGACCAAGTTAATTAGTCTTTTGTTGAATATCAAGCTGGACAGTTGTGTGAAGAACGTTTCTTTAAATCGAATTGAAAATGATACTAGTGTTTAGCCATTGAAATCAGTGAAACGAGAGTTAGGCGGTTTAAACACTTTTTAAAGCTAAAGCTGTTAATACATTCACGACAATAGTGAAAACAAACACTTAACTGCATAATACGAGTGATAGAAACAAGTAAAACACTATATCTCAACTGATATATTCTGCAATTCCTAACCAATAATTTGAGAACTTAACCGCAGAAGTTGAACACATAGAAAATAAACTAATTAACACCAGTTTACACAGAACACTTCGCCAAAATACACCAAACAGATTAACAGACATATTACACCAGTGCGGGGACATTTTAGACCTTGGTGAAGGTAATTTTATAGTAATTTTCTGACACGACGCATATGCAGTAACCAAGACCAACTCGAGTAGCGGCCATCTTGAAAACGAAGTCGGCTAACCATATCGCAGTGACGTCAGTCTTCATTGGTTTGACAAAACATTTATATTCAAATATTATATACTGAAATTATTTAAAATACTATTGAATAGTAATTATTGTATTTATATTTTTAATTGTTAATGTTATACTTTCTCGTCACCCTTCTCTGACTATTAATTCTAATCGCTCAAAGAACCTGTCTTTTAATATAATATAACATAAAATTTTGTTCTGTATGACACAATCGATAATTCCCGAGACAGAGTCGATAATTGCTCTCCATCGATAAAATATCGATTATTTATTTAAAATTGTCATTAAATATTTATATTTCCATTATTTTGTATCTGTACTTATTTCACAGGGTAATTTAAGGGTATTTATAAGGCTGAAGGACTTAAGTGAGAAGAATATATTCTATTTTGAACAAGATATTGGACCAGTCAGAAAAGTCACCAATCGATTATTATCTGGAGTTAATCTATTTAACTCCAGACTTGGTGCAAATCTTCAAGAAGTGCTCGACGGTCAATAAATACCTACCTGTTATTAAAATTTTACCAGAACCTTTTAAAAAACAGATTTATCTCTTATACATACCTCTATAAACATAAACAAAATTATTTTATTATTTGAAAATTCTATTTTTATTGAATTTTCCGTATACATTTTATTCTTTTGTAACGACCGGCATACAGCGGTCTGGTGACCAAGTGGCTAGCCCAAACAGTGGGACTTGACAAGATTAAATTACAGCCATAACTAGGGTCTTGTTACAAACTGGCTTCCAACTTAGAGGGCTTGAATAGATAAGCCTGGCAGCGGTTATCCAGTCAGGAAGAAGGGCAACAACAATAACAAGCAAAATGACATTATTTGCACAAGAAGGAATGGATAAGATGATGAAATTATTCCAGAAAATAATGGAAAACACGGATGCCGCGGGTAAGGAAGAATGGAGGAACGAAATGAAAAAGTTCACTAAGGAAATGAGAGAGGACAGATTAAAACGAGAAGAATTAAGAAATGAGAAGACCAAAGAAATAAAAAATGATAGCCAACCAGAACCAGAAGGAGTACTAAATGATAAAACGCAGGAAGATAGCCAACCAGAACCAGAAGAAGTACTAAATGACAAAACGCAAGAACAAATAATGGTAGTACCTGAAATTGAAACTAACCGAAACCAGGAAGATATTAAACCAAGGAAAAGGAGAATGTATCCAAGAAATGTAATAAAAACGAAGGAAGAGTTGGAGATGATGAAACATGGGTTAATTGATGGCAATAATATCCCAATTACCTATGACAAAGACACCATGAATTCTATGAATTATAGAAGGAGAATCGAAGTAATTTCAGAAATAATTTACCACAAGACAGTAGTTTATCACTGGGAAAGGACCAGAGGTAAACAGAATACGACATGTGGAACAGATCAATTTCAGTGCTGGACTGGACAGTGTATTTCAGAAAGATGGAAATATAACATCTTATCAGACTGTGACGATGGCACTGGTGAATCACCAGAGTGTGTTCCATTAGTGCGCCATCCAGGACTATTCCAGTGTACCATTACACAAAAATGTATACCTTCCGGATGGATATGTGATGGTGAACCAGATTGTGGGGCTTCAGAGAAGCAAATAATTGATAAACCAGATGAAGAACCTCACAGATATTTTCCAGGTCATACAGCATATGGACCAGAGACATATTGGAATATAAGACAATATAATAATGGGAACAATACTAATTACCATGATAATAATAATACGGGTCTAAATTATCAAAACCCGAATCGACCCTCTAATGGTTATCAGTGTAACCGCAATCCCTACCCTAATAATGAAAATAGTCAGAGAAGCCCCAATTATGGTAATAGTCCTTACCCTAATAATGCTAATCGTGCGGGTCCCAATAATGGTAATTTTAATAATAATAGGTTTCCTCGCCCTAGAGTGAACTTTATACGAGCTGAAGACAATCGTCAACGAAGAAACTACTATCAGCGGCGTAACAGTTTCCATGAGGAGGAGGATCGTTGGAGAAGCCTAGAACGGGACCAACCAAGGTACTATCCGGCACGAAGGAGTAACAGCTTAGATGAACCTGAACGTAACATGAACCGAAATCAATCATCTAACCCTTATACGGAGCGGACAGCAACCACTCAAGGTTTACCGACCAACACCCCGGTCGGACATAACCGAGATAACAGTGAGAATGAAAATTGGGTAGTAGTCGGGGAATATCCTAGTCACAAAATACTGCATAACGAACCAAAAAACGATGGAGGACCCCGAATAGCTCAAGTCAACCATATCAAAGCAGAAGGTAGTCAAAAACCTAAAAAGGAAAGGAAGGAGAATGATTACTCCAAGATTAACATTGATAAGTTTGGATCTGATAAGAATCCATACGGATACATAATGAGGTGGTAAAAGGGATGGATGTCATGATAACCGACAACGGCAAAACCACCACAAAGAAGATGAAAATAATTACCACTGAAGAAAAATGATAGAAGAAGAATTAGAATAAATAATCCTCCAAATTCTAAAAAGAAATATAAGCACATATTATCTACAATTATTAGAAAATTTTATGGCAATGATAGAAGAAGAATTAGAATTTAAAAACCCCAAAATTCTAAACATAATGTAAGCCAATTACATACAATTTATTTGAGAAGAGACGTATTTTGAAGGAAGAATAACAAGAAGAATTTTGAAATAAACAGCCAAATTCTAAAAAGAAATATAAGCACATATTTTCTACAATTATTAGAAAATTTTATGGCAAGAATATAAGAAGAATTAGAATTTAAAACCTCTAAATTCTAAACACAATGTAAGCCAATTACATACAATTTGTTTGAGAAGGAACATTTTGGAAGAAGATATATAAAACAGAATTTTGAATGTAAACCAATCAAATTCTAAACATAATGTAAGACAATAACATACAATTTATTTGAAGAGAAACATTTTGACAATAATACCAAGAGAGTTTAGAGAAATAAAACCAACCTAAACACCTGTAAGCCCACATTACATACAAATTATTTGAGAAAACTTTATAGAATAATATAAGAAGAGTGAATTTTGAATTATGAATAAATCAAGTTTCCCAAACCAAGTATAAGTACAACTTACCAACCAATTATGAATAAAACACTATGGTGAGATAAACTGATGAGATTTCCTACCATATTTATGGTAAGCATAGAAGATAATTACCATGGTAACAAAGGATCATAATGGGATGAATAAAAGGAAACAGATTTAGAATTAAAACAAATAATTCTAGACAGTATAATCATGTCTAAGTTCAATATGAAGAGTAAAAACCTTTCCGTAAAATGGTGTTGAAGGAAATAAAAAAGAAAAAATTCTTTAATACGATTTGAGTGATTGAATAAAATAAAGTACACAAACTTCTTTGGAATTATGAGAGAATGAAACTTTAAGTGGTATGAGGAGAAAATATGACCTCATAATGAAATTAATAAAAAAACCATCAGTTGCAAGTATAATAGCAATGACCGGAATAATGTGAAAATAATGTCAAAGATTTATGTAATTAAACGAATTAATATAAAATGATTTATGAATTAAATATCAATTATGATAATGACAGTGATAAAAATTCTAGAAAATAGAACAAGTGGAAATTTAAGAACAAAGAAACAGTCTAAAAATGTCATAAAGATATGCTACTATAAATAATGCAGATTATAATGAAAAAAACCAGAAGGTAATAAAGAAATTATAACCAAAAGATTTATATGATAAGAAAAGTTGAAAAATGTAATAATAGAAGAGCTTCCTACCATAATATCAAATGAAAGAAACATCCAGTTAATGAGTCAGAAGAACAACTGAGATAGGAATATTAAAATCTCTGAGAAGTATAATAAGTAATAAGTGAAGTATCCCAAAGATATTTTTTAAATAGTAACAAATGTGTACTATTCTGAATAATTTTGTAATCTTTCTGATGATAATTCCAGCAGGATTAATATGTTTTTTGAGCAGAGATGATTTGCCTCTGTACTCAAATATGTGTGAAGTATTGGACAGCAGATGAAAGTAGCGTACAGTGCCTCTCTGAACTGAACCAGCTCACAAAGTAGGGAACGATAGGGAGGAAATATCCCAAGGAGAAAATACTAAGAAGAAATATGAAAATGAAATAATAAATATGAAACTCAGATGACTATTACTATCAAGGAAGATCAAGTGAGAATGATATAAACTCAAATATAAATAAGAAAATTTTAAAATGGAAGGAAGTCCAAAATAATAACAAACTTTGAATAATTATCATAAGCAATTGTTTCAGACAAAGCAAGTATAGTCTGAAAAAATTACTTCTGGAGAAGGGCATTCTGTAGCGTGACAGAAAATCCACTACATTTTAAGTCATGTAAAATCATAACGTTTAATTACACCAACAAATGTTATAATAATATTGAATGACATTTAAATAAATCAGAGGAATGAACCACAATAAAATAAAAATCCTCACTACATTATATATAAAAACCACTGTTAAAAGAAACCAAAGAAAGTATTGAAGCAACTCATCAACTCATTGTATAATATCAGTAAGTTACCCAGGAAGCTCAGAGCAGTAAACCAGTTATATAAGACCATATCAAAGAAAAAAGAGACTCAATTAAAGAGTGGTGAATACCAAAATACCCCAAAAACAAGAAGAGGGAAGAATAAAGTTTGTGAACAGGAAGAAAACAATACCCTGAAACCTATATAGAAGAATAAAGCCACAGTGAATAAATTAAACGTTCCAAACTAAACCTCAGTCGTGATAACACCAAGTACCTTGGTTTACCCAAGAATGAGGAAGGAAGAACAGAAGAGTGAAGACTAGACGAGGGACAAGAATGAAGACTAGAAGAGGGACAAGAATGAATACCAGAAGGAAGATACGAAGAAGGACAAGAAGGAAGACAGGAGGAGAGGAATAAATAGTATGAAAGAAACACCGTAGTAAAACCTATTATTATATAAACTACTATCAATCCCAAACCCACAAAAACTATGCAAAAGAAAGTATAACATACCCAAAATCTTATAAAATGTAATTATTGAGAAAACTAAAGTGATGTATAGCGTTATAAGAAGTGCACCGGCTAAAGCTATTGTGTAATAAAGAAAATAAACTAGTCTTAACGGTCCATGATTACTAAAGGTCTGGTCTGAGATAATAAGACTCAAAATATCAGAACCAACAGTGAAAGTGAATTTGTGTAAGTGTTGTTTTTAAAAAAAAAATGCAATAAACTTAAAGTTGGTGATACAATAACTTAGTAGTATGCTGTATCACAACTTTAAAATCTAATAATAAACAGCATATTAAAATAATAAAATGGAAGGTTTCCAGTATTTTATTATTTTAATGTAAATCTTTATTTACAAGACATTTGTAAAAAATGATAATAAATAGAGTATGGGAGTTAATGTTTACTGATGTAGGGGATCACAATAATAATGGTTTAAACCAGAAAGGACTGGTACTAATATAGTATGAATAAGTGTAACATGTTTAAATAGACTGTTATTTCACAGTCCTAAAATCAATGTGTTAAATAAATGTATTGGTAAGGTTTATTAGAAAATAAGATTTATGTTATGTGTTTTAAAAGGAATTATGTTTGATAAATATTAACCTACATACCAGTAATAATGTTCTAATAGGTATGCTATGTTAGCTCAAAAATGGTTAAAAGATATATGTTCAAGCTATATCTGCAATATGTTAAATTGTGCAGATTGCTAAACAATTTTCATAATTAATTATTTTAATAACTGTAGTGTTAATTAACTACTACACAACACAATAAGTTATAAATCATGTTATTTTCATATAATTGTAATTATGTAAAGTCAGAGGAGGAATTAAGTTTAAATTATTTGAGAAAGAAAGAAATATAAAATTCTAAAATCTAGGCCATTTGGTGAAATCAGAGAACCAATATAAAATAGTATAATTCACTTATAAATCCTGTAAACTACCAAGATTTATATAAGATAACACAATTAACCACTACTAGGAATGATCCTATGAATTAAAATGATAATAAGGAAATATACCTTAACATTTTGTAAATTGTCAAAATATATAAATTAATTAATTTTAAAGAGTAATGTCAAATTTACAGATTAACACAAAACCAGTTCAAAGGTGTAATTTATATGTATTTAAGGAAAGGAAGAGGAATATGACTAATTAAAATTTATTATAATAGTATTAATAATATTTAAAATGGAGGGAATTTTGTATAAAGACGGAAATCCAATTTTGAGCCTATATTTCCATAAAGTAAAGAAATTTGTTAATTTCCACAAAATGTCTACAAATATGGACTATAATACATCAATTTAAAGGGAATGAGATGATTAAACCAATAATAAGGTTAATAATTCATAAAAGTGAGGAATAAAATAGATAAATTCCATACATAATGTAATATTTTATCATATGTATGGGAAGTCGAAAAATGTTAACAATACTTTTTCAAAGATTAACTGGGCCAGATTTATGACCAAGTTAATTAGTCTTTTGTTGAATATCAAGCTGGACAGTTGTGTGAAGAACGTTTCTTTAAATCGAATTGAAAATGATACTAGTGTTTAGCCATTGAAATTAGTGAAACGAGAGTTAGGCGGTTTAAACACTTTTTAAAGCTAAAGCTGTTAATACATTCACGACAATAGTGAAAACAAACACTTAACTACATAATACGAGTGATAGAAACAAGTAAAACACTATATCTCAACTGATATATTCTGCAATTCCTAACCAATAATTTGAGAACTTAACCGCAGAAGTTGAACACATAGAAAATAAACTAATTAACACCAGTTTACACAGAACACTTCGCCAAAATACACCAAACAGATTAACAGACATATTACACCAGTGCGGGGACATTTTAGACCTTGATGAAGGTAATTTTATAGTAATTTTCTGACACGACGCATATGCAGTAACCAAGACCAACTCGAGTAGCGGCCATCTTGAAAACGAAGTCGGCTAACCATATCGCAGTGACGTCAGTCTTCATTGGTTTGACAAAACATTTATATTCAAATATTATATACTGAAATTATTTAAAATACTATTGAATAGTAATTATTGTATTTATATTTTTAATTGTTAATGTTATACTTTCTCGTCACCCTTCTCTGACTATTAATTCTAATCGCTCAAAGAACCTGTCTTTTAATATAATATAACATAAAATTTTGTTCTGTATGACACAATCGATAATTCCCGAGACAGAGTCGATAATTGCTCTCCATCGATAAAATATCGATTATTTATTTAAAATTGTCAATAAATCTTTATATTTCCATTATTTTGTATCTGTACTTATTTCACAGGGTAATTTAAGGGTATTTATAAGGCTGAAGGACTTAAGTGAGAAGAATATATTCTATTTTGAACAAGATATTGGACCAGTCAGAAAAGTCACCAATCGATTATTATCTGGAGTTAATCTATTTAACTCCAGACTTGGTGCAAATCTTCAAGAAGTGCTCGACGGTCAATAAATACCTACCTGTTATTAAAATTTTACCAGAACCTTTTAAAAAACAGATTTATCTCTTATACATACCTCTATAAACATAAACAAAATTATTTTATTATTTGAAAATTCTATTTTTATTGAATTTTCCGTATACATTTTATTCTTCTGTAACGACCGGCATACAGCGGTCTGGTGACCAAGTGGCTAGCCCAAACAGTGGGGCCTGATTTGATTACAGCCATATACACAGGGTCTTGTTACAATATATATATTGTAGCGTCACAGAACGTTCCATAAAAAGAAATCATTTATATAGTAAGTTAGCATAAGAGGAGAGTGAAGTGAACAGTATCGAACCCAAGTAGTCCCAAAAAATTGTGTAATTTTGTATAATAATTATTTCTATCAACTTGAAATAACGACCAAACTATGACTAAGACAAAACCCCATATATATTATTCAAGTGAATAAGAGTGAAAAAACCATAAGACACTATAAGAGAGAGAAATAATGTCAGAATCTACCAGAATGAAGTCAATAATTATTAAGTTTTATAACCATGAATATAGTATTAAAAACTATTTTTTGTGGATAAATGGACATGGTCCATTATTATATTATGTGATGTAAATAAAATAAATGTATTAAATGACTTAAATACATTATTAGAAAGAGTTTAAGTTAAAATAAAAATTGTATATTTGTAATGACAAAAAAATATTAATGTGTTGGATTTGAGACCATACACCAAGATTTCATGAAAAAATTAATTATTATCAGATTTAAATAAAAACTATATGTAATTGTCAAGCAGACAATAGTGAACAATTTATCTTAAATAAAGGAAGCTGTCAAATGAATAAAAAGCAGTCAAAATAGCCAAAAACAGTGTTAACTAAAAACATGTAATAGGCATCTAATATTGTATAATTTATGAATTTAATGTTGCCAAAACGCAACCAAACTGTATTAGAAAGCTGTAATATGATATAAAGCAACTATACTAATATACCTGACCAACTTTAACATTGTAATAGTCAAGTCAGCAAAATATTTACTTATACCATGTATGGCTGAAGCCAATTATCCAGTACAAAAATAATCATATCTGGCTAAAATACGTACATAATACTAACAAAATAAGATAGAAAGGTACAATACATCAGAATACCTTAATAAGAAACAAACTCAGTTGAAAGTAAAATCAATTCTAAAAGAATTTAACTATTTAGAGTGAGATTTGTCACACCATAAAAAAATGACATCTCAAGACAATCAATGATGCTATGTCATCTTGTGATAAATATAAAATATGTACAAAGTAACCAGGTATCACAAAAGATAAACAAAATAATAAACTCTGTGTGTATAGTGGTGAAATAACACATATATTAAGGAAAAAGACTAATCATTGTATTAGAAAATTGACAAGAACCTAGGCCATGAGCAGAGGCCATATAAAATTGTATTTATTTGTGTTTTATTGATGTTAAAATTTGTTTATTTTGTTGTAGGAGAGTAGTAGTAGTGGATGTCCAGCTTGTGAAGGGAACTTTATAACTCCACAACAATTTTTATTATAAATATTGAGTTTTAATGACTACAACTCAAGGTGAAGGTTGTAAATTGTAATGTTTGTTAGACTTAAGTTAATTAGATACCAATCATATTTAGTATCGCTAGATTCAGTAAAAAACAAGGAATCTAAATACATTAATGGCATAAAAATTGTAAGTACTAATGTGAAACTGTTTGATAAATACCAGTGTAAATTTTGAAATATCCATTGTATGAAGAATAAGAAATTCGTTCTAAAAGCTTCTACGGAAGTGAAAATTGTTCTATGACATTCCATTTCGTTTATTCTCGAACAATCTAGAAAGAATTTTACACAAATATACCGGAAGTCGACGAAAACTGTCATCCCGATTTAGTATAAAAGCGAGACAAAATTTGACGAGAAAACACTTGAAGATTGAACTTCAGAATTGATGCATCTCACACAACACTGATCAACGCAGCTAAGGCGAGACCGAGAGGCGAAAAATCGACAAGACACGGCAGGAAGGCTTTTCCCGTACATAGACATAACCGACTGACTTAACCTCAACGAGAGTATACGCCAAAAAATATCGCTGAAATAGAGCAGCGATACGGCAAATTCTAATAGAAAGCACGCAGCCAGAACGTCGACGGCCCAGGAGGGTCCCAACATTTAATAGAGAACGAATTCTGCTGTGTTCGCATTGACTGACTAACGTGACAAATAATTCCCCCGAACGAAACAAACAATACACTAGCCTTCCTCAAAACTGCATGGGAGTCAGCGCTGCGGTGGCAGATTTCTGAATCAACGCTAAACAGATGATTCGTAGTGGCGGCGTTTGAACGAGATTTTACTGCCAAACGTTTTGACAAAAAGTGCGGAAAAAGTAACGATCGGAAAAATTGACTTTAAATAGATTCAGTGTACACCCGAAGAGGCGAGATCGAGAAACTACCCGAAGGAAGTGTCCAGTGAGAGAATAAACGACCATTGGAACGTGAGTTTACCAAAATTAAAATCATTGTTACCTGGTTACAATTTATCACACAGTTGTACTTTACACGCCACACATACACCTTCAAATCACTTAGTTTTTTTTCTCTTGTAAGGCATCTAATTGATATGTCTTGGTAGTTCAAAGGAGTCACGTCCTGAGATTAAAGTTTTTTCATATATTAAACTCATGCTTGTCAACTGAGTCAGAATCTGAAATACTAGCCGATACTTGATTGGACATATAAAAAATTGTCAATAATAATAACTTGTAAAATTTTTTCTCTGCAATTTTATAATTTTTATGAATGATAGTCCTTCAGACGATTTGTTTGTTGTTTTTAAAGAACTATTAAACTTAACTGATTTTTCAAAGTTAAACTGACTTGTTTAAATTTTTTCGTAGATTTAAAAATTTTATCAATCACATTTAATTTTTTCTTGGAACAAACGTTTCCAAGTGGCGCCCACAAAAGCATAGTTTTAAGTTGTATTACAGGACTACATCACTGCAGAGGATCCAGTCAACAGGGTAAGTAACAAAAGTGCGCGGAGGGAACGCCCGACACAGATTACAACACTATTACAACACACACCCAACCTTTTCTTTTACGTTATAATATATATATATATATATATATATATATATATATATATATATATATATATAGAAGAAGAAGAAGAAGAAGAAGAAGAAGAAGAAGAAGAAGAAGAAGAAGAAGAAGAAGAAGAAGAAGAAGAAGAAGAAGAAGAAGAAGAAGAAGAAGAATGTATAATGAAATACTATGACTGATTTTGTGTTTTGTGTAATATTGAATTTTTGCTTAGGTAGTATGCAGTCCTAACCAGAATGTTTAAAGTTTTATAAACTGGAATGCGTCAGGGAATATGTGATTGGGAAAGTGTTGTTCTGTTCCGAATAAACATTCAGTGACTTGCGTTTGTGCAAATAAGGCCAAAGCTATGCTGTTGTTTATACATGCAATTTCAGTTGTTTACCGTCCAAATCGCACCGATTGTAACATCCACAACTGCAGTAAACAAACTGCACTGAAATTACTGTTTATAGACTTTGTTTATTGTTTAATGTTACTGAATCGCGTTGTTTGTATTACTGGTGTCGAAACATAGGCCTACATCGAATGCTGTAAAAAATAATAGAGCACAGAGAGTTACCCAATTTACATCTTCCACTAATTTACATATGACCAAACACTGCGTAATTATTCTAACATGATTTATGGTTTTTAGCTGGGTAAATATTGCATATAATAAAACCGGTTTTAAATTATGCCTAGTTATTCATTTTATAAGTGTAATTTAATTTTATCCTTTTTACATTTATTTCAAAAACATTTATTTATTTCGTTTTATTTTATTTCGAAATTAAAACAAGTTAAAACATAACCACTGTTCTCATACAGCAATGATCTAAAGTGAACCAGTGGAGAAAACAAGGTAGCTAATGAGATACAAATGTCTGATAAACAATGCCTTTGATAAGTAAGCAAATAGTTTAAAGCACAAAAAATACATACTTTAAGAGAAAGTATTACGTTACTGAACGGGACCTTCACAACCAAATACTTTTTATTAAGTGAGAAAATTTATTTTAAATTCAAACGTTAGTTGTCATAGAAACGTAACTAGTCATGTATTATTGTCTATTATTTTTATTGTTATTCTGGATTGTTAAGTAAAGAAATTCCAAAATTTCTTAATTTATGAATTCGTACATTTTCTATACATATGCTCACACAAAGCATTGGCCTAACTACTAGAACATAACAGCTTCCGGTATTTGATTAAATTAAAACATCATTTTCACACACACACAGTCAATAAGTTCGTTATCGACTGTTAATAATGCAAATACGCGTTTTGCACGGAATTCAGTTTTCATACGTTGTACACATTAAACATTATTCTGTTATGGATATAATTATCCCTGGTAAGTTAGTTTCCTTAAGGGGAGTTGAATGGTCATTTAAGCAAAAAAAGTATCATGTTTTAAGAAAAAAGTCATTATTATAGTCGTTTTTCATTTTTATTTCTTTCTCCCCAAAGAAGAAAATCTACGTAAAAGTTGTCTTGTACGCTTTACGACGTCCAGTATCCTGTATAAGTGAGAAAGGTTTTGAGAACGTTGTTATCAAGTGTAGAATATTCTCTGTATTACTTTTAATATTTAAAAGATAGCTTCAAAATATTGAATCTAAATTAGAAAGGGGCAGGCGAGGAAAAGACATTAAGACAAGAATGCAGTGGACCAGACAAGAATTATAAAAAATAAGCGAAGGATGAAAAAAAACCTACCGAAGGGAAGTTAAAGAAAGAAAAGCAATAGAAGATGAAAGTTAATTTTAAAAATATTCGATAGGAATAATGATTTAAATGGATGGAACAACGGTTTAATAATTTAACAAGTAAAATGTGATTGAAGGCAGGAATTCCCAAGAAGGAACAGATTTACTGGACAGTGTAACCAACTGTGAGTAATCAGAATATCAATCATACAAAAGTGGAAATACAAAATAACAAATTTCATTGTTTCATATTTCTGACTATACTTATTGTAATTGATTACTCTCCAATTCTGTTTTGACACAAAAACGGTTTTACCGTCGTTTATACTTACACATTTATGTGCAACTGTAGCAGCGTTTACCCATAGATGTATATGCGTTTACCATAATTGAATTTTTATTAGAATCAAATTAAAAAGTTTGGCTTCAAATGAGTTTGAACCGTATTTGTTTGAAATAAACAGAAAATTAAAAATTCATTAATAAACACAAACGGAGGAGTAACACGAACTGCCCTTAATAAGAACCGGCTTCTGCTAAAAAAAAAAAGAAAACAGGAAAAGCACTGCACGATTCCGTGTAACTGTGAGTAAATAAACACGAGTGAGAGAACGTACGGGCGTTACGGTTCATCGTAAGGAACAACTTTAGACAGGAAGTTGTTGGAAATTCCTTCAATTGCTCTCAGTGCATAGTTATGCTGAAACGTCGGTAACTATACAAAGTGTTAAATACGTAAAATGTATATAAAGAAAATAACTGTTATAAAAATAAAAAACAATTGTTATAATACTTGACAACATTTTTTGGAACATATTGGGATTCGATTGAAAATGTTTTCTTAATTTTATTGAAAATAAACTAGGGGAATACCCGTGCTTCGCTACGGAGTTTCACGTTGTACGTAATGAAAATGTTAGTTTAATTAATAAAGTTCAATTAAAGTAGGTTTCTTAAAAATAAATAGCTGTTGCCCACGACTTCGTTCGCGTGGTCTTCAGTTTAATGCGATAATATATTTATGACAGAATCTATTCTATTGGGTTGCCATAGTAACCAAATCTAATAGTTTGGGGGACCCCAAAGGACCCCCCAGAGGATCGTATCGAAAAAACACCTGTCCTATGTTGGTTCCCCCGTTGCGTAAAATATTTGTGCCAAGTTTGGTTGAAATCGGTCTAATAGTTTAGGAAGAGATGTGCAAGACCCCAAAGGACCCCCCAAAGGATTGTATCGAAAAAAACACTTGTCCTATGTTGGTTCTCCCGTTGCGTAAAATATTTGTGCCAAGTTTGGTTGAAATCGGTCCAGTGGTTTAGGAGGAGATGTGGAAGACCCCAAAGGACCCCCCGAAGGATCATATCGAAAAAACATATCCTATGTTGGTTCACCCGTTGCGTAAAATATTTGTGTCAAGTTTGGTTGAAATCGGTCCAGTGGTTTAGGAGGAGATGTGGAAGACCCCAAAGGACCCCATCGAAAAAACACCTATCCTATGTTGGTTCTCCCGTTGCGTAAAATATTTGTGCCAAGTTTGGTTGAAATCGGTCCAGTGGTTTAGGAGAAGATGTGGAAGACCCCAAAGGACCCCATCGAAAAAACACCTATCCTATGTTGGTTCTCCCTTTGCGTAAAATATTTGTGCCAAGTTTGGTTGAAATCGGTCCAGTGGTTTAGGAGAAGATGTGGAAGACCCCAAAGAACCCCCAAAAGGACCCCATCAAAAAAACACCTATCCTATGTTGGTTCTCCCTTTGCGTAAAATATTTGTGCCAAGTTTGGTTGAAATCGGTACAGTGGTTTAGGAGAAGATGTGGAAGACCCCAAAGAACCCCCAAAAGGACCCCATCGAAAAAACACTTATCCTATGTTGGTTCTCCCTTTGCGTAAAATATTTGTGCCAAGTTTGGTTGAAATCGGTACAGTGGTTTAGGAGAAGATGTGGAAGACCCCAAAGAACCCCCAAAAGGACCCCATCGAAAAAACACCTATCCTATGTTGGTTCTCCCTTTGCGTAAAATATTTGTGCCAAGTTTGGTTGAAATCGGTACAGTGGTTTAGGAGGAGATGTGGAAGACCCCAAAGAACCCCCCAAAGGACCCCATCGAAAAAACACCACTAATTCAGAAACCTTCGCGGGCGTGCGCACAACAACTCACCAAAGTTTCATTGCAATCCGATGAATGGTATAGGAACGCATACGGGACAATCAAAGAAACATTCATTTTTATATATAATTTCCTGGAACCCGATCGCAGCGCCACCTACCGGGTCCAATTGTGAATCTAAACCATCCAGGGACCCACTCAAACACACACACAAAATTTCATCAAAATCGGTCCAGCCGTCTAGGAGGAGTTCAGTGACATACACACGCACACACGAAATATATATATAAAGATAAATTACCGTATATAATAAAATTTTTAACTAAATGGCAGACAGGTTAATTTTGTCGCTATTCACTCGTATACTTGAATCTACATTTTTGTAGAGGGTTTTAAAAACTAAAAAGATTTTAAAATTAGGAATAAAAGTCTGATTCTAGTCGTTATTTTTTAAAACTTAAAATTACCTCCAGTTTTTCAAGTTAATGTAGTGCCAAACATTTATTCAATATTTAATTAATAAAGTTATATCATAAACAGAATTAACACTGTTGCACACCTCTATAGAAAACTTATTCCGTTAGCGCTTTCAAGCTTCACAGGTCATCATCAGATCGGAAATAACAAAAATGCACACACACACACACACACACACACACACACACACACACACAGAATGTACTAGTAAGAAATGTAAAAGTATCGACACGGGTGACTGAACTCACTGGTTACTAATAGCCAGAAAGGGCATTTAACTTAAAGCTTGTTTACGATCATGTGTACGCGCTGTAGGGCAAAGGAGGTATAAAGAAGTTGTCTAGTTCCATTTTTGTTATTTCCGATCAGATGATGAGCTGCGAAGCTCGAAAGCGCTAATTGGAATAATTTTTCTATAGTGGTGTGCAACAGTGTTAATTCTATTTATTCAATTGTTATTCTTCATGAGTGATTTAATTCTACAGCAATATACAAAGTTTGATTTTAAATTATTACGACTATTGGATACAACCTTTACGGTTCCTTTGATGTATTTCGACTTAAAGGTCTACACAGCGTTACAGTCCTTATACGGTCGTCTTTATTGTAACGTACTATACATATCAAACCAGTACAAACGTGAATATGTTAAATATATACATTTTATTATATCATAATACACCATGAACCGTGGAACCATAAATAAATAATTAATTCTCGAAAATTAATATGTACTAGTGATTACATAAATTGCAGGGACAGATAATTTTATACATAAATCACGTGTCGTATTGAAACTTTCCCCCAAAAAAATTTTTATTAGCAAAAAAAAATTAAATATTTTTTTTTTTTGAGGAGCGTCCCTTAAATTTTAAGACTAGACCCATGGTCTAGAAGGAAGCATAAAATGCACTGAGCTCAGGGTGACAGGACTTGCAAAGAGACTCCATGATTAACGTAACAACCTTTTATTTAGTGTTTGATATTATGTGTGTACATCTCCCCTGCATGTTATACAGGTAAATGTCAAAATTTTATATGGCCACTTTCCAATTAACACTAACACTTATAGCGAATTCCACGAGTGATATATCAGCAATTAGTTGTTACATCAACTTGATGTACATGAACCTTATGTGCCCTTTCAAAAATTAATAATAATATTTATGATAAATTGTACAAGTGACATCTCAGCAATTAATATTTATGTGTATATCAAATCTCATGTGGCCTCTCAACAATCAACATTAACCTTTATAGTAAGTTTCACAAGTGACACATTAGCAATAAATAGTTACATTCATTTAAATCTCCATGTTGCCTTTTAACCATTAACAAACAACATGCATATTAAATTTTACAAGTAACATCTCAGCAATTAATAATCTTTTTTATATTAAATCTTTATGTGCCTTCTCAACAATTAATAAATAATATTCACAGTAAATTTTACAAGTGGCATACCAGCAATTAATAATTATATTCACATTAATCTTCATGTGCCTTCTCAACAATTAATAAATAATACATATATGGAGTAAATGTCATGAAATAATTTAACAGTGACAACCAAGTGCTCACCAAGGTTGCAAACATGAACAGCCCGACTGGAACCTTAAAACAAGAACTCTTAATAATAAATGTGACCAAATAAATAATCAAAAAACGTCAGTAAATGCCTGTTTCTTATATACAAATTTACTATTGTAGTTAAGCCCAATTCCAAATATGACCGACAGCACCCCGCATGCTTTAACTATGAAGATCTTGCACAAACGTGTACCGGAGGAATGAAAGCATTAGTGAAATCAATCATTAATTACCAAAAGTGGAAAATACGGATTGTCAGTGAAAGTCTCCAGCTTAAGAAAACTAAAAAGTTCGTAATAAGTAAGGATGATATATTAAAACATGAGCACAAGATACACAGGTTTGGCAGATCATGAAAGCGCATGTTATATTAGGGCAACCAGATGTTTAAGAAAAATCAGTGTTTAAAGATAAAAGAACAATCGGTCTGTAAATGCTTGCTGGCCCCGCAAAACAATTATCAACATTATTAATAAAGATTACATATTAAAGCACTAGAGTATAACTTGGTGCATCATGAAATGGGATGTTCAGTTCTGATCATCGGTTGTGCTAACTTCAAGTTAAAAAAAAAAAACGGAAATGTAATTTTGCTTTTATCACAGTAATTATTTATTCACAGCAAAACTTGTGTCGCGGAGGTCGAGTTTGAATAATTGAAATCTTTCACCTGGAGTTATGATGTTACCGGATGATGCTGATAAATGGTTGTTGCAGCTCCATGGTGTTCAGCTGTCTGCTACTTCAGAAGTTGAGAGGGTTAGTCTAGGTGTAATTCGGGATCCGTTGGTGTGTGTCCGACGGCGAAAGGAGAACCTGTCAGCATTGCTCGGTTGATAGTGAAAGGAGGAGTCATCACCATCAGATTGCTCCCAAAAACTCTTGGCTCGGGCGGGAACCCTAAAACACATGTTTTCTGTAGCACGCCGTCACAAAAAAAAAAAAATCAACTCCTTTTTGCTCGACCTTAACCCCGCACATACGCACCATTCAATCATGAGAACCTTATACTTGCAATTACAATGAAGCTACCTACACGTGCATTAATTAACAATTAAATTGTGTCACTGCAAAATATCATGATGTCTCTTATTTAAACAACAGCTGTTACAATTCCATAACATAATTTACTTTCATTTAAGACTTCGCCACGTGGCTTTAGTTACATGAATTTCTGTCAATGTATTGCTGGTTTTTGTTAAACATTTCTTCGCCACATTTGCTTTACAGAATATCAATTAACTATAAATAGTTTATGGATTTTATTTTTAACGTAGCATTGAACATATTACTTGAAAATTGCCACGTGGCTTGAAATCAAGAATCAACCAGCTCAGAATCACACACACATTTTTAATCCAACTTCATCCAAACAATAAATATACTTTAACACATTTCCCCTTTATTAAGTGACAACTAAATAACTAAAGAAGCTTACCAGAGGCACTTTATGATTCTATTCGCCCATGCTAGAAGATGAACACATTATAAAGAACGATCTATTCCGCCGCCGGACCAGTGGTTGTCACGATGCCTGAATTCGGACTGCCAACAGGTCCGAGCTTCGATGCACCGCGGCCAGCGCTGAACAGCTAACCAGCGTGTTTTGGCGTTCGGCAACAGATACCGTACAACTGCAACATACAGATAGCGTACAACTGCTATTCACAGTTCACAGTGGCCGCGCGGCGGAATTCCACAGGCCAGTAGCAGACGACGCCAGCCCGCGCGAAATATGGACGGGTTAAAAACAATTAGCGTACGCCGTGGAATTCTACTTTAATTCCCACGGCACAGTATAGTACAGGTGCGCTATCTATACGAGATCTTATCACATTCGTTGTCGCACACTCCACATGATCGTTTACCGAACATTATTTCCTGGCGTAACCAACATCCATCAGTATTGCGATCAGTTAAGCACTTCTTTAACTTGCGTTTGTAAGTGTAAGATAAACTGCACGTGTAAAATACTGTATATTTGTAACGGTATATTTGTACCCTGTTATCGTGTGCACAAGTACAGTAAAATCCGCAGTGGCACTTGACAGTACTAGGTCATTCGGTTTAATCAAGTGTTATTCGGTTTAGGTTCGGTTAAACACACATCATTTCCAAAACTGATGCTGTGTTCAGATTTTGGTTGAAATTCTTTTTAATTTTATACGTCCATTAATATCTGCGGTTATGTCAAAATTTTAAAAATATGAGCCCTGGCATCTAAAAATTTTAAAATGTTTAAAAATGAACACTAAATTTTTATTTTAGTTAAAATTTCCTTTAATTTGATACCCCACTTGACTTTTGCGATTTTTTAAATAATTTTAACCCCTCGCATTTTTGCCTCCTGCCTCCTATTTTTGGAGCATCAATATCAAAAGCAATAGGATAAAAAAAGGATAAAAATGTGGACACACATGCCAAGTTTTACGAAAACCGGTTAATACGTTCAGAAGTTATCGTGGCTGACAAAGAATGACTGACAGATGGATAGACGTAATAATAGACAGAAAAATGTCAAACTGTAGAATTAAAACTAAGTTAAAACTAGCTTCTCGTTCAGTAATTATTAAGTACAGCATATGGGAACAGAGTTTCGAATAAATTTTAGAAATAACGAAAGTGGTAGGCCTAGTAGCCTACTTTACTTTAAACATTTACGTAATAAGAATAAGTAGTTCAAGAATAATAGTCACACATAGAAATCACTTAAAGAATATATATGTCGATTTGAAGGTTTACAAATGAACACAAAATAAAAAAAAAATTAACACCAGACTAGAAAGTTGCAAACATTGAAGTACTACTAATAGTCTTGTAAACGTAAATACAAATTCTTATACCCCGCCAGAGCTTCTTCAATTTTGCATTTAAAAATTACACTCCGTTCCACGAAAGGACCGACGTCCACAAAAAATTTACAAAAGTTTCAAAAAAATTTAATTCAGGCAAAAATTTAATGTTTAAAGTCGAGTAAATTGCATCCACCTCAGAAACGATACGAAACAGCAAGTCACCGTCTGTCCGTACGAAACGGCATAGGTAGGCCTCTACAAACCACGATTAGAAAATTTCGCCCACCAATTCTATTGGTGTAACGAATATCCATTAGCTAAGATATTAGTAAGACTGTAGTTGTAGGGAAGAGGTGTAAATGTTTATTGGATATCCGCTGTTAATCTCGTCAGATTATACATTATCAAACGCATTGAAATATAATTATGTAAATTATATACTAGTGAGATAAGAAGTGATATCTATTTTTGCAGTTAATGGAAAGATTACAGAATACAGAATAAAATGCATTCAACACATAGATATGATGGAAGAAAGTAGAATACCGAAGATAGCAAAAGATTACAACCCTATATGCAGAATAAAAGTTGGTAGGCCTAAGAAATGGTGGACTGTGGAATAGGAACAGGCCGCTAAAGCTTAAAGCCGTTAAGAAGATGATGGTGATATAGGGCCTACTAGTTACATAATTTTATACCCTATTACAATAATAGTCCGGTAACAGATAACACGGATACGTCAAATCTCTGCAGTAGTAGACGTATACACATACACATACACATACACCCACACCTTAATAGTATTAATTAGAGTGCGCTTCAGTTTTGCGCAATGGACTGTTTCTTGCTTTAATGTAAAAGTAAGTCTGATAGTCAAAATAAAATTCTTAAACCTCGGGAAATTTCTGTGCCACCGGTGAGCGATATTATATAATATGTACTACACACACACACACACACACACACACACACACACACACACACACACTAGCCTACAAAGCATCCCTTGCTAAGTATCATTCACTCAAACGACCGTTCCGAATTACGTAGTTGAGATCAGACAGATGACGGCACTGAACCGAATCAAACGATCCATAATACCCTTTCTACAAGTCACCACACATAAACAAAATTATTGTTATTATCATTCAAGCGCGCACACGCGCACGTATGCACAGAGTTCTATTATAGTATTTAGCTACGTTTCAGCTAATTGTGAGTTGTACAATGCAGCTACTAACCACTGTGGTATACAATTTGATAGTCCAATGAACAAACAGAGGCGTAACAAAATTATTTTTTTGTATCCTCGCCATAAAAAACTAAAAACTATAAAATGAACGTTAAAAGCTAAAAGCTAAGTTCAAAATTTAGTGATATCTTTATTCAGTCTTTATTTAATAATATTAATAGCCTTCTGATAAGTATCTTGCAGAAATATTGTTACGACGACGGTCTCACCTATTTGAACAGTGGAAAGAAAATAATTGAACATCAGAGGAATCGTTAATTACAACTTTAATTACAACTCCAGTAACACAAAATAAACAAGTCTTCAGTTTTAAGAATGTCTAACACACACTACTTGTAACTGATACTGAATAAATATTATTTATTTAACAGTGTAACACTAAACAGAATTGTCGCTAGTTACAGATGTCCTCACACAATCGTTCACAAGTACCATTTTGCACTAAACTGCACAATTCAACACTTTTCACTCTGTTTTGCAATCTCAGACTCACTCGCTTCTTGCGAAACGCGCCATAATACTTCGCCCGTGTGGTATTTACTACTGTAAATTTTACAGTGCTGAATGCCGGTAGAACAGACTATCAACATTGCGAAATCCTGCCGCTCACATAAAGCGTGTAGTGGTCACGTGCTACGCAGTGCACGTTATTTATATTTTCAGCGTGGCAATATATAATTTAAATTATATAAATAGAAACGTTTGCACTTCTGTGCACTTTAAGAATTTAAATAACCTATGAGGTTATTATATCTCGAGCTAGTGCTACCTAGTATTCGTGTTTGTTACTAGATCAGTTCATTCTTTTATCACATCTACTAACTGAATGTATGTAGAAACACGAAATATGAATAAAAATACATATAAAATGAACCGAGCGATATTTTGATTATAAAAAATTATAAAATTGTACTGAAACGTTCTCTCACAATTAATAAAAATATCATAACAAAATCTAAAATTATTGAGTCAGTCTCCTACAAAGTAGAAGTAAGATAAATGATAATGAATTACATAACAGCAGACTTGTCAATACGGCAAAGAGTATACTTGTACTGGGTTCACAAGCTGAGCGATCTCCGACAAATTCTGTTACGTTTTGTTTGTTGAAAATTAATTATACAGAAATACGAAGTAAATTTATAATTAAATAAATTATTTGTTCCGGTCTGAAAAATTAATTAAAATTTGATTGGCTATGCTACGCTACAGGCGTTCTGCGTTATCCTTAAGTTAGACTGTGTTTCGCCTAAGTTTGAAACGTCAGTCTGATAAAGTAATGGTCGAAAGGGGGGGAGGGCAAAATATTTGCACCTGAGGGGACTTTGAATTTCTTTTGGCGGGACTGCAAAGCAGTGGTCGTATATTAAACAACGAATGTCTATGGATGTCTTGCTAAACATATTGTGATATATATCCTGTAAATTCAAACATACATGACGTATAAATGTTTAGTAATATTATATTACGACAATAAAGGTTTTTTTATTAAAATATGAGATAAACGCATCCCATAAACGTTTGATAGAACGCATTTTTAAAAGTATGCTCTTGAAGCGATAATTTGTACAAACGTCTACACATTAAGTCTATATCTTATTACTATATTCACTTCAGCAAGAGAAAACAGTATATGAGCTTGTGACAACAAATTACGTGTGGATTCAAGGCAAGTCTGCATTAAATAATATGTATAAAATTTTAAAATTAGGCTACATTCACTTTTGTCGAAAAATCTCTTTTGGATGAACTTTCAAAATGTCTCTATTCAAAATACTGACAGCATTTATTAATCGCATTTTTTATTACACAGTACATCACTAACAACAAAGGAAATCTTTCATGGGTCAGAAATAAAACACAGATTTCAGACAGAGGTTTGTTGTAAGGAGTGCCGAGTACAAAACAAAGCTATGGCAAAATGTGTAGGGTATAATGCAGTTTGACTCGAGTGAAGACAGTAGAGTTTGAATGTAAAAGTAATAGGCTTAGCGGCAACAATAACAGAGCTCACAGGAATGTATCAGAAGCATCGTATAGTTGTCAACCGGCTTATTGTATACAATGCATTAGAACTCATATTCAGCCTTCAACCCCTAAGTGTGACTCCGCCATATTATATACACCCACCATCAGTAAATAATCTATCTTCCATCGAAATTGCGATGTGGTAATTTTCTGTATTCGAAAACACTTTCTTGTTGCTTATGCAGAACACTGTATGTACAGAACTTCTTATTAATCCCTTCTACTCTTCCTAATTTTAACTACCTGATATAGTTCAAGTTTCACCTGCATATTAATATACATAATACTTTAATTTTCATGGTACCATTTTTATTTCTATAATTTTTAATGAAGGAAAATTAAGGGATTAAAGTAAATATTGCGGGAATAAACTGATTGGAATAACGAGGAAGAGAGGAAAATGTTTAACATTATAATGAAACTTGAAAGAATTGTATAATTTAAATGTTTGAGAACATAATAAATAATTATAGTAGATATACAAAAGAAATAAGAATACTAGTAATGCCAAAAGTAAATTTTACAGAGAAATGAAAATTGTTTACTTTTACTGGAAGCCTGATTCTTTTATTGAAAAAAAAAAGAATACTGACGAACAAGGCACTGAATGGAACAGACGCATTGACCGTTTTAGTAGTGTGTACGAATACACAAGTTTCATACACATTTTTACGTATGTATACACATGACTCAAAATCAATTTATATATATTGTAACCTTACATAATCAGTACATCATACTAAATGAACAAAATGTCCAATATTCTTTAAGAAACAGTAAAATATCTGATATTATTATTATTAATGATAAACAAATTCTGTAGATATCCCATTCCACAGGACAGAAAATGTATTATACAAAGGTATCATGCTATAAAACCTTTGTCTTAGATTATTAGTAAACTAAAAAATAAAAACTCTAGTAGTGAATAAACCGTGTAATAAGTGGTGCTACAAAAATACAGTGTACACCAAGTGCGACCTAATAATAAAATGTGGTGTTATTATAGTTAATGAAGTTAAAGTGAAACAAAATCATAATAAATAGAACTGTAGTAAAGCATAGCCTATTTATAAAAAACTTAAAAGATTAGCAAAATATGATTAGTGATATTAAAGAGACATCAGTCACAAGTTGTGATAAGGATGCAGGAATCTTGTAACAGATAATAAGTAGTTAGTAGTAAGTTATTACTGTTTTATTGTTGTTAAGCCACAAAGGCAATATTTCAGTGTATAAGTAGAATATTATTATGTTTATTGTTCTGAAAGATCCAGGGTTAGAGAAGGAATTAATGACTGTTAATTGGAATAAATTATAAAGAGATAGTGAAAAATAAAATAGAGCCTAGATCAGTAAAAATTTACATATATAAAAGTCAGAAATGAACTAATTAAACCAATCTTGTAAACCGAAAATATAAAAGAAAACTAAATTTTAATAAAAAACACTTTCAGGTGATGACAGAAGGGTATATTGAATAAGTTTATGTAATTGTTATGAGAAAATAATGTTAATAGAAAATAGTTCCTAAAAAACAAGAATCTTGTTAATAAAAAGACTATGGATTATCACCACTAAATTATAACAAATAAGTATTTAAGCATATGTAATAGTATGAAGAAAAACACTATGTAAATTAAATTTAATTAGAGTTAACCTTTATAAAGGAGTATTTTTTTTTAAAGGTACAAGAACTAATAATATCTAAAGACTAGCCTAATTACTAAAACTGTACCTTGGTTAGCCAATAAAAACTCATCAATTTCTTGGTTACTAACGGTAACGAAGGTAACAAGATGAGGTTGATTGTTAATTTATTTTCAAGAAAGTAGATGACACTAAAATAATGTCCAAAAAATTTCAAAATTTTAACTAAATTTCAAACCGTACGCAATTCAAAACTGAAGAAAAAGAATCAGCATAAAAAACCATATCTGGGACATCACATGAAACATATTAATTGATGCGAGAATATACAAAAAAATTAAATAAAAATTTGTCCAGCCACAAGATAGATTGAAAATTTCTCATGGGTGAGAAATTCCTATCTTCTTAAACTAAAAAACTACTCATCACCACCAAGTAACGAACACTGGAACATTAGAAACCAGTATAAAATAATTAAATCTATAAGAAATCTTAGTGAGAACATTTCAAACTCTATTTATTTAATTAAAAACAGTAAAAATATAATCTCATTAGAACATTCACAGCGACCATGTTTGTTGGACCGTCAGCTGTATGAATTCATGTAATCTGCGCTCTGGCGTCTAAAAAACGAACTCTTTGGCCTAGTCTTTAAGAATAAAATATTTTTCTTATTAAGTATGATACCCTTGTCAAAGCATTTCTGACTTTCTTACAGCTCAAAGAATCCCAAAAAACCTGAGATAAATAATTTATTAATTTTGTTTATAACTACAATTGAATATATCTGTCGTATGATAGAAATACATATATCGAAAGTTGTTATAATTTCGATAATAGTTTACTTGAAAATCGATGAACTGAATTTAATGGTTTCAAAAATATAAACCAATATCAGATAATAAATACCTTTTTGAGGGAATTGACTTTGTGTTATTCTTTGTAGATAGCGAATTTGTTACAGGAAACTGGTAAATAGCAGAGAAGAGTGGGAAAACTACAGCAGTCATCATAGCGTACGAGGTATAAATGGCGAACATAACCTTTAGCGTGCTGTCGCCTTGAAAACAGCTGTTGCAAATTACGCTTAATACAACGATAACACAGTACACAAGAGAGGAACTTATTCTCTCTCGCTCACCCTCTCTCTCTCTCTCTCTCTATCTCTCTCTATCAGCTGAACTGTAATACCTGCGGAGAATCAACCGCAAAGGATCCCGATAGTAAAAAAATAATTTCATTAAACAAACAGATTGTTTATTTAACGGAAGAAACTATTCCCACAAAACAAATACGACATAATCCGGTTAAGATAAATCAACGAAGAGAAGGTTTGATTACCACAACGTTACAAATGGCTTCCATCGCGGGGCTTAATTAGGCGAGAGTTTCGAAGAGTATCAAATAGACGCAACCCACACACGTCGAAAGATTTTTTTATTACAATATAATAAATACGTAATATGCACTAACAGTCTGACTAAACAGTAATATCTCGTTAACTAAGACAGCCGGCTTTACAAAGCTTCTGCTACACTCAGGTCTGCTATGCTATCTTCTTCCCGATAGACTTTACTCTGCATCAGTGTTAGCAAATACTATAACGGAAAATGAATTGTTCATTGAACACTGTTGTATTTGACTACATTTTCTTTAAAAACTTACTGTTCCAAGTATGGCACACCAATTTATTTTCTAATACAAATTTAGTGTGATAAACTTTGAAAACGTTTGAGAAATCTTAAATAAATAATTTGTACACTTAATACTAGTTACGAGAAAGAGTAAGACAGCTATGTTTCCCTTTTCAAGAACTTCAGGGGGTATGTTATCGTATAGGACCCAAGTTAATCCTAACAGGGGAGAGGGAAAAAACTATATCCTTCACCATAATTATAATACCTAACAGATTATTAAACAGCTAGCAATTAATAAAGAAAATGTTCTTGTACATCAAGAAAATTCAACCTGACATAACGCTACAATATTTTCCCTAGCAACATTGCTATTGTGTGTGTGTGCGTGTGTGTGTGTGTGTGTGTGCGCGCGCGCGTGTGTGTGTGTGTGAGATAGTTTATATTTTATTTATCCCAGTTCACAAACAACGCCTATCACACATATTGTCCAATTACCCACACAATGTACCCCAGGGTTCCCGACCCGACACCGGACCAACAACCAAGACCAAGATCATGTGCCAGAAGACAACAAAGACAAAGACAAAGCAAGAACACAAAGAAACAGATAAACACTTAACAACACCCCAAGACACAATCAGGAACCACCAAGCTGTGCTCACCCCCCCCCCCCCAGGTGTCCCGGCCCGGCAACCGCACCCAAAGACCAAGATTTACAACAATAGTGAACACATCACAACTGACAGAACAAGTCCAACTAAGATTTTGAGGTCACCTCATCGATTTCATAATTTCGGTTCATAGGTGGCCAGGCCTACGTCCAACCACGCTCTGCTACCATTTGTGAGCCGCTCATCACCAATGACGTCACAACACAATTTTCAACTTTCCAAATTTAACACATTTTTCAAGTTTGACATCCTAAAAAAAAAATATAAAAAAAATCTACAACTTACCTAGATGACCGGCTCACTTGTTCACTTGAACTAGGAGGGGCCTCCTAGTGGAAGAATGGCCAAATGCTGGGTACCCATGAGGGAATTGGACGAATGAGGTGACCTCAATTTTAAAATTCCGCAATTAACAAATTTATTGATTCTATAAATTTTGTTTCTATTCTATTAAAAATATATAAAATATGTAACATATTTAAAATATACCACATGGTATACAAATAACCGTGACATGCAACAAGCCTCGGCAGTATTTTTTTTTAACCTTCACCAAATAGAATTTCCCTATTTGGAACTAACTATATTAACATTAATAAATACAAAGAGTAAATCCAGAGGTTTCCGAAATATAATACATTTAATAACCATAAGTCTTTTTTTTTTCTTTTTAGTCCCCTTCTGTTTGTACTATAAACAATTTTAATAATATAGACAATTTTTATAAATCATTTTACGAACAATTTTACCCTACAACAATTATTACAGCCACAAAAATTTAAACAATTATATTACCCAACAACATGCGCCCTCTGAAATCTCAATCAAGCTAGGAAGGAGAATCATATAATTAGTAAAGTATAATGTAACATAAGGTAGGTAATTATATACTCTGTGTGGAATTCACAAGTGCGTGTGTGCTCACTTTTCCTTAAACTTGTGTAGCACCATGGCTTACTGATTTCAGAGTGCACCATTATTAAAAAAAACTATAAAATAATCAGGTATATATCTCTCAAAATGTAAAAATGTTTTGTGCATAAAATTATGAGTATATACATATACAAACGAATTTTCACAGTGACTGTACATTGATAGAGAATTAAAATAAATATGAGTATATACATCTACAAAAGAATTTTAACAGTGACTGTACATTGATAGAGAATTACAATAAATAAAAAAAATCCCAAAGTGGAAATTTCATCTTGTACAAAAGTTCAGTCATTTCTATTAACATGCGGAATACTTCTGAATTACAGTTCTAGTACATAGCAATGTATTATTACAATTGTAGGTGATCTGCAGCTCTTTTCATAATCAGATTTATACGTTCCAATAAAAGGCAGACACAATATAAGTTCAACACAGATTATAGAAAAAAATGTATACTGGACATTACATGCTTTCACAATTCAAACACAAGACATTTATATGAACAACACTGAATCATACTGAGAGAGATTAAAGAACTCGGCTAGATTTTACTTCACTAGGCCCATGATCACACCGGCCAATTCCTAACACATTTTCTTAAGTTTTTTTTGTTTTTTTTTTTTTTGGTAATAAAAGTTTTGCACATAAGGAATTACTGTCACTACTAGCAACAAGAGAACTGACATCCACATTTAACAGAAATATCAGAAGCTAGTCAAGTTCAACAGACTTTTCTTTTATTAAAAAACTTGCATTCAGAAAAGAATTTGCAAAGACTGCAGTAACCTGAATATTGCAGGTATTGAGTGAAGTAAAAAAAACACATCCAGAATTAAAACCACTGTTTCTCTTTTCTTTTTTTTTTGTTAAGAACTAACCAGGCCCACACTTGACCCGAAAGACACGTAGTGCAAAAGCACCTCCTAGGAAAAATTTAATAATTTTCATATTTGCATACCTGTTCAATTTTGCAAAGTGTCAATTGCAATCGAGTTCCTCAATTTACTCACACATAACATCTTGATCTCTTCACACGGTCACAGTTGCCAGGCCGAGAGACCCGTTGGCACACTTTTTCTTAGCCTTCCATAATTAAATACAAAACCCCGGCATTAAAAAAAAAACAACAATACTTTTCCAACCGCTGACATATAAGACCGCTCGTGGCCTCAACAGCTGACCTCGACAAAAACAGCTGGCATGCCTCCACACAGCTGATCAAAACCAACACGAGTCTACCGCAGGATCACTCTACTCCACGACAAACACCGCTCCAAGCAGCGGGAACGAAAGGTCAAGTTGTCTAACGTCTCACATAGATAGCGTCAGCGTACACGATCCAACGAAAGCATCTATGCCGAAATTCGATTATGACAAATTCGTGAGTTGCCGTAACACTGTCATAGTTACGGCACAATAGTATGAAGAAAAACACTATGTAAATTAAATTTAATTAGAGTTAACCTTTATAAAGGAGTATTTTTTTTTAAAGGTGCAAGAACTAATAATATCTAAAGACTAGCCTAATTACTAAAACTGTACCTTGGTTAGCCAATAAAAACTCATCAATTTCTTGGTTACTAACGGTAACGAAGGTAACAAGATGAGGTTGATTGTTAATTTATTTTCAAGAAAGTAGATGACACTAAAATAATGTCCAAAAAATTTCAAAATTTTAACTAAATTTCAAACCGTACGCAATTCAAAACTGAAGAAAAAGAATCAGCATAAAAAACCATATCTGGGACATCACATGAAACATATTAATTGATGCGAGAATATACAAAAAAATTAAATAAAAATTTGTCCAGCCACAAGATAGATTGAAAATTTCTCATGGGTGAGAAATTCCTATCTTCTTAAACTAAAAAACTACTCATCACCACCAAGTAACGAACACTGGAACACTAGAAACCAGTATAAAATAATTAAATCTATAAGAAAACTTAGTGAGAACATTTCAAACTCTATTTATTTAATTAAAAACAGTAAAAATATAATCTCATTAGAACATTCACAGCGACCATGTTTGTTGGACCGTCAGCTGTATGAATTCATGTAATCTGCGCTCTGGCGTTTAAAAAACGAACTCTTTGACCTAGTCTTTAAGAATAAAATATTTTTCTTATTAAGTATGATACCCTTGTCAAAGCATTTCTGACTTTCTTACAGCTCAAAGAATCCCAAAAAACCTGAGATAAATAATTTATTAATTTTGTTTATAACTACAATTGAATATATCTGTCGTATGATAGAAATACATATATCGAAAGTTGTTATAATTTCGATAATAGTTTACTTGAAAATCGATGAACTGAATTTAATGGTTTCAAAAATATAAACCAATATCAGATAATAAATACCTTTTTGAGGGAATTGACTTTGTGTTATTCTTTGTATATAGCGAATTTGTTACAGGAAACTGGTAAATAGCAGAGAAGAGTGGGAAAACTACAGCAGTCATCATAGCGTACGAGGTATAAATGGCGAACATAACCTTTAGCGTGTTGTCGCCTTGAAAACAGCTGTTGCAAATTACGCTTAATACAACGATAACACAGTACACAAGAGAGGAACTTATTCTCTCTCGCTCACCCTCTCTCTCTCTCTCTCTCTCTCTCTCTCTCTCTCTCTCTCTCTCTCTCTCTCTCTCTCTCTCTCTCTCTCTCTCTATCAGCTGAACTGTAATACCTGCGGAGAATCAACCGCAAAGGATCCCGATAGTAAAAAAATAATTTCATTAAACAAACAGATTGTTTATTTAACGGAAGAAACTATTCCCACAAAACAAATACGACATAATCCGGTTAAGATAAATCAACGAAGAGAAGGTTTGATTACCACAACGTTACAAATGGCTTCCATCGCGGGGCTTAATTAGGCGAGAGTTTCGAAGAGTATCAAATAGACGCAACCCACACACGTCGAAAGATTTTTTTATTACAATATAATAAATACGTAAATAATAAATACGTAATATGCACTAACAGTCTGATTAAACAGTAAATATCTCGTTAACTAAGACAGCCGGCTTTACAAAGCTTCTGCTACACTCAGGTCTGCTATGCTATCTTCTTCCCGATAGACTTTACTCTGCATCAGTGTTAGCAAATACTATAACGGAAAATGAATTGTTCATTGAACACTGTTGTATTTGACTACATTTTCTTTAAAAACTTACTGTTCCAAGTATGGCACACCAATTTATTTTCTAATACAAATTTAGTGTGATAAACTTTGAAAACGTTTGAGAAATCTTAAATAAATAATTTGTACACTTAATACTAGTTACGAGAAAGCGTAAGACAGCTATGTTTCCCTTTTCAAGAACTTCAGGCGGTATGTTATAGTACATTTTTACAATAATTTATAATGCATTTTTTATTAAATAAAACTATAAGAAGGAATATATTAAAACTCTGACTATGGATTCTAATACACTCTGAACGTATCTTCTACAAACTGTGGTAGTATGATATTTAATACTCACATTTATTCACCGAAGAAAACCTCGTGTTTAACTGTGGTTGTGAACAATGCAGCTGAAAACAATGCACAAACTAGAGCTCTGCTAGTTTGAATATTTCACGGATCACATGTGTTACTTTATGCCACACGGGTTAAGTATTTTGGCAAGGTTCACAAGCAGATGATACTTTATGTTCACTACAAGCTGGACGCACTTGATTTTCTATTTTATGTGTGTATTTAATATTTTGCGTATGAATCATCGGCTAGGTTAATATAATAACAATGTTACATTTGTTATTAGTATATTTTATATTTTCTTTTCTACTCGTCTTGAGTAATTACAATATTAACTGCTGTTTTAATTAGATCATTCATGTGACATGTTATGTCATATACATTTTTGTTTTACTGTGGCACGTAAAAACCTCAAAGTTACTAATATTCTCGAATTTTCAAAGTTGCGTAATTCTTACTGTATGAAGTAGATACAAGAATATAAACCATCATTCAAACATACTTCACAATCGAATTGTGCAGTACCGTCTTATTAACCTGTTTTAGCAAGTATTTGGAAAGAATACTGGCATAAAGAAGGTATTTTCATCTGTTTTTGCAACTAGTTATATTCAGTCAATCTGTACTTGTCTATCTAAAGACAGTCTTAAGTCAGTTTTAACCTAAACTTTAATTAAGAGTTCGTCTTATGGTGTCACATCTCTTTCACCTAATAATTAATTTTCTAATAACACCTGTGCTATGATTTAGCATTAATTTAACTGGTTTAAGCGTGAAACCCTCTTAAAGGTTCTTAGTGGTCGATTGTCCAGAAGCTGTGAAGCCTAGGATCTATGTTGTTTAAATGGTCATGCAGTCATTGTCCGTTTTAGCGCCAAAGAAGCAAGTTGTTAATTGCTTCATCTTCGGCAGCCATCTTGAGATCTTAGTGGAGGTCAACATTCCGGATGTGCCGGGAGTGCTTTGACAATTTCTTGAATCATTTTGTTTTGATATCTTTAAATCACAAATATTTGATCATATTTTATTGTCACGGTCATATTCTCTTCCTTCGTGTAACATATCATTTCATAGGAAACGCATTTTACTTCGGCTTCGAGGTTACTGACGGTTACTGACGGGCATTTAGGCAAAAGTTAGAGAATAATTTAGAGAAATAGCAAAAGTCATTACTGAATAGTATCTTACAACCGTCCGTTTGCTGTAAAACTGTGTTGAGTTTGCACATCGGTTTTTAACATATATCATTGTTACTTACTAGAAGCTGATTCTTATCACTCTCACTCTCTCATGATAAAATTTGATCGTTACATTCAGTCCCACAGTACACTGAAAATAAAAATAATTTAGAGAGCGTACTTTCTATTCATTCTTTTGGAGTGAAGAATCGATTTGGTGAGTAAGATTAGTCATCACGATTACTAGCAAAACGTTAGCGCCGACAAAGAATGCTCTAAAAAATGCAGATCAGTATGAGGTTATCAAAGTGGATGTATTTTGTTATATCTGCCTTAGTAGTTTAACTCTTACATAATATTTTGGTTATGAATTTTTATGTCAGTTTATTGACTTCAATGCTACTGCGTGACTCGTCACATTTGCACGTTATTACAAGCAATAACAATGTAAATTAAAATTGCGTATTCTGATCTTGCTACAAAGTGTGGTATTCGCCAGGTACTGATTTAACGCCTTCATATGCTGTACAGTCAGCCTACACAATTTAATCGTGATGGTACAGAGAGTTAAACGGAGGGTGTGACATTATGTCCTACGCTTCTGTTTATTCTTTTACACTTTTACGTTAATTCTTTTATACTTAATAGTTTCGTATTTTTAACTTTCTCATGACCTAATTCTTTCCCCGTCCACTAAACATCACCTTCCTTCCTTTAAGCAATTAAAGTGCTCTTATTATGGGTAGGCAAACTGATGTGCATTTTAAGGGTCATTTCTGTGGTGTACTATCTGCTAGACCAAAGGAACTCTTAGATAGACACGTCTGATGACCACTAACACTATCACCACCAATAGTCACAGTGCTATTTTATAAGTATCCTAGTTATATTCCGTCAAATTATATTTGTCTATCTAAAGACAGTCTTATGTCAGTTTTAACCTAAACTTAAATTAAGAGTTCGTCTTATGGTGTCACATATCATTTGTGTTCTTTTACGGCACGCGCACACACGAGCAAATGCATGCGCGCGCACACATGCACACCTACAATATACATTTCTCAAGCCCTGAATTAATGCTTTCTGCCACACTGACCCTAAACTAAAGAGTTTAAAATTATATTTAATAAGATTTATTTGATACTATTACGAGTGGCACAACGAAGCTATGTGTCCATTAGTCTGTATTAGGATATTGTTTATTGTGTATATTAGGGTACAGTGTGTCGATATCAATTAGTGAATATTAAGTTTGCGCTTAGCATAACGGAAAAATAGAAAGATGGGATGAACGTAAAAAGGTTGCTACAGAACAGAATACAAACTTTATTGGGCAAAATATATGGAACGATACATGAAGGTACATAACAATTAAAAATTCTCGTATGTCAAAACCGACCTTAAAACATTGTCGCTTTTCCTTGTCTTTGTGATTCTTTGTTAACATTTAACTCACTTCTATCAATTCTTATTATTTTATAATCCATAATATTTTAGTTTGCAAAATGTTATCTCCATTAAAATGATCAATTTATAATCCTTCCTAAGCTTTAAGAACTTTCTCCTAATCGGGGAAAATTCAGATGAGGCTATAAAAGCAACAGAGTTGTAAAAAAAAAATGAGACACGCTATTAGACTAAAACAATTTATTTAGCTAACGTATTTTGTTTATTTAAAAGATAAATTACAATGTTTAGTTTACTACTAAATTGTTAATTTTAGAACAATTTGTATAAAACGAAACGAGGACCCAAGCAAGCAATTTATAATCCTTCTTAATGTTTAAGATTTAACTACTCAGGAAAAATTCACAAAACACTATAGAAACAACAGAAGAGGTACAAAATACATTATTGCAAGAATAAAACAATTTGAATTTGCTAACATTTTTTAATTATTTAAAATACCGGTATACAATACAGTATTTAATTTATTAGTAATTTTACTACAACTTTAGAAGATTTAGCTAAAGTGAAACGAGAATCCCCAGAATTCTAGGAGTTCTGGCGCAAATTGCTAATAATTACAAAAATGTTAATAATTACAAAGTTATGATTCTAAACATGTAAAACAAGTTTTTGTCATTTGAAGCCGGCCTTCCTTGATGTCTGAAAACGAAAGAGGTTTTGGGCAATCAAGAAGTGTGAACGATCATTCGTAATTAATCTGTTGGGCAACTTGTGTGATTGTGTATGCGCACGCCCATGTCTGTATTGATAGAGACAGAAAGGCGAGCACATAGAATGTATAACAACTAAGTATAGGAAACGATAGACGAATGTGGGAATGTGTAACTTATAACTCCGTACAAATAATGTACAAGAAATTTTATGTTACATTAGAAAACAGAAAGAAAAAACAAAATCAGCAATACGATGCAGTTTTAAAAAGGAATATCGAAGAAATTGAGGAAAAACTAAATTTGTACTAAAATTAATTTACAAAACAATTCCTATAATACTTAGTTCGCTTGTTATGTGTTTATCTATCAGAGTTTATAAGACACGGTTTCTTGTGTTCGTCTGATTAACAGTGTGTTGACTGTTATAAAACGCAAAGCAACACGAGTATATAATTTGTTGTATACGGCAGTGTTGTCTTGGTGTACATAAAATGTATACAACGGTAGACACTACCAGTTGTTTTATTTTAATATTATAGATGTTCTATATAACCTTTCTTAGTGTTTACCGTAATTAAATCAGTTATCCAAGTCGAATTAAAAAGTTTGGCTTAGAATGAGTTCCATCTGTATTTTTAATAAAGCGAAGTAAACAGTGACATCATTAATAAACATGAACGCAAGAGGAGCGCCTTCCCCTTAACGAGAAACAGTTTCTGCAAACCTACACTACACGGGTTCTGTTGAGTGTGAAGTTATGGATAACGCACATACTTACTGTCATCTATTTTCTCTCCTGCATGGTAGGTTGTGGTTCATCAGACGAATAACTTTGCATAGCAAGTTGTTGCAAATGCTATTAACTGTTCTCAAGGAAACGTGATTTTACAGAACTGTCAGTCACTAGCCTTATTGACAAAGTTTTAAAATTAAGACAACACCCACAATGAGATATAAGTCTTCAGGATTTCATATACGCAAACAAAACGAACAGTTGTGTGCAACGAATATAAACACAGATTCTGTGTATCTACGGCACGCACACACACACACACACACACACACACACTCTCGAGCATAGATATTTTGAAACGTACTTTTTGAATACATGTTGAAACGATTTTTAAATTTATTTGGCTTATGTTTGTTATGAACAATTTCCATTTGTGTTCTCAAACTTTTACTACTGTTAAGAAAAATTTACAGGCATTGCACAATTGCAATGCACAGAGAAGGGCATTGAAAATGCTTCAATAAATCTAAAAAATATATATATTTATGTTCATTCACCAATCAATAAATTCATTCTTCATTCACCAATCAATGAATTCATTCTTCACTTACCAATGTACAGATTATAAGTTAAATGTAGTCTCATTCATTAGCGAAGTTTTATATGTGTACTACGTTATTGACAACAAAGAAGTAGTTTCTATGGAAACTCATCGGTTCCCATTTTCGATCACGCACCAGCGGTCGTTTTTCAAATGTGCGACACGTCCTTATAAACATTTTCAATGTTAAAATATATTGTAAAACTAGAATTTTGTAGTTCTTATTGTACATACCATTTCTCATTTACTCATTTTGTCAGACTTTTGTTTAGCAATAGTAATTTAATTTTTTTTAAATTTGGTTTCTTAAATATATAAAAATTTCAAATTTCCAAGTTTTTGAGCGCAGTTCAACTGATTTAATAACTATTAGATTAAACTTTTATTATGAATATATTTCTTTAGTAAAATTAATAAAATATAAATATATAATTTTACGGACTTAAATACGATTTAGATTTAAATTGTTGAATAATTAATGCGAGTACTCAGTTTCTACTCGAACATTTTCCATTTGTCTGTCTGTCTATCTATCTGTTTGGGGTATGGCTCACAATACAGTTTGAACGCATCAACCGATTTTAGTAAAACTTGAAATGCATGTTCGTACTTTTACTCTATTGTTTTTGCGATTGATTAATCAAAAATAGCGGGAGGGAGGCAAAAAAGTAGAGAAGAGCTATCTTAAAGCTTTTGAGATGTGGCGCTGGAGAAGGAAAAGGAGAAACAATTCGGTTTGTCACCTGCTACGCCGTACAAACTGTTCCACCACTCTGATCAAGGGAATGATCGAGGAGCGTAGTGGGAGGGGAAGGCCCGGGCAGGAGTACAAGATGAGGCAAAAGAAGAAAGAATGTATGTTGTGATCAAGAGACTGTCTAGAGAAAGGAAGAAATTGCAAGTCCACCAGCCACTGAGCTGTGGAGAAGAAAGAGAAAAGCCAGGCAAAAATGTGAGGGGATTCAAAACTGTGAGGAAATTGCAAAAATCCACTGGGGTAGCAAATTAAAAGTAATTTTAACCAAAATATAAATTTGGTTTAATTTTTGAAAATGTCAATATTTTGAAGCGCTTCATATGGTGTATCAAATTAAAGAAGGTCTTAAATACAATCTGAATGTAGTTTATATTTTTTTAAATTTAAATATTTTGGGACGTCAGGCTCCAAAAAGAAGGGCAAAAGTAAAATAAAATCGCAAATTCCATATGAGATTTCAAATGAATGACAATTTTAGCCGAAATCTCAATATAGTGTACATAGTTTAGAAAACGTTTAAATTTTTTGACATCGGAGCCTAAAATGTGATAAAAAATTTGGAAAATTGTAAAATTATATCCGGGTATCAGACTAAAGGAAATTTTAACAGCAATCTGATTGCTGCGAGTGTTATTGTAAGATTACTTGACAACTGTGGGTTTATTATAAAAATTCTACAATAATCGTGATTTCCGTAATTTTTATGATAATTAAAAAAATTGTCTAATATGGAAGTTATCCAATAATATTTGTACTTCGTTCAAAATAGTGAGCGAGTTCTCCAGCTTAGGAAGCATAATAGTATTGTGTACAAAAATAAGTTTTTAAACATTTTTTAATTGTTGTTAAATTTTTTTTAAATGTTTTGTCATAATATGTGAACATAATACAATTTAATTTTAGTTCCTGTTGTTGGATATTACAGATGATTCTCGATTCCGTTTTATGAAGATCTCAAAACGGCCTCTACCGTTGCTACTTCCGTTGCATCTCTCTTTGCACATTGTTGGGATGTGATTGATCTCACTTTTGCTTTCGCTAAATTTAGATAGCAAGGGTTATAGAAAACTCCATACTTTGTGCTAGACGCAATCCTACCTCCTACACCTGCTTAGCCCAACAGTTGACGATAGAATGCCACACTCTCTTCGAGGTCTGGTTAGGAACTGCTGCTAATGAAATATCAGTACTTCAAAATTGGCTATACCTAATGACGTCAAACTTGAAATTCTGTGAATTGCATTTTTGCAGGTTTATTGGCCTGTAAAGACCCCAATGCAAGTAATCTAAAATCCTTACTTAAGTAAACGCGTTTTAATGCACAGACCATATGCTGAAATCTTCAGCGTTAGTGGAATATTTGGAAGAACATACAGTACTTTACTAGATTAGTACTTTGAACATAGATTTATATCAATTTGAATCCGGTCTTGTGATAAATGTTACTACGTATATTCGGTTAGTTGGCTATATTCTGTATGTTCCTGTTCAACTGACTCAGTCAAACTTTAGTGTATTCAATTCTTTGAAAGTGGCGTTTTGATATAAAGGTGTTTGCGTTCTAAAATTAATTAAAAGTTATTTGAATTAGTGAAATTTTCCACCTTTTGTAACCTACAATGCTTGTTGGTCAACTTATGCATGTATATTAAATATAAATTATTTTGGACAAGTTTTTGGAGAATCGTCATAAATAGCAGAGCTATGTTGACAGGATCAGTGGAGTGAAACGTATACTTTAATTAACAATGAACACGACAGTGCACCAGCCACAAATTCCGTTGGCAGCAGCGTATCTCCCTTTTGAGGTATTACAGGCTTTAATTAATTTTCATAACACATGAAGGGAAATTATTTATTTTTATTCTGTTTTGTAACGGTATTATGGAAGTTTATAAAAGTTAAATTTTGGTCAACGGGGCTACAGTAAGTCTCACTTTAAACGCCGGCGTAAGGATCATAAAATTTTAGATTAAATACAGTATCTACAATTCGACGCTTTCCATCTTGTCATAGCACTGACAAGTTTGTTAACGCTTATATGAGTACTTTTTATCTGCACAGTACTTCTCATATTTTCATTAATAACAATGTGAAATCAATAAGTTACTCTCATACAATAATTCAAGTTAGGCCTACATTTGTCCACACGCAATAATAATTGTCAACTACTACAGTTCCGCACTAATTATAGCAATAATCACATTCTAATAGTCCACAATAATTATCTCAGAACTAAGATACATTTTTGAATTGCTCCTCAACCACAGAACTACCAATTTTTACACACTTTTCATACTCATAACACTACTATAACGTACCACAAATAATAGTGTTTGTACTCACAACAGTAATTAACTATTTAATTAGACTGTTATTTCTACGTTTTCCCAGCAGGTTTTCAAATTTTTGATACTTTCTTTGACCTTTTAGGGTTCTCGCCTTCCTGCGCAAGTGCTTATTATACAGGCAATACATCCCCTCGTAGCTTGTAGAGATAAAATTCGATTTTTGGCTCAAGGAAGATATTTTAACCTTGAATTCAAAATGTAAGGTTAGTTAATGCTCCTGCTTTTTATAGTAAGTTTCAAGGCACTTTAGTACTTTTCAGCGTATTACAAAATAATATTAATGCATCTTTTTAAGATTTGGCTAATTCATTATTATCGGCGCTATCGATTGTCGTGTATTTAACTAACTTTTCAATTTAAGAGGGAATATATAAATAATGTTAAAACAATCTTCTTCTTCTCCATGTCAAGTTGTAGGCTTACAGCCTGTCCCGCTTTCACTGAAGCCATTACCTTCCTTGGTTTGCCTATACCTCGTCTTCCTTGAGGTCTGTATCATATTACTTGTTTAGGTAATCTGATATCTTCCATTCTGTCGATGTACTGCCTCCATTTTATTTATCCTCCCCTTACTTTGCTGGCCACAGAATAAACATTTAACTCGGTTCTTATATCTTCATTTCGCATTTGACCTCAAAGGGTGCAACGTTTGGTTTTTCTCAAAAACTTAATTTTACTTGTTTCGTATTCTTCGCTCATCATTTCTCGTCATCGTCCAAGTTTCACTTCTATGAGTTAAAACAGGTGTTCCCATTAGTTTATAGAATTTTATCTTGACGTCTTCCGTTGTCTTATTTCCAAGTATTCTGTGTACAGTACCGCATATCATTAAAAATCTATTTATTATTATTTGATGTCGTTTTGTCATACTCATTAGTTGTATCTCACCCTAGAAAATTGAAATGAGATACCTGTTCTATAGACTGATTGTTTATAATTATCTTGGAATGTATGGGATTTTTTTCTCTAAAGGCCATAACTTTTGTTTTCTAGGTTGATATTCTAAGATTATATTCTTAGCATATTTGACTCAAGTGGAAAACTGCTAACTAGAGATCTTTTTCTGTTTTTTGCATAATAATCTGATCACTCTAAAATAACAATGTATAGATACACTGACTAGATGGTGTCAATTCAATTCCGGGGTTTATTTTGCATTCCATTTTTGCACAACATCGTCTACATATATACAGTGTTGTATTGTGCGCGTATCAGAAGGAGGTGTGAACAGTGTTGTACCGTAATTAGCCAATTGGTAAACACGCAACAAGTTGTGCATGTCGACGTGCGTATGAGTTACAATTTATTGCAATTACGAAATATTAAAAGGTCAATTTAATTGATTCATATGTAAGTGAAAACTTATGTTTTAGAAGAATCGGGAAAACGGAGGTCCAGTCTTAAGCACGTGGCATTTCCAGAATATTCCTATATTTAACATGTGTTGTATAGGAAATACGTCTATGCGCAGGACGACCGTGACGTCACCGTATACCATGCGGTTTCTGTTTAGGAAGAGAGCCGAGTTTTCATGTAGCACTCGTCGAGAGCGGTTTCAGAGAGAGTTCCTCGCATAGGCCAACACCCATTCAGGCAGTCCTTGGGGTCCGTAGACGTCGAGGGAGCAGCGAGTTTCTGCAGGGAGGTTAAGCCCGGAGTACGAGATTTTCTGCTACCGTTGCTGAACTTCGATTGCTGACCGAGGCGGACACCGAGACATGGAGCGATTCCTGGATGCGGCGGTTGGAGCGTAGGACACAGACGACGGATCGCTGGAGACCGGAAACGAGATATTCGACCGGGGCAACCAGGAAGACGTCAATTCAGGAAAGCAATTCTAAGAACTAAATTTGTTTTAAAATAATAAAAAAAAACTTTCAAAGAAAACTTTTGAACTTTTCAATACAAGTATCTTTGTATTAAAAAAAAAAACATTTTAATGCAATCATCATGTTGAAAAAAGGTCAATAAATGTACTTAATCACTAATTGAGCATCATTTCTGCAAGTTTGGTCAGTTATCTACCTGTTACCTTGCAATATATATATATATATATATATATATATATATATATATATTCAATCACTTTCTGCTACAGTTCGTTTCTTGATATATATATATATATTAAATAAAGTGAGAGATAAGCTACACCCTTGTCGAATCCCTCTGTTAATTGTTATAGGTGCAGTTTTACCTTCTCCAGTATTTATTACAATTGTAGTATGTTGGTATAGCCCTTGAATAACTCCTATGAAGTGTTTGAATTACCCTCGTGTGTCCATAGTTTCGCACAATTTTGTTTTGTTGTTTGATCGAAGGCTTTCAATGAAACCAATGTGAGTTTCCAGATTATATCCCTTCATTTTTTCTATTAACTATCGCATTGTAAATAAATTGCAACAAATTAGTTTAACGAAATTATAATTATATAAACATAAACAACATTATTTAAAAGTATAAATTATACTGGACACAGGTGTAAGTACTGCAATAATCCATTTGGATACATCCACTAAGTTTACCTATTCACAGGTGTACAAGCGACCGGACCTGACGTGCAACGCCAGCATATCAATCTATGTAGTGCAAATTTATTATTCATTATTCAACTGTATATGTAGTGATGAATTGTGGTCGATAAGAGAGCGCACAGCTTACAGTGAGGTAGTTGTAGCGTGAGGTTATATGACGTGTTTATAATGACGAATGAGATAATCATAGTGTATAGGTGCATAGATTGAATCTCATCCTCAGCTTACTTTATACACTTTATACAAAATGTATAAAGTAATGTAGACTCGTAGCTTCAGTTCAAGTTAATTTAAATTGGCTGCATGTTATACACAAGCAACATGTGCCCGCGGCTGTTACATCACAGTTAAAATATTTATGCAAAAATAAATTATAAAATAACACTTTTCAGCTAAAAGCAACGTTTTATTGATATCATCAATACCAAATTTTCCAGTCGTCCTGTGGCATTCACAGTAAACTCTCAGACTTAATACTAAAGATGTCACTTCACAGAATAACGGAAACGTCGGGTCTTAATAAAAGTATCAATAAAGCATGTTGTCTAAAGAAAAAATTAAAAAAAATGTTTAATAAATGTTTAGAACGCGCCAAGTGTAGCCGTGACAAACCTTAAATTATTGTCGCTATCAGCGTTAGCAGAAGCTTTGATTGGTAAAGCGCCACTGCTTTCAAACCGCAGTGAAGAGCCTGTACAAGATTGTGGAGTCGTCCCTGACGGGATATACTCGTACTTTTACTAATTTTTATTCAAGAAAAATTGTTACTCTCCTTGTGTGTTTAATGCTAACTTCAAGTCCTATTGTGCGTGCCTCTTCATACACTAGGAAGGCTTCTTTAATACGAAGCAGAGATCCACTAACAAATACAACATCATATGTATACTCCAATGTCTGTGTATATTTATTAAAGATAGACCCACCTTGGTCCACTTCGGCAACATTTACTATAGCTTGAACAGAAATACTGAACAGGAGAGGAGCCATTGTAAGGGCAACAAACTCCCATAATATATCCTAGCGTAAATTTGAAACTCTATTGTTGGTCTGGATACTTGTTTATAACTTAGGATATTTATTACGTTGTTAATAGGTTTATAATTAAAACATAAAACATAATTAAGGTATACGAAACTGTAGCCCGATGTTGCCAGGCTAGTCTAGTGTACAACAGTGGCGAGGCGTGAGTTTTTAGAATGTGTATGCGGTAATACCTACCTCAGCCATCAACAAATAAAAACCCGTTCTTCTCTCTCTCCGTGTGATAATCAAACCCATCCAACAGTATTAACAACAGATAAGAAAAGAGTAAATATTACAATTTTTCCTTTTTCTAATAAAGACCAATAAGTTATATTAATAGTAATTATATAAATTGTATTAGTAAATCAATCAGACTGTATTAGGAACTTGCCAGTACGATGAGTGGCGTCTGGTGGTACCGATTCATCTGTTATTTCCACTTGATTTAATCACATAAAGCCACAGAATCCATAAATAAACACACTGCACAATTATATATTTATTTAAAATAATTTATAATATCTTGTACCTGCTGTTTAATGTCATACGTAAACAATACAGATTCATAATGGTAATTAAAATCGTCCACAACGACACTAATTCATTCATTGTAATGGCTCACAATAATTTATTATTTACTTTATCGTTAATTATTACGCTAGTTGTAGGAGTTATTTTTTAAACGTTATTTCTATGCGCCTGGTTTTTTCAGCGAATAAGTCAAAAACCGTATCGTAAAAAGCAGAATTAGTTTTCAGTTTCAAAAGAAGCGGTTTTTCAATAGATAACACTGACAGAGCCAAGAGCCTGTGTTCAATTTGCGAGTTACACAAATACGTTTTTATTCTCTTCAAGGCTGAAACCAAACTGTCTGTTGAAGAGCTTGTAACTGGAATTGTCATTATAAGGTTTACAAGCCTCCACACTTGAGGAATGGTGTCACTCAGATCTGCTGATGTTAAGTACTTTGACAAGTTACTAGCACTATTTTTACAAAACTGCTCATTTGAATAAACTACAGAAAGCTCACTCCTTAGTAACGGAAAATCAAAATACTGGCCATAAGCGAGTTTTAGAGATTCAAAGTGCTCTTCTGGAAACTTTTTAGAAAATTCTGGAACACGTCGTGATTCTAGTAGAGCTATAAAATCAAGTTGACCTATATCTGCAAACCTCTGATTAAGTCTACATTTTACTGAATCAATAATTTCATTTTACAGCCTACGATAAGGGATTTCCAAATCCGACTTGTTATCAGTACGTAATCTTTTACTCCTGTGAGTAAAAGGTAGGCTTGTCCCACCTTCCTGTTGGAACATTCTGAATTTCATTCCGGTCACTCCGGAATTTGTTGTAGTTATTCCTTAAATTATTAAGATATTTATCAAAGTCTTCAATTCGTTTCATACAAAAACTGATTTCAGAACTTTTTTCTGTAAAATTTTGAATATGGAATCCACCTGTGGTAGTATTGAACCAAATAGATGAAGTAAAAATGTGAAGTCAAAATCTTGAAGAGTAGCAAGAAACCCTATTCCTCCAGTATAACTTTCGTTGTCCCGCTTATCTCCGTTCTCAATCATAGACTCGAGGACACTTATGATGTGAGCCCTGTGTTCTGTTACAGTGGCCACTAGTCTGCTGTTGCAGTTCCATCTAGTGGTGCAACTGATGGAAATCGCTTCTTTACTTCTTGATCAAGTGCGTGAGTTCGTCTGGATGATTTTGAAAAAAATGAAGCTAACCCAGATAACGTGCTAAAAAATATTTTACATTCTTGAATGTAATCTACTGAATTTTTCAAGACCAAGTTCATTTTATGAGCATAACAATGGATAAATATTGCTTGGTTGCACTTACTTTTGACCAGGGCCTGTAACCACCATTCATGTTCACCAGACGTAACAATAGCAGCATTGTACGTTTGTGCAACTAATTTTTCTTCACAGTCGTATTCAGTCAGGACATTAAATACGTAGTTTGCCAACGCGTTAGCTGTACGATCGTCACTAAAATCGCTAAAACCGATAAATCTTTCCTGAACGGCTCCGGACTTATCGACGTAACGAAACACAGTTGACACCTGGCACGAATTTGTGATATCTGTTGTTTCGTCCATTATTATTGCTACAAAGGGACTTTGTTTTATTTCATTTTTTATTTCTGTTAATAAGACTTGAGAAATGGAGTTAATCCAGTCATTTTGAATATCGCTAAATAAACCAGAAAAACTGTAGAGTTTTTAAGGTGGTTTCTAAAATTCCGTCTTAATTTCGTAACAAATTTAACAGCCCTACATAATTTCCTCGATTTAACGATGTCACAGGTTCATCATGTCCACGAAAAGACAGTTCATTTTCAGCCAAAAAATACGTATACTATTTCAATTAGACAACGAAGAATGCACCGGTTTTGTTTTACCATGTTTTACAAGTTCACAAGTATAAAAGTGTGTACAAGTTTGAAAACTAATGATACCTTACTTGACACTCAACATACAAATATTAAAAATATAGACAAATACAGTAACACACGAACTAAACTGTAATGATTCTGAACAATATTACTTAGGGCAGCCATTAAAATTTACTAAAAGATTAAAAATCACATTTTAGCTCGGAAGAACAACATGCATGAAAGATCAAACGTAACTAAACACTAAATAATTGACACAGTGTAAACAATACAGATAATAATTTACAAATTTTGAAAACCCATAATAACAATAATTCAGTGTCTACATGGAAATAATGATACATATTTAAAGAAAAAACCAAAGTTAGATCGAAATGAATAAATGAAGAAGGTAATTTTGATTTTGATATTACACACAAATACAGTAATTAATTTTAACCAAGGAAATAATAAAATAATCTGACAGATTTGAATTTGAACTAACAAGAATATGGATAATCACGTTCGCCATTATGATCATGAGTCACTCTTCGTTTTGATGTAATTGTGACTGAAGAGTTGAAGACGATTACTTAGTTAACCAAATTAGCAGTGATGTTTTATATAAGCCTAAATATAATGTTTTAAGGCTTAGCCGAGATTCGTTCACTAACAAGCATGAACCGTAAAAAGTCTTAACTTTTTATTTAACTTGTAGGTACTTATGTTAAGTTTGTATTTAATTTATTAGTTTAGCTTACGCATGACACGACATTATTACATTAATCGAAATTATTTACTCTAGAAACCTACAATTGTACAAACGTTTACTCTAGACATTGTAACAATTGTAATAGTCCTACCTAATCTGTCTGATAATGTCTATAATGTTTGATATTAATTGACCTACAAGAGATATTCATTGTGTGTAGAAGCACGTCCCTACAAAATTGTTAGACACCAACTTTCAGCCTTAAGTAATTCAATAAGCGTGAGGAGAAGCATGTATCATCATTATCTTGACGCCTTTAATGTTGTTTAAAATGAAAGCTCTTCTTTCAACCTTTTCTGACTTGCAAAAGCGGAAGAGAAGGGAAACTGAAGTGGGAGGAAAGCGTTACTTTATCATTATTATCCTATCAAAGGGTTGTATGTTTTTCTGCCCCCTAAATAGCTTTACTTGAATCTTTGCTTTTCTCCATTCTGTATTTCATACCGTTATTCTCACAACTACTTTTTTCCATGTCGTCTTCTAAGTTTTAAGTTATCCTCCAACTTCATACTAGGCCTTTCCATTCACTTTATATTTTAAAGTCGTCATAAATTACATTTCTTATTCTGTTTATTTTCATATTCAAAACGTCCTAGTATGTTCACAATATTTAATAAAAGCAGTTGTAGTTTGTATTTATGTTAGTATTGATGCCTAAACACAAGAAAATACAAACTAGCAGTTCTAATCTGCGGTGCATTGTAACTCATTATGATTTTTAAATAAATGAGTGCTAATTCAATTTTATATTTATATATATATATATATTGTAACAATATTTTTCTGGTTACAAATAAAAATGTTTCGTTCTTGTACAAAACAAAACAAAAAATTTTCAAAAAAAAATTGTAATGTCTGTTTTTATGTTTAATAATTTAAATAATAATCCTTGTAATAGTGTCGTGTGAAAATTTTGTTTTAATCTGTGTTAATTATGTCAATAAATTCGCTTCCTTTTCTCTGTAAATAAATTTATAGTTAATAGGATTGTCTCATTTCACTAATCGATCAGCTATCTTTCTTCTTTCTCAAGTATATTACTCCCACTTGAGTAATGTCGCCTTTTCCTTTGATCCTGTTGTGAATTAACTCTTTACTTATAAAGTTTCTAAAATAAAAATTAAATCAAAGCTTAGAATCAATATATTTTATTGACAAATTTAATAATATCGATTTAAAATCGATTATCACATATAGAACACTCGACTCTTGCACAGGGGTAATCGATTGTTAATACAGGTTATTATATAGAAATATTTTCGACTGGTTCTTTGAACGGTTATAATTATAATAGTCAGAGAAGGGGCAAGTATAGAAAGTATAACATTCACAAAGTATATCTTAATAATTAATAATTACAAAATGAACTAATGATATATAATGTTTATAAAGTTGTATCGTCTTATCAACAGCGAACGACGAATTCAATCAGTGGAGGTGGTGTTGCATGATGGGATTTTTCAAAATGGCCGACACTTCGTATTTGCAGTAAAACTGGAATGATGACGCTGAATTTTCTGCTAATAAAGCTGCCTTCTCAACTGCTTCCTTGGTTCTGCAATATTGGATGATGTCTATTGTGTTGTGAGAGGTGTCCTGGTTAAGTGTTCTGTGTTCACTGACTTTAAATGTTTTGTATTAGGTGTGTTCACTTCTGTTGCGTGTATGTCGAAAAATGTGATGTTCGTTTGGTTAAGTTATATTTCTTGTTTTATAGTTTTATTATTTTAATTCACTGGTATTCCATTCAGTTTTAATTGTTTTCACCGTTTGTGGTTGTGATATTCACTGAAGTTAGGTTTAAGTACAATTTTTCCGTAACTCTCGACTGTTTTAATGTAAGATAGGCTCAACCGTTATACGCCATTAACGTATTCGCTATCCATGTTATTAGCGCGAGCTTAATTCAACTGTCCACTCTCAATGTTAAATAAGAACTGTTTTACTTCCTTCGTCTCCTGAAATATCTTGCCAAGTTAATATTAGAAAAGTATTGTTTCAATTATTATTCACTTCCTATGCATGTGATTTAAAGTACATTATATTCAGAATATATTTTGGTTATTGATTACTTTCATGAACTAGTAATTACATAATTGGTTTCTTTAACTCCTTCTGCTTAATTTGACGTGCAATAGTCCATTTTTATAAAGTTTTTTGTCAAAATTGCTATATTTCTGTCATTTTGGAAATATAGGCTCAATATCTGCTTCCTGTTCTTGTCCAAAATTTTAGCCATCTTATGTGTTATAAATTTGATTATAATAAATTTCAGATTGATATAAATCTTTAGCTTTCCTTAATTTCTTACAAATTTATCAATTGATCATTCTTTTAGTTATAATTCATGAATTTACTATTCCTCCTCTGAAATTGTTAGGTATTACATTTTGCAATTTTTTAATAATTTTATACATCTTTTTATATTATTCTTTTAAAGTATAGTTTCAGTTATAGTAGTTGGTGATTGATCCACCTTATATAAATCTCATTAGTTTACTTGGTTTATTTAACTTCCTTACTCAATTATAATGTTATTTGGAATTTCCTATTTGGCCTAGATTTTATTGTTTGACATATACTGTTTTTTGAATAATGTTATTTCTATACCCCTTCTGACTTTCTAAAGTTAACACAATATTAAATAAAATCTCCTTACATAACTATTGGTACATGTAGCATTGTATTCATGCTCATAATACAAAAACAATATTGAAAATTAATTACTAGTCTTTAAAGTTAGACATTTTAGTTTTAACTATTTTTAGAAATACATAACAAACATTTTATAAACTAGTATAGTATACATACAGAGACATTTTAGGCTGTATGAATACTGTTATACATAATAAACATTCTTATCTTAATCATAATCCTTATTCTATATACCACCTTGAAATGTGGAGCTCATAGGCTTTAAACACAAACATAATTAACCATTAATTTTTATTTTTTGTTAAACTTAAACTGATTGCAGTCCTCTCTGTTTATATTGTGTATTATATTTTAATCCCCTGTCACATTAATTATTCCCCACCTACTCTCTTTATCATTTACATTTCAAAGAATGTTTTTTGATAAAAAGTGGCCTCTTCTATGAAACATTATAAATATTTTCATAATAATATTTCATGACATGTCATCTCTGTATTTATATAAAATATTAAAGTTATTTAATAGTACATAGTTAAAGTAACAGTTACACCTTTACTTGAAGTTTATTATATTTAAATCACTTACACTTTTGGGTCTGATTTATATTTGAGTTTTACAATATTCTAAGACCAAACCTTTAATTATAATTGACTGTGAAGATTTGTTTATTTTATTATATAATAAATTTAGTCGGTGCACTTCTATTTACACTACTAAACACTTTTGTTTATAATTATTTTACATTTCTATGAGGTTTTGGGGTGTTATACTTTCTTTGGGCTACATTAAAATTTGGTTCGGGGTTTGTTATTGTTAGTAATAGGTTTATCATGGGTATTCCTCGTAGTCCTCCCATCCTACATCTTCTTTTCTTCACTTCTTCCTTCTTGGGTTTTCCAAGGTAATTTGGTCTTATTTTGTCCGTTGGTTGGTTCAGGGTATCTTCTTTATTACCTGCTCCTATCCTACCTGGGTATTATCCTGATTTTATTTTAGTTTCTTCGGATTTAATTTTCTTGATACTTTTTTGTTGCGTTTTTATAATTTAATTTTACTTTTTCCTTTATAGTGGTATTTTCCTTTGATATTTAATTATTTTCCTTTGATATTTAATTATTTTCCTTTGAATTTTCTTTTTAGTTAATGTAATTTAAATTTATTTATGATCATAATGGAATTATTACTTAGTGGATTATCTGTCTTGCTACAAGATGTGCGATATTATTTTTAAAAGATTGACAATCTGAAGGTAAGAAGTTTATCTTATGGTATAATTTATCCTCTGCTGAGCTCTTTAAGCAGTGGAACATGCAGAATTGCTAGCAATCAAATAATTAGAAAAACCTGACTTACCGAAATCTTATGAATAGTTGTCTTGACACCCAGGCAGAAAAGACCGGTTGGAATAAAGGATAGGTTACATGAGATGGATTCTACCTGGCAAAAATCCGGCCCGTGGATGTGTACACTACAGTGGTTGAAGCATGACAAAGGGTTCAGGCCCGATGCATGAATCGACTTTACAAAAGCCATAGTGCCAACCTCGGAAAATTAATAATTGACCGGTTCGATATTCGAAATATTGAACTATATATATATATATATATATATATATATATATATATATATGAATGCTGCAAACATGTAGCCGCTCAGGTGTTATTATCTGATTATTTGTTCTATAGTTTTTATTGTTCTCCTATTTTCGTTTGAAGCGTAATTCATATTTCTCGTGAATCTTTACCTTTAGGAGAATTCCCCTGAGTTTAACAAAAAGTGGGACACTTATTTAAAATAAACATTTATTGTATATTGTTCAAAATATCTTTGACAAAACAATTTCAGTTTTATAACTATTTAGTAATTTTAAAGTTACAGTATCTTTCATAGTAGGAAACACAGTTTAGGCGAATAACTAATATCCTCGTACACTTCAGAAATTAGTAATAATAAGTGTTGAGTTTTCTGGCAGGTTCTCTAACGTTATCAGCTAATTTTACTTTCTACGTTGACCTATCGTTGGCTATCTCTTTCAGTTCCTAGTATATCCTTTCCTCATTTAAACCGTCCGAGGAGAATTATTCGTCTTCTAAGCCCTGGGGTTCCTTCTATCTTTCCTCGATGAATCATGAAGCAGGCAATACCTACTTAGGATATGTGGGATCCAGTTTACTTTCCTATGATGAATTGTAGGGTATCTTCTCCTCACTCTTCTTAGATCCTGTTTATTTGTCTGACCACTACACGATTTCCATTCTGATACGACAATACATTTAAAAGTGATCAAGGTATTCTTCTCCATTTCTTAGCATGTTCCTTAGTCATATGGAATGATAACCCACTTATCACTCTTCCTCATATCCAAGCTTCAGTTGATTGCCAACAGGAATAATTTCTTAGCGTATGTAGTCTTGGTTATGGCAAACTTGATAACTAATTGAACTGATCAATATCCTTTATGTTCTTCATGTTCTATGACGATACGTAGCAAAACTTCTTTCCTTGATATTCTTATTAGTTTTGATTTCTGTAAATTGATTTTAATAGCACAATTCCTTTCTGTTGTCACTAGGCTATGAAAGAGTATTTTCATTCTGCGCTAGCAGCACCAGGTCCACTAAGTTAGCTTCCTGCTTCTTCTTTAGTGAGATCGTAGTCACCTAGAGGAAATCCTTTGGCCGCTTACTGATTTTTGTAGAATCTGTTGATACAGCTAAGTTAGCTCTATTAGGTCTTGTAGGTTAGTATAGTCCAAACATAATTCTCTTTTAGTTTAAGCTATTGTTATTTATAATTTAGAGCAATCATGTGTTCATATCGCTCTCTTTCGTTGATTAGTCTACCTTAATTGATTTGAACAATAATTTATAATAATAAGTTTAAACGAAGATTTAGCAATCGTTTTTAGCTTAAAAAACTATTCTGAATAACGTTTCATAGCAAATAAATCTCACAGAAGAAACAAACTCTTCAAGATGCGGTACTGATGTTTGAGCATATAAGCTTAATCAGCATTATAGTCCGGTTTCTTCCAACTTGACGCATAAAAACGCATTGATAAAATAATCTTTGTAACTTCATCTAATCAGATTGAACGATTCTGCTATTGACACAAGAAATTAATGGACAGAATGGAATACGTAACAGTATTTTATGCCTAAATGATGCAAATATGATAACTATATGATGACAATACTTGCGGGTTACTTAGGTAAATTTGATATAGTAGGCCTACTGTATTATATAATTACGTCATTTTTCGCAAAACTGAAAAAACGTTTCAGAGCCTCATGAAATAAAAATATTTATTTCGTATTCTATGAGGGAAATAAAATAACTCATTTATTTATAAACTGAATACTTGAATATAACACTTATGTTTCAAGCATAAGTGAAAAATTTGAAATAAATAATTACTTTCTAATTTATGTTTTGTTGAATTTTTGTACCAAAAACATTGAGTCACAATTCGATAAGTTAAAGACAATCATCATCATGCCAGTAACTGAATGAAAAACTTCTTATCTCTCTCTTATACCCTGTATTGGCAAAACTTTTCGCTTTATAGCTTGCACGAATCGAGTATCGGCAGCGCATTCCTGAGTCCCAAGAATGCGTGCACGACTCTCCCTTAGAAGTAGTTAACGTTGATCGCTGCCAGCAGGTTGATCAACTTTTAGTCTACTTTAATTAAATGTTATTCAAATTTAAATGGAATTATAAACTCTTCTTTGGTTTCCACAAAATTAAAACGGATTTAATTTTTCAATATTTCATTTGTACAAATATTTTATTATTGTGCAAGAGGTTTTATATTTTTTTTAACATAAAAGAATTCCATAAAAATGTATTTTGTGTTTGAAAAGTGTATAAAAATCTACTAAAAAATTTAATGTTAATGTTAAAAACGTGTTGGCAAACGATAGAAAGTTTTATCTACTAGACAATCAGTAAATAAAGACGTTTATCATCAAGTCTACGAAAAACAATAGGGTGGGAAATATCAGTAATTTTGTATATAGGGCTAGGTTTTTTTCCGAATATGAAACTTAAAGCCAAGTTTAATGCATTTAATAAGTTTCCACGAGTTGAAGAAAAGTATCTCTGATTTGAAAAATAAATAGGAAAGATTCCCCAGTCTCCTCCGTGTTCATGCAAAATATAAATTCTTGTATATGTTCAAGGTGTTCGTGATATTCGACTAATTTATTGTAGTCTTAAGGACAAAGTGGAGTCTGTATATTAAGTCTGTATCTATTTGTACATCCTGAAAAAATGTAGTATTTAAAAATAAATGACTGTTTAAGAAAATTTTTAAAAGGAAGTCAGTTAAAAGAAGAAAATGGATTAGAATGTAAAAGTTTACGTATTGAACTGAAAAACGTGTTATTTATATACGATTTTCTATAGCATATTTTTTCGTTTTATAGAATCAAATATTATTATATATTATTATATTTACTTAAATATTTTCTCACTTATGTTGTACATATCTTTGCTAAACTTGTACTCTTACTCTTAAATATATGATGTATTATCTGAGTGGTCTAGTAGAAATTCATTATCCACAAATGTCGGAAAACTGAATGAGCGCATTTTTTATTTTCTATCTATTTGAGAATCTTCTTATTGTCTGAGTTACTTGTATACATAACCTTTACTTCTTATTAGAGGTATGGAACCCAATAAACGCAATAACTCCTATTACGCATACGGTATGAGCTTTATATAAACTAAAACAAAGTAACAGAATCATGTGAACCCGACTTGCTGTTAGTACATATCAGTGGTGACATCAGGTTGCTGAAAAATGTGGTGATTACAGTTCTGTCGGATCATATAAAATTGATTTATAATACTCTGAATAGTAAACGTCTAATTAAAAATAAGCTTAAGCACTTTATTCCGTAATATGAAATACTGAAAGATGTTTTATTAAGTTATCATTACAGTTTATTGTTTTCTAAAATTAAATGTTACAATGATCTTCCACAAATACAACTCAATCCTTGATAGGCAAACGCTAATGTAGTCAACAACATCAATTTTTCTACGCTATTTTTCCAAAATATTCTTAGTGATGTTTGATTAGTAAATGGTTAATTACGATAATTTTATTTTTTAAAACACCAGCATACTAATTATTGTTTTATTTATAAATTTAAAATACATTTGTGATTTCATAGACCTTATGCAAATGCACAATGTAACACGGAGACAACACTGCTTCATACTATGATTTCTTTGCATTATTTATATTATGTTATTTGTATTTTTTATAAATGAATTCCATATTACTTTTCGACTCCAGTCACTTACCCTTCTCAGTTAGAACAACAGTGTCTTTGATTTACTCTTATAAATAGTCTGCGTTACGTGTTATTTTTCACATGCTTATTCTCAAAAGAATGTATATTGCTTCATAGACATCTTGATTTAAGCATGACATGCTTACATAAAAATTATCATAATAACTTATTTCGTTTAGGAAATCAAATGTTAACGGCTTTTTGTGAAACAATTTCTTTTGGCTAAATAAAAAATATCTGAACGAAATTACACTTAGCCAAGCAGTTCAAAAAAGATTAATAGATTATGTAAATGTTCTCAACGCAGGCAGTAAGCAAAAACGTGCAAGAAGCGATATGGAAATATGCGGATTTAGAAAAGAGGTAAATGCTTCTTCACCATATTTTAAATATGATCTCCCTCATCAGAGACTGCATTTCAATAAAATTATTTTTACTATGAATATTTATTTACAATGTGTATTACGATTCGTGATTCTTACAATCAGCTCTATAGTATTTAAAATTGTACAATATAAAACTGATTATTATAACTTCATTAAATACAATTTTAATTTAATACAGAATGTGAGCTTAATTTAAATTATAAAAATGATTCCAAATATGGGCAACAGAACCGAACAAACTGTACTAACATTTGTATTTCTATAATTTACAATTTACCGCTAAATTGTAAGTTATTACGTTTATATATAATTATCCTGATAATTTAGAAAATATCTTTTATTCTTCTTCTTTTTTTTCTTCCACCAATCTTTGTACATTTCAAACGAGAACTCTTTCTTAAAATGTGGCAAGACTGTATGTTATCATCTCCTAACAAATAGTTTGTACTAGCAACAATAATACCAAATTATTTATTTGTTTCTGTGCAGCTAGGCATACAAATTATATTGTATCAAAAAGCTAAGAGCTAAATGTACAAATAATAAGCTTGATAAACATAAAATGTTTAAAAACGTTTAACACCGCTCTACACTATTTAGGGCAAAGTTAGTAGATTTTCACTGCAAGTTAACAGTTATATGATGTTAACTTATGGTGAACCCTTTAAGTAATCCAATATTAAAATGAAAAAGTTTGAAATTCAGGAGAATTTAAGATAAAATATATGACGGAAAATAATATTCTTGAAACGTATTAACATTAGGTATCTATCTCGCGTAGTTTGCAAATACACTGAACGCAGTCATGTTGTCAACTCGTATAGTGCGAAGTAGTTTTGGGAATAAAGGGTTTCATACCTGTTCAGTGAATAGGCTGACTTATTGTTTGCTAAACTTGCCACGTGAATAGGGCACCTTGAGGGCGCCATGCGTGTAACACGTTACTGTAGCCTAGTTAACTAACCCGACCCGGTAATAGGAATCAACCTCTAGTACTGACCGCATACAGACAAATTATACGCCTTACACCTCTGTGGTACCGCGACCTATGTATTGTTACGTAATGCGGAAAAGTTTTACACCATTACAAAACATTTTACGTGTTTTTCGGATGTTTCAGTGGAATCCGGCTGTTATGTTGTGTGCGTATGTGATCCCAACATGCGTAAGCCGTCAACTTTTCTAGACGTCGCCAGCCGCGCGCACTGTGTCAAGGCCGCAATCAATTACGTTCTAGTGTAGCGCTGATGCGTAGCATGGACGTTTCTAGATTTTTGACGGGGTATAAATACAAGTACTCAGCGACGCTCAGTCAGTTTGAGTTGCGATTGATTCGAGTGTGTTTGTAGTATTGTGGCGAAGTGTTATGTCGCGCGATTTATACAGTGCGTCGCAAGTGGTGTATTAGTGAAAAGTGTTTATAGCGCGGAATTCTTTACATTTTACATTATTATTGCGTGTGGGCAAATCTAACTGGAATTATTGTACGAGTTGATCATAAACTGTTATTTGTGATAATTAAAGCTGGTTTTTAGTGCCTTCATTGGTGTCTTGTATTTTGTTTTCCACTGTACCGTACGACGATCACTAGACGTAGTAACGTATTTTAACAGTTTTTCTGAATCAGACGGATATCTAAATTCGTAAATTTTAATTCAAAATTAACATCTAGTGGTAGGTGCTTCTTGTTCAAAAAGTGAAAAATTTTACGCGCAGACAATTGTTTTATACACTGAAAGTCCATGATTCTTAATCAAATAAATACAATTAAGAGAAGAATTATATTGACGGTGCTATGTCCACCATTAATGTTAGAAATGTGTAACGTAACGAAAATATGGTCCCCTACGTTACATAAAAGGTTTATGATTTTTTAACTAAAAATAAAAATAATATATGTCCATAATAATAAAAGGTCAGAAACATAACCCATTATTAAATAAATGAATAATCCCACAATAAGAATTCAAGGTAAAAAGGAAAAATTAAGAATGTTTATAAATACAAACTTCAGTGTTCAGTGAAAAGGGTAAACGATAGACATTGACAAGTAATGTAAAACCTAACTTAGACAGTTTATAATAATTGATGAATTAAATGAGAGGAGAATGATTAATTAGTGCATGATTTATTTTATAGAAATGTACATGTTATTATGTTTTATCATGTTGTGTTATTATCATGATATTTATGTTGTTTTTGTATGTAGCAAGTGGAGTAATTGTTTTAAGAGAATATCAATTAACTGATATTAATTTCATTTTTGTGTTATCAAATATATCATTATAGAGCTGGTGTTAAACTTTATAAAGTTAAATGTTTTGTATACATGTACTTAGTTAGTATGCAGATTATAATTGTAAACTTGGCCAGAAAGGCTATAATTGTTAATGAGATACAAAAGGGTTTAGTGTAATTATATAATAAACAAATGAAGGATTCTATAATAATGTAAGTAATAACAAATTAAAATCAGGAGATAAAAATGTAATGATAGGCCACAAACCAGTAACATTGTATAGTAAGTCAGGTCAGAAAAGTTAGGTAACGGAATTTGTAAAAAAAATACTAAATAGAATATAATGAGTTATGAGAAGTCAATAATAATTACTGATAGCAGATAAGTAAATGCAATTTAAATAAAATCTCAAAATGTAATAGTGCAATGATACCGAAAGGTAATATTTTCTAACAGGAAAATAATACTTGTTAGAGTAAGTAGATTAAGAGGAGACGACAGCAAAATGTATATAATTTAGTAACAAACAATATGTAAAGGTATAATATGATATAATGTAAATTTAGTAAAGGAGTATTTTAATAAGTGCAAGAACATTGTATGATTATGGTTATAGGATTATAAATATTATCCAATAAGAGAAGACAGAATGGTTGTCAAGGACGACAAAATGGAATAAAATTTGTTGATTCGATTATTGAATTGTTATCCATGAACGAGAACAGTTTAGTTTTGATGCACTTAGAACAAACGATAAAATTAAATTAAATAAATCAATGAGTAAACAAAATTAAGTAATAAATAACCATAGTAAGGTTCACTGACTTTTGACGATCGCATATAACCGAGTACTAATAAGCCTATAAATCAAAAGTGACGAAAATCTAAGGAAGGAACTTTACCGATAAAACTCAGTATAATGAGTAATCCTTAAACTGAATTAATAAACCAATTAAGAGAAATAACTACCTGAATAGAATAATATAATCCAGTATTCTAAAGAACGAAAGCAGAACTCAAAATTGTACTCGAACATCACCTTCCACAATTCGATAGAGAAAGCATAGTTTGACACGAAATACATTGAAACCCGTAACCACAAGAATTGGACATTGGTGAACAGTAAGGATCGGCATTTCTGCGTCATCCCAGGACCAAGACTTCAACTTTTATTTCGAATTTGGAGTGAAAACTGGCGAGAATTCAATCATCTGTATTCTGTTGTTGATCAAACACATCAAACGAGGTTAGTTGTACACTGCCACTACAAGTGACGATGCCCATCGGACGGTAAACTCCATTTATTTTAAGTAATAATTAATAAAAAATTAGTTATATATTGTAATACCTTGTAATCCTATTTATGCATTTTCTGACCTTACTAATAGTTGAAAGAACCTTCACACCCTGTGTTTAAAGAAATACAATAATAATTAAAAATAATATATAACCCTGAATCCGATAATTAATCGATTACTTCCAATACGATCGATTTTTGTATCCTCGTAGAGGAAGAACTTTGTTGTCAAGAAATAAAAAATAAAAAATAAAGAATCATTTTTGAAATTGACGATATTTTATCATTTGTATATTATTTAGTGCAGTATGAACAAGTTGTAATTTATGTAGAGAGTGTAACGTGGGAATTATTGTATGCGGACAACTAACCTACAATACTCAGCTGACTGTGAACAACAGCGCTAGCTTGCGGACCGCTGTTGAATTACAGAGAACGAGAAACAGATATAAGGAGTTCCTCTCCTCTCTCAAAACGCGGACTAGGCTTGAATAAGATCATTAGAATTACACACTATATCAACTGGTGTTGAACGATATTATTGCTGAAAGTACTAAATTAATACAGAATATTGAGATATTCTTAATATTTGATTAAGATCACCCTTTAGAGAATATTATTTCTTCACAAATAATCGAATATTACGGTTTTTAAGAGAAACCATTTAACACTTAATAAATAATTTAAGTCACAATGAAACACATATTACAGATCAGAGATAAAGGGTTACAACAAATTGGCACTCACAACAGTGGGGCTTTAGAAGATATTGATACGGGAGAATCCGTAATACAACAAATGTCATTTGTAATACTTATTTTACATTTTTGTATCAAATATATTTGTAAATATTGTAATATTAGTATCATGAATATGTGTAAACATAGGAGGTTTTGATTTTAAATAAAGTAATAATGTATTATACTTTACAAAAACAAAGTAACACACTACTAACCTAAAGCCAGTTCAAGACTGAACACGGCCAGTGCAGTATTTGTGCTGTTATTTATCTGCTATATAGATTATATAAATAGATGTTGTAGTCTACACAGCTTATTCATTATAGGTAATTTACAGTTCTGATATACAGTTGGATATACAGTTTACATTGATCATTGGATTTTATAATCAGTTCTACTGTATGCATAGTGTGTCTGAACATGCGTGTGTACAAACATTGCCGTAAAGAATATAAACGTTGCTGTGTCATAAGCAGACAACGCAAATGATCAGTGTCAACAACGAGAGCCTGTCCCATAGGCTACGTACAGCAGACACTACAGACAACCTAACCTAACGTACGTCTCAATCAGTGTCTAATATGTAAACTCAACTTATTTACTGTCATTAGATGCCAAATTCAGAATATACGTATCTCACACTCAACCACAGTCTCAGCTAACTTTATTTCAAGCAACAACCAGCCCACCGCATGCTGTTCCTCGATCCGAAGCGCCAGGAAGTGTGCCCTGTCAGGGAATAACATGTAAAACGAATAGAAGTCAGTGTTAACTTCTATTCGTTTTTAGTTAATTTTAAACAACAATATATAATAAATAAAGTGTATTTGATGTAGTATTAGTTTGTGATGCAGGTCTTTACTGGAAGACCATCCTGCATGTCATTTTTTCTCATTCATTAATACTAATGATTACGCTGCTGATTATATTGTAATGCCATTTAAATTTAGTCAACAAAGTAAGAAACGATTGACGTCTGTTAAACACAATTCAGTCAAAATTACATTTATTAAGATGCTACTGCATAACAAAACAAAACTCAACCACTGCAATTTCTTACACTCTACTGTGCCAGCGTATCAATTACTTCTAATAGAATTCTCCCTCTTCTTGTCAATCTCTTTTCAACAAGAGCCCTCCATCTTTTTTTCCTCCTATTTCGTTCTATCTGCCTATTACAACTTCGACGAATCCACAGTTTTTAAAAGTTTAAGAAAACATGTTTTCAACACGCAGTCAAACTGAAGCCGATCAGGACGTAAGAATGGTTTACTAAATCTTTCCAAACACTTAATACAAAAACAGAGTAACTAACAATAATGTATTGACATGTTACGTCATCTTTCGTATTTAGTATTTTTTATAGTAATTCGCTGTTAGAAAGAGTATTGGTTACAAGTTGGTGTTTTTATATTTTGTTTGAAATTAAAATAGTCCAGTATTTCAGCATATTACACTTCCAGCGTATGTTTTGATTACGAAAGAAAAAGAGTGCACGCTTAGGTGTTAGGAGAAGTTATACGAACTTGTACCGTTTCTTGTTACTCAGTTTATGATTTTCATCACACTGCATCGAAAAGCATGGTCAGATGTTTATGTCGACCGTTCTGTGCAGATTCTAATGCTCTGAGTAAATCTTTAAGAGAACACAAACTTTAGAAAAGAAAAGTTTTATTTTAATGGTATTCTACAAAATATAATTTTCATTTCTTTCATAAGATTCATAAATTCACAAATATTTCCGTTATAATTTATTTAACTAATGACCAGTAGTTAATCTGTTCCGATTTGTGAATATAAACAATATTATATATACTATTTATATATATAATTATATAATATAAATAATATTTTATATTATATAAAATAATAAAATATATTAAAATATATAAAATTATATATAATATTTTTATATTTTTCTGTGTTTGTTAGAATCAAAGAAATATTCAATTTCTATTATAACACAAATACGTTTGTCGTTTAATACGAACAGTACACAACTCGGACAGTAGGGAAAATCAGAAAGTGTAACATAAAGTGTACATGACAGTTGTACATATATTTGTGTGTGTGTGTGTCTGTGTGTGTATTGGTAATACATTTGTATTTTTATTTTAGACGACCTGCCGTAACAAAATATTAAACAACTTCTTTTACAACCATTATTCAATTGTAGTATAAGATGTTGGGCCTATTTCTAATTAACAATGTAGAGCACATAGTGTTTGATAACAATACGGATTTTAAAATATGTGTTTATAAATGTGAATGATTCACTAAATACAAGGACAAAAGTATAGTTTAATAACTACCTACATCAAATGGACATTACTGCCTGAAATGCAGGATCCCAGCTGTATTTAAATAAAATCAGCCATATCACAATATCCGATTGTTTTTGAGAATGGCAAGTCTACTGATAATTCTGCATTAAACACAATTTATTGTTAATCGACTTACTAGTTAATTACGGAATATCACGGACTATAATAGAATAATTCATGTAATGATGATTGTACAGGAAAGTGATATTTTGTTAGAGTAACTGAATGTTGAATGTTCCTGTAATATTGTATTTTATGTGCTATATTATTCTGTTAAGCTTACTCCTGAAGGAAATATTTATAAAATTTTGAAGTTTTTAAGAGAGCTGTTGTTTGTTATTACTAATAAATGGCATGTGGCTGTACAACTTGATACATATTATGACAAAATACGCTTTTTATACTATCTTTTGAAATTTATGATATAGTTTTATACTCAGTGATAGAGTTTATACCTCTAGTATAGAGGCAAAATTATCTTTACAACTAAGTAATGAACAAGTTAATATTACTCGTTCACTGTCACAATAGAAACGTACATTCGACTAGTTAAATATCATATGTAGCAAAATGGATACTGGGCATATTTTAGCTTGAACTAAAACAATGTTTTGAAGTAAAATTTTAGTCTAAAATACGTATTGTTAGCCTAGGAACGACTAACAGCAATACAACACATGTCAGCGGGATACACCTTACATTATCGGGTACGAAGTGGAAGACCGAGAAGAAACTGGAGGAACAGAGCTGAGAAGATGCAAGAAAGAGGGCGATCAGGACGACAGCACAGTAAGTCATGAATACACACACACACACACACACACACTCTCTCTCAAAATTTTTGAAAGAACGAAGCGAGTTCCCTGTTTTTACTAGACCATTTGATATTTGTCTGACTGCCTGTTTGGATTACGCATCAACCGATTCTCGTAAAACTTGGCATGTGTGTCCCTACTTGTACCCTACAAAACACTATTGGTTATAAGTCCAATCTCCCAAAAATTAGGGAGGCAAAAGACAAAAATGTGAGGAACTCCAAACTTTGTAAAAAATCACAAAAATCCAGCTGGTGTATCAAATTAAAAATAATTTTAGACAGAATATGAATTTAGCTTCATTTTTTAAAATTCTAACATTTTCAGACGCTATGCGCAAAACTATGGATGACAATTTTAATAAAATTGAAAACGTTTGTGCGATGTATCAAATTAAAGGCATTTTAACTAAAACTGTATGTAATTTTAATTTTTTTAATTTCAAAATTTTGGGATACAAAGGCGGAAAAATTTTTCAGCAAGAAGGATAAAGTTTAATAAAATTAAAATTCTATGTGGGATATCAAATAGAATAGAATTGTAATTGATATCCAAATGTAGTGTAGAATACAGTTTTGGAAATTTCAAACTTTTTTACCATTTAAAAATGCCATCAAAAATTTGAAAAACTGTCAAAACGTGGTCATCTATCACATCAAAGAAATTTAGCAGAAATCCAATTGTTCGGAATGTTTAACATAAAATATAACAATCGTGAGCTGATTTCAAGTATACTGATGCCTTTGCCTTTTGGACGTGTACGATTCCTTTGTGTACCTCGTTTTCAACGGAAAACACGTAAGCGAACGCTCAGAAAAAAAATAATACGCAATGGACGAGAATTCTTTCCGTTTTCTAAGAGCCGTGTAACAAACACGGCACACAGGTACATAAAGGCCTTTATAAATTCTGTTAAGTTGAATGTGTGCATAATGGTCGTAAAAAAGGGGTACATCTTGGCTTCCTGTATTCAGTATACACACTCTCACTTATACAAAGAAACAGTTGTAGGTAAATTATTTTCCTTGGAGCAGAAACGTGAAGTTAAGGTGGGTATTCAGCCCCCAACTATATTCCGTCTCTGGAAGCGAATACGTTGGGGTGACACTTAGAATAATGAATATGCGGCTAGAAAATAGTACTAGCTGCATAACTATATAAAAATATATAGATCAACGTCTGTTTACTGCAGAAATAATTAGAAGGCTTACATATTTGTACCTAAGCAATGTACATTGTATTACATGAAATATAGTTATATCCAGTAACTGTTGTGTGAGGGAGTCCGTCATCGGCTTGACTTTGCTGTTCCAATATTCTACTATTGGGACATGTTTTTAATGACTGTGCTTACTGAAAATATATTGATGCATTCACTTTCCTTGCCTTTAATATTTACGTTAATTTAAAAAAAAAACAAATATTCAATGTGATAGCTCACAAAATACTTCATCCATCGTTAAAATCGCATTAGCTTTACAAATAGTAATAATGTAATAGTAATAGTAATGATAATAGTAGGCTAATAATATATTTTTTAAACCGGAGGGGAAAGAATTTATGCACAAAGTATGGGAGTCCCATTTCAAGTGGACTACCCACCAAAACCTATCCTCCGGTGATTTAGCATTAGCCTGGGACTGTTTATCACACGACTTCAGACTGGGCTAATGTCCTGCGCCCAATGGGCACACATATTAATTCTGCTACTTTATAGATGGCCTGTCTTTCTTCTTCGCCGAAAGAATGACCTCTGCGTCATGTGACATGCGGTTCCAGATGTCCTCCCCTCTTAGCACCGCTCTGTTTGTATGTTCTGTATTACTCCCTTACAACAGGGCAGTACAGGTGGCCTGCAAACAAGGTCCCACCCATATTGTAGAGGTAGGATCGTGAATATGAATTACCACTCAGAAGCTGCGTCAGGTAGAAACCAACCTCCCAATGGTTTCTATGAACTCATAGCCTCATGTGTTTGATAATATCGCAGTCCGGCGTTCTTTCGTCTCCTTGTCTTCTTTCCAAGGTCTCTAACATCTCTCAAGTGTGCGGAGCCTTTCTTGGTGTTTAGCCACTTGCCGACCTCGACTTTCCTAAGGCGCACAGCTATCCGCTCCTTGACATGAAACTCGTTACGGATAACCTTAGCGATCACAATAACAATAGTTCAAAGACGGTGGGGTGAGGACAAGCTACTCTGAACACTCCCCTCCTCTACATCTGGGCGAGCCTCTTTTGTTATATCTTCTTGTTAAAGGTATCCGCCGACACGTCTGCCCAGTACAAGAGGAGAGGCTGACCGCCGTTATCAGCAGGCGACCCTTGCAGGGCCCGAGTCCACCCACGTTACACATCAATGTGCCAACTTTAGTAGCCTTGTCCGCCGTATGCCGTACAAATGTGTTGAAGAAATTCACATATGTGTCAACACCCCCAAGGTCAATAGCTTCAGCTCTACAATCACAGAGGCAACCCGCAGAGGCAAGATGGCTGGAATCCTCTCCTTTGTTAGGAACACGATCGAAGTCTAAATGACAAGACCTAAGTGTCAAAGCCAACGACAGTCCATGCGCCGCCATCCAACTGCTGTTGTTCAACATGACTCTATTCAGTTTGAGCAGTGACCAATGCAGCCACTTTGACCGTATCTTTGGGCGTATCTATAAAGCAACACACTGTTGTAGGCCATAGTACAGAGGTTCGGCCCTAAAACAGATCCTTGGCTGCCCCAGAAGTGATCGCCATTCTCCACTGTCTTTCTCTAGTGTGTGCAGTAGGACGCAATCCTTCAGATAATCGTCCAGTATTTACCAGAGGTGCCCAGGGTCGTAGAATGGCTGAGCGAATGCCTCAAACATGTCGTATGATCTCGCGGAGTAAAAGTCATTCGATTGCAGATTCGTCGATTGTAGACAGACTTCCTCGTCCTAAAGCCGTACTACCTTGGTGAAAAAACATCGCTGTCTTGTATCTAACATGTTTAGGGACAATAAGAGGAGGAAAGTCCTAAGTTGTTTTTTCCTTACTGCGCAACCTTCCACCAAGAAGGAAAGACCCTCCCCCCCACCAGAAATCAGGTATATGTTATACGTTTTAAGAAGCGGTCTGAGCTGTGATACAAGAGTGCTCTCAGCACATCATTTGCAATCTCATCCAAACCCGTCGTTCTTTAATTCTTTAGCAAGGAGTCATCGTTTCAAGATGTTTAGAGAAGAGTCTGAATTTCCCGACAAACCCCAGATCAAGCCCGACTCGCTACGGATGAGTGAGGAAGAGGGCCGACACTATTCTCTCTATGGTGGTCACCTGCATGGGGTTAGACGACTTCAGGGCACCCGGTTTCTGGTTCACCATCTTCTATCCCAGCCCCCAAGGGTCATTGTTAATGTCTTTCCTAAGCTATCTCCAGCAGCGAGTCTTGATAATAATATTAAAATAAGTATTATTATAAGAATAATTATAACAACATTAAACCATAATAATAGCTTCACTGTGACGACGATGATGATGATGACGATGATGATCATCATCATGATACAAATTATAATTCATTTAAGTTTCCTCCTATTAAAACATAATGTGAGGGATTTATATTTTGTTTTTGGTTGTCGATATCACAGTTTATTGCTCCTTATATTATAAAGTTAGTCGATTCTGCTATATGATCTATTCTGGTACATTATCAGTAGTAGAGTTGACTACTTTTCTGACAGTGGTCAAGTTAGTCAAAACAGCCAAACATGCAACTACCGTGTGCATGACCGAGTATCTAATTAAAGAACTTGATTACAAAAAACACGTTGTAATTCCAGAATTACAGAGCAAAAAGTAAGTTCCTGCCGTGAAAAATATAGAAGATATCGGATTGTTTTAGAATGTCGACATCTACGCCGTACCTAGTATCGAGGACTCAAAAAAGTAAAACACACACTAAAGGAAAGGTATCCAATCATAAAGCAAATATACGTACAGTAATTTCCACACGAGCACTAGATAAACAGAATATGCGGTATACTGTTAGGGAAGCTACTTGTGTGGTTATAGTACAGTAAATGTAGATGCAGTTCCAGTCTTCTCCTGCTTCACATTTACAATCCGAGCTTGATCTTTGATAATGAATCGTCAATGATAGCATATGTTTTACGTTTAAATTTTGTTGAACAATTTTTGAACATAAAATTATTTTTTTTCATAAGGTACTTTCGTCAGTACCTTACAGTAAAATTAAAAAAAGTACCTTACTTGTTATAAAAGATAAGGATAACTGATAAATATTGTGGCATAATTTATGTACATCTTTTGCTATTATTGTGAGCTTTAAAATTATGCTTTACATTTTTATAAAAATCTCCACTACTAGTAAAAATAAAGTTCACTAGAAAATTGGAAACTACAAACAATCGTACCCTTCAATCTTCCACGTTTATCTATTCCACCTGATGGCCAGTTTTTCAGCATACTTTATTCATATAACGTATATAAGAATAATGAATACGGAGTGCTAAATAGTAAAAGCCGATTTATTAAAGCAGTTCCTCTTGTGAGTCACGGGTTGGTTGCCATGGAAATGCCAATAAACACACATCATACGGGGAGCGGAATTCATCAACAACCTTTTCACCTCTTTGTTGTCACACATGGAAACATCTGTGCAACGTTATTTTTAGAGCTCAGAGAACTCGTTCAGCTTTTAGCTGCTGCGGTATACAAATTACTCCGCATGTGGCTGTCTTATTTTAAGGTAAACTTGTAATTTTGCTAATTAATTTATTCAGTTAACCAACACTGATAGTAATTTAATATATTATTAAATATAATATACATGAAAATAATATACATGGTACATGAAAATAAAGAATGGCGTTTTCACATCCACTGTAATCCGTTAGAAAAATGTTTCTTTTTTTAGCTATTGATCACTTGATTGTTTCTTAATAGTATTCACGCTCTAACTGAAGAAAATTCCTTTGATTAGAAAATTTTGTCGGCTGTAGAATTGAAGCTTCTAATTTTACTGGCTCCAATTTCCAATATCCATTTACAGTTCGTCACAGTAGTTACCATTTGGCAATAGGCTGTCAGGAGCTAAATTTATGTGATTTGTTTCAGTAGTGCGTTGAAAAGTGAACTAATCCGACAAACCCACCACAATGAATTTATTTATGAACGCTACGCTTTATATTAAATTGTCCAATTTTAATTTTAATAAATTAAGAAAAACAAAATTAAAGTACGGAAAGGAAAGGAAATTTAAAAATGATGAAAATTAAAGTTAGATTAAATTATTTCATGAAATGTTTTTGTTAATAATTACGTTTACATTTTCTTATTTATTCTAGTATCCAGATTCTGTTCTCCTCCTATTATAATGGAACTGAACAGACATGTCTACGAGCTTGTACGAGATAAATTTTAGATTATGATGAAAAAATGTATATAATTTGGAAGGGAAAATAATGCTCTAAAATTTTTATCTGCTTGCGTTAATTGTAATTTTGTAGTATCTGGTATGATGAAGGGACTATTTATTTTCTTTAGAAAGGTAAAATTTGTTTGTATATTGTAGTTTCTAGGCAAAATCTACAAGAGTTTTTAGATTGTCGTCACGTCTTATAGGCCTATTGCGTTGATTGAGTACACGACTGAAAAAGAAGAAGGAATTCATAATATTAACTTTAATCTCCAACAAATAATCGTAGAAACAATTTTACAACTGCAGTCTTTTTCGTAATGTTCAACTGTTGTTTCATTCAACCTATACTAAGTGTATGACGACAACAAACTACCTGCGTTTTTTGGGAAGCTGTAAAACACAACCTGTAAAATTATTCAACGGTTTTCTCACCATCTGTTACAACATTGTTTCATACCCAAACTCATTTAAATTCTGCACCACCCGTCTTGCGTTTTCAGTGTAACCATGAATGAATACACAAATATAACCTGGTAAAGATGTCAAGAACGTAAATTAGAAAGCGTTTTACCCAAAATAATTAACTGTTAAATAGTTCGTATTTGCCAGTGTAATTATAAATACACTTGGCCATTACAAACACCTGTATTGTACTCTAACCAATTGGTCCAAACGTGAAATCCAATTGGTTAAACCAATTTATTTCATTTAAAATTTATGACCGTATGTACAAACAAGTAGCTATAAAAATGTCTATCAGACTCTTATACAGGATCAACAATATTAATATATCGTATATAACTAAGATTTTAAAAATAATTATGCTATGTTTTAAGTATGTTATTTATTTTATAGTAAATAATATTTATCGACAAAACTAGTGTTATAAAGTAGTGTTATATACTAGTGTTATTTGGGATTATTTTAGGCTTTGGTAGCGTTCGAGTAACAGAGGAGTTATGTTTATCTACACATTGCGACACTCGCGATATCCTGCTTGTATCAGCTGTTTTGAAACGAAAACGTGTACGTTCCATATAAAGTTGTCATGGATAAATGTTAACCCTTAGTAAAAATTTTAGTGAAAAGAACATTAAAAGCTCTAATAGGAACCAAATGTTTACAAATAATGAAAACGTCACCATATAAGCTATTTTACAGCAACGATCTTGTGATTTACATTCACACACACACACACATACACACACACACACTACATATACAAATGTCTATAGAAATACAATATAACTACCTAAGTAGGCTATACCACTTTACATGAAAAGGTAAGTAATTTAATGAATACTGAAGTAATTTTATCAAAACATTGTACCAAATCATTTGTCGTAATATGTTTAAATTAAATTATTTCTTATATTTATAAATTTACTTATAAATACAATTAAAATTTAAAAAGTGTTCCAAAATTTGGCACTGGCATGATCTCTGTCTCTGTAGCCGTCTTAATCTATCTTTATCACATATTTACATTAACTTCGCTCAGTCAAAAACATTTCCTTTCCATATATCTACTCTCAACTGTCAAAAGCCAAATATATTGTATACAGACAAATATAAATGAAATTGAATTGTAAAGACAATCTAACAAGTTACACTACTGTTTCAATGGAAAGGATTGAAAAGATTAGTTTAACTAATAAACTTGATTTCAAGTAACAGTATATAATATGGAATCTTATGCAACATCCAACTAAAATTTTATAAAGATTAGACTTGGTCCACCGTATTTGTGAGATTTTCATGCGGCGGTCGTTAATGAACTGACGAGGATTGTATCGTCGTGCGTTACAGCATTCGGAACAGAAGCCGTCATTCCGTTTCTACAGCACATCAGACAACAGGATTTTACCGACTGCGCTCTCGTCACGTCATCATCTGTAGCCTACCTGTAGTTTTTTTAAGGCAGCAGATGTTTCAATATATGATTTATACAACGTGTTAGAGTATTGATCTGTTTGTTTCAGACTAGAGAATTTCTAAGTTTAGGATCTCATATCGACATTACAGCTGTTGTCCTCAACAACACATGATGAGTGTCTGTAAATGGAATCCTGAGAGTTTGGTATTCCGAATCGTGAAAAATATTTACCCCTAATTATTTTTAGTTTATACCTCGTTACAAACATAAATTGTACCGTTTCAGTATGCCTTGTGTGTTTGTTAGATCAAACATCAAACTGAAATTATATTTATTATGTTTAGTAATTCCGTAAATAACTAAAACTATTTGTATAATACAATTTATGAATAAACATAGCACTTCTGCACTTCCAGTAGCAATTACATCAGATGCATAAGTAAACATTTTTATCGAAAAGCTGATGATTTATATTTTCAGAGAATCTTGAATGTAGAATAGATGCAGGTTTCCTTCGCTAGAATATAGCTGACTGCTAAACATATCTATGTAAAAATATACATAAGAACAGGATATTGATTCAATTACAACATTGGATGTATCGTGGGACACATGCCAAAAGCGAGAACTTCAGGTCAACTGATACACTGAGTAAAAGGTTGCTCGTATTTTGGAATAAGGGAGATTTTGCTATAAAGAATTAAATGAGATAACTAAATAAGACAAGGGTATAGTAGTGTTTGTATGTGTCTTATTATAAAAAATCAATAATAAGACACATAAATAGAATTTCCAATTCACATAAATAGAATCATATCACACGGGGTATTATCTTCAGTATACATACATATACAAACGTCATGTAACAAATAATTTTTTTTCGATGTAACAATATGATTTACAAAAGTTTAAATATGGCTGAATACTAAAATACTTAAATTAAAATCACTGCGGATTTCTCAAGGATCACTGCTTTATTTCTTGTAAATAACAACATGTAAGCACAAAGTTATGACACCACTCAGCTTAATTTAATATTACTTCCATATTGTAAAATACGTAAATGCAATAGACCTAATGTGTTTACACTAGAAACATAAAATATTATTTCATTATAATACTGCAAGCCAAGAAGCACAATTAAACTAAATCTTTTAACAAGAACCTTGAACTGTATATTTATATTCGTATTCATATTTATATTTATATTTATATTTTAAAATTGTATATTTATACTGTAAAAAATCTGTTAACAACAAAACTACGTATTTCCATCAATTTTAGCACATATGCATTAAAGAAATTTTGCCATTCTAGACTACACGGACTAATAACATAAAGTGCGCAGTCAAGTATTAGGCTTGTAATGTGTTCATATTTCTTGATGTTACTTACCTGCTCACTTTTAAAATAGAAAAACTAAATCACTCATACACGTAGACAAAATATGCGTCTCGACATAACTATCGAATCAATGTGAACTAGCAGAATTTCTGAATGTGCTAGCAGAATTTCCTTAGCGAGATGTCTAAGGAAACCTACTACCAATATTATGAAGTTGAGATGCCATACACATAGCTACAAGAATATTATTTTACCAATACAAAATTAATATTGCATCACCTAATTTATATAATTATACGTACTGATCAAAGTTTTTAAACTGTACACTGTATAAATTGTAACATTATTGTCACCATAAATTCTAAATTTTAAAAATGTTAAATGCACATGAGTATCGACTAGACAAACTTAGTAGTCGCAGAAGAGTTTATCCCCTGTGACACTAGCAGGTTTTTTATGTTAACATATTTAAATGTGTGAGTGTCGAATTTCAGTAAGTTTCTTCCACGAGTTCATGAAGCTTCCACAAAAATAATGGTTGATATTTTATTTTACCACAACATAATTGCCACGCTAATAAAATAGGTATCACTAATTTAAATTTTTTTAATTAATTAAATGATTGGAAAATTGTGTAAGTATATTAGGTTAATAAAAAACTAAGTACAAAAAAAAAGACTTCAAAAGTATTCAGCTCGATCTCTCAACATGTAAGTACACTTTCTTTTTTCATAAATAAAATTATTTTTAATAGTTATGTTCTTCTTGCAATGACATTTAAACATTCAGGTATACTCATATCCTTTAAAACATTACGTTTTTGTTAAAGCATACATATTTGTGGCAGTGGGGAATTTTGGGTAGCTACGTGGGAAAAAGACGTTTGGTTGACGTGACAACACTACTTCTTCGTCTCAACTTTTGTTTCGTCTATTTATTTACCGTTGAATCAGTTTACTGCCCTAGGAGCGCGAGGTGTACGGGAGTATGCCGGCCACCATAGTGCCGTATATGAAGTTCTCACTTAAAAATTGCGTTTCTATTAGCGCCATTATTGTAATTAATGACGCAAGTGAATTACTAATTACCGATTGTTATGGATTAAATAATTAGAACGGAAAATATTTTAAGTACACCCTCTGTTCAATTACTGCTGATATTAATTACTTTTAATCATAAAAGAGATGGAAAAACGTCTTATTGTGCTTCTTAGATGTTAAATACATTTTGTTCGACACGGAAAGAAGTGTTTAAAGGTAACGTACCTCGTTACACACTGTAAATTACTATAACCTCAAGTGTACTGAAATGAACTGGACTCCAAAAGATACCGAGCTAATATTAAATACAAATGGTAATTTTCATTGTTTCACAATATTTTCACATATTGTGTACACTGCATACATCATTACCAGATATGTTGCCAACACACTTTATACATGGGCCAGTCCCTGAGATATATTAAGTGCTTGGAAAACATCCAACGTATTCAAAGTATGCAAAGTCTACAGTTAAAATGGCTTGCTTTTCCACTGCTAGAAAAAATTAGTTTAAATCTAATTGCAGTATTGCTTTTTGTTGCTTTTGCAGGAAAACAAAATGATCTTAGTTTATAATTTCAATGCAAGAACATGAATTAGCGGAAAGGAAATACTACTTTCTAAATTATACAAAACTAAAGTTACAGAAAAATCTTGACTGAGGTAATGTTAAACATTTTATTCTACAATATACGTAAACAGCACTTTTAAATAAAGTCAGCTATCATATGTTAGTATGTTTTGAAAACGATTTAATGTTTGTGAAATTTGAATGAATTCGATTTTATTGTGTACGGAAGCTATACCTGATAATCCTAATTCTGCTACAGATAGGCTAATACTTGTCTCGCACGGGGCGTCAAGCTGCAGAATGAAATTACACTCTAATCAAGAGTTCATTAAATTATTTATTTATTTATTACACTCTAATAAATGTTGATTAAAATTTATAGATTTTATGGCACTTTTCAAAATAGTTAAGATAAAAGCAGACAAAAATCTGATTTATATGGCAGTCGACCTTGGGAAAGTAAGTAAATAAATTAATTGGACGTTCAGTGACTCAACTTTGCTAAGTTTTAGATCCCAAGTTTTTCATGTAACCGAAATGAAAGATTCGTGTGAATGCTCTATGTTGATATACCCATCTGTTTATTTGGAGTATGTCTCGCAATAACTTTTGAATTCATAAGCAGGTTTCCGTAAACTTATTATGAATAAACATATAATTTAAAATTATAAATGGCAGTTACACAAGCAGCTTAGTAAGACGTTTGAATGTTCAAATAATCTAAAGCTATACGCCAATAATAAATTTAAACAAATAATACTGTGTTACAAGCGATAGAAAGAGTAATTTCAGAGCTAATTAACTAACTTAGTTATCTATTCTTCCGCACAATATGTTTAAACTAAAATTTAATTTTTCCTTTGTTTACATTCACAAGAAAAGATTTTTATGAATTTAGTAAAACTGTCAAATTCTGCTATCCTTGTCACATATAAAATTATAGAGTTTGACCACTATTATTTTCTATGCGCAGTCCACCCTAAAAAAAGTCAAATCGCTAAGTCTGGCTAAAGAAATCAAATCGATGAATTCACGGGACTCGATTCAAGTTCGTTTGAGAGCATCCATAAATTTATTATATAAATTTGTTTCTTGCTGCCCTTCTTTTAATAAAAATAATTATTATGCAGTATTAAAATTATTCTTGGATTTCGTTGTCCATGACGTGTCCGTTACTTAACTAAATATCACTATAATATTGACGACTCGGAACACTAAGTTTTTTATAAGTAAAAACGTAAAGTTTTACCTTACAGCCTAAACCGGCTTTCACCTATAGAAGGCTTCATCAGAGGCTGATGAAGCCTTCTATAGGTGAAAGCCGGTTTAGGCTGTAAGGTAAAACTTTACGTTTAAAAAAAAAAAAGTAACTTAAAAAAATGTAAGTAACTTTACTTATAAAAAACTTAGTGTTCCGAGTCGTCAATATTATAGTGATATTTAATTAAAATTATGTTTCAAGAAACTTGTATACTTGTATAAAGAACTGCTTCAGAAGATTTAACGTTTCTACCGCAACATATACCCTGAGATGCAAGTGAAATTTATTTATTTAAAAAAAAATATACCTTTTTATACTTATTATAATTGTCTTTTGCTTCTATTTCGTCTTTCCTAGGTCTACATTTTATACTTTCCTTACAGTATGTCGTGAAAATAAACATCGAGCTATTTAAATCCTCATTCGTAGCCGGGTAAACGTACTTTTTAATTTACTTAAGGTTATGAACATTTATAAATAAGTTAACAATCGTTTGGAGTTTATCTGGGTTCTCATTACCTACTGTTACACTTTGCATACGTGCACTGTGCATTCTTACTGCCCTAATGGGCTCCATTACTTATTCATAGAGACTAAATGGTACTACTGTAATCTTCTGACCTCTGCTTGGATGAAATTTAATTTACTTTTATTATTATTTGACATGGACAGAAAAGTACTCAGTATATTCATTAACAAAATAAAGTAAAAAGTTAGCAAAGCAGAAAATCACAACTGAATCGCTGCGAGTAATAAATTCGTGGTTTTGTCTGTCGAGTTCTTTTAATAGCAAATATTTCAGACGAAAAGTATTGTAGAGTACAAGTAAAAGTTTCTATTGTCTGGCGGCCACAGTTGGTGTGAGTCAGTGTTTTTGTTAACGAGATGTCAAGGCACTGTTAAACGGCTACAGAGAGAGTTTTATAAAAACTCTTTTTAGCCACTTACAGGCGTAAAAGTTTACTAATAGTCAGGACAAATTTAATAAAATATTATGTAGGTACGATCCTGCCCACGTTATCTTCTTGAGTTTGTTTAAAGCCTGAATATTCTTTGTGGTGACCAAGCTTAGAAACGTACAGTCAAAACACATCTATACTTCTATAGTATAACAGATTATGTGTAATTAAAATCGTACCTGTTCTTTTTGTATGGAGAGTGCAAACGCAATCTCTAAATGTGTTTGTCTATTATTTTCAAATTAATACAAAAATATTAATTAATGTAATGTTATTAGATGTACTATAAATTACAACTATTCAAGTATTATTAATTTTTATCACATAAATTTCAGCAAGTACAGCTTCCAATCTGTGATCGGACATGTTAGTAGTATATATTGTCAATATCCAACTGCTAGACTTCTCTACGCCTCTGTTTCTCTAATTTCAGCAAGTACAGCTTCCAATCTGTGATCGGACATGTTAGTAGTATATATTGTCAATATCCAACTGCTAGACTTCTCTACGCCTCTGTTTCTCTAATTTCAGCAAGTACAGCTTCCAATCTGTGATTGTACATGTTAGTAGTATTTATTGTCAATATCCAACTACTAGACTTCTCTACGCCTCTGTTTCTCTAATTTCAGCAAGTATAGCTTCCAATCTGTGATCGTACATGTTAGTAGTATTCATTGTCAATATCCAACTACTAGACTTCTCTACGTCTCTGTTTCTCAAATTTTCTTTGCACTAGTCCTAATTTAAGTCACCAAATCTCAAACAACATCCTCAGCTCAAAAGATCAACGTGACGTACGTTGTCACAAGGCCTTATATACTGATATCTTTTAGTCGTAAAAATATGTATGTAATGTGATTAAAACTGCCTTAAATAATTCTGAATATAATTATTCTGAATATAATGTATTCATAATTCATGAACAATCAGCATGATTGTTGCAATTCAAACTTTTTATTTAAACAGAGTCTGTTTGTTGAAAACATAACATTAATTGATGTACGTAAATACAATATAAAATGGAGCATAAATAAATATTATTCTGTGTTGAAAAGAAACTAGAAAAATCTAAATTGCATTTACTTGTTAAAACATAATTTGCCGTACCATTAAATTTTGTCGTTCACATTGTTGTCGTATCATTAACAACTGTAATGAACAATTCTTTTTAAATAAGAAAGTTCCAGATACTGACACTTAATCTAATTTACGATAATACGTCACAAAATATTTTATTAACTGTATTGAAAGTAGGTACATTTGTTTCTGACCGTTTAAATAAGAAAACGTGGTCAGTTCAGAAATCAGTGAACATATTGACTCTTTTGACGTTCCATTAACTCTGAATTGTAAAGTAAACTAGTTTAGAATTAGAATTACAGAGCCCATTCCACAGTAATGTTAGGATTACCTTCTGACAAAAATATTTTGTTCAGTGGAATGCTTTAAAAGAAGAAATCAGATGTATTCTCTATGTTTGAATCAAGAGTACAAGGTCTAGACAAGTTCCTTGTGTTTCAAGGTGTATTACGCCTACATTTAGAGGACAATATTTACGTCTACGTACACATATAAACACAGTACGCTATCCTCAAGAAGTCGTGTAGGACTACAAGCTTAAGTAGTAAAAATCTAGAAGATAATGTTAGTTTACTTGTGTCATCAACATCGTAAGGGTAGCTTAAAAAAGAGAAGTAATATTAATATTTTTTTACATAACCTTCTTAAATAAAAAAAATCGCACCGATTTGTAATAGTTTTGTAATAGTTGAACATATCCAGAATCTATTAAAACTACTCACTTTAAAAATATTAAAGCAATTTGTAATATGATTATTAAATCTTCAAAGTATGTAGTCTGGCATCGGTCAGGATTACTCAGTCATCGGAAAACCTAAGGACAAATAGTAGACGATCATCATCAATCGGAATGCCCATGTTACGACACATTCATCTTCACTCATTAAACGCACCATTCAGACATAATTTAAGGAAGATTGGTGCTATACAGCTTCCTTGACCTAATCCTTTACTGACTCAAAATGACGTTGATATTTATACTCCGGTTTTCATGCTGCAGACACAACCTATGAACTTCCTAAATTTACAACACTCTAATACTCTGTTCTTTCTAATCTTACCAATGATCTTTGAACAGATCATTGTAATATGCCTTGGCGACTCACATAAATATAAGGTGTGTTTCCGGACTACGTGACAATTATTTTTCAGTTACAAAGTGGGAAAGGTTTTCGTAGACAAGAAAAAATGCTGTCAATACAGGCTTCCCAGCTCCAAAATCGTTTTGTTCCTCAACCTTCGATTCAACTCTTCATTATCTTTATATTTAGTCGGGCTGCTTGGTTTGTACACAACTATCTGTAAGGCATTATATAAATATTAATAAAGCTAGTACATTATAGTAACCCGATCATGGTTATTTCCTTTTTTAATTTCTTTTTTTTTCTGTACAAAGATTTCACGAAAAATGAAAACAAAACAACAGTTCTTGAATGAAATTCTTTCTCCAGAAATTACAAGTTTCAAGCATTTCAATGTTTACAATTAGATTATATGGCAACCGTCGCTAGAGTATATTCATTTTGTAATCACACTTTACTGCTGCTCACGTATGTCAAATATAAATATTTGTATTTGTTTCAAGAAACAAATGAAATCTCTTGTTTTATCCTTTCATTATTGAGAGACGCGTAAGACAATTGAAATAAAAGAGCATAAAGGGAACGAAAGCCGTAAGCTACAAAAATAATTCCCGTAGTGCAGCAACTCTTATATAACAGTACAAACCGCTACACCCCATAGTAATTTCAATTAATTTTTCGAGATACGATCGCACTTTGCGGGTTAAACAGATAATGCTAGCGCGACAATAATAAAAATAATATTAGATAAAGAGCCACTCTAACAATTGCCTAATGATAAAAAGCGTACGTGACTAAAAGTACTAAACTAATAATTTATTTTATATATTGCAACGTATCTCAAATGTAGTTAAATATTCACATAAACCTAAAGACATTTTTGGGACTTGCAATATTTCTAATCTCGTTGTTCAAACCTATCATTGTTTACTCCAAAGAGAGCAGAGGATAGCACAAAGTCAGAAATTTATTGAAATCAAGTTTCAGGTTTACTAGAAACGTTTTACATTTCTATGAATGTTTTCCACTCTAAGAGTCCGTGGAAATCAGGTGACTCAACTATTACTGATAACAAACTAAAATAAAAATGAAATAGTTAAAGTATACAAGAATTATTTTTATCTGAGTAAGGTAAAGGTTTATGGAGTTTACTGGTGACGGAATTGATACTTTCGAAAATAGGATAGTATCATCGGCTGTATTATAAACTTAAGAAAAGAAGTCGAAATTCACACAAAGGTATTACTTGAAATAAGGAACCAAAAATAATGGCATCAACGTTCTTAACCGTAGAAAAGGGATGTTAAAGTGGCCACTAATTAACAATACACTAGTATGAACTCCGTACTCTTTGTGTTTTGTTTGCTATGTTACAATATCTGATTTTATTATGTTCGACTTTACAGTTATTCCGCAAAATTATAATACGATGTTTTCTGCACGAAGACATTATTACCTTAATTAATTTATTTGTTATATTTATATAATATGTTACGGCATCACAGAACAATCTACGTCTTTGTCGAATGTGCCAGAAGAAACTCGATGTAACGCGTGTGGCGTACGTGCTTGTAGATGCATATACGAGAAGTTTCTCGAAGCCGCCAGCCGTGCGGACTGTGTCAAGGCCGCAAGTAATTACGTCGTAACTATACTGGCGCTATCGAATAATCTAGTAATTTGGGGCGGTATATATACCGGTACTCAACGACGTTCAGTCAGTTCAATGCGAGATATTGGATAGTGCGGTTCGAGAGTTATAGTAGCGATATTACTGTGTACTGTCAAGTGGTCATTAGTTAAGTGTTGTGTTTTATAATCGGACGATATATTGTAATACAATTGTGTTTAATATTAGCGATATTTTATTGCGTGTGAATAATTATTATTTGATTTGTTGTAAGAGACTGTGTTGTTAATTACGAACTGTTTAACTGTAAAAATTAAAGCTGGTGATTAGTGACTTAATTGGTGTCTTGTAATTATTTTGTTTCCACTGTACCTACGACGATCGAGTAGACCGTCGTAACAATATCATATAATTTCTTATAACGGCATATGTTATTCATACTCATATACTTTTTTGCCATATCGTAGTCAGTGAATTTGAAAACTTCTTCAAATGGCTATTGTACCAGAAACGAATGATTTGTAAAACTTACGGTTAAATCTAGGTCAACTTTAATTCCAAGAGGAACGTTTCACTTAGTCTACGTAATAAATAAGTTCATCACACATGTGGTGCGGAAGAGTTTTCATTAACAAATAACCTAAGATAAGTTTTCATGTGTGTGTAAAAGCAAAGTAACCGCAGACTGTATGCAAGTTGAGCAGCGTGTTTTGCGCCGGTTAGTTTATTTTGGTTCAGTTTAATCGCATCGCCCCGAGAGACAACGTTACATTTAATTAAGCAGGTTTATAGTGTTGCCTAAGCTAGAGTTTTTATTACGTTGTTTTATTTCCAAGTACACAAAGGCTGTCAGCGAAGCATGGCAGTAAGTAAACAAAATGGATAAATCTAAAAAAAAAATTCAAAATGTTTAACAATAAAAATTGGTAAACTGTATTAATAACTGAATAAAAGTTTTTAATATTAAAAGCAGACTTTTTATTGAGAGTAATTAGTGTACTCGTTTCAAAGCGGACGTCAAGGTTGGGTTCACTAGTCTTGAACAGAAACATCGTGATTAGACAGATAATTCGTACTTATCTAGTGATCCCAACATTAGGAAAATTTATCAACAATGTTTTCCAGTTTTTGAATATCCAAAATAAATTTGTCTAATTCAATGAATTTTTTTTGTAAGGTTAGAACACACGTTTGTAAGAATTGACAACATTCTTAACCATATTTGATGTGCACTTTAGATTTGAAAACGAATTAAATACTTTTTTATTTGTTGCCAATTTTGTAACATTTTACAATGGAAGATCAAAGAACTTGCATTACGTTTTGTGTATAAAATAATATAATAAGCTATGATGTGGAAATGATGTTGCAGAAGGATCCTGATAAGTCTAGTTTGCAAGTACGAACGGTTTATGAATGTTATAAAATCAAAGACAGTCGTGAATGGGTTGAAGATCATAGTAAGATAAGTCTGTTGTACTGTGCTCTACAAATTCTAACATTAGTAAAAGTCTAATGTTATTGTTAAGGTAATTTACACTACTTCCATGAAGCTGTTTGTAGAAAACGGCCAAATTTATGGAAGGTTAATTATAGAAATTGGGCCATTATAATGAATCAGTATGCATATCATTGTTTATTCAAGAATTTTTGGCTAAAGATCATTGTAATTTTACCGCAACCTCCGTGTTCATCAGATTAGAGAAACTTTTTCCTCTCTTGAAGGCTAAAAGCAACGATGAAAGGGCAACGTTTAACAACAAATACAGACATAAGAGGAAAACCGCAGAGCGAGCTTAGACTCCGCCATAAAGAGTGATCCAGAAATGTTTTGAAGACTGGAAGAAACTTTGGCATACATTTTTTTGTCTGATGGAAATTACTTGGAAGAAGGCGGTTTTAAATACAATACAATGAAGAGATACTTTTTAAATAAAAAAATTGCATGAAATTTTTGACGAAATCACAGTCTACAGTTTACTGCAGTGTGCGGCTGATGTTGGTAGGCCTACCTGGTAGTGGATAAGAAAGTCACATTCCACGTTTCCAGTGTAAAGCCTAAAACATTTTTCTATGTGTAAATTCTAGTTAATCCGTTGTACACGTGAAGTGTGTTGAACAAAATGGTTGTCCGTTTCGAAAGCCTTATAAGGTGTATGTCCAGCACAAAAATGAATTATACATGTGTTTGACTACCTGGTTTCTACTTGTCACATCTACTTGTATTAAAACACACAAACAGTATTATATTTTGGTAAAATATCTGATCTTCCATTTCTTCTAATACATAACTTTGCAACATTTTGTATTTTGGGTCATTCTTTTTTTTTAAACTGAAAACCTTTTGTGGTCACGAGTAAAATATTTGTGCCACTTAAAAAAAAAAACTCTTCAAATTTTATTTTGTAATAAAAATATTAAAAAGTGTCTCAATTATGTAAAGATAAAAGAAATATAATATACTGTAGTAAGTTTTAATTCGGTAAGTTATATGTATTATACATAGTTTGAGAAAGAAAATTCTAAGGAATACAATAGTATACACATGTAGACAATAAAACATTTTCTAAGTTTAAATATAAACTAATGTTTTTTCTTAAGTGTGTGAAGAGAATGACTTGCAGACTGCTTTACGTATTACATAATAAAAGTAGTAAGCAGAAAAGGTTTTTTTGCATTCTGACTAAGTATAAACTTACTGTGAGGACGTTGTAAATAAAAAAAAATATATTTTCTTTCAAGAACTGTTTGATACAGACGCTGTTTACCCAAGATAACGAGACGCTTAACGAAATATAAAGCAATTAGCACCACAACTGTGGTGTTCCTCGCGCACGCTATTAAACTTTTATTATTATCACGCTGCATTATAAACTACTCTTTATGGAGCTCATATAAGCAATAAAACCATATGTTGAATTCTCTGTTATAATTAAGTCGTGTATATTGTATCAGTGACGACAATAAATTCATTTCTTAACATTCCACCAGTCCCTGATGACAGTAAATTATTGAGGCTTATTATTGTGACTATGCTAAAATAGTTGGATGTACTTTCTGTAATAAGTGTAAGTAAACATTTCACCACCCTGTCTGTAAAAGCAAGACATCTTTACTGTAATATTTGACGTAACTGTATCAAAAAAATTAATTTGGACGTCATCAGGAATCTGGTGATATCTAAGTACTGAATTTAGTACACCTCACGATTCAGGAACATTAAATAATTAAATACATACTTAAATCCACTTTTCGTAAAGAATATACTTCTTCCATTTTTGAGAAAAAAAATATAATAGAAATGATTTTATAAAAGTTATACAAATTGATCTAGTGTTGTGTAGAAAGGTAACTTTCTACATCCCGTGAGATGTTAGGCAAAGGTAACTAAACGTCTTTCATTGGTTAAGCTCTCTCTTACTACCTCTTCCACGCACACGCGTGCGCGCGATTGCTCTCTTTGCCTCTTTCTTTGAGGAACCTACATATTGATGCCCGGTTTGTTGTAGAAACTTCAGACGTGCTACGAACAACGGAGTTTACACTTCCCTGAGGTTTTTTTAAGTTCTCAAACACATCAGTTAACACTATCTTGATGTTGTTTTTACATTTATTTATTACACTAATTAACAGTTTCCCTGTTACTTCCACGTAACCGAAGTTAAGTGAAAGTTTTCCACTTTTACGCACTTAAATTCACAAAGATTTAACTGCATTTAAATCATTTAATTTAGTATAATTACTGGCACGCGTTATATTAATACTAATAATTAATAACAGTGCTTTCTAATTCGATAAAATAAAAACTGTAAGTATTCTTTAGTTTTAATAGTAAATCTATAGCCCAAATTTACAAACAATTGTCAGTTTTATTACAAAATTAAAATTTAATGGTCCAAACCACGATGTAGTGTATATTACCACTGTATTACATTCATTCAGATTTTATGCTTTCTGTAAAATTGAATTGAAATACAACTGCTTATAAGGCTAAAGTCGACTTACACTGTGGACGTAATGTAACGAGAAAACATAGTCTCACGACTGGAAAACAGAAACGTGGTCGAGATTACACTTACGTGTATGTGCCATTGGAAAACTCAAAGACACCGTGCAGTCTTCAGATATGAATTTTTCTTTCATTTTAATTTTAATTTTAAGTATTTACGTGTGTCCAGTTTCCAATTTATTTTTACCCACAATATTATTCCAGTCATATAAATTTTATTTTATTTGCAAGAAACAATATATTTGTTCAATATATTAATTGACGATTCTTTGGGCACTTGGTGAAACATATCAATAAAAAGGTTTTTTTTAAAAATACATAAACGCTTGGTAGGTTTCACAGATTTTATTTAAGTCTGACAGCTGTCTCGACTTCTTAAGTCATTGTCAAAGAGATGAGTGAACAGAGGATGTAAGGGTGGTTGGACATCTGTTTAGGACGTGTATCAGAACACTTGTGAGGTGTGAAGATGAAGAGGGGGTGCAGGAGCTAAGGGAAGGTCAAGTGTCTGTAAAAACTAAATATTTTGCATTAAGATTATCTGTAAAACGTACCAAGTGTTTATATATTTTTAATATATTTGTTACTTCTCGGCCTATTTATAGGCTAATATTTACAATTTAATTATTACAAGCTACGCTTTCCTTGAACGTTTGCTAGAAAATAACGTAGATATAGGCCTACATACAACTTTCATTGGACAAAGTAGTTGTTTCTCATTAAACTATAGTCCTACGACATACGTGTACGAAGTATGTACAGTAGCTTTTACAACGCGACTCTCGCCCTATGATTAATTGAAACGTTCGTATATTCTGTACTGTTTGTAAGTAAATGTACATGTAACAAAATGTATCATTTATGTGAACATAAATGTTAATTTTTGGTGAATACTGATTATTGATTTTACTTTGATTTTATATTGATTTCTTTATTGCTCACGTATTTAATTTTTACAACTTTACATGAATCATGAATAAGGTACTGCTGGAAGAGACTGGTGACTGATACTCAACAGTGTAAGAAGTAAAATAAAAAGACTGAAGGACGGATCAGTGACAATGATGAATGCTTGCGTCATTGAGGAAATGGTTAGTGACATAAATAAAACGGGAAGTAGGAGATGCAGTCAGTGAGGATTAGACGTTGATATAAAGACACTAAGAGACTGGCGCATCACTATGAGTGATATTTATGAGTGATAAAGACAGCGCACAATCGACTGAATTTTCATTAACATTGTCATTTTGTCATTGTAAGGAACAAGAACTGTTCCACCCAACCATGAAGCTACTGGCCCGTTCATCGCGCCAGGATACAGCCGCGCATGTAGTTCTACTTTAGTGATGATGCTTTGTCTTGTGTACAAAGTAACACTTTGTGTACATTAGGACACATTTGTCCTTCTGACGAGCGGGAATGGTTGGTGAGGCTTGGTCTTTAACAAAAAATTACAAAATGTACATATATTTTTATGTTCAGGGGAAATAATCTATTGTTTACAGTTATGTCTCGGGCCAACATTATTAACTCAACAGTTTTTATTTCACTTTACCTGATTACTTAATTTGCTTCGTAACATATTTCATTAACAAAATTCCTCATTAAAATCTCCATCAGTTACCAAAAATTGTGTGAAAACTGAGCACGTACAAAATTCCTCCTAATAAATTATTTACATATAAGATTATTTAGTGGCTTCATTAGTTTTAATATTTAGTGCTGAACAAAGTGCTTGGCAGAATCACGACTGATATCGTGTAGCGCAAAAGATAGTCTAATAACTGTTTGAAGTTGTTAATTTAAAAATTATAAAAACAAAGATTAAATACTAATATAATTTTGTGTATCAACAAGAAATGTGTTAAAGATTGTTTTAGAAATTTATTAGTTGTAGAGAAAGCTGTTAAAGTTTGCATATAAATATACTATTATTGACAAAATTAATTATAATTAGTAAAAATAATGAAGGAGTCTCGGACCGAGGCTTCGGCAGCTTCAGCAGTGTGGAGTGATGAGCACTGGAGTGGTACCATACCTGGAACCTGGAACCTGGTACCATACCTGGTAAAAACCACATACAACCGTGCCGAAGCTGTAGCACGGCAAGTAAGTGCCGCCATAATACGCCGGTTGTTGCCTTACATTTTATAGGAGAGTATAACTGATAGAAAACCATGGGCAAATCAGGTTCTGGAAGATGTTAGGAAATCAGCAGACCTGCGGGATGGAAACTCTGAAACCTCCAGTCTGGGGAATGTGGCAATGGGTTTGCTCCCTACGACTCGAAAAACATTTCTATTGTAAAAAGTTCTAGCGGGAAAAAGCCGGATGGTTCTTGACTTTAAAATCTGTAATATAGCAATTCTACTCACGTTACGAAAAAAAATCATTGTTTATCGTCTAAAATTGGAAATTCCTTAAAGAACGCACCTGGAACTAATAGACTGACAGTCAGCAATATCGGCTAGCTACACAATGGCGCTCTAATTAATTCTTCGAAGTGCGTAATATTAAAAAGACGATTAATAAAGGGAGGTAGCGAACAATTCATAAGCCACCGGAGAGGCATCGTGTTTTTAACGGTGTCATGTTCTCTCGTATGAAACCAAACCTGTACGTAGTACTTTGTATAAAATGTTAACGTGTACATCGATATAGGTTCCTCTGCTAATGACACGCGTTTTGTTCTGACAGATTACAATTAAGAAATATGTACAAATTTTGTTGTGTTTACAGATATCTTTAATAAACGGTACAGAATGATTCTAGAAATAATAAAACCTGTCAGCAAATGCTAAGGCATATTTAAAGGATGATGATTTAACTTTACTGATGGAAACCCCCGTAAATAATATAAGGAAATGAGATGCATGCGGAAAATAGATTTTAATCAAAATAACAAATGAAAAGGACGGAGAAGCAGGCAATGAGAAGGAAGATAATAACAAGTTACAAATTTTGGGTATCACATAAAAATCGAAAATTTTTATACAAAATTTATACATTCATACAAAATTTATGCAAAATTCATACAAAATGTATAATACTCATTAGGTTAAATCACTATTTCAGTTCCACGATTTACATTCTTACATGAATCTCAAGTTCACACACACACACACACACCACTCTTTCTCTAGTGGGCGCCCTCTGACTCATATACGTTAACGACAGTATATAAGGCAATGAGCCTGCAAAGTCGTGTGTGTCTAATTCATGCAAAATTAATATGTTCATTAAATGTACACTTGCCTGTACGCGATGTGTAATGTGTATATTCCCACGCGCACATTACTCATAAAATGAGATACCTTTAACGATTTGTAAGCAGTAAGTAAATGAAAATAATACTGTTACCTAAGTTTCCGGTGCATCGTACCAAATAATAGTATCTTTTTGTTTCAATCGTTATCTTGTATTATCAGATACAAAATAAACATAACACAATAGGTATAGATGTTAACACTGTAATACGTAGACAAACATTTATGTCACAAGACTGCTGCATTTTAAAATATCCAACAGCGACCGCCGATATTATAAGAAATTTCAAACAAAGCTTGCGGGATTACAATGAGACAATGAATACGGTAGTGGCAAACGTTTGAACCAAAGAAAGTGGGTATATGTTTCAGCGCCAAATCTCACGGACAAAGGAACAGAGATCTGCGCAAACAATGAACAGTTATTTCGCAACCCCTTACCTGTCACCATCCAACTGTGTTAAGCAAATGAGATGTTCTCCCCGTTTGATTGCTGTAACGTTCAAATCTATAACAATTGCATTTGTTCTTATTTGAATCTATAAGATTTTATTGTTCTTATTCGTTATGAAACCAAATGTAAGTGAATGCTTCCTTTACTTGATGTGCTGATTAAAAAAGATTATCAAAATTAAATGAAATTCGGTTGCAAGTTGTTACTGAAATAGTGATGTAATTTTTATGAAACAGTAAAAGAATACCTTTAATAATATATAAAGGATTTTTAGTACTTACAAGTACACCTCTAGGTGTTCCAGTCGGTGATTTTCTTAGTTATTCATCGGTGATTTTTCGGATAAAAAACTAAGAAAATCACCGACTGGAATACCTAGAGGTGTACTTGTAAGTACTAAAAATCCTTTATATAGTGATGTAATGTTTTACACATCAGTTTATGAAGGACGACTGTAACCTTTTTTTTGTAAGTAAACAAGAAAACTATACAATCTTAGTTCGTTAAAATAAAAACTTTTTAAAAAGATTCTAATTTAGACAGGTATGAGAACTCAACTCCGAACTGCATTTAAAATTTAAGACAAATTTCTAATTGTGTGTTTATTTTTTATAAAATGTTTGGTGTTATTTGTTAATGAAATGTTTAATTAATTTTTTATTGTATAAGGTGAAGGTCGATTTTCTTGCAGATGCAAATGTTAACATACAATCCAAATAATACCAAAAGAAATTCTGTCCATGTTAAGGCTCTTGCACATACAAATGTTTATAATAATTTTAAATAAAGCTATAAATCAAAAACGCATTCAGATTAACTTAACATAATTTTTCCAAGACTTAATTTCATTGTATAATCAGTGTGATGACAGTATATGTAAATATTGAAATAAGCTAAGGTTTCAATAAGAAAAAAGACCTTATAACAACGGTGTATGCAGCGTTTGATTAACAGGGGGCAAAACTACATCGTAAAGTAATTGCAAAAAGCCATAGTTCGTGTCGTATTGATGTGTCAATTACAGTTTAACCATTTAATTCACTTTCACGACTGTCTCATTTACTATACTTTCAAAATACAATTTTTTTACAGAGTAATTTATTTATTTCAAGCGACGTCTCTATCTTGAATTAGAGAGTTTAGGGCTATTTCTGCACCCATGTGGGTCTGTTGAAACCTTTTAAATATTTTTACAGTAAAAGTTCATATTTCAAACATAAAGTTTTTGTGTCAATGTAGGATCACAGCTTACAATTAACACAAACTCATTTACGTGATACCAAACGAAACTAATAACAATACTTGTAAGGTAATCCGTAAAAGTTATGAGAAATAAATTTGTGTTGAGACTCGTAGTAATGTAATATATCCCATGTGTGGCATTAATCTTCATGAAATACGCGTCGTGATGCAAATCGCGATAAAGAAATGTGAGACGATGGATTATCCCCAGCTGACACGGATCGACAGCAGAAATAAAATCACATTCCTTTGCGACGTTCACAAATCCTGTCTCGTTTTGTCTCTATAAAGTAGTCGTCTCTACACATTTCCTTAACACCGATTGCCGACTGAAGAAAAGCACAATCTGATTACCGTAATGTAGATAACTGTTTACTTACTCGCTCCCTTTCTAGTGGGAGTATGATGTTATGTTGTGACTGTCAACCGTCACCCAACTGCGATATTTTCCCTCATTTCTGTCTCTTCTCTCTTCTCGTTCTGCTATCTTTCTCTCTCTCTCTCGCCCTCTCTCTTTCCCATCTCTATCACTTTCTTTCCCTCTCTTCCTCTAGGCTACTTTATTACCTTTGCTTGCAGTAAGTATGATGCAGATTTTTAGTTGTTATTGGCTATAGTAATAACGTGCAATATAGACCTACAGAAAGAATATAGAGAGTTCGATACGTAACAGATGCAGTGGAATCCTACTAAATGAGTGGGACTGCACGGCATAATTGTAATTCTGCTTTGACTATTTTGACTATTCAAATTAAAACTCTGCTTTTTACTTTGAATACTGCTTTTTCAGTACTGCTATTTACTGCATTAGACTGAACTCCAAGTCTCTGATGGAGGGGATAAAGTACGTGTGATTGTGTTGTGTGTGTGTCTGTGTTGGTACTGTTTGTTTGTCAAAGCCAATGATTCATCAGCCCTGTTCACAGTGCAAACTGCCATCCATCACAAAGGCAGACTATCAATTTGTAATATTATTGCAGTCCGCTTTTTACCGTTACGGCAGTAAGCGCGTTTAAAGACTACGTATTATTGGCGTTGTGTTTACAACTTAGTCCATTTTAAGCAGTTGTGTCATAGTAACATTAAAAATACGAATTTGTGAACTATCGTGTAGGATTAATGTACTTTTAGTTACTTTCTGTTAGTGAGTGAATTATCTTGTTATTTGTTTATTTGTAACAGTTCACAATGTCTCTTCAAGGATCATCGAAACAAAGAAAAAAAGTTTCGTTGTTCATAGCGAAGGTCGCAAAATAATTACCAATTTAATTGAAAAATGTGATGATAAAAAACAACAAAATTCGCTGACATACCCACTTAATCAAGCAACAAAACGAGCTGCGTATTACTGTGATAAATCGGAAGGCTTCATTAAATACTTGAGGAAGCAAAGAAAATGCAGTCCAGATGGAAAACTCTCCACACCGGGGAAAAACGTAAAACGTGTGAGAAAATGAAACTTTTTCTTTACGATTTCGATAAATGTGTAGTAAGAAATATTGTTCAAGATTTTTATAAAAATCAAAATGTTGTGCCTACTGTTAAAAAACTCCTACCTATCGTGAAAGAAAGAATCCATTTTCCATGGAGCGCTAAATCATTACGCGAGTGCTTAAAAGTGTGGTATTCAAATGGAAGAAATGTAGAAGTAAAAGAAAAGTGTTAATTAAAAAACCAGAAATAGTAATGATGCATTACAAGTACCTTGTGAAAATTAAGAGCTTTCGGGAATCTGGGAGAACATTTTTTTTTAGAGGAAACATGGGTTAACAGTAATATAACTATAGATAAATGTTGGCAGGCAAATGAGGTTTTTGGTGTGTTACAGAAATACAGTGCGGGTAACAGATTAGTGATTTTACATGCGGGAAGTAAAAATGGCTTTATTCCAGGTGCTAAACTTTTGTACAAACTTGGAAGTACTAGTGGTGACTATCATGGGCAGATGAACTATGAAAATTTTAAAAAATGGGTTGAGAATAAGTTGTTGCCAAATATTCCGCCGGAATCAGTAATAGTTATGGACAATGCGCCGTATCATTCTGTTTTAGCTGAGAAAATTCCGACAAAGTATTCTACGAAACTCGATATGATACAGTTTCTGAGAAATAAGGGTATTAATTGCGATGAAGGTATGAGAAAGGAACATCTTTTTCAAATTATAGAACTCCATCGGCCCAGAGAAAAGCAATACAAGATTGATCAATTTTTAACAAGCAAGGGTCACACTGTTGTACGGCTTCCTCCCTATATGTCCGACCTCAATCCTATTGAACTTGCCTGGGCAAAAGTTAAAAACTACATACGAAATTGCAACAATCATGGAAGTCTTAATTTTACGGAACTGACTGAAATAACTGAGCAAGCAATAATGTAGGTAACTGAAAGTGACTGGGTAGGGTACTGCAAGAAAGTTGGGGAAGTAGAGGACTACTACTGGGAAAGTGATGGGATAGTGTCAGACGTTATTGACAAGACTATTATCACATCAGGTTCGGATGATGATAATATCAGCAGTGACAGTGGTGACAACATAGCCAGCAGTGACAGTCACTCTGATCACAGTTTCAGTACTGACAGGGAAGAGGAAACAGATGAGGAGTTAGCTCACCCTCTTTAAAATATAAGTCATCTGTTACATTCCGAAATGATAATCTATGTGAAATTAAAATTAGATTTTAATACTAATAATATTTAACAGTGCTAATTCTTGTACAACACATAGCGTCACAGTTATCTGCTTAATGCTCAATGAGAGGAAAGTGAGCGTTGAGTGAGTTTTGCTAATTCATGTGAATCGGGATTTCTCAGTAATCGCTGATTGTTTAACGCAGCTGCGCGTCCGTGTGTCTACGCTCTCTCTCTCTCTCTCTCTCTCTCTCTCTCTTCCCGCGTTCCTCTCAGAGACTTGGAGTTCAGTCTAATGCAGTACTTAAACTTTTTCTGGCTGTCTTACTCACTGTCTTCATTTAACTGTCTTTGATAGAGTTTTATTGCATTCACTTCTTAATTGTCTCAGAATACATTGGACATTGTTTCTTTTTCATAGTTCCTGTAAGTTACATACAAAGTCTACATCCAGAACACGCACTTCCTATTCATTCTTTTCCCTACTCCTAATGTGAAAAATGTTCGTAACTTTACATAGAAATTTTGCAAAGCTTTTTTTGATTCTGTGTTCCACGTCGCTAAATATAAGCGCAAGGGTATTATAAAGCGACAGTTAATGTTTCTAAAGTCCGGCTATTGAACTCCGCACCTTTCTGTTTTCCATTGATGGGGTGCGGAGGGATTGGTATCGCCATTTACATTGACATTAGTTAACAATTAATATTGTGAATTCAATTAAATCACTGAGCAAAAAGGCTCTTAGAAAATTAATTTATGTTTTAAAGATTAATTCAACATGTGGGTTATCTGTAATAATGAACGCATGTGTAAAATCAACTTAATTAACTAATTTATTATTCATTCATAAATTTATAATCATACATATAATGACGTCGTTGCACCCGTAAATACATACATATTTCAAAGAAACAAGTCCTAGTTTAAATATTCGCTGAAAAAGACATACATACATAAATCATAGAATACAACAATTCAAATACTAATTATTGATGCGTTCATTAATCCCAGATAGTCTTTGTTAACATATTCGTTATTTATACTTTTAACTCTAATTGTATTCATTACATTTATTTATAACTTCCCAGGGTAGGAATTCTTTGAAAGAATCAGGTCAGTAGCAGTTACTTAAAGTAATAAATTAATAATGGTTACTTGAGTTTATAGAAAATCCGTTTAGTGTCCAGCGATGTCCGGTCCTTGTGGTAATGAAGACAGAAAGACACATCTTGTTGACTGCCGTCGATAGCACAAACACTTGTATACACCCGCGATCGCTCGCGTCGAAGTAGAGTTGTGTAAATAAGTAATGGATTTTGTGTTAGTTTGAATAATTCATTCTAAAATGAGTGTTGTATGTTCATTTTGCAACATTAATGTTATGTCCGTTCGTCACTTATTTCACTTTCTAGCAATGTATAAATGACTAGATTAGTTCGTTCAAATATTTCATGTTCTATTATGTTTAATGTGATTTAGTAGCACTGACTAATTGTAGTTCGTCTATTTTGTACAATACACAAGTAATGATATTTGTACGTGTCGAGATTGTATTGTTCACTTTGATTGATTACTACATGAGTCCGTTAAATCGCACTTTGAATTCCACTATTAGAAAATCACTAAGTCTGAATATTATGACATGACGATTTAACTAAGTCTGTTAATTTACATGAAACTGAAATTTACTGATATATACTGACTTGAAAGTTTAAAACATACTGGCTTCCGAAAATTAAGATATACTAGCCGCAAGATTTAGATATACTAGCCGCAAGATTTAGATATACTAGCCACTTGAAATTTAAAATATATTGGCCTCCGAACTTAATACTCGCCTCGCCCCTGTGTTAGACACATAGTTTTATCAGCTTGTCCCTACTCAAATTTTGTCTTCTGAACTGTCCACTCCTTTTCTTATTTGTGATAGGTCAGCTCATAGTTTTCCCGGAATACTTCGTCCCACTACACCAGGGCTTTTTGGTATCTATCTCCTGATACGCCTTTTGCTTTTGGTTACTATAGAAACTGTCCTCTCCACCGGTGTTCTTCGCAAGAGTTGTATTCTGATAGGTTGCCAGACATGCCTAGATTTGTCCTGTTCGAACGTTGACCTATTTCGCAGAATTTCTAGCTATTATACGCCTGTCGATCACTCTTTTGTGTGAGGTATACGCAGTGTTTTTCTAAGTTGCCTTCATCTGTTCTCGGGTCCTTCCGAAGTATTGTTCTCTCTTACACCCCTTTTTTGTAACTATTAATAATTCTGGACATATGTTAGCTGGTGAAGTCACCCTGACTTTCTACTCGTAAATTGCGTCTGACACTTAGACGTTACCTCCAGCTGTGTAGCTTGGTTAGAGTCCTGTCCATTCTCCACTTCACACATTGTTTCTGAAAGTGCTGTACGTACGTTCCTTTGTAAACATCTTGTCCCCTTTTTTTGCAGTACCTCGTATTCTGACGTAACCTGACTGAACGTATGCCTTAATTCCCAGTACACGTGTGAGTGTCCTCGCCTGCTTTGTCTCGGCTGTTGTGGGTAATAATTTTTAGCTAAACTTCCCCTGTCGTCTCGTACATCCAATTTCTATAGTTGAGTAGAACTTAACGTCTTCCTATTGTCCTGTTAGCGACGTTGCTCTGACATCTTCACATTACGTTTTATTTATTGCATCGACTAGAAGTCGTTGATACAACTTCGTGTGAACAAAATCCGTCGACGAGAAAATTTGAAATTTTTAAATTTTTGCTCGTTACAGCGTCCTCAATTTTGGTTTGATGATGTGACCTTAGGGAACAATTCAAATCCAAATTCTGCGCCCTGTACGTCGCCTCACCATGTTCATCTTCCTCCGGGAAGGATATAACATGTTAACCTACTTTTCATGACTTGTATTACAATTGGTGTACCCCCTTTTAGTTGTAATTGCATCTACGAATTTATTGCTAACTATCTGGAATGGTTGAACGCATTTAACATCATCGTATAAGTACCTTATCTCTAATCGCAAAACAAATCATTAATTCAATAGGTGATATGTACATTAATTAACCAAATACTTCATTTACCTTCTAGAATACTATCCATGCAATATAATATCAAACAAATCAATAGATTTAATGTAACGCTTGACATAGAATTAAAGAAAATCTCCTACAATATACATCTTATGCAGTATAAATAATCCTACCAACAATTTGTTCTTGAAAATTTTAATTATAATTAGATTGATGACTAACATATCCGTTACGTTAGTTTTATCTATATTCATATTGTTTGATCATCTATATACATACACGTAATAATTTTTTGGTAACGAGTTATTTGCTTCATTCTAACATCAATTCAAATTCCTAACCTATCAATGATGTACATTCACTTTAACAAGATTTATTTGCAATATAGTTTATTAATTCAATATCACTTATTTACTTTTAAGTGTCCCCTTTTTTTCACTTTGTTTCAATAATTTATTGCTATACAAACAAGTTGTCGTAATTAAAATGTTCTTTGTATTCACTACAATAATTCATAAAGAATGTCAATCAAAATATTAACTCACACTTATTATCTAACATATCATCAGTGATCTAATAACTAAGAAGGTTCTTAAGTTACAATTGACATTTAGATTACATATTTTCTTTTGATTAAGCCAGCTTGAATGAGATAAGCGCGTCATTAACCCTAACGTAAATGACTTATCTTCCTCAGCTAACTTATTAAGATATGTTCTACCACTTTCTCCTTTTTTTTATATCACATTCTGTTCTCTGGCTCATAATATTTCTTCATTTGTCTCACATTGAATTTCCCTCGGATCTTGCTTTCGTCATCGCAGTCGACGAGCTGGTATGTAGCATCTCCAAGAATTCGATGTACTTTGTATGGCCCACAGTATAGTTCACAAAATTTATCAATCCTTTTCTGGATCGCGTCTGACTGATAATAGGTCCTTATTAAAACCTTCTCACCAATCTGGAACTTAGTAATGATTTTGGATTCATTACACAACTTAGCTTGCTTTTCCCTCTTCTCTTTCATCTTTACAAATATTTGGTTGTGGTCAGCTCCTTTAACTTGAAGTATATCTTTGTCTAGGTATTTTTCCCAAACTCTTGTCGGTTTTTTGCCGAGATGTGCCTCATAGGGTGTTACCTCTATAGTCTCGTGGTACGTCTCGTTAATGCAACTTTCAATTATAAGTACATAACGCGACCACTTAGTATGTTGGTCACACACGAAGATCCTGAATAATTTCCGAGCTGTCTATTAATCCTTTCAGCCAGATTCGCACATGGGTTTCTAATTGCGGTGTATCTTGGTTGAATGTTTAAATCATTTAAGCCGTTCACCCATTTTTTCGATGTGAACTGTGTCCCATTGTCAGTGAGAATCATTTTGGGACTCCCAAACTCTTCACAATACTGGTGTACCCCACTTAACGTGGCAGCGGTCGTTGCCCTCCTAAGTGTAAACAGTCGTACGTATTTTGTGAAATTGTCTACAGTAACGAACAAATATGTTACCCCAGCGGACGAGACGGGTAGCGGTCCAAAGTAGTCCGCGCTCACTAGGTCACCCCTACCTAACGGGACAATAGCTTTTGTTCCGCCAAACAGGACCTTGTTACCTGCGTCTTTGCATTTTTGACACACGTCGCACGTCCTTATGTAATTCTTCACTTTCTTCAACATTCCGTCTATGGTAAAATGTTCTTGTAACAATTTTGTACATTTCTTCGATCCTGGGTGCCCATACATCCTGTGTATTTCGGCGATTACTTCTCCGGATACACTGTTCGGTATGTACAGTTTCCATTCCCTCCTACGTAGTCTATATAATTTCTCGTTAACATATCTATAAAATTACTTACTTCCTTATCTAAACATTCTTCATTTATCTTATCTATAATAGTCCTAAGTTTAGTATCTTCAAGTTGATATTTTCCAATATCCATAATTATTTTGCTTACTTTTCTATCCATCTTGATTATTGTGTGATTAATTAAATATTCGCACGTATTATCGCTAAATTCTTCTAACGTGGCGTCTCCTGGGTTTCTGCTTAGAAGATCAGCAACAATGTTGTCTTTGCCCTTGCAATGGACGAAATCGAAATTGTACTCTTGGATACTTAAAATCCAGCGTGTTATTCGTGAATTATTTAAATGGCATTTGTTCATAAAGGTCAATGCCTTATTATCCGTGATAACGGTTAAAGGTTGCCCTAATACATACAGTATATACGGAATATTTCGAGACATCTCACAATACTCAAGAGCTCCTTTTCAGTGGTGTAGTAATTTCTTTCTGCACCCTTGAATATTTTGCTAGTAAATGCTATAACTCCTATTTTTCCTTCCTCGTCCAGTTGATATAGCTGCCCGCCATATGCAAAGTTGCTGGCGTCGCACTGCATGTAGTATCGTTGGTTTATTCGAGGAAACTTCAAGATCACTGTTTCTACAAATAGTTCTTTAACTTGTTGGAAACATTTGTTTAGTTCCGGTGTCCATGTGAATCTATGTCCTTATCGTAATAATTCAAGTAACGGTCTGGTGGTTTCGGCGTATTTATCCGTAAAGCGGTTATAAAAATTTGTTAAGCCCAAGAAACCCTTTAGTTGCTTTTGGTTTCGAGGTGTTGGAAACTTCATAATTGCGTCAATCTTCTCATCCGTCGCCTGTATTCCTTGCGTAGTTAGACGATATCCAAGGTATGCAATTTCTTGCCTAAAAAATTACGACTTATCTAAATTGATGGTCAAATTCGCTCTCCTTAAGTTAGTCAACAATAAATCCAAATATGATAAATGTGTTTCTAGATCTCCGAAATAACATAAGCAATCGTCTACGTAAATGATGGTGTTTTTCTTAACTTCTTCCTCCAATACTGTATCCAATCCCCTGGTTAGCGCAGCAGAACTGGTACTCAGTACAAACGGCGTAACTGTGAAGCGATAACATTTGCCTTCATACATAAAAGCGGTGAAATTCCGGCACTCTGGCTTCAGTGGTACTTGCCAGAAACTACTTGTTAAGTCTACGGTGGATAAATACTTCATTTCACAACATCTAGCCAAAATATCGTTTATCGGTGAAGCTCCCTCATAGTCTGGAATCGTCACGCTGTTCACCTTCCTCGCATCCAGACATAATCGTACTCTTCCATCTTTCTTAATAACAGTACCGAGTGGGTTGATATAGGCGCTGTTGCATCGCTCAATAACCCCATACCGTAACTTTCGTCTAATCTCATCATCCACCTTCCCTTTATATGCTAATGGGACAGGCCATCCTCTCTGGAAGTACGGTGTCCGGTCAGTGACTTGGAACTCGTGAACATATCCTTCGATCCTTCCGGGGCACTCCCTGAATAAACTTTTATTTCTTACGAGAATCTCTCTTAACCTCATCAATATCCTTCTATCTCCGCAGTCAACACTCTCCACCTTCTTATCGATGTTTCGCATGATATCTTCGTCTTCTTCTATGTCCACCACCTCCATATGCATAATTGGCACTGTGCACGCTGCTTCGTCAGCCTTCCCTTTTAATTCGATGACCGTTTTTCCCATGTCAATGAGACATCCTGCTTCCTGGAGAAAACTAATTCCTAAAATACATGGTTTTATCAGGTCTGGTATAATGAGGAACACACATTCATTCTTAATCCCTTCGATATATATATATATATATCACATAATATCTGCTTTCTTATTAATTTTGATTTATTGCCTACCGCGCTAATTATTAAAGTATTGGTCATCGGTAAAATTTCATAAGGTGCTATGTTTTGCTTATTTTGATTAAACCAAGATTCCGATAATCCGTTAATAACGGATCCCGTGTCAAGCAGGGCTTGTACCGTAATATTATTGTTAAATTTTATAGTTATTTCTGGACATTTTATTATTCGTTGGACAATCTCCTCGTCATCATCGCATAACAATTCGTTTCTTAAGTCAGGTAGTATTACGTTAGTTTGATAACCATCCGTATTGTTGGCTATCTCCTTTACTGTACAAATGAATTTTTTTTTTCTTCTTGGCGAGCCGCTTTGGGTTCATTGCTCGAAGTCGAAGCACCCTTATTGACAAACTCTATTGTATTTATAGGTCGCCTCTCCCCAGAGCGGTGCTGTTGTGTGTTTACGGGTGGTCTATCACCCCAAGCCTTCTTCTGCGCTCCAGTCGCTTTGTTTGTAAAACTTTCACTTTCCTTGTATGAATTTCTCCCCTCGTTCGTCGTCACATAACTTGATTCTCTGTTATTTCTTGGATGAATTTGTGTATATTCTATAATTAGAGACTCAAAGTTTGGAATTGTTGTAATTCCTCTCGTGATAACAGCGAGCTGGATCTCACCCCAAAATAACGCGCGATTTTCCGGATCAGCTGTCTATCTGTCAGAGTAGGTGATAATTGTCTACTTTCCAATAATATGCGCTCTATATATTGGATCGCATTAATTGGACCACGCCAATCAAATCTCCCATATTCAAGATGATCTCGTATGCTTTCTTGCCGTTCTTGTCCCCAGTATTTTTGCGAGAACGCTTCTTTAAATTCTTCAAAGTTGGATATTTGGCTTCGTCCAACTTCTGTTCCGTTAAACGCTGTCTCCCGTCGACTTCTTCCAATTTCTGCATCATGTTGTTGTTTGTTTTGCCTTGTTCTTGTTGTTTCTGCCGTATGGTATCATGTATTTCGTCCTTTAACCCTTCATGCTTCTTATTGGCGTCTTTGACGTGAGCATCAAATTTATTATGGATCCTTTTAACAGTTGTTTGGGTATTGTGGATCGCTACCATCCATTCTTGACGATCGGTTTCTCGTGCTTCCTGTATCTCTTCGTATTTCTTGTTCGTATCTTCTCTCAACTCTCTTACTATATCATCTTGTTTCTTTTGTAATTCATTGAACTTCCCTTCCCTGGCCTGCTGGTATTCTCGTATCTCGGACCGTATCTGCGTAAGCTGTTCCGCTACCTGTTGTTTCATCTCTTCCTTATGTTGGTCGAACTTTTCAGTTTGTTTCTCTAACTTCTCGCTAATTAATCTGTTACTTTCTTCTTGCTTTTTGCTATTTGCTTCTTGTTTCTCTAGTTTTTCGCTAATTAATTTGTTACTACCTTCCTGTTTCTCGCTCTGTTGTCGGATGAACTCCATCAACATTTGTAGACTCACGTCTTCTGGTTTTGACGTTTGTCCTCGCGCCCTATCCTCTGGACTCTCTACAGCGCTATTTGGGTCGCTAGGTGTGGTGTTATCTTCCGTGTTTACCATACCTAACTGGTTATTAATGTCGAATTCTACGCTGTCAGAATTGCTTGCCATCTTTGCCTTCCTCCGCGTAATCATTCAAACTGACTTATGACACTAATACTTATTTTTATTTTTTATTATATAATGCTACCTTGTCTACTACTACTACTGTAACCCCTCTTTCCTTTTTATGCTTTATAAAAAAAAACCTTTTTTTTTGTATTTATTTTTTTTTTTTGAAAGAGAAGCCACTAGTTATTTAAAACTAGGCGAGAGCCTAGAGAAGCCAAAAATGCGCTGGGTCCAGTATGACGGGACTTGCAATTAAACTCGGCTGTTAATTAACAATAACAATTTTTATTGTTGCCCCCATAATTCATTACATGCAAGTATCACAATCAGCAATAAATAACAAAATACATAATAAATAAGTAGTGTCCACATGTTCCTTAAATTGTATAAATAGACAATATATATATCGAGCAACATCCCATAAATTATATAAATTCCCCCCCCTTTAATAACACTTAACATTGACATCACATATAGAAACACAAAGACACATAGACTCATAATAGCATCACAATACTCATGTTCGACCTGGCCGACAGGCAGTATTTCTATAAAGCCCCAAAACCAGCAATCATAAATATTTAACTTCCAGCCACAATTGGAATTAATCCTTTAAGACCCATTCATTCATTTACTCTATTTAATGAAACCCAAAAAAAAATTTTTTTTAAACCCGAAAGGATGATAATGACTAATAAAAGCATAGTGGTAGGCCGGACAGCCCATATGAATTGATAACATCTAATAAATTGCCCATTATGAGCATATGAAAATCTTGAAGTTTCTTGAACTGCATACAAATGTGAAAAACCCCTACCACCTAAGTTTAAGCAATCGGCATAATTTTCTGAAATGTTAATTTTTGTGTTACAAATCCAGATGTATACATGTATCAGGAAATTGTTCCTTAATGAAAATGATTTAATTCAACAGACAATAATCAGTAGCATCAGTATGCTTTTACAATGTCAAAATTATCAGTATATGTCCACAAATATAATATTTCTTTTCTCTTAAAGTCAGACATCTGTGTTTAATTGATTTTACAATAACAGCCTGTTGTATCCTAGCAGATTTGGAAGCGCGCCAGCATGTGCCAGACTATATGAGACAGGAATCAGACCTGCCTAAAACTGTATCAACATGTGCCTAACTTGAGGAAAAACTATGTCCATTTTACCCCCAAAAACAGATTGAAAAAACGAAACCCCCAGCCGTTGATGAGAATAATATATGAACCCCGTTCTGAACCAGCCGGAACAGAACCAATAACATATGACTTAGTTTTTATATCGAATAGTATAATGACTCTAAGGCCCTTGTATATATAAAAAAAAATATTTAAGAGTAAAAAAAAACTCTGGCACGCTCCCCCAGTGCAGCACACAATTACAATCATAGTACTTTAGATTTATGGAGTAATATTATAAAAGTCAATTAATGTTTATAATGAATGTTCTGTTGACACACCCCAGAGCGGACTGTCTAGCAGCGTGGGCACATGGTTTAAAAAGAAAACAATTTGTAACTCAGATGAACGGCGGGCCAGGCCAACGAAAAATAATAAGAGTTTATATCACCTTAATAGCAGGCGTAGGATGCATCTTATGGCTGGTCAACAAACTCCCTCCTCCGAACAGGTGCGTGTAGGATGGTTCAAAGCTGGTGAAGGTGACAGTACACCAGCAGAGACCAAAATCTCCGACTGGGAGCGAGAACCCTAAGAATTCACAAAAGATTAGAAATTCTGTTCGCTAAAATGTGTACCCTAGTTCCAGGTAATAACCTCAGAACGGGCCTCCCGACCAACACAAGATAAATGCATAAAGTTTCGGTTTGTTTTTTTTTTTTTTTTTTGAAAATTGCCTGAGAGTAATCAAGTCTGCAAGGTGATAATGAATGCACTAAATAAAAAAAATAAAATTAAAGAGTGTCTAGTAAAGAGTCACTTGCACTTGATCTGACCAGTGCCGACATAATCAAACAAGTTGGCCTTGCCACGTGGCGACAAAATTATCGTAATTTGTCGGAAAATGACCACATTAAAGGCACTTACAGTTACACACAAACAAAATATAAATAGTGTTTCATCTAAGGGTGGTTTCACAATTTATTTTAACTGCCATAATTAATTAAAAAAGAACACTTTTGCAGTCTAGTGCATGCACGTGCATAACCCACACCATTCAACTCCGTCTATACGCACTGGCTATAGCTATAATTTTATATAATACTTTAACAAATAATTACAGTGACTGTTGTATAATAATTGAAAGAAATACGGGCTGTATATACTGAACATCAAATAAATTTCTTACAACATACACACTCGTCCGATCCCACCAAGTACATTCTCTTTTCGCATTCGGCTGAATATATTTAAGTTTAATTATTTAATTATTTTTGAAGCATTCTATAGCATGCTGTAAATTACTCACCGGGAAGTCTCGAAAATTTAGCTTGCCATTAGGTTGAGAAGAAACTACGCAATCACTGTCTGTCCGAGGTAGGGGAGCCTGTTGATTCCTTTTTGAGAGCTGGAGTCGAACTGAACGTGCAGTTACAATGCAACAACCAGCAAAATTTCGACGCGAGATGGCGCGCGCAGTATCCCAGAGCCATCCAATATCGTCGCGCTAACCGACACTGATACTCGCGTTTATATTAAAACAAATTTTATAATACCTTCCATTGCCAGGTTATGCAAACACCGGCACACCCCCACCCCAAAAGGGCAACCTGGTTGACCCACACTTGAACTCGGGAGGATACCCTGCAGTGTACCCCCTTCCAAAGCGAACCTAGTGGACTTGTTGATCATGGTGGCCCAGCGGCACTTGCTCTCAGGAGAACAGAGAAACCTCACAACTGCGTCCATCCCCATGCGACCCTCTCCGCCATGCCAACCCCACGGGACCGCCCCAACACGTCACCCTCTCCGGTGACCATCACCTACTCCCACCGGTCCCACTCACATACCCGTCCTAAGACCAAACAAGGTATCTCCCACCTTGGTATGTGAGCGACCGTACTACCTCTCGTCCATCTCTTGGACCGACCAGCCACATGCACCAACAAGGCATCTCCATCCTTGCCATATGGCTGGCCCACATCCCTACACAAGGGCGGACGGTCCCGCTTAGCCAGACAGAGAAGACCGCATCAAGGGCACGCGAACATTAATCTCTACTCTTACTTCACCTTTTCAAAACCGCGTAACTAGCAGGGGGGGTTCACTTTTCCACCGACGGCGATACACAATAAATACAACCCTCTCTCTCAACAAAAACACCCGGGAAACAACCGGAGAATGCGGCATGGCTCGACCTCTACGCTAACCCCACAATCAAGATTTACAACCATTAACTAGAAACAACAGCACGCTATCACTCTCTATCATAACCTTCAGAACCAAAACAGGGGAACTTACAATCTCCAAGACCACGACAATCTGAGGGAACATTCTCTAACTCCTAACTTTCTCCATGATAACCTTCCAGAACAGGGGAAACTGACAATCTCGAGGACCACAATCTAATCACTTCCGGCAAGTCTCTCTAACTCCTTATTGATAGTTTTTTTTTTTTTACTAAGGGGAGGGGTAGGAAAATCGGAAAGATGAAACGGGGCAAGGATCATTAAAAGGTCAATAGCCAGGACTAAGGGTAAGGACAAGGTTCCCTCCAAAAAGGGGAATGACTGGAGAAAACCAAGGCTCGCGTGGGCAGGGGCGCAACCCTGAAGTAGACGAACACCACTGGGACTGTGGGGAACATCTACCCGCTACCCGTTAACCTCTTCTTCTTACCTTTCTGTGACGGACTATAGGTACTCGTTCCTTTCGGACACCACTCTCGGAGAAATTATCTCGCGTTGTGCTGTACTGACTGGTTTCTTCGGAATCAGAATCAAGGCAACTTACCTCACTGCTTTCACCCCGATTTGGATTATGCTCATCATCTAACTCCTCTTCTTTTACAATTTCCCCTTTTCTGTCCCCATAATCCAAATCAACCTCATGACACTGCAGTTCCTCACCATCTTCCAATTGCTCCTCTGATCCATCTTCAACCACATGTTCCCTCAGCTCCTCACCAATTTCTTCATCACATTGGTCACCAGCCGCTTCACAAACTTCTTCACCAACTTCTTCTCCAATCTCATTAACATCCTCCTTTTCATCAACACGTTCATCATCAATATCATCGCCATCACATCCACCACCACCATCCGAACACTGCACATCCTCGTCCTCTTCTAGTTGCTCATCTGGTCCACCTGGAACTTCTTTCCGCTCTTCGGAATCCTCAACTCTACTTACAGAAGGCGTCTGCACATCTTCACACACTACATCATTCTCACCCACACACTCCACAACGCTGCCACCAAATTTCTCCTCAACTTCTACCTTATCTACTTCTACCAAACTTGCGGCATGGACGTCCCCTTGTCCATCCGCAACCTCAGAAACACTTGCAGCCTGGACATCCCCGTGTCCATCTGCAACTTCAGACTCTTCAGTCTCCCTAACACCTACAAATATATTCGCCTTCGCAGCATTCGCAGACCGCTCTTCTGCCTCTTCTGTCGATTCCACTCCTTCACCACTTTCAGCAACTACAACGTCCTCAACATTTTCCACCCTGGAATCCAGCTGTCCAGGTTCATGTGCAATGACCAAATTAATTTCTACTGGCGATGGTAAAGCTACACCATCAAGTGACTTCTCATATCCCGGCGTAGGCGATGATGACATTACCGGATCTGGATCCGTCACGAACCGAGATGGAGACACCGGAACAAATTCTGCGGCATCTGGATTCAACCATGACGTCCTCTTCGAGTCCTGTAACTCAGTATTAACTGACGTTTTCTTAGGCTCTTGTATTGATCCACAAAAGTTATTCCGCTTTTCTTCTTCTGCTTCACCTTCTTCATTCACTACTCTATTAGGCACTGGTAATTCCTCTGGAACCTTTAAAGTCTCCTTTTTCTCCGAACAGGAATAACGCCTTGCTATCGGCTCCCTACTTGCCGATGTTGGTTTACTAATATACTTCCTTCTTCCCCTGTTAACTTCACCCTTATTTGTTTTCTGTGCTGTAGCTGTTGTTACCGTCTTCTCACTTGCCACCCCCTTGTAGCCTCCATTACTTCCGGAATATTCAGGCTTTCTAAACGTCTCTTGTGTTCTCCTCCAATCACCATGTTTGTCCTTTTTCGCTCCTCTTAATGAACTACTGGAGTATTGGACATCTTTAGCAGCTCTTCCCCGGGACTCGTCATTCTCCTGGACCCTCCTGGCATGCGCACACCACCGGTCCAGGTCTGCAAAACAACGTGGAGGCTCCGCGAAAACCAGCCGGGATCTCTCTTGGGGATTCAGACCTTCTCGTATTACCTGTATGACTTCCGTCTCGGGCAACCCCAACCTTAATATACGGGCAGCTTTCCTTACATCGTTCACGAAATCCCCCAACGCCTCTCCGTTGGCCTGTAGGCGATAGAATAACTCAAACTTAAGCTGGGCACGTCGTCGAATGGGTAGGAAGAAGTTCAACACCTCCCCATGGAAAGCATCAACACTGCCACCCCGACGCAGAGTGTTGGTGACCAGCTCAGCCAACGGACCCCGGCAATACGGGTATATAAGAGACAAGACCTCCCCATCGGACACCCCCGGGAAATCTGCCAACTGCAACACCAGGTCCAAGAAAACCAGCAGCTGGTCCTCATCAAATCCATTCACCACCGGAAATTTCTGGAGAACGCCTGAAATGGGATGGGGCAACTACTGATAGCATACCGCCGCCAGAATTGCACAATTCAGAACAAACAATAATAAAACAAATCCCCAACTCGGAGTTGGTCGTTGGCAACGAAACGATGCGCATCGGACTGTGCCGTGACTGTGTCGGTGTTTAATTATGTGTGGTGTTTTTGTGTTTGTGTATTTTAAATAGTTGACGACCCCTTTTGGGTGAATTTGATGTTTTTATAGTTTTTTAAACCTGATGATGAGAATTTATTCTCGAAACGCGTTGTTTTAAGGAAAAAACTAAAGAAGTCACAAGACGGAAGTTAATACAGGTAATTGCCTAATATTAATTCTAAATATTAGTAACGTGACTTGGAGACAATTAAAACAAAATGAATTAATTTATGTTTTAAAGATTAATTTAACATGTAGGTTATCTGTAATAATGAACGCATTTGTAAAATCAACTTAATTAACTAATTTATTTTTCATTCATAAATTTATAATCATACTTATAATGACGTCGTTGCACCTGTAAATACATACATATTTCAAAAAAACAAGTCCTAGTTTAAATATTCGCTGAAAAAGACATACATACATAAATCATAGAATACAACAATTCAAATACTAATTATTGATGCGTTCATTAATCCCAGATAGTCTTTGTTAACATATTCGTTATTTATACTTTTAACTCTAATTGTATTCATTACATTTATTTATAACTTCCCAGGGTAGGAATTCTTTGAAAGAATCAGGTCAGTAGCAGTTACTTAAAGTAATAAATTAATAATGGTTACTTGAGTTTATAGAAAATCCGTTTAGTGTCCAGCGATGTCCGGTCCTTGTGGTAATGAAGACAGAAAGACACATCTTGTTGACTGCCGTCGATAGCACAAACACTTGTATACACCCGCGATCGCTCGCGTCGAAGTAGAGTTGTGTAAATAAGTAATGGATTTTGTGTTAGTTTGAATAATTCATTCTAAAATGAGTGTTGTATGTTCATTTTGCAACATTAATGTTATGTCCGTTCGTCACTTATTTCACTTTCTAGCAATGTATAAATGACTAGATTAGTTCGTTCAAATATTTCATGTTCTATTATGTTTAATGTGATTTAGTAGCACTGACTAATTGTAGTTCGTCTATTTTGTACAATACACAAGTAATGATATTTGTACGTGTCGAGATTGTATTGTTCACTTTGATTGATTACTACATGAGTCCGTTAAATCGCACTTTGAATTCCACTATTAGAAAATCACTAAGTCTGAATATTATGACATGACGATTTAACTAAGTCTGTTAATTTACATGAAACTGAATTTTACTGATATATACTGACTTGAAAGTTTAAAACATACTGGCTTCCGAAAATTAAGATATACTAGCCGCAAGATTTAGATATACTAGCCGCAAGATTTAGATATACTAGCTGCAAGATTTAGATATACTAGCCACTTGAAATTTAAAATATATTGGCCTCCGAACTTAATACTCTCCTCGCCCCTGTGTTAGACACATAGTTTTATCAGCTTGTCCCTACTCAAATTTTGTCTTCTGAACTGTCCACTCCTTTTCTTATTTGTGATAGGTCAGCTCATAGTTTTCCCGGAATACTTCGTCCCACTACACCAGGGCTTTTTGGTATCTATCTCCTGATACGCCTTTTGCTTTTGGTTACTATAGAAACTGTCCTCTCCACCGGTGTTCTTCGCAAGAGTTGTATTCTGATAGGTTGCCAGACATGCCTAGATTTGTCCTGTTCGAACGTTGACCTGTTTCGCAGAATTTCTAGCTATTATACGCCTGTCGATCACTCTTTTGTGTGAGGTATACGCAGTGTTTTTCTAAGTTGCCTTCATCTGTTCTCGGGTCCTTCCGAAGTATTGTTCTCTCTTACACCCCTTTTTTGTAACTATTAATAATTCTGGACATATGTTAGCTGGTGAAGTCACCCTGACTTTCTACTCGTAAATTGCGTCTGACACTTAGACGTTACCTCCAGCTGTGTAGCTTGGTTAGAGTCCTGTCCATTCTCCACTTCCCACATTGTTTCTGAAAGTGCTGTACGTACGTTCCTTTGTAAACATCTTGTCCCCTTTTTTTGCAGTACCTCGTATTCTGACGTAACCTGACTGAACGTATGCCTTAATTCCCAGTACACGTGTGAGTGTCCTCGCCTGCTTTGTCTCGGCTGTTGTGGGTAATAATTTTTAGCTAAACTTCCCCTGTCGTCTCGTACATCCAATTTCTATAGTTGAGTAGAACTTAACGTCTTCCTATTGTCCTGTTAGCGACGTTGCTCTGACATCTTCACATTACGTTTTATTTATTGCATCGACTAGAAGTCGTTGATACAACTTCGTGTGAACAAAATCCGTCGACGAGAAAATTTGAAATTTTTAAATTTTTGCTCGTTACAGGCCTTTCGGTGTCTCCACAATTATCAAGTCCTAAACCACAACCCTCGTGGTTTATGACTTGATAATGGTAGAGACACTGAAAGGCCTCGTCCGGATCGTGACAAATAATAGTTCAGCAAGTAGACAGAACAAAGTTGAGAACAGATTTATTCTGTGTATAGATATGACCTTTAAACACTTAGAGTACCTACCATCTTTTTTCAATAACTACGAAGTTAGGTAACATATTAATTCTAACAATTAAACGCGAGAAACTCGTTCGAGGAAATTATAAATGCCGAGAGAAAAGACCCCTTTCCGTTTTTAAAAAGTTGCTAGTTGTATTTCTTGTCAGAAGAAACAGATACACATATTATCATTATTTTTCGATAGAAAGATAGTTATGTATTCTCCAGGAAACCAGATAAGAGAGATTTCAATAAGTATTGGAAATGTTATGAGTATTATTGACATGATAAGGTGTATACACAAACAACACTAATACTACAGACGTATTGTAGCACACTCACACACACTCGTGCCTTCAAATCGTCATACAGAGCAGCCCGTCAGGTGATTAGTGTAAACTAACATTTTTATTCAAGTTAACGGAATAGAGTAGTCGTGCAGTAAACGATTACCTTTTGAACTGAGTACACGCTACTTCATGGTACAACGAACTGCCGGCTGTATTCATTCGTTAACAGCAGTGTTACAGTTACCACAACCGACATTTACTAAGAGCGTCTCTTTGATCAACAAACTGAATTATTTCACTAAATTCAAATTTCCTATTTAAAAATGATCAACTCTGCATGTAATATTGGCCTACTCCGATTGAGGTAGTATCGTAAATAACTTGTATTTTAAGATTATATATCAATTTAGGTAATCTGTCTAGTATGTGTTAGCGTTAAGTCAATTTAATAATAAAATTAACAATAGATTGATTACTCGTTCAGCAGGCGTTAAACTGAAGAAAGCTGCAACTTGACCCAAAAGGTTAATATAAATAGTATCGTCGTAATTTAATAGTTATGTCTTACGGAAAAAATTGCACGAAAGCAAGAAAAATCTAAAAAGCAAAGGAGATCAACTGTTTTAATCAGTTTTGTATGCGATTTTTGTGCTTATTTCACTTTTAACAATTTAAATTATTCCCTTCACTTGTAAGCTTCTGGAAATAGTTTGGAATTCCAGTGAAAGAAGACTCTAGTGGAATGCTTATTACGTGTTTATAGACGCTCCAGTCGTTAAACGTAATTTAATTTCTATTCAAGGTTCAAGCTAAACAGTAATAAATGTTTGCTTGAGTTCGAATTGCAAGCCATTATCATTGTGGTTAGTGACTACAAAAATTGTCTTTCGAATAAATAAATGTTCGAAACTACTTACCTGGAGGCACTACGGATTGCTGATATGTACTAAGTACGGAAGAACCTTACAATGAGATTTGTAGAATAGGGGAATTTTAATAGGAGCGGATGCATATGGTTGCATACGGCTAAATCAAATCAAGTCATTGGCAGCGATAAGATTGACTACATGAATACTAACATTTAAAAAACGGAAATAGTTTTTGAATAATAATTATAAACAACATATTGTTTACGGCTGTAATCTCATATTTGACATTATGTAATATAGAAACCGTAATGGTCAAATAAAAGGAGAGATTTAATTACTTTTGATAGTGCGTCATAGAAGTGTCTCTAGTTGTCTGTGGAAACTCTAGTTGTCTGTAGTTCCCAGTACTCACGATGCATTTTCAGAATCGCAAACTTAAAATTTTCTTAAATAGACAGGTTCAATTTTTTTAACGTTAATTTAGTTTGTAGAATTTTTATAAGTACTCAACTCACTGTAAAATTAAATGCTCGAAATAACAAAATTATAGTATACCAACAGTGCAAAAATATACAAATGTGCGTAAAGTAGTAAACCCACGTAGATGTATCAGTTTCAGATTTATTGTCACTAAACGTGTTAATGTTAGTTTTTTAAACATTAAAATCCTGTTTTTAAAGAAACAGGCTTTTGTTTACCGAAATAATCCTACTTCAAATGGCTTTAGTTTTTACATAAAGCGCGATTGAAATGGAAAAATGAAACTTGGAAAACACAATATTAAAACAAGTCAATATTGTCTCAAACATAAATTAAATTGTGAATACAAATTTTCAGTTCTTAATTAATTCAATTTTCAGCAATTCTTTTATTTTTTCTGCTCTGCGATGTGCTGGAAACTGGGCATGATACTTAATAATCCCAGTGGCGGAAACTGGTATTCTAATATTTTTAATTTAGTCACTTTCTGCTACAGTCCGTTTCTTGATGTATATAATACATTTAATATTTATAATTAAATTTACCTCAAGATGTTATTTTTCCTTATTTGGAACATGTTTCGGGTACCATCTTGTACCCATCCTCAGCCTTCCGGTTTTTTTGTCTGGTGAAGTACATATGTGTTGTTGGTTGACTATTATTATTGTGGCTTCCTGTTGGTTTCTGGTATTTCAAATTGGTTTTATTGTGTGTGATTGTGGTGTATGTGTTAGTTTTTTGTGTATTTTCAATGTTGAGTGCTTTGAATATTGTGTCATGTTTTGTGTTGATTTGTATTTGTTCAGGTATTAGTTTATTTTCTGTTTTATGTTTGTATATTTGTAAATTTTCCCAAATGTTCATTATGGTGCCTTTGTGTGGTACATGTTTTATTAGTGTTACATTCGTTATGTCTGAGAATTCATGTCCTGTGTTTATTGCATGTGTGGCTCAATTGGATTTATATATTTCTGGTTTTTGTATGCGTTTAGGTGTTCAAAATAACGTTTTTTCAGCTGTTTTTTTGTTTGTCCTATGTAACATTGAATGCCAAGATTGCAATAAATGTTACATAGGACAAACAAAAAAAACAGCTGAAAAAACGTTATTTTGAACACCTAAAAGCATAAAAAAAAACAGAAATATATAAATCCCATTTAGCCACACATGCAATAAACACAGGACATGAATTCCCAGACATAACCAATGTAACACTAATAAACCATGTACCACACAAAGGCACCATAATGAACATTTGGGAAAATTTACAAATATACAAACATAAAACAGAAAATAAACTAATACCTGAACAAATACAAATCAACACAAAACATGACACAATATTCAAAGCACTCAACATTGAAAATACACAAAAAACTAACACATACACCACAATCACACACAATAAAACCAATTTGAAATACCAGAAGCCAACAGGAAGCCACAATAATAATAGTCAACCAACAACACATATGTACTTCACCAGACAAAAAAACCGGAAGGCTGAGGATGGGTACAAGATGGTACCCGAAACATGTTTCAAATAAGGAAAAATAACATCTTGAGGTAAATTTTATTATAAATATTAAATATATAATATTTTTAATAATATTAAGATGTGGAAATTTAGACTTGTATCTTGCTAAACAGATGTTCTTTTTCTAACCTTTCTTATATTTGAAAAAATTTGTTAGAACCTGTCAGGCAACAAATTGGTTCACTTTTATTAAGAAGAAACCTTTCTCAATAGTGTAGGTGCACTTATAACTTACACATTTTATTAATTTCCGTATTCATTAATATAGTGCTTGTTTAATTTATTTACTTACAGTTTGTTTTAAATTCTAAGAAACAAAAACGTTCAAAATAGTTTTTGTCTAGTTTTTTTTGTGACTTTTATAAACACTATTTGTACTACGTTTTTGTATTGTATAATCAGTTTTCATTTTAGCATCAGCTGCAGACAGGCGACTTTATCTTAGACATCATATTTATGTCGTATTTTAATTTAACCTTATTCCCTGTATAGCGTAATCTACTAATGTATACCACTCAAGACACCTTCATGCAGTTAAATATTTTACATCCTGCTGACTGAAGTGTAATGCTGGTCACACTGCTTTCCTTGTATGCCAAACGGGTCACAGAAGGTAGACTACCCTGACTAGCCTGCTTAGACTGTATTCATGTCCAGGATCCAGTAGTCATGTAATTAAATACTGTTTCTCGTGAGCAAGGATTCTAGTGAAATAGTATGATATGGTCCTCTTATTTTGTAGAGTATCGGGAAATAATTGAATGAATCAGCTTCGCAATATAATGGTTCTTTTTAAGGCGTTCTGTGTATAAACTAAGCTGTTTCAACTTGCACTTATTATAATGTAATTATTCATTTGTTTTTTGTAGCATACTGCAACGATATAGCCATATGCTGTATTAGGCATTAATTTGAATAAATATAAAATCTGTAGAATTATTATAAGTTAAGGGTAAATGGACAGGTCTGAGATTGTAAAAATATTTCATTGTTAGATTTGGGGAGAAATTAACCTGTTCCGACAGGCAAGGAACACCTGCTCAACTGTATGTGTGTTACGCGTGTATCTTGTGTGTGTTAGTGATGCATGTACAGACAGGAATCTCAGCTACCCGCCCCAAGTAATTAACAAAATAATTATTTAATTCCACTGTGTACAAACTAATTAGTTTATAAACAAACAAGAGGCACCAAAGTGTGTGTAAATTTTATAGTTATCCCCAGTGAGAAAATGACGTTAATAGGACACGCTACGCGAAGTCAGTGCGAAATAAACGTGCCAAAAAATACGCAAATTACCATAAGACGCTCAAATTAATACAGTGAGTGCTTAATCAAATTAGCTATGATTTGTGCTACCTCGATTCCGTGCAAAACGTTGCTATTTGCTAATAATTGCAAATATATGAAAAGGTTCGGGAGTGGGGGCTATCATGTGATCTGCAGGTATCGACAGGACGATTACGGAGCCAACTGGCGCGGACTCTCGAGAGGGTATAAATTAAGGGTTCGACCGAAAACCCTTCTCTGCATTTCAAGACACAGTTGCAGTCGGACATGCTGTCCGTCGGCAGAACAGTTTTATTTTTTTTTCAAGCCTCATTAACGAACTAATAAGACGTTCGACAATTAGGTTGACAATATTTCGGAAAGCGTAAAGTACCGGAACCGTTTAAGTCTACAAAGAGTATCTGCGGAGAAGCTACCAGAGCGACGAGGGATGCTGGACGTTAGACGATGTATTTTGGACGCCGAACCGACGTTTAAGATCCACCTTGCAGCAGATAGCAATTCTCTGAGGCGGACCACACACTGCTGGAGAACGACGCTCGACTCTAGACATATCCAGGACCACGTCAGGCCAGGAGGAATGGAAAACCAACTCTGGACAACGCTGGACCCCGTCAATAAGTCGTAAGATCATCAAAACTCGAGGTGACATGAATAATGCATTTATAAATGATTTTCAAAAAAGAGCTCATAAAGACTATATCAAAAGACAATAAATTAAAACAAAGAAAAAAGTTATAATTAGAAATAATATTTTAGAAATGTAGATAAATATTTAGTCGTAAGAATGAGCGATCGCATATAAAGAAATAAAAAAAAGAATTTAAAGTTGAGAGAGCAGATTTTGTTTATCAAAGTAAATAGTTAAATTGATTTGATATTTGCATTATAGAAAAGAATAATTTAAATTTTGAATATAAAACAAATGCCAGTCTAAAAGTAATTAATATAATTTTAAATTTATTTTTTTTAACATTGGTATAGACTGAGCGAGTTGAGGTCAGATCTGAATTAAAAGAATTCAATTCAAATTACGTTTTAATTTTATTTGTTTTAGTAAATCAAATAGAATCAATGTCTAGATTAAGATTATTAACATGTCTAGATGTAAGAGGGTTTTAAATGCAAACTTGTGTAGGAAGTGCTACACGTAAAAATAAATAGGTCGATGGGACCAGATTAAAGGAGAACGATGAAAAAAAATTTAGCTACGCTGTATGAATAACTCGTAAGAGGGAGTGAGAAGTGGACAATAACACTGAGCGTCCAAGGTCAACGCACCGATCAGCTGTATGATGGGGGGGGTGAAAAAATAGATCATTCCACCACGGCGAGCGTTAGACTGACCTACTCATTATTATGTGTTATTTAACTGATGTAAACTAAAGTAAGCGAATATAATATGATTGTATTTGTCTAGAACAAATAGACAAAAATTTAATAAATAAATATTTAAAAATTTTTTTTAAGCAGAGAAATAATGCAACGATACAGCCATATGCTGTATTAGGCATTCATTTGAATAAATATAAAATCTGTAGAATTATTATAAGTTAAGGGTAAATGGACAGGTCTGAGATTGTAAAAATATTTCATTGTTAGATTTGGGGAGAAATTAACCTGTTCCGACAGGCAAGGAACACCTGCTCAACTGTATGTGTGTTACGCGTGTATCTTGTGTGTGTTAGTGATGCATGTACAGACAGGAATCTCAGCTACCCGCCCCAAGTAATTAACAAAATAATTATTTAATTCCACTGTGTACAAACTAATTAGTTTATAAACAAACAAGAGGCACCAAAGTGTGTGTAAATTTTATAGTTATCCCCAGTGAGAAAATGACGTTAATAGGACACGCTACGCGAAGTCAGTGCGAAATAAACGTGCCAAAAAATACGCAAATTACCATAAGACGCTCAAATTAATACAGTGAGTGCTTAATCAAATTAGCTATGATTTGTGCTACCTCGATTCCGTGCAAAACGTTGCTATTTGCTAATAATTGCAAATATATGAAAAGGTTCGGGAGTGGGGGCTATCATGTGATCTGCAGGTATCGACAGGACGATTACGGAGCCAACTGGCGCGGACTCTCGAGAGGGTATAAATTAAGGGTTCGACCGAAAACCCTTCTCTGCATTTCAAGACACAGTTGCAGTCGGACATGCTGTCCGTCGGCAGAACAGTTTTATTTTTTTTTCAAGCCTCATTAACGAACTAATAAGACGTTCGACAATTAGGTTGACAATATTTCGGAAAGCGTAAAGTACCGGAACCGTTTAAGTCTACAAAGAGTATCTGCGGAGAAGCTACCAGAGCGACGAGGGATGCTGGACGTTAGACGATGTATTTTGGACGCCGAACCGACGTTTAAGATCCACCTTGCAGCAGATAGCAATTCTCTGAGGCGGACCACACACTGCTGGAGAACGACGCTCGACTCTAGACATATCCAGGACCACGTCAGGCCAGGAGGAATGGAAAACCAACTCTGGACAACGCTGGACCCCGTCAATAAGTCGTAAGATCATCAAAACTCGAGGTGACATGAATAATGCATTTATAAATGATTTTCAAAAAAGAGCTCATAAAGACTATATCAAAAGACAATAAATTAAAACAAAGAAAAAAGTTATAATTAGAAATAATATTTTAGAAATGTAGATAAATATTTAGTCGTAAGAATGAGCGATCGCATATAAAGAAATAAAAAAAAGAATTTAAAGTTGAGAGAGCAGATTTTGTTTATCAAAGTAAATAGTTAAATTGATTTGATATTTGCATTATAGAAAAGAATAATTTAAATTTTGAATATAAAACAAATGCCAGTCTAAAAGTAATTAATATAATTTTAAATTTATTTTTTTTAACATTGGTATAGACTGAGCGAGTTGAGGTCAGATCTGAATTAAAAGAATTCAATTCAAATTACGTTTTAATTTTATTTGTTTTAGTAAATCAAATAGAATCAATGTCTAGATTAAGATTATTAACATGTCTAGATGTAAGAGGGTTTTAAATGCTTGTAACACCGTATAGTATACGAGATAAACACTTAATAATAAGTGATATCGTGACCGAAGATCATTAACGATGTTTATTATTTATAAGGTTGAGTAAACAATAAATTTGAATTTTAAATACTCATAAATCTATTACTCTTATTATAATTACACCTGATATCGTTATACAACCTCCATAAATTACAGTATCAAAAAAAGTCATCTGTAAAGTTGGATAACTTTGGCGTCCCAAAGAATGTGGGGCTCTTCAAACACAAATACATTTATATTTGCAACTTGTGTTGTATAATGTTGTCGCTTCCAACGTGTGACTCGATATATGTATACAAACAATAATTGTTGTAATACGTTCCATCATTAACATTAATAAAAAACTCTTTGAATTGTTTCCTAGCCATTCTGTAATAATAAATTTAATAATTTTTAATAAGAGTAATTTAATGTATACTAAAACGCTAACTGTAATGCAATTAATCAAGAAACTCTTTTGGTTTATATGCATTCCTACGCTCTCCTGTAATCGACAACAATTACATATTATATAATAGACTTTCCTTGAAAAGAAGTAAAATATGTTTTAATAATAGTTAATAATATATATTTTTAATTATTCGTTTTTATGTCAATGAAATTACTACATACATTTGATGATAAATGAGGAGTAGTAGAACTTAACCATGGGTTTTGTATTGTCATATCACTTAAGGTAATGAAGCTTATATTGATTATAAACACTTTTCCTGTTATAATTGCTTTTAGAGTATTAGTAGAAATCATACGGTAATCAACTAGTTAAATGTAACGGATAAAAAAAATAGTTATATAAAATTCATTTATTATATTATATAAAATTTAATATAATATTTCTATCTACATTATATGCAACAATCTTATATACTGTGGAAAGTCTTAAGCGGTTTATGTTTATCTTATTCCTGTAAACCTGTGTTCATTATTGGTTATTCATATCATCATTTCGGCCGCAATTAAAGTATGCTGTCTTCAACAAAATAAAGATGAAATCGCAGCTAACATATGAATTTCTCCCGTATCAAGAGAGTTCTTCAGGTTTACATAATGGCATACGCGCGCTTGTGTTAATCACAAAACACTGTTCTAGTGTTCCACTTTCTGTTGATAAATGTGCAGCATTGTATTTGCGGAGTTAATAATACGAGCGCTTTAAACCACAAAGTCGAGTTTTGCTTTATTTATATATTTGAAAATTTGCTGCATATTTCCAGACACATTCTAAATTCATTGTTCTACACGATTGGTAAAAATAGAGTGAATTAACTTTCAGACGCATGAAATTCAAACTAAAGATAATGTGCACGACACAAGAGAATGAATGATGCCTGTTGCAACATAGAATTGATAATGTGACGGATGTCTGGCGGATCTGTATTGTATTTTTGGATATTACAAGCCTATCTAGATACTTATAGTTGGAGTTCAATTATCGCTGGTGCATGCGCTAAGTGCACAACAATTCGTTTTAATGCTGCCAACTTAGTGAAAAGTATCTTGACAAAATTTCAAGAGAAATATAATTGAATATATTGATCACAAACAAAAAAAGAATATTACCGCTCCCGCGATCGCACGCCCATGCACACACACACACAAATGTTTGAAGTCCTGCCACAGTTTTCCTTACTTAATTACTTTTAAAAATTTTGCAGTTAGAGAAACACAACGTAATGTTTACAAGAGAGTTCTGAGCCTACTGGTAAAATCTGCTGCAATTAATCAGTGGTAATAGAAACTTGTAAATTACTGTTACAAGTTATTTTGGAATCAATAATTTAAATTAAATAAAATTCTCTACAAAATTAAAAATTCACTTAAATTTTGTAGTTTTGGAATGGAAGAACCTCCCATTTCGACCTTTTTCACTTATTCGATTAGCATTTGTGTATTTCCATTTGTAGACTTGTATGGTCTGAACTAGTAAATATACTATGTCGCATGACACAATCACGTATTTATATTATTATAACACTATAATGTTTCGCCAATTCTGCGATGTGGTATCCTCAGTGTAAAGCTAGAATACACTGGTAACTCCAGCTTCACAAATGAGAATGCAATATCGTAGAATCGGCGAAACGTTATGTTGTTAAAAATGTTGGTATTTTTATTACTCAGTAATTATGTTATTAATTCAAATTGTGTTGTTTACACACGAATTCGTATGAACATGTGTGTAAGATATAAAAAATTGTGCACTAGGCGCGCGCGCGCGCGCGCGTGTGTGTGTGTGTGTGTGAGAGAGAGAGAGAGAGTGAGAGTGAGAGAGAGAGAGAGAGAAGGAAGGAAGAGTGAGAACGTCAGAATGAGAGAAACTGAGAATTTATGTAAGCCAGTCGATGAGAATACGCCAGAGATACGACGTATACTAAACACACTCATGTCGTCAAAGAGAAGAAATCGTATTTCTCATGTTAACAGTCAGTGATAAGGCAGAGCGTTCTGACGGCCGATTTGAAGATTTGAAGGAACAAAGCAAGAGATGATAATGGACACTCGAAAGGAATGTTTATTTTATTTCTGCTGTCAACCATTGTAATTCGGGGGTAATATATCTTGTCACATAGCTGTTTCGCGATTTGCAAAATCTGCGTGTGAAGATTAATGTCACACATGGGATGCATTAGGCCTATACTGTTATCAGTCTAAAGGTAAGTTAGCTTTGCACACGTTTACACGTGTTTAACTTTCAACAATTTGTTATAACTTTTTGACTTTTCTGTTATAAAGTGTTTATTCTTTATTTAGTTGTGTTTCCCTTTGATAATTCAGTTTTTTGTTGTGTAAAATGCACATACAATAAACATTTTTGACAATTCAGAATTTATGTTCTCCGCATCCTTGAGTCTACAGTGAACTGCAAAATGTACTAATAGACCTTACGTTGAAAAAACATCATTTTAGAAAACCGTGTAAAATGCAAGTGGAAAAAATTACTAAATGGTGATCAAAAAAAGTAAACTATTCAAGAAATAAGAGCAAGTGTATGCAAGGGTAAGAGTAATTGTAATTTAAGAGTACTTAACATAATAAGTTGTATTGTTCTGCACTTGTTTTATTTTTATATCTTCGTACTTATGTTTATGATATGCAGTATTTTGTCGAAATTTATGTTGAGCTTTCTGAACATCTAATAATTGCTACTTGCTTTCTGGTTTCATTAGGAAAATTTAAAAGTGTAAGCAATATTTTTCACTTAGAGGATACTCTTTCCTCACTGTGATAGGGATTTCGCAATGTTAAAGAGGAAGATTAATATAACAGATCGAATATTTATACTAAAAGATGATGTGGGACTTATTTCGACCTCCAACAGAAAAAAAAACAAATTTGTGTCTGATTTAAAGGACAACTAATTTTAAAATTTTTTATCCTCAGTTTTATAAGAAAAATATGCCCTCCATGGAATCGACTGGAAAGTTAGTGCTGAAAGATCAAAAATAGTTAATTTTAAGAAACGTGCGATTATACATTTATCACACCCGAGCACACATGAGGAAAACGTATTAGCTCAATCATATGCTTATAGTCTGGAAGTTCTTACAGTCATGTTAAGGAACAATAATAGATCAGAACTATGTCTACCAGCTTATCCAGCACACATAAAAGCACATATACTAATAAATAAAGAAAAATTTATGATACTGCCAGACTGCAAAAATCTACTAGAATTTTATAAAACTATATTATCTAATAATCTAAAAAATTTATAATCATATTTTCTTAATTTGAAGGTAAATGAATAAAGTTATTGTGTCTGAAGTTGAACACTGATTTCTTTTAATAATGGAAAATATGAAAAGCTTTGTAATAACAATAATTCTGATTTCTGAAGCATTGCAATATAACTTATTATTTTATTGTTGATAATAAAAAGGTTTTTATCTTATAACAAAGTGTTTTTACTTTCATGTTCCGTAAGAAAATGGAAGTATGGTGATCACCAAAAAAAATCTTGTTCAAGATAAGGGTAGATTTTGATTGTACTACCCTCAAAACATGAAGAAAAATCATTTTCCGAAAAGTGTCTGTGTCTATATGTAGAATTTTTCTATGGCGAACGATAACAGCCGCAAAATAAAACAGAATCAAATAATGTTTTGCACACGTTCCTGAATTATAGAGGACTCAAGGTTTACTGATTTTAGTGAAGATCAGTAAAGGGGAAGGGGTAGTTTACCTACAACGTTTTACGTTTTAACAAGAGTAAAGTACTTAATTTTGATAATTAAAGTATCCTAAAAACGAGGTGATAATAATCCACTGTAGAAAGGTAGACGAAATATTTATAAATGTAAAGGATAGTTGAAAGGATAGAGGGTAATTTTTTGTATTGATGTTATAAAATTCCACCAAAAACTCAAAAAAATTTCAATAAAATATTAACAATATTGATATCGTTCCATGCAAACAAAACCACGGATACGTAAACAAAATAATTTTTCATTTTCAGAAATTAACAGATTACAAACGCTGGGCGGTATTCGCTTTCTTTGAGTTGTTTAAATAAAAGATAATTTAATCAAAGTGATTCTTTCTTTTTAAAATATTAAGAACTATGTACATTTCCTATTTTGATTACTTTTCTCAGCGTTTTTACCAAAACCATGCTGATATTATTTAGTTTTATTCTGAGTCTACTTACTAAAAATAATTTTATAGTTAATTAGAACATAGAAGACATGTATGGTTCTCCATACCGATGTTTATTTAATCCTCTTTAATAACACGATAAAACAACATAATGTCTTACAGTGTTTGTGTTGCAACTGCCAAAACGTACTGATATATTTGTGAAACAACATAAGTCATAATTTTCAACATCCCTTTTCTAGGTAAAAATTAAAAAGTTGTAAATTTCATTTCGATGTATATTTCACAAATTTTTTAACGTAAATGTGCAATATTTTTTAAAATTTTTTCATTAATGTGTACAATGCTTATGAAGTTTTTTATGTTTACCAGAAGTTTCAATTTTTACTTCCATGTTCCGTAAGGCAAAAAAATCGTGTTCGAGATAAGTCCTGATTTTGAAAAAAAGCCCAAAACATGAAGAAAAGTCATTTTCTGAAAAGAGTCTGTGAGCGTGTCTGTTTGTCTGTCTGTGTGTCTATATGTAGAATTTTTTCTATAGTTAACGATAACTGCCGCAAATTTAAGCAGAATCAAATAATTTTTTGCATACATTCCCGAGTTGTAGGGGACTCAAGGCCTATTGATTTTGGTAAAGATCGGTTAAGAGGGGTAGTTTACCTGCTACGTTTTACGTTTTAACAAGAGTGAAGTACTTAATTTTGATAAATAAGTGCCCCCAAAGTGAAGAGGATAGTTGAAAGGGGGGGGGTGATTTTTTGTAAATTTCTTTGCTCACATCAAGTAAAGTACGAGTATTTAATTTTGAAGGATAAGATACCTTAGTAAAGATTGGTTGAGAGGAGAGATGATTATCTGCGAAGTTCAGATTCTTTATAAAAATAAAGTACCTAATTTTAATAGATAAAGTGACTCAACAAAAAAATTATATTTAACGACTACCACACAAAAATAACTAACAAAAATATCAAACGTAGTCACACAAATAATTAAAATATCTATAAGTAGTAAAAATAGTTTAAGGGTGAGGGATATATTTTTAGAAATTATCAAACCAAATTCAAGTAAATGATTTTAAATATAAATCTTAGAACATGGAAGTCATATATAGTTCTCCAAACCGATATTTTCTTTTGTTATTTCTCAAATTGCTGATTATATAGAGAGAATTAAATTGCCATTTCTACTATTAGAAACGTCTGTTCTAAAGACGATGTTTTGTTCCTTTCGACAGAGCTATTAATTAGAATCCTTGCGAATAAAATTAAGCTTTTTCACAGCCTCTGAAATCTCGATTAGTGTAGGAAATAGTAGGCAAATACTAGCTTATCATCAACGATCATAACCAAATAAAATATTTTAAATCTACTATATTTCCAGATATTAAAAAAAAGCGGTAATCAAAGATAGCTCTGTTTCTAACCTATATTATTTACATCACTAATATTTTAAATCATCACTTTAGCTTCGAATGCTCTAGCTACATTAAACGCTGAAAATGGGAAATTGGGTTTAATTGCTTTTTACAATAAATATTTCGTTTAATATCCCTTATAATTTACTAAATAACAATATGTTGATGTGTGTATATGTGTGTCTGTGTTTTGCGAAATTGAAGTCATCGTTTATATAATCGTCTCACTCGGTGCACGCGCGTTCGATCTAACCACAATACGTTGTGCTGTTGTTACATTTGTCTTAAATTAAATGTGTATTGTGTATTGTGTATTGTGTTTGTACAGATAATAATATTTTACAAGACAATGTCAAGTCCTGCTTGTTGTATACACTGGAAACATTGTTGCACGTTCTCCAACATGAACACGCTTCATTGTTAGGTGTACAAGATTATTGGAGCACGTCAACATTCTCGAGTGTATTTATACGTAATTCAATTTGAATTCGGCGTCTGCGAGATAAGCCAGTGAATGCTACACGAAATGACATGGAACAGCTATTGAGACGGAAATGTCTGGAAATGGAGGAGTAAAGTCATGATTTTCAATCTAATCACATTGTACATTTGTTTATTATAACATTCCTAACGTTAACGTTTACACCCTGTTCAAGGAAAGAACGTTTATGACTTTAGAAATTTATAACTTTCACAGTACCTCAGATAAAAAATTAAATCAATATATCACTGAAATCCTTCTACATTTCTCTACTGGGCCGCGTAGTTTCATATTTGCTTTTTCATTATTCTATAGTGCAGTGAAATCCAAAATTTCACAAGTTTTCTTGTTTCTGGGGCAGCAATTTTGTAAAGCTATTACGAATAATCCTGGAGTCAGAAAAACTACTGTTAGAGTACAGTATACGTTGTAACAGAACGTACAACGTTAAGGATTAAAATGATTATTATTATTATAGTGTGATTATTAATAACATTAGTGCGAGTGTTCACGTTTAAGGTTCGTCGTTTAAAAGAGTATTTATCACTTCAGTGTGTAAACCTCCCCACTTACCATATGTGGATGTCTTCAATATTCTCTTTGGTGACTTCTTCTACTGCAAAAACACTGGATATACATACATGGATATTCCGTTCGAATATCATAAATAATGCACATACACAATACAAATAAATTAAAAGTTCAACTGTAATTCGAATGATATTGGTCATTCAAATCCTACCGCCACCTTATGATAGAACTGTTCATGAAAAATTAAACTACTTTATCTATTATAAAAAAAATCAAAAACTCTGTTCCACTGGTAAATAAATTGGAGTTTATTAACAATTATTAAATGCAATGAACTCTTTTAAAAAACAATCAATAATATCTTTACAAACAATAATAACTTTAAACAATTCCTGAGATCTGTGTACCTCAAGGCTGGTAACACTGATGTATGGTATAATGTCTATGTCCACTTTATTCAGTTATATTACCAAATTAGTGAGTTCTTGGAAGATACATGATACCAGATTACAAGATGTGATTTCATTTAACAATATTTAATAATGTATTACTATAAAAACAAACAAACATTTAAAATTAGAAAATTCGGTACCATAACCGATATATATCGTACTATCGTACGGTTAGCAAAACGCATACAGCAGTCGTGGTCAAAACACGTGCTCTGTGCTTGCACTGTTAAAAATATTATTATTATTTATTCATTAACTATTAAAATCATGTACTGGCAAGAGAAAAAATTTATAGAAAAAAACTTTTGTTATAGCTTTCATTTAATTAAAATTATTTGAGAACAGAATTATTACTTGGTGACAAAATTATAATCATCAGTTCTAGGTTAGTTACCTAGCAAACGTAAGTAATTATTTTGAATAAGTATATTACTTATTAAATTCTTAATAATATGAACATAAACATTTTATTTATAAGTCATCTGACGTATAATTATCAGTTATTTAGAATATTTGCGCAATAAAACAATTATTCGTTAATTCAAAACGTTTAGTCAAATGAGCGACTATATGTTATACATTGGTGATCGGTATTTAAATTAATTCCGATCTTTTCAATTATTATTAAATTGTAAAATATTTATTTTTTAAATTAATTATTGCGCTATGATTCATTTATTCAGTTCTGATAATTTTTCATCATAATTTAAGCACTTTAGTACTTTTGACTAGTGCAGTCCAAAACAATATCGTTCGTTTACTAACGAAGGTTATTATTTTAATTCATTTCGTTAAAATAATTAAAATATAGTACTCCCTGATTTAAAAACACAAAACACGACCTTTATTATACACTGGTCGAGTTATTTTCACTGTTCACTTAGTGCACTGGACACTCGGTAATAGATTGTTGTGTATAGGTTAGTGTATGTAGGCTTCTTACTGTTTGTGACGCGCACATTTTGAAATAATTTTGACGACTTCTTGCGTGAACCTTGCGTGTTGAATGATACAGAACGAATGATTCCTTCACCAGAGCGTCTCCTTCTCGTCTGGTTATTTTAAGCCATTTGATTGGTTCAAGAGGTCAAACTCTCAACCCCAAAACACTTTGGTTAAATAAAACTTTTAATTTTTTACAATTTATAGCGTGGGTTCGAGGCTACGAGTGACGTATGCATCGATACACAAAATGACTAAAAAGTTTATAATTGTCATAACTTTTTTACCAATTATCGTATCGTCGAATGGTTAGTGGCATTAAATCGCGGACACTTGTGGCTTTATTTTAAGTCTAAACAAGGATTGAATCCGTTCATTATTAACTCACTTAGCCATTTCACAAACTCATATGGTGATTCTTAATATAAATAAGTTTGTTTCACCATATTTTGTTACAATTACACTATAATACTTACTACTAAACGTCTCGAGTCCATTTCTCTTTCGTTTTAGTACTTAAAATAGTTGTAATGACAATTTAAACAATATCTGGTAATGGCGTCCCTAGTGACCACATTCGATTATTTATAATTACATGTAACGCTATTATTCCTTACCTAATTACATTTGTTTGACATCCTAACACTAGTATATACATTTATTTACATTTGTTCACATTTTATTTTGCAAAAATGTTATTTTTTATATACTTATGGTATTATCAAAAATACCTTCTGTTCTCATTTCCCTAATTTGTCACTTTTTTAAGTATTTTATCATACAAGGTATATAATGTTATTAATTAAAATAGTGTACAATTGTTGTACCTTGTTGGTTTAATGTATTTATCAACTTTTCATTATCTGAAAGCTCTCCAATTCTTAGTATAGTGTTTGTTTACATCTGGTTTTACAATGGTAGTTAGTTAGTTTCTAATATTTCAATTATAAAACTACTACTATTACATTTGTGAGGTGTTCTCATAGCAGTATCAGACATTTCTCTAACTACTGGTAACATTTTTCTTAATCCTTTGATAAGTTTTGATAGTGCATTTTGATTAACTATCTTGTCACATTGGGTTTCTGTTCTTTTGGCTTTATGATATCATATTCAATCTGATTCATTTGCTGTGTATTTCAGTACATATGTTATTTATTGGTTTGCATTACTATTCATAATTAGTCTTTGTTTGAAACAATTGTTGATAGTTGCTTGGTTTAACTAATATACATGATTTTATGTTATAGGTGCCCTTTCTATGAGGTTATGTGTCAGTTGTCTGGCAACAATGTTCAACATATTCTTATGCAGTATTTGACTCTACTATTACCATTTCATTATGGCATTCTACTACAATGGTTTAATTATTAAGTAATACACATGTTTACACTATTTGTTGAAACAATAACACAAGTATTCTTAGTCTAGTAATATTACAGTTCTGGTTGGGTTGTACCTAGTTTTTGGTACATTGATTGTTTTATACCTAACAGACTAGCTTATTTGCTACTATTTGTTCTGGAATTTGTTTATATTTTGTTCTGTCTTGTTGTGGCATTCAATCACATTTCATTTTAAGGCTTACAAAGCTTTTATTATCAGTCCCTATGAACAATTAATTTATTGTTCTATCTCATATTTCTTTTGGTGGTCTTAATGATTATCTATGTTGTGTTACAATCTTGATTAAACTGGTCACACTAATTGTCTGTGCATTTTAACTAGTTAATCTTGGATTCTTTCACTTATAATGGTTACTCATTTTCCTCTGTTATAAACATTCTCACTTGTATTGTCTGTGGTGTTTAATTGGGGTAAAAATGGTTATCATATTACAGGTTGTCACACTTATATTAAGTTTTCACTGTTATTGTTTGTGATTACTCAATTATGCTAAACACTGGTTTCTTCGTAGTTGATCTTCGAATAATCATTACACTTCTTCCGGTCATTAATATAGTTCCTTGTATACCTTGTGAGTGTTGATGTCTTGTACATACATTATCTTCACTCTTCATGATATGTTTCCTTTGCTCTTCTTCTTCCTTTCTTCTTCTGGTTAATTGTTGTTCACTATCGGTGTTCTCCTGGGTTATACATTACTTGTGATAATCAATGTTCCCTTAGTCTTGTCATATTCTTTAATATTTTTATTCGTGGTAGTCATTGTTCCATAGAATTTTATACTGATAAACAAATTTGTTTGTTTTATCTTCATTGTGGTTGTACTTGAGTTGTCTCCTCTTCATTTTAATAGTTATTTTCGTTGTTTTCCCTCACTATTCGGGATCTGTTGGCTCCTCTTCATTATAATGATCATTTATGTCATGTCCCCTCACTATTCTGGACCTATTGGGCCTGGATTCTAACATATTATATTGGCTCGCTGTCATTTTCTCTCTCTTTTGTACTCGATGATATCCATATTATTTTTCCTTCTTCTTTGTTGGGTTGTTTCGATAATATACGTTCGTATATACACACTTTGTCTATATTCTGCTGTCCTTATTTTATGCACTTTGAAATATTTTCATGATCTCCCTTTACTTGACGTAATAGATAGTTATTTTATGTAACTGCCAATTTGGTACGTTACATATGCCTTCCTATAAGAATTGATTAATTCTGAATTAGTATATTTATTTTTTATTGAAGAATTCATCAATTGTTGTACATTTCCATATCGACTCTTATGCTTTTTTATATATCCCTTCACTTTCTTCTGTTTGAATCATAATTATTTCTTTTCTATGTAATTATCTCCCTTGTTTATTTAGTTCCCTAATTCCCTAACATAAGTTTAGCTGGGGCAGTTCAGAGTGGCTCACTTTGGCATACAACTCCACTGGCCATACTAACATCAATAAATACAGAGGCATTAAGAAACAGTACTGCACTGTTGTTTTGTTAAAATTATTTTCATTGATCTATTTCCATTGTTTACTACAAAGCACAGTTTCAGCCAATTTGAGTATTTGATATTCTGATATTCCCTTTTCCGTAATGACAAAGATTTGCATCTATTGATCCACTCCAGGCGATGATAGAAAAGTTAGAATATCGAATATTTAGCCTTTAGTATAAACACTATTCATTACTATTGTTTTCTATATTATAAATGTTAGACTTAAATAAGTGGAAAACAATTCTTCTAGACTTCTGTTAAAGGGAAACAGGAAATGTAAAAAAATTTAAGAGGTTTATTTGTACAACGTCACTTGAAAATATAACGATGTCTATAATTAAGGTAACTAAACTATAACTTTTCGATTAGAGAGAAACTTACATTCGCTCTTCCGGTATCTCTGTGTTCACTTTATTGACTACATATGGTTGTGGTATGTAAATTCTACAATAATTAAATTATTATAACACTACGTTTGCAGCAAGTAAAAAATGTGGTTTATAAAAACTTTTATTCAATTGTTACTGTAAGATTAACATCATAGAGAATAATATACTTGTACGAATCATGCAATGTTATACTGCTGACCACGGTGATGTGTCTGGTATAAATTCATTACATTCATTCACTGTTCTGAAAATATTCAAGTGGAAAATTTAATTACGTTTGTCACAATTAAAACACACAACAGAACACAGAACAATGTGTGTGTGGGGGGGGGCCGTGTGTCGCGAAAATTGCATAACTGTGTTGTGCAAAAATGTGGGAGTACGGGGACAATGGAAGACGCGTGCTTAAATTGTCTCCACCGCGCGAACTCTGCGTGCGAACATGTGCCAGTTCAATGGTGTCCCTCAAGTGTGTGTGTGTGGGGGGGGTTAGTAGTGCGTACGCGCGCGTATGACCTTAAGTTACATACGTTTGTGTACGGAAATGTGGTAATAGGGGCAATGGAAACGCGCGCCTTGCATCATCCCCAACTTTGCAGTCTCTCGCCTATAGGCATGTAATATTCTCGGTCCCCTGTGTGTATATTTCAGTAGGCTTTAATTGCCACAAACATAATATATATTTCCTCTTACCGCAAGTATTTCATGAAGGATAAATAGCACGAGAAGATCAGAGACGATGTTGAACACACCTGTACTCAATTTCAATATGAAATAAATAAATTCTTTCTATTTTCGCTGTGCGTAATAAATGTATATGAGCCGTGTAAAAATTTTAATTATTTAAAGTAGATAAAAGTAGTTTTCGGGTACCAGTAGCCGCTTTAACTACTGTACGTTAAAAACCACGTATTCTGTTTCCATTGTCTGGGTAGAATATGGCAACACGTGGAGTGTATGAGCTATTTCACAATTTATATTAAATATGTTTAATATGTTTAATATGTTTAATTGTAGATATGATTCATACGAGTAACAATATTGAGGAGTAAAAACCAGAAGAGGACCGCTCCGCTACACACAAGAGGATCAGAATGAAATAGAAACATAATGAACAAAGCGACCGGAAAAGTGTAAGAATAGTAAAAGAGATGGATAATTACCGATAGTAAATGATAAAGGTAGCGACTAAGCTTAATTGTCACAGAGTAAAGAGAGAGTATAAAACCGTCACCAACTGGGTAAAACAAAAAATTGCTAAAGCTAGACAAAATATACGTGAAGTATAGTAGATAGAAAGGGAAAGACAAACAGACAGACAGAGACAGAAAAGGAGACTCGCAAACACACAGTGGACAACTATAACTGATGAGCGTTACTGAGCAAGCAAAAGAAAGTGAAAAGGAGTTGAAGTAATAATATAATGATCTTTCACAAGAAAGAAAAAATGTTTACAGTTCATAATTAACTCACTTTCAGTCGTAATTCTCTTTTCTTGGAACCGTTTTCAAGAAGACAGATCATTGTTATTCTTCTAATGAAATGGAACTAATTAAAATTTGAAATCTATATTCAGAAGTTGCCGGAATACGAATATACAAATTTAATATCCTACACTTAAAATGTTTTAGCTATTTTAATTTTTCTCTTCAAGTCCATATGGATTCCTACGGTATATCATATCTTACATCTTATAGGTACTCCACACACACACGCGCGCACGTACGCAACACCCGGCAGAGATATAATCTAAGTCTCTTTTTACATACGTATAATATTATTTTCAAAGCTGGTATGTAGTTAAGCAAACCAAACAATGTAATCTTTTCAAAACACTCTTGAAACCAAGGAGTGTTTTTCAATGCAAACAATTATTTTGGATAAAAGTACAGAAATTCTGTGAGAATTGTTCTCCAGAATGGTGGAAGATGGAAAACATTTATAGGCTTACTTGCTTATGCTCAAGACTAATACATCATTTTACATGCTTATTTGATTGAAGAAAGTGTAACTCGCGTCAACTAAAGTTACATGGTTTGTTACCGGTTTTGAAGCGACAAAATTTGTTGTTAAATCTAAAATAATAAAATACGTCAGTTCTAAAACGGAAATAGTAAAAACATTCTATATAGTATTCTTCTTCGGGGTAATTGCCTCACAACTTATCTACGAAAAACCTGCCTTTTTGTAGGATAGGGATGAATAACTAATCTTTTACTGTCACCATAGGTCGCTGATTGCTACATAGGTTCAGCAGGCACCAATACGTGTAAACGATTAGGTAGAAACTGAGTCTGGTAACTAGTGAGCGTCACTCCAATCTGTTTTATTGTTTATCCGTACTCAAAATCGCCGCTCCTAGGTTCTACGTATTTGTTTTTATTAACTCTGAAAATATATCTTTATATTTATTTACTACAGAACATAAGTAACTAGCAAACATTTGCCGCACTAGTTTAAGTAAATTTAATTTAAGATTCTTTGCAATAATACTGGGTTATTATTCAAATGCACCAACGACAAATCACTTGGGTTTAAAGAAGAAAATTGTAGTAGCGGGGAGCACAAGAAGCGCATAACACTGTTGATTGGAGCAGCAGACATAGATGGTTCAGAAAACCTTTGCTAATGAGAGAGAAGTCAACCAATACGCGTTGCTTTAAAAATGTAAAAACGAAACCACTTGAGTATGGATCAAACAATAAAGCTTGGATGAAAAGTGAAATTTTCCAACGGTGGCTTCTGAAAATCGACAGAAAATTTTGGAAGCAAAACAGAAGAATAATTGAAATTCTGTCACACTGAAGATAAAGATGAGTAAGAAGCTGATGTAGAAATCGTACCCACCGTGGATAAATTGAAAGATATTCAGCATGACGTAGGTGTTCGTTACGAAGATTTTGTGAGCACTGATGAAGACTTGGTAGCGTGCGGCAAACTGACGGAAATGTTATGAACAAACGATGATCGCGCATCTACAGATGAAGAAGGAGACCAGCCAGAAGTTACAAGAATACAGATTCAAACGGCTTTACAGGCATAAAATTATGCTGAAGTCGTGAGATGGTTTGTCGGAGGACAGCAGACATGGCGCTATTGTCTAAGCGCTTAATAAGATTGAAGAGTCTTCAACAAGTCAGTGTATTAATTCTAAAACTCAATAAAAAATGTCTAGCTTTTTCTAAAACAGTAAATATTTTGTAATGAACGTACATGTTACACATACATATGTATAAGCAACGTTTTTAATAAAATATAATATTTTTTTACAGAACCCCGATATATTGTTTCATTTTTTACTTTGTTACAACCTTCCTAATTCGAAAATTTAGTCCCTTCAGCTTCGAATTAAACAGATTCTACTGACCTAGTATTTGTACTCCAGCTCCTTCGCATGAGTGAGCCTGTTGTCTTGTAACAATAAATGTTACAAACGTGATTCGTCTCATTGTTCTCTTTGACAAATACTGTTTACTTTGACTTAAAAGAAGAACTCTCATTAGTCAGCTTGTCTCGTTTTCCTTTGTGTTCATCTCGTACGTTCTACATAACGAACTCGTAATGAAATCATCAAGGTTTCTTTGCACTCTTGTATTAGTTCACTCCTATAACAAGGATAGGGTACTACTAGGGTGCTTCTCATGCCCCAGCTACATAAACGCCCCAAATGCCTTCTACAAATTATGATCCAGATTATGCAAAAACTGAACCACTACAGTTAAGAAAATTATCCTTGTTACAGATTTTTTTTCTTTATACTAGAATGCTACAAACTACACAGTTCCCATCATTAATTATTAATTTTTTATTAATGATTATTATTAACAATAAGCGTTTCATATATCAACATTTATCTTCTTCGAATAAAATAAAGTAAACACGAAAATAAAAAAATAAAGAAACATAATAAATACAAAATATAATCTTGAACTACATTCAAAAGAACTACATTATCAATACCAATAATGTAAAACATCATTCAGATTCCAAGAAGTTCTTGGACTCCTTTTAACATTTTACTTCATCCGTTAAGAAAAGAAACGTGTCACCTTAAATACAGTTTCAACGTACTCACCTATTTGAGTACATAAGAGATCTTCCTCATAATCTCTTGTTTCGTTTTATAAGGCTATTATCTTTGTTTCATAAAAGATGTTTCAGTGCGTTTCCCAGAAGTTGGTATATGTGGGATGAAACAATCTAGTCACTAATACATATATTCAACGTAGGTAGTGAATAAAATTGATGAATTCTATTCACTAAGACTAATTGATGAATTAGTATAATGAAAGTAGAGTTTAGATGATTAATTGTTGAAACAACATTAATTAACCACATTAAAATGCACGTGTCTGGGTGTGTTTGTGGGCACGGAAGCGCGTAGCTCACACAGTTACATTTTACTTTATATCGATATGTGTAGTACTGCCAGAGTAAAGACGAAACTGAAGTTGACTTCCCTTAGGAATAAAAGAATGTAGTTTTTATGTGATGGTCAGATATAAAATTACGCCATTGAGACTGTATAGTATAGGGTTTACGGAATGGCAGTTTTCATCAATAATCAACTCCTCCCTTATAAGCTAACTGACAATCTATTACCATAGAATAAGTCACATTACGTGATAAACCAGTAAAATTTACATCATTTATTTGATCAAACGCAGAATTCCTATAAAAACTGTGAAACTGACTTTTGTATTTACAATTTGCACTAATTTATACTGAGGTAAATTGCAAAAAAGGACAAGAGAAAGAAGAAAATAGGGAGAAGGAAACAAAGAAACAGGAAAAAATATGTGAAAGAGCGTGCGCCCATTACGGGCAATAAACATGAGAAAATAGTCGAATACCAATAATATTCCTCGTTCTATACATTTCTAAGAACGTGTAATAACATATACGCACGCGTGTGTGTGTATGTGTGAGTTTGTTTAAGAGATAAGTATACTAATGGATTAACTGCTGGCTTAAGATCTCAGATTATCATGAACGATTTGAAAATAAGAGTCGCAGAAAAAGAGTATTTCTAACTGTTTTTTATCCTTCTTTAAAGACGTGTCAGAAAAACGGTTTCCGTAAATATCAAAGTGGGAGTCGTAACTAAAATACAAACGACTAAACGTCACGGACAGAAAAATCCCTACGGAACAAAAATATGTGATTAAAAAGTATAAGTTATTCATGTCTTATCGTGAGCACAGTATTACGTTAACGCATGCATGTATGCATATTGACTGTCATGAAAAATGTTGTCGCGCGTCAAAAATGTATGTAAATCTACAGAAGTAATTTAATCTTGTTTAAATATCGCGTGTAGAGTGTGAGCACGTATTCCCACATCCATTTAGCCGGGTACATATCAGTTAGAGAATGTTTCATTTCTATAGTAGACCGTTTGTACAAAAACCACGTACACTCATTCGTTATAGTAAAATAATTGTGATGTTTTTATTTCCTATTTAAATATTATCACCATCATCTTCCTCACCACCAACATCAACCGGTATATATACGCGTGTGGAGATGCGTAGCACTTAATATGGACATGTTAGATTTTTACAAACGTTTTAATTACCCCTTCACTTGTTATTTGATTTTATCTATTACATTGTACATTAGTTTTACGAGAATATAAATGAAAGTCATACTCCGTCGGGTTTTAATTTTTAAATTGACTAGCACCAATCGATTTCTTATTATTACATTGTCTTTTTGTTTGAAATTTGTTTGCTTTTTATTACGTTTTCCATATATGTTCTGATAATTATAATAATTATTAATCATTTTTTTTTCACCTAAGTTATAAACATTTATTTTCCAATAAGCATAAAGTTTCCTTGCCTAAACACTTTCTGCAAAGACTTATTATAATCTATCTTGTGATAAAACTGTAATTTCTCTTTACGATTGCACTGTAAGTTTCTATGTTTGTCATGTATCCCTATATATGTAACCTAAAACTTCATTACTGATTTCACAACACTCACAGACGAGTCCCGCTGCCCCTTGATGTTTCCACCGACGTAGTATATTTAAAGAATCAAAAATATTCTGACAAAATATTAGAAAGATACATTACATGATATGATATTAAACATAAGTTAATCAATAAACAAATGTTAAATATGTGCTATAGTATAATATAATGTTAAGTGTTATAATACGAACGCTTATTAACATAAGTTAATATGATATATGTTCATAGGAACACTGTCAAAACATATGTGTCACACCGCGATACCAAGAGTACAATAATCTGACTGACTACTAAGACAGACCCTGTATGAGAACTGTAACAATTTAGTATATTAATCTATTCAAAGTGACTCTATCCTCTCGACATATTCTAGTCATGTTAAGCAGAACCGTAAAAAGACTCATTACTAACTTTAAACACTGATTTTGACAAAGTCAAAATTCTGTTTTAGAAAAAATAAATACATAATCTAATGGCCCTCAAATTAAATATAAAATTTACAACATTGTATATAGAAACACAAACATATCAGCGCACACACTGTAAAAAACACAAACAGTTGAACAAATTTGATTTTCCTGGCATTTACAAACTCGACTGCTATAAATTCTACACGGGCCAGACGGGACGCAACTTCAAATAAAGATGCAGTGACATACAAAGGCTATACCAGTGAATCCGCTTTGCACACCGGCTCTTAGAAATAGACCACACATGCACAAACGCTAACAACAACATGCACCTTCTACACAGAAACTCAAAGGGTCAAAAACTTGAAGAACTAGAAATATACAAACGCACACAAATAAATGGAAACAACATTCCATTGTGTTTGTGTAAATGAACAGACACGATTTGAATCATATAATCTTTGAACATACTACACATCGCACATCGCACACGCAACAGTGATCTATAAGCCAATTGAAACCACTGTACTGACTTCAAAAAACAGATCTATCAGCACTCCTAACGGCCTTACAAAGCTCACAACAATCGATAAATGACTAAGGCAAATGTAAATAATTTTTAAAAAATTTTATCGTGTCGGAAAAGTGTATACAAATCATTACTGATACTCGGACATGTCATGTACAACAATATTCAAGAAGTTTATATTACCGTTAACTGATTCGAGAAACTGAATGTACTCTATCGTTCCATGACTTATTGTTCGTGACAAGAGCATTGCCAAAGAGCAACAATTAATAATGCGATAAATGTGTACCCTACGTTGTTGTACAGACAATACAGATAAGAAAAAGTATAAATTAAATAAGTCGTTTGTTAGAGAAGTGAGTATATATGATAAATATGTCAGAACTACATCGCATATATACAATGAATTATTAAATGTTAGTGTGAGTGTTTTATAGTGCATGTATGTGTAAATATAAACTACTAAATTATTTATTATTAAGAAGAAATGATTGTATAAGTGTGTGCTTTCCGTGAATTACAGGAAAACCAAAATTTTGTTTAGTTTAATTTTACAACAAGGAAATGACAGTACGTTAACCGTTTGAAGCATGAAGCTCTATCCAGCTAAATTTATATTCCTTGTTGTACATGGGAATAAGCGGTCACAAGTACTTGCCCCAGTTTTTGATTCGCCGTTATCGATAGATGTCTTTTATTGGAATTTTTATTTGTCAAAATCAGTGTTTAAAGTTAGTAATGAGTCTTTTACGGTTCTGCTTAACATGTCTAGAATATGTCGAGAAGATAGAATCACTTTGAATCGATTAATATACTAAATTGTTACAATTCTCATACAGTGAATACATGCATGCGTTAACGTAATACTGTGCTCACGATAAAACATGAATAACTTATACTTTCTAATCACATATTTTTGTTCCGTAGGGATTTTTCTGTCCGTAACGTTCAGTCGTTTGTATTTTAGTTACGACTCCCACTTTGATATTTACGGAAACCGTTTTTCTGACACGTCTTTAAAGAAGGATAAAAAACAGTTAGAAATACTCTTTTCTGCCACTCTTATTTTCAAATCGTTGATGATAATCTGAGATCTTAAGCCAGCAGTTAATCCATTAGTATACTTATCTCTTAAACAAACACACACGCGCGCGCGCGCGCGTATGTTATTACACGTTCTTAGAAATGTGTAGAACGAGGAACATTATTGGTATTCGACTATTTTCTCATGTTTATTGCCCCTAATGGGCGTACGCTCTATCACATATTTTTTCCTGTTTCTTTGTTTCCTTCTCTCTATTTTCTTCTTTCTCTTGTCCTTTTTTTGCAATTTACCTCAGTATAAATTAGTGCAAGTTGTAAATACAAAAGTCAGTCTTCCAGTTTTGCAAGGAATTCTGCGTTTGATCAAATAAGTGATGTAAATTTTACTGGTTTATCACATAATGCGACTTATTCTATGGTAATAGATTATCAGGTAGCTTATAAGGGAGGAGTTGGTTATTGATGAAAACTGCCATTCCGTAAACCCTGTACTATACAGTCTCAATGGCGTAATTTTATATCCGACCATCACATAAAAACTACATTCTTTTATTCCTCAGCGAAGTCAACTTCAGTTTCGTGTTTACTCTTGCAGTACTACACACATCGATATAAAGTAAAATGTATCTGTGTGAGCTACGCGCTTCCGTGCCCACAAACACACACAAGCACGTTAATTAATATTGTTCCAACAATTAATCATCTAAACTCTACTTTCATGACACTAATTCATCAATAAATCTTAATTAATAGAATTCATTAATTTTTATTCAGTACGTATGTTGCATATATGTATTAGGCCTAGTCACTATATTTTTTCATATACCAACTTCTGGAAAACGCACTAAAATATCTTTTATGAAACACCGATAATAGCCTTAAAAAACAAAACAAGAGATTTTGAGGAAGATCTCTCATGTCCTCAAATAGATGAGTACGTTGAAACTGTGTATTTAAGGCGACACGTTTCTTTCCTTAAGAGAAAGAATAAAATATTAAGAGGAGTCCAAGAACTTCTTGGAATCGGAACAGATGGTCTATATTATTGGTATTGATGATGTAGTTCTTTTGAGTGTAATTCAAAATTATATTTTGTATTTATTGTTATTTTTAATTTCCTGTTTACTTTATTTTACTCAAAGAAGATAAATATTGATATAAGAAACGCTTATTGTTAATAATAATCATTAATAAAAAATTAATAATAAATGATAGAAACTGTGTAGTTTGTAGCATTCTAGTATAAAGAAACAAATGTGTAACAAGGATATCTTTCTTACCTGTGGAGGTTCAGTTTTGTATAATGTGGATCATAATTTGTAAAACGCATTTAGGGCGTCCATACACTTGGGGCATGAGAAGTATCCTAGTAGTTCCCTATCTTTGTTTTAGGAGTGAACTATAACTAGAGTGCAAATAAACCTTGGTGATTACATTACGAGATGAATATGTAACATTACGTACTACGTATGTAGTACGTACGAGAAGAATTCGCACAAAGGAAAAGGGGAAAAGTTGACTAATGAGAGTTCTTCTTTTAAGTCAAAGTAAACAGTATTTATCAAAGAGAACAATGAGATGAATCACGTTGGCAACATTTACTGTTACAAGACAACAGGCTCACTCATGCGAAGGAGATGGAGTACAAATACTAGGTCAGTAGAATTTGTTTAATTCGAAGCTGAAGGGACTACAAATTTGAATTTGGGAAGTTGTATCAAGTGTAGAATAATGAAACGAAATATGGAAGTTCTGCAAAAAATATGCTATTTTATTAAAACGTTCCTTATACATATTGTAACGTTTTAATTCTTTGTATCGTGTGTTAGCTCCACACGTTGTAATCGTCACTTTGTATTTATCTAAAAGTCGTGCTTTTTCTAATTTCTTGCGCTGACGATGTCCGTCGCGAACGCACGAATTACCAGTACCGAAATCTTCACGGGTGTAATCCTTACCTGTCCTTCGATGAGTGTATTTAATTCCCGATAGGCGCCAAATTGTTTACGAAAACAATTAAAAAGTTCAAACTGAGCTGTCGTTCTGTGCGGTGATAACCATTTCGAATTACCCTCGCAAACTGGCGGGCATTCGAATCTCGCTTGTGGTTCGTCGTGTTGCCAACGTCTAAATCTGGTAGACAATTTTACTCATCGCTAAAGTGCACAAACTTTATAATACAATTTAAATGAAATAAGGGACGGTTATTACTAATCAGTACTAGTTTATTAACGTTTGAAATAGTTAATTTTTGATCATTTAGATACAAAATATAATATTATAATACAATGTTGCTCCGGCAATAAACAGACTATATCTCAAGGTTGGCTATGTTGGCTGAAGAATTTCTATTTCGACATGGCTGGCGTTAATGTTTATTTTCTACAGTTCATTCAGTCAACGAGTTCTTTTGATTACGTAAAAATAGAAACAAGATGTTAATAAAGTACAGCACCTTACATCAATGGCACTTATATACTATTAAGGTTGACATACAATTCGTTTTTTGAGTGTTCAAAAGTGTGTGTTAATATTTCATACTTCGTACATAGGTTAATTTATGTTCACATACAAGTTCAATATTTATTATCAATCAATCCTTGAAAGAAATTTAGTTACCAAGTTCGGAGTGAGAGTTTTTGTGTTGTGAGAAAAGTTAATTAATTTAGTTCGCAAATTCGGGTAATTCAGATATACTTAACAAAATCTTGTCGATTTCTGGTGATGAGTCACTGTTATTATTTAGGTTGGGTTGATACAATCGTTAATCTTCCATCATTTGGATCTTCTGTTTCATCTTGCTTCTTTTTCAGTTAATTTGGATTTTTTAATTATTTTTAACTATTAAAATCTGGTTTATTAGCTCTCTTGGTTTAAATAGGTCTTCGTTCGACTTCTTGAATCCACATCTTATTAAATTTGGTAGTATTTATTACTATTTTAATTAATAATTGAGTCGAATATGGTTTGCCTTCCGTCTCTCTTGATCGTCAGTAATGGACTAATGTTATATAACGGATTTAAATATAATAACGTTCCGTTGTTATGGCAGCCACCCATACTCTCATTGGTTGTATACATTTGTATCTATCGTTATAATATTTGAATTTTAGTTCAAAATGAATAAATATTTTCTAATTGCTATTATTCTTTGGTCTTCTTATCAATGTATGAGATATTAACATAACTGTCTCTATTTTCTTTCAATGTTTTGACAAAATTGCTAATATTATGTTATTACATATTTTCCTTATTTTATGTTTTTATTCTATTTCTGACATCTTATTATTGTTAACTAATCGTAATTAATGAGCTATTTGCCCTTAATTTTCTAATACAATAGTTAATTTATTACAACTTGTTTATTTTGAATTTATACAGTTAGGCATTTTATAGGCCTAAGCAGTAATTGTCTATAACTTCTTATTTTACACACATTAAAGATTATTTTTCATTTACATATGTTTTGCTTACTGTCACTTATGACTTATTTACCTTTTGAATTACTTTGGTCTGTTTTACAATAATTGAATGTAATTATTAATTTACAAAATCCTTTCTTGTCTGTTATTCTCTTTTTTTCTTTTTCTGTCTTTACTCTAATGATTAATATCTCCTTACTTATATCTATTGCCATGTCTTACAACTTGTTTAGCACTTAATACTATTATAAAAACATAACACAAAAATAGGTTTATTGTCTGTTCATTTTTCAGCCATATTCCTTCTTATAAACTCAACTCTTTTGATTAAACAAATAACAGTCTTGGTGAATAATATTATAACACCATTTATTCTATCTTGATAATCATCCCTTTGAATATTTTTATTATCATAGGATGTTTTATTTTCATTGCACTCATAACTTATATTTTTTATTATTTAACACTATGACATTAGTTGTCTATCAATCTTCTGTTGTTGGTTTATTACCTTTGGTTCTTTTTTCTTATAATTATGAATTGTTTATATTATCACTTCTAACACTTACACTGTTTATCACTGTCACTTTCTATCTATCTCTCACTCTTGGGTTTTTACTTCTTTATACACAAATTTATAGTTAGTCTGCCAACATTTTAAGTTTTTGTTTTCTTATCATAATAAGGCTATTAACAACATAAATTATCTTTTAATAATGGTTTCATTTACTTATTATGGTTAGTGTAATTCCTTTTGGATTATTTTATTTAATGCTCGCTACTAGATATGTATTACTTATTTGTGCTTTTTATCGTTAGTTTAGTTTACACTTTCTCATTTTATTGTCTTTATTGGGTCAATCACTTGGGTTGGGTCATGGTCATTTGTCTCGTCATAGTCATTTTATTTTCCTTGATTTAATATATTTAATTCTTTATAATTCTTCTTTTGTATTGGGCGGCTTTTGGTGTCGTAACAATATGTATGTGTCACATGTACGTTCATTACAATATATTTACTGTTTTTTAAAAAGCTAGAAATTTTGTATTGGATTTTGGAATTAATATATTCACTTATAGAAGACTCTTCAATTTTATTAAGTGCTTAGACAATAGCGCCACTTACGTTCTGCCGTCCTTCGACAAACCGTCTCATGTCTTAAAACATAATGTTATGCTTGTAAAACCGTTAGAAACTATATTCCTGTAGCTTCTGGCTGGTCTTCTTCTTCATTTGATGATGCACCATCATTTCGTTTGTTAATAACAGACGAACAGTTTGAGTAGTCTTTATCAATGCTCACAAAAAAAAGATTCGTATCGAACGCCTATGTTAAGCTGAATATCTTTCAATTTATACAAAGTGGGTACGATTTCTGTATCAGCTTCATATTCATTCTTCATTGTGACTGAATTTCAATTATGCTTCTGTTTTACATCGGAAATTTCTTGTCGATTTTAAGAAGTTATCTTTGAAAAATGTCATTGTCATCCAAGCTTTAATGTTTGATCCATACTCAACTGGTTTCGTTTTTACATTGTCAAAATCACGCAGATTGGTTGACTTCCCTCTCATTAGCAAAGATTTTCTGAACCGTCTATGTCTGCTCCAGTCTACAGTGTTATACGCTTCTTGTGTTCCCCGCTACTACAATTTTCTTCTTTAAACACAAATGATTTGTCGAATGTGAATTTGAATAATAACCCAGTCTTATTGCAATGAATCTTGAATTATAATTTACTTAAAGTAGTGTGGCAAAAGTTTGCTAGTTATTTATGTTGTGTAGTCAATAAATATAAAGATATATTTTCAGAGTTAATAGAAACAAATATGTACAACCTAGGAGCGGCGATTTTGAGTAAGGATAAACAATAAAAGAGATGGAGTGACGCTCACTAGTTACCAGACTCAGCTTCTACCTAATCGTTTACACATATTGGTGCCTGCTGAACCTATGTAGCAATCAGCGACCTATGGTGACAGTAAAAGATTCGTTATTCATCCCTCTCCTACAAAAAGGCGGGTTTTTCGTAGATACGTTGTAAGGTAATTACCCAGAAGAAGAATACTATATAGAATGTTTTTACTATTTCCGTTTTACAACTGACGTATTTTATTATTTTAGATTTAACAACAAATTTTGGTTAGTCTCGCTTCAAAACGGGTTACAAACCATGTAACTTTAGGTAACGCAAGTTACAGTTTCTTCATTCAAATAAGCATGTAAAATGATGTATTAGTCTTGAGCATAAGCAAGTAATTAAGCCTATAAATGTTTTCCATCTTCCACCATTCTGAGAACAATTCTCATAGAATTTCTGTACTTTTATTCAAAATAATTGTTTGCATTGAAAAACACTCCTTTGTTTCAAGTGTTTTGAAAAGATTACATTGTTTGGTTTGCTTAAGGGGAGTTGAAGGTTCAGTAGGGTAAAAATTTTACAAAATTTGTTTATTAGCTTATATTAAATGTACTGTCTTTTCTACACAGTTTGGCATTAAAACCATGGGGTTTTTATTGTAAAAATATTTTTACTTTAATTTGGAAAATTATGCTGCACGCAGTTTTTGTAGCCGTTTTTTTACCATTTTTGAAATCAGGCGAAAACTTGCATTTATTATCATACCTAACTAATTTTATACAAAATATTGTTACATTTATTATTGTATATATTATAATGGAGGCCATAAAACCAGAATTTAGAGCACTGGCAAATCCAGATCTTCTGAAAAGGTGCCTTCATGTCAAAACGCAAAACGTGAACGAGTCGTTCAACAATGTACTGTGGACTAGGGTGTCAAAATATGTAATGGTTGGGAGAAAGACATTAAAGGTTGCGGTGTATGGCGCTTTAATTACATTTAATGATGGAAATATTGGACGATTGGAAGTGTTAAAGCAGCTGGGCTTTACGGACTATGGTGAAAACACACTCAAAGCACTCAAGAAGGCTGACTAGGAGCGGTTGCGGAATGCGAAGTATTCAGCAAAGGAAATGACCAAGGAAGCAAGGGTTAGCAAGAGAAGGAAAAGACTTGAAACTGATGAAGACAGAGACAGCCACTACAATCCAAGTGCATTTTAAATGTATGTTAATTTAAATAAAATCACACAAAATGTATAATATTTTGTTTTTCTTGATTTTCCGAAAACCTTGTTTTTTTAACACTACGGTACATTTATCTCATGAACCAATAAAGATATTATGTGGAAATTTTTACTCCATATTATACTTAACCTTCTCAAGCTACTGTAGTAAAATAAGTTTATTAGCTGAAGAAATATTTGTTAAAACAAAAATATATATCAAAAATTTTATAATATAAAAAATGTATTATTTGTTTATTATATAATCACTTATATATAGCCCTATAAGTACTGACGTGCAGGGCTATCGATAATTGATAATGGAATGTGATTATCAATAAACATATTATCAATTATCGATAGTCCTGCACGTCAGTACTTATAGGGCTATATATAAGTGATTAGATAATAAACAAATAATACATTTTTTATTTTATTTAAATCATTACACAACTAACTCAAAATGACAAATACACAACGTTAAGCACCGGAACCAGTATGGACTTACTGGTGTTTACATGGGGCAGTAAAATATGAGTTAGAATACAACGCCGACATGCAGATTCATGGTGTCATATGTTGAAGTTGTTTAAATTCTTGACTACAGGACTCCAAATCAGTCGCAAAAAATCTATTCTATTCTTACGCCGACTGGAAACGTATACATTCGTAACCTACATCGGCCTCGTCACGTATTTGCCGAGTCCAAAGATATACTAGCTGAGGCTTGCAAATTCTTCACGTTTCTCTATTATCCTCCAGTCAAAGGAAATTTTTCTCTAAAATTAAACGCTACAGATGGCCTTACCTGGCTATATATAAAGGCACGGGGCGACATCAGCTAGTAAAAAGTAAAATTTCCCAAAGAGTTTATTTTTACAAGAGATAAGGGACTGTTATAAGAGAAGGGTATAACTATTTAACTATTATTTTCATCGGATTATTGTAATTTATTTAACTCGCAACTTTTATTAAAGATTATGTGCGCGCGCGCGCGCGCGCGCGCGTGTGTGTGTGTGTGTGTGTGGTATACATCGGATAAAAGTGAATTGTGCAAATACTAGGTAAATTATTGTATTATGAGTACCATCGTCTCATTTAAGTGCTAATAAAAATTGAACGATTTCTCTGCTGTTCAATAATCTGTTTCATGCTTCATGGCCACGAACCATGTTATCGTCGTACCAATGTGTAAACCTACATAACGACTAATAAGTGACCTTGTTGCAATGGGTCTTTTCCAAATTATCATATAGGCTCGAACTCCTCCGCCTACGTTAGACCGTCATTTTTTATCTTTTTATAAACAAAGGTGAACGAGGAGATAAATTTTAAGTAACACTCATTCTCTGCTTTACACAATAAGCAACGCACCTAACTATATACGTCACCTAATGTGTAAAAAATGCATATGTAATTATTCTTTTCTCCTCGTTACCGGTAGCTTAATGTAATTTTTGACAGCCAAGTTCGTCAAAAAATATTAACGAAATTTAAACTCAAACGTTTAGTAAATTTTAGTTCTGCGTTTGGTATTTGGTAAACATTTGTTTGTACTGTCGTTAAAAAAATGTCGTAATGCTCAGTAGTCTTTATCTTGCCCTTTCCCTTCCTAAAATGTTAGGCCTATCATATGAAGTACAATCAATTATTAATGCTTAAGTTGCTGTCATGCTTCATAATACTTTTTGTATAAAAGAATAAATATCTTCAAATAAGTACACTGCATGTAGGTTTATTTTCACCTGACGCACGTTTCACAGAAATTATTCTGTATCTTCAGAGGTTTGTTTAAATTGTAATTGAATACAAATTGTTACATATTTAAAATGCATGTTGGTTCTTGGTATCCAAGTCACGTAGGAATAGTAGATTGTATAAATAAATCACCTTGTATCCGTCGTGTGATTTCGTTGTACGTCGATTAATATATGTTTATAACGTTATAACGACGCGTTTCGGAACATATGCTCCACATCAGAATAAATCACTCTATTGAGGTCGTTAACAGTTAAAATCACATGTTACACATAATATAACTCACTCGCTTTCTAAATGGTGCGCACCACAGCGAAGCCGATCGGACACTGAATTATTATCTGAGTGATTACGCCTAAGCAGGTTCAATGCTGTACCGTATAGCGGGTTGGATTTAAAATTTAAATGGTCATTCAATATGAAGTCTCGGCTGTTTATGTTGTTATATGCTTTGTATATTTCGAACTCTTCTATTGCGTCCATGTAACGGCCTTTGTTGCACACATGTAGGGGTATCAAATTAGATTTGAAATCGATATAATTATGATTGTGTAAGATTAAGTGGCGGGCAAAGTTGGACTTGATATTATTTAACAGAGTGAGATTATTTAGGTGACGTTTTAGTGTGTGCTCTTTAAATCGTTTGAGGAAACCTCTCCCCGTTTGACCAATGTAAAAACTGTTGCAGTCTTTTCATGCCGGATTTCTTTTCTAAAGGTATGGGTTTTCTGTGACGTAGTATTTTTAATAGACTATTGTTTGTTTTGAAGGTAGCGGTAATATTCAATTTATTAAATGTGGAGGTTAGAATCTTTGGCATTATATTTGTGTATGTGGTAGAAATAAATGTTATTTTTGTATCCTTATCTACTGGGGGCTTGGATTTTCGAATTTTATGTTTCTTGATGAGATTATCAATTAACGTGTTTTTGTAACCATTAGCTAAGGCTATATGGTTAATGGTATTCAACTCCTCACGGTAATCATCATCACTGAGAGGCACTGCCAACAATCTGCGGATGAAGTAATTATAAGCTGCCAACTTTTGAGAAAAGGGATGATAAGAGTCACCATGTATTGTCACATCAGTGGTGGTCGGTTTTCTATAAATATTAAATTTTAATTTATCTATGTGTTTAATGACAGACAAAACTAAAAAATTTAATTTATTATCCACTTCGGTTTCCAGCGAATGTTATTATCACTATATACATGCTGATATATATCAAATATATATTGATATATTTATATATATATATATATCAATTATTATATCAGTTGTCACTTACATAATAACAGTTATTATATTTAATAATATTGTTAATCGGCTTTTATTAGAAGGACAATTGATTGAAATTTTTTGAACACTTCTTCCAGCTTTAACTTCAATCTTTAATGAACATCCTTAATAAGGGCATCAAGTACAACTTGCCTCTTAATAATAAACACCAAATCATACAAGAAATTATCAGTGCAGAAACTGCAGTAAAAACAATTGCCGATCCAAAACTACAAACCGAAGCACGCATTTTAATAAATAATAAATTTAATAATACCATAAAACACCATAATTTTAACAACCATCCGAGATTAGCGGAGGTCGGAATAAACACTTCTGTCTCAGCAGCAGCGGCAGCATAGATTTTCAAACCCTGTAGTCACTATGCGATAAAATTAAAGCGCGAAAACGAACTAGAAATTGTGCCGTACCTAGGTGTACGGCAAGTAGTGGCTATACGGATTCCGGGCGATATTTTCATGCATTTGGGTAGTCCGCCGGGGTCAGTGGTCACTTCGCTATCTATGAGACGTTCATCAAAATACGCTCTCATGTAAGCGGTGTATGCGGTTCTACATAAGGGATACGTATGTAGGGTTATGGCGCAATTCACACACATGATAAAATGTCGACAGGGAATAAGTACAACTTCCACGTTTTCTGCGTAACAGATTTTGCACATCGTATCACGAATCGAGCCACCTTCTACGTTTTTTATATTCTCTTTCTCTTTGATCGTGTCGGTGCGTTGTTCGTTCTCTGCTGTCGCCGCTGCGGTTCGGTAACGATACCCAGTGCCCTGATGATAAAGTTTTTATCTTTCACTAACATTACGTAAGAGCACGCAGGGAAATGACGTGCGTGTTGCATCCAAGCATATTCTCCACGTTCCCATTTGTTTAAACCGCCTAAACAGCAAAAACAAATCACTCTATCGTTGCATCCAGTGTAAAAGGAACCTGCTTCTGCTAATTCTTTAGTCGTTATCGTTATCGATATAGGCCATTCTTTAAAACTCATTAAACGGTTTTCCAAGCTTCTGTAACATGGGTACTACGGGGATGTGATTTTTTTAATTAAGATGACCTGCACTTCTTTATCGTCTGGTGATAAAGACTTGATCGTCGTCGTCGCTTCACCGCATTGTCTGAAATAGCGGTTGTTGTTGGTATTTTTATCGTCATCCTCGTGATCGTTTGAAAGCATCTTGTGCGTCCTCTTGCGAGTCGCGCCGATGAACCTCTGAGCGAAGAATAGGGAGGGTTTTTATTTTCCCCCTCCACAGTTACAGGAAAATAAAATACGTGAAAATTGATTACATTTTTTTTTAATAAAAAAAATCACATTATATTCTAAAAAGCAATATTCTATTTACAGCAAAATAAAAATACATGAAAATTGATTATATTTTAAATTGATTACATTCTAAAACGCAACATTCTATTTACAGCAAAAAACAATAATATATAGTAAGCGTTTAATTGTGTCTGCGCACCGTGTTGGATAACGGAGTGTACACGTTGAGCGAATCATGCAGTATCAAGCAGTAGGCCGCGGTCTGAGCGAGGAAATTGGTCGATGACTCGAATTCCAATCTGACGACGACTGGTGAAGACTTGAGCGACTCGTCCTGTCTGCTACAATCGAAGACGAATCACGGTGCTTTTGTTATGAACTGAGTAGGTGTTAGAAGTACGTTGGGTTGACTTCTGTGGTAGTATGATTTTTGAAATCGTGTATACATGTCGTACAGCAATGCGTAACGCCCATTATCGATATCCAGGTTAAGGTTATCATACGGGTAGTATTTGTCGTTCAGAAAGAGTCTCGCGTTTGTCACATTGCAGTGATCGAATTCGGCTGCGTGTTTTTTCAGATTGTTCTTTCTGACGGTCTGGAAGGTGAGTATCACGTACCGCGGTTTCTCCAGTTGTGTCGTTGTTTTCACCGTCCAAGTCTGTCTGTCGGTCGTTGGTAAAGCCGGGTACTCGTGCAGTTCCCAACTACGAAATGGTAAGAATAGCGGTAGGTCGTTGCGTATGATATCCAACAATCGTATCCGTACTTCGTTGTTCACATACACGAACGGAATCATCCAAGATATTTTGGTCAGTTCTATTATAGCGTTAGCGGGCGCATCCGTGGACGAGAACAGAGCGTTAACGTCGGTAGAAGTGCGCAACAGTATCAGTTCCTGTTTCATGTTTAAAATAACATGCGTGAAATCCTCAGCGAATCCCATCTGCTGCAAATCCTCAACGGTATGCAAAAGTTGAATTCCTCGTTTTTGCCGGTTGGCGTTAGCTCGTTAGCTGTAGGAGCAACCCAACCGGCGTTTTGCATCGAAACAATGTCCTGCTTGCCGGCAGATAGCACGGTTTTAATAGTGGACGTGATGCCGACGCTCTTGGTACGATCCACTTCCACGCCGGCCAGTTCGTAACGGATTTCTTCGAAGAGAAACGCGATCGCGTTGTTGACCATTTTCACGTTCACAGTACCGGTGCTGGTGGTCTTTTTGGTCAACTTGCCTTCAACGTACAGGAAACTTTCCATCGGTAAAGTGAGGACTTCCTGTTGCAGGATAGGTATGCGTATCTCATCGTTATTTCTGTATCGTGACGCCGACGCGTACGGTGCGTGAGGATGATATTCGTAATGTGTGATGTTGTCTTCAAAGGATGGTCGACGTTCAACCGATAAGATGATACCGCTGTCCGCTATGTTACTTGTTTTTTTGAGTTTGAATCCTAGTGGAATCAGGTAGCGTCGGTTAGTTGCTGTTAACCGTGCCAACGACGAACGTCTACTGATACCTTTTGCGAAAGTGTTGTCCTCTTTTATCTTGTGGTGCGAACCGTCGCCACCGCTCTTCATCACGAGGGTATCGGTGAAATAAATTTCCATGATTACTACACACATTTCAAATGTATACGCACGGTGATGATTTCGCCTTGAAAATTCACGATATCACCGTCCTGATCTTGTACGGACACTCTAACGTTACGCAAGTGTAGTACGTTAAGCGGAAAATAAATGACGTTTCTGGGCGTTTCGACTATCTTGAATCCTGGCTCAACCGTTGAATAGAATGAGTGCAGTATATGCTCGTTTCGTCCCGCCTTGTACGAACCTTGTACAGCGTTACAACTTATCTCCAAAACGTTCACTTTGTTAATGTTTACGGGCGCGTCCGACGTGTGTAATTTAAACGCTTCTAACTTGCGGTTCTTGGAAACACCCAACATGGTACCGATCGTGTGTTCCGTATACCCGAAATCGATCTCGAATGAACAATAAATTTTACATTTCAACGTGTTGTTGTTGGGACGTAAAGAAAATTTCTGGTCTGCTAGTTCTTTCTTCAGGTACGATTCGATATCCCTGATTTCGTACACACCGGTCGGTATTTTGACAAGTTCTAACGTTTTACGTGGTCCTTTTAGTACGGGAAAGACGTTGTTTCTTCCGCTTTCCACGTTCGGTATAGAGTTGTACGTGGTAAAATCCAGTAGTCCCGCGTACCATTCACCGTCTGTCAGTTCAAGCGGTGGAAAAAAGTCACAAACCAGTGCGCTCAGATCCGTACCTGTGACAGTGACCGTAAGCGAAGACATCTTGTCGTTTACTGATTGTTCGATGTCAAAAACTCCAAACATAAATGTCCGCAGACGACTGTGTCCGGCGGCTGTTTCCGTGTGTAGTTGTAACGAACGTCTGTCACGTTCGATCCAAAGTACCGTATTAGCTCGACAGGAGGGCGCAGATTACCGAATCCGTCAAAGTACCAGACTCTGTCGCCTCGCTTCTTGTAGGATACCCAGTGCGTGCCCGGTCCGGTAGCGTCGTCCAGATTCACGATCGCGCTTTCGTTCTCCCACGGTGATGTACGAGGAAGTGCGTCGCGCATGTTCACACCTCTGAAATAAGGTATACGCAATCGTTTCATGTACAACGATACATATCTCGATCGAACAACGGGCGCACGGTTATTTTGATTAGTTTTTTCGGTACGGACGAATGTAGAGTCCCGAAGCCTTTTTACCACTGGTCCGTCTTCGTCGTCCTGTCCCCGTCGTCGTCCTCCTCCTCTTCCTGATTCTCGTGCGTCGAACCGACTTGCGTCGTCTGGTGCGACGTCGACGTTTACGCACACCACCACCACCGCAGCATAGCCCGCTACCTAATGCTGATTTCGCCTTCATCGCTGCTACTACGGCTACCGCGTACGCTCTTTCACTGATGCCCGAATTCAAAGCTTTCACTCGTTCCCACGCCTTACCGGCTAGCACACGATCCGCTACACGTCTTCGTTAGTTGTTCTTGTACTTGCTGTAAACGATATCGTGTTCGCGACAGGTTTCGTCCAACTTGTTGATTCCTCGATCACCGCGAGCCAATCTCTCATTTAGTTTCGTTCCGGGTCCACAGAACCTGTAGCCGGGCAGATGTAGTTCCACCGGTAATACGTCCACCGCTCGATTGATCAGTGTAGGTACTGTCTTCGCGACGAATGGTACCGAGCTTTTAACTATTTTTTCGATAAGACCACGCCCCCTTTTTTTATCAACTCGGCTACTTAGTTCATACATGTCTACTGTTTGACTGCTCTCGATAAAGAGATCTCCAATCGTGCTCCTCCTTTTTGTCAACAGATTTGTCCAGATCACTAATCAACTCGTTCGTCTCCGCCTTGTTCGTAAGTAGTAAGTCTGCCTCTTCTGCACCGAGTGAAGTACGCGCTGCGCGCGTATGGAATTTATAGATATACGAGATCACTTTCTCCCAAAGGTGTTGGAACACTTTTGCGAGCTTGTACGTTTCGGTCTTCGCGTACCGCTTCGTGTCCTCCAAATGACGCGCGTTCACTACGTCCGTAGCCCGTGCGCCACCGTCGCCGACGTTTAGAATAGTCTTTCCTTGTGCGTTGAAATAAGTGTTGTTTGCCGCGGTGATCGTGTGTCGGTTCAAACATTCCAAGTTCACAGCGTCCTTGTTGTTGACGGGCGGAGCTAACTGTGTTATCCGGACGTTGCCGACCATTAGGTTAGAATTCATATCCTTAGGTATGAGTCCACGTATACTTTGGTCGCAGCGTCTCTCGCACGAATCGGTTCCCTCAAAGACTGTATGCGATGGTCCCGCGCGTCGACGACAGCCCCGTTCTTCTTGTTCGGCGCCAGCTGTGTGAAACGTAAGCACGAGTAGTCTACGTACTGCTTGTTGACAGCGTCCCCGAGATCGACGGGAGCGGCGACGTTGACGAGCTTACGTCCTTTCACGTCTATTCCTTGCGTCGTCGGCGGATCGGCTAACAGACAGTGGTCGCGCACGAAGCGCAGTGGAACGGCATCGTTACCGTCGTGCGGTTTGCCCAAGTTATGTATTTTTTCCCCACTACGTCGAAGTGTCCGTCCTCGGTCATCGTGATACCAATATCCTCTCGCAGACTGGGTCGCGTCTCCCTTCGCGCTCTGACAGCGTTCTGGTGTCTGCCGAACTTGTCAACACTCATCTCGTGCATGATGCACCTCGACCGCTGTGCACGGCATTTATACGTACTTGCGTAACAAATCGATTAGTTTTGATACGATCGTACCGTCAATGCATTTTATTCCGACAACGGAGAGTCCGTCGCAATGTTTTCGTTTTACGATGGTATTTAGAAATTCATCGTACACGTATACGCGTGCGTCTTTGAAGAAATAAATCTTTCCGTCGATGTATCGGAACGCGCTATCGACGGCTTCTGGTAAGCCGACAAAACGATCTTTAACGTATCCGTGTTTCTTGATCGTGAACGTGTACTCGTCTATCTCGCCGTAATACATATCGTTGTACAACAGAAGGGTTCGACCCGTGTAGGTGTGTATCGCAGCGTTTATTTTCGTCATCGTGCGAACACCGAACGTTGTGATCGAACGCTGATACAGGTTCACCGGCTGCAGACTGTGTATATCGAACATGTATACGTAGTTGTCTATGAAGAGCACCACTTCTTCGGTCCACGGTCTCTGGTACATCGCCGAAACGTTGGTGAACGTCAGCGGTAAGAACGTCAACTAATCCGTCAACAGAAGCGGACTCTTACCCGAACGCTTCGACTCGAGATCCAATGTCCACAAAAAGTTATCGTGCACTATATACAGGTGTCTGTTGATTATTACAAATTGATTACCGTTCTTTAGTCGACATAAATCCGTCGTCGTCGCCCGGACGGTGTCGTTCGTTGCCGACGTCGCCGTCGTCGTCGTAGCGGGCGGCGGCGGTGGCGGTGGCGGCGGTGGCTTCCCGTACAAGCGTTGAATACCTCTTATATCATCGTCTCTCAGGTCGAACGGTCCGTCCGAGCGTGGTACGTAGAAAGGATACATGATCGAATCCCTCTCGAGGGAATGAGACAGTCCTAACGCGTGTCCAATTTCGTGCGTTAACACCTGAAGAAAACTGGTCTGATCGTCCGGTATTTCGGTTGCGTTCATATAATTCCACGATTCGTAGTAGTCCATGTGTATTTCGGTAGTGTTATACGGTAAATCGGGAGGGTAGTAAGCGTGAGCGAGTATACCTCATCGTCCGTCCAAATCGTACCCGCAGATCGTACACCTGGAAGTCAGACACTTGTGTTTAAAATATTTCATCGCGATGACCATGTCTGCGTTTATGTTGTTGGGTCGATATTCGAATTCCAGATTCAAATGTTTCCGCCATACAGCGAACGCTTGTCGCGACGCTTCTATAGCGCTGGCGGTGCCGTGAAAGAACCGCCACGACAGCTGTCTCTTGGCTTACGGTGTTCGTAAGGTGTACGGCACGAAATCTTCGTTACCGCATCTCCGCGCACACATCAGATTCATCGTTTCGTTGTTCAATTCTCCATTTACGGTTAAATTGTAATTCACTTAAAACGTGCGAAGGTAGGCGTCCACATCGATGGTGGTGTTGTCCGTGAGTCGTAAACTATCGTCGGGCACGTATCCGTATCGCACCAAGTAATCTATAGCGAAATCTACATCGTTAGCGTTAACTGACGATGCAACGACGACACTTGTGCACACGATAATAAACACTACCGCGATATACATGTTGTCACAACCAAACACGGAATGTCCCCGCCGTGTGTACGACGGTATTATTTATACTTTATCGGCTTTCAGAATCGAATAGGGAGCACGTCGGCTACTTTCGACCCTTGTATATACTAACGGTGTTGTGAATCCTTTCTTCTTCTTCACAACGTACAGACCGTCGCGCGGAGTGTAGTAGTACACCGAACCTCGTTCTGTGTGTAACTCTTGATGTCTTTTCATGATCAGCTCTTCGTTGATGTATTCTTTCCGTGCCAAGGTCAGGACGTACATCGTCTACGATTCGACGTCGACTAAGAAAGCAAACGCGTCCGTTCTGTATTTATTTTTAACAGACGCTTTGATCACAAAATAGTGCAAGGGATACAGTTTGGCAGTGACCATTTCGTTAACGTTAATGTGCTTACGCAGCATTAACAAGTCCTTTAAGATCGATTCCATCACGGCGCTGCTGCTGCTAATGACAGATGATGATGTATACCGCTCTTGTTATACGATGATGTCGGCTTCGCGTAGTTCTTCCACTATGGAGACGATTTCGTTCGTGTGCCCGCTGTTTCCGACACGCTGCGACGCTATTAATAGTCGCGATCTGTCCACCAGTTCGTTCGGATAGTCCCAGTGCACGTAATCGAGTTTGTCTTTTTTTCTCGTCAGCGCCATATACGATGTATCGATATTATTATGTCCATGTCCTGTACGTTTCGGCGGAAACAGTTGTGATATTATTCATTTATACTTTACACCTCTGTTCGCGTTTACCTGTGCGTTCGCTAAATAATACTGCTTGTGCGCGTTGGTGGTACGCAGTATATCTTTGTACGCTTTCAGATCCGAATCGCTGTAAACGTTTTCTTTAGGGTGCTTCATGAACACGAGTTCGTAGAGTCCTGGTGTACCTTTGTATGGTTTGCCGTTGATAAGAAACGTATCGTCCGTTTTGATTTCAAACGGTGAATCACCGATCATCCATTTTCCGTTTTCGTGTCTTGCACCGTACGTATAGTCCATCAGACGATCGCGTTCGGACGAAACGATCATACACATGTACTTGTTCGCTAACGATTCACTGTCGTATTTGTCCTGAAAATATCTACGTGCTTCACGTCTTCCTTCCGGTGTGTCTAACATTTTTGAAATGAAAACTTTTATACGATGAAACACTTTGGAGAAACACTTTTTATTGTATGGTGAAAAACATAGAGTTTCGGGTCAGCATCTCATCGTTTACGCTTTTTTCGTTACGGTGAGTCATCAGCTTATACATATACAGAGAGTATAGGCAGTCCCCTCTCTGTTTGAATGTATACGGTATAGAAAGAGAAAGAACAAAAGAGAGGGAGAAGAGGGGAGTGAGAGACAGAGAGAGTATTATGAAAAAGTACAGGCCAAGACGAGATGACTATGAAGTGAAAACTTTTATACGCGGGCCTGGAGAAACACCTTTTGTATGGAGAAAAACAGAGTTTCGCGTCAGCATCTCATCGGTTACGCTTTTTGAAGTGAAAACTTTTATACGCGGGCCTGGAGAAACACTTTTTATTGTATGGAGAAAAACATAGTGTTTCGCGTCAGCATCTCATCGGTTTTTTCGTTACGGTGAGTCATCAGCTTGTACATATACAGAGAGTATAGGCGGTTCCCTCTCTCTTTGAATTTATATCGCTATCAAGTACAGTAAGTCCTCGATTAACGTCGTAGTTACGTTCCGGAAAACCGCGACGTTAACTTAAACGACGTAAATCGAAACATTTTTCCCCATAAGAAAACACGTAACTTTTATAGGTTAGGTTCCAGTATTGTGCTTGACATAGTCTAAGTCGCTTAAGATTCGTCCTTAACATCACGGTTTTCCGGAACGTAACTACGATGTTAATCGAGAACTTACTGTATATGCTTTTTTATATTTTAAATAAATTTATCATAAAAATTTAATTTTTATATTTAAGTTGATTATTATTTGAAAATTATAATTGATTAAGATTAAATTTTACATTGTTTTAATTAAATTTTATTAAAAAAATATTTTTCATAATTTTCAGTTGTAGATATTTCATAGCAATTTTGTAATACCACTAATTTAAATGTTTTTTCCATGCACAAAGCGTTGCTTCAGACCTGAGTATAAAAGTTTTCACTTCTGTCGGCACTCCCCCGAGTGCTAAAATACTTTTTTTCGATGTTGAGACTAGGATCGTCCTCGTCATCATCGCCCAATGTTTCGGCTATCACAGGCGTTTTCAGGAAACGTGGCTTCGTTCGGGAACGAAGTTTTGTTCCTACATCGATCTTACTAATGGCGGCCATTGGATCCTCCTCCGCCTCTTCCTCCTCTTCCTCTTCCTCTTTACGTTTCACCTTTTTCAGTCTTATCGGCTTTACATTTGTTGTTTTACGTTTCTTTCAAGCAACGCTTGCGAAATATTTTATAACGGTTCCAGAATCGGTTTGTAACTTTTGGATAATGTTGCTTCTTCTTTACGAATCCCATGTTTTAACGCGCGGTATTTCTTCCGTATGTCATCACTGATCGTGTCGATATCACGTGCTAGTCGTTTCTTCTTTCCGTCCATCTCGATAAACGGCAGTACGACAACTAAAGTCGTTGACAGCAAGAGGACATGTGTATTTAGCTGAACGTATGACGACATTTTTTGTTTAATCGTTAGGTGCGATTACAATGAAACGGTCAAATCCGACTCTGTACCTGCCGGTGTCGATAGAAGAATCTTTGTCCACAACGAGAAAGCCGTAACGATCTTTCCACGCTTCAGCGCACATGTTCTTACACGTGTCATATTTCATGTCCGTGTTGACGTGATCTTTGTACTCATACTTCACGTTGAGATCGTCCTGTTTGAACAATACTATTAGATTGGCATTGTCACGAACCAACTGTTTCGGCACTTGGCTGTACGTCTGACAAAGGTAAAACGCGTCCACACCGCTGTGTCGTCCCATAGAGAAATACTTGAGTATGTTGCGTTGTCTTTCACAAGACACGTCGTCGAACACCATAATAGAATCGGGATCGACCTCGTCGGGAGGCAGTACCTCATCGTTATCGTTTTAGGCGTGATAACCCATTCCTTCGTTGGAAAGTCGTGTCATCAGGGTCTCCAGCATCTGCAATTTGGGTTGAAATAGTGATTTAGAAAACACGTATAAGTTCGCGAATCTCAATCCGTTTACATCGAACAACAGGTTGGACATGACGTTAGTCTTTCCGCACGCGGAAGGTCCGCAGATGATCGAACGAACGGTATCGGGCAGAAGACGTCCGTGTTTACGTTTTTTCTGCCACAAACACCCCCACCACCATCGCCACACTTTTTCGAATAGCCCACGTCCTTTATTTTTAGTCTGTGCGCTTGTTGCAATATTTTCATGTTGTCGTTCCGTGCACAGTTTATTTAATAGTCGCACTATATCGCAGCAGTCGGTAGATACGTAACTGCATACATAAGTGTCCGGACCCGTTTCACAGTTCGGATCCGACCAAACACATTCTTTGTAGTGATCGAATCCGGTGCCAGTAGGTACTATTTCGTTGAGTCGGAACCTCGTCACACGATTGGTAACCCGTTGCCAGTACTCGTGCACTGTCAAGATCCTACGCATGCGTTCAACGTCGTTTGCAGTCGTGTTCACGATGTACTCATCGTAACCGGGATGCGACACAATGTCTTTTACACTGTACACAGCGAGCATGTTGTCATCGTAACGCATCGACACATATTGATTCTATTTCCGCGAGTCGAATCGTTGTTATAGCAAGTTCTTTTTGTGTATCCACGAATCGTGTTTACCATCGAATCCTAACCACCTGACTTTCACGCGTTTGCCTTTATGTTGTAAGATCTTTTCTACCAAGTACACGTCACCAACGTTCGATTTACTGATTTTGTGTTCATGAAAACCACCTTTCAACACTTCTCCTGTATGATCCTTTAGCGAATTAGTGACGGGTACGCTGCCGGTACGTACCGCGTGAACGAGGAATATCTCGTTTGTCCAATTTGGAGTGTATCCTTTGGCGAACGTCATTTTGTGTTTGCTTATATGCAAACGATCGCCTACTTTGAACTTTGGTCGTTTATAATCGATGCTCCTCGCTGTGTTCTCACTAATCCGTCGTAGCACCGTACGTTCGTTGGATTCGTTCACCTGACACGGTTCATTCCAATCGTTCTGTGCACGCTGTTGTACGTGCTGCCTAGTTTTTGTAACATACCCAAGCAACGGTAATGACCTTGTTCGCTGAACGCGTGATACATGTGCGTTTTCAACGTACGGTTGAAGCGTTCCACAATGGAGGCCTTTTTCTCACTATACGTGGGATAGAGTGTGATACCGTATCTGCTCAGCAATTTTTGTACGGCACTGTTGTAGTACTCTTTCCCGTTGTCCGTCTGCAGATATTTCATTTTATTAGCACGCAGAATCGGTTCCAGAGCTCGCGCGACCTCTACACCCGTCTTCGTTTTCAACGGAACGGCGTACGCGTACTTGCTAAACATGCTAAAATCATCGTCATGAGGTACTTGAATCCCTTGTTTACCTTCGCGTGCTGTATCACCTCTACCAGATCCGCTTGGTACAACTCGTGAAGTCCTTTCAACTCGACCGCACGTCTCGGAAAATTCCTTCTTACTGGTCTGTGCAACTCCGTTGCTATAGTCTTACGAACGCTCTGCTGTATATTCTTCACAGCTCGTTTCATTCTCATGTCGTCGTGCGAACCGTGATTCACAATACGCTGGAACGTAGTAAACCGTCGGCTTAGTGCTGAACGTAATTCTCGTCGATACCGTTCTGGTACGAGCGCCTTCCATCACGTTACTGCCGCGACGTCACCGCCCCACATCCACTTATATCACCTAGACCGAACGGAAGAACAACGGGTTTTTCTTGCGATCGCGCAAGTACGTTAAAACGTGAGCTAAACTGATTTTCATACACCCATTACGCACGAGACCCATACCGATGTAATATCTTGTGAGCGCGTGTTGTTTCGTGTCCAACGCTCTTACGGTCTTGACGGAATTCGTTTCTTTGAACATGACGCTACGTATAACGTTGTCGCGGTACTCGTGCATTTCCGCAAATATGACGTTATCGTTCACAGGTAGGCGCTCGCACATGTGTTTAGCTTTGAGTTCAGCGATCAGGTGTTGACTTCTCGACTCCTTATGCAGGTGTATCAAATACGAGTTCAACAACCAAAATTCGTCCGCCATAGCGCCCGTGCACTGCTACCACTGTTCGCACAAACGTCGGTCTTTCACCGTGTACCATTGTTCGTGCGAATACCACAGACCAAAGTATTCGCAATACTTGCGGAGTGTAGGCAACGCCTCCTTCAAAAAAGGTACCGAAAACAATCCCTGTGCCTTATTGTTAACCAACGCGAACTTTTTCCCTCTCGCTAGTGTTGGTAACGAGGACGGTGGACAGTGCACGGCAAAACTTAGTTGTAGCTAGGATCCAGTACGCACTTTGGCGCTATCATCACCGCGCTTTTGTATATTTCCATCTGTGTACGTATCGGAATAGTGCGCTCCGTAAGGACGATGCAACAAGAAGTGTGCGGTATCGTACTTCCGTAGGCGAGCATGTCCGTGTACACAGTCGCGTAGTTCATCCGTCCGTGTGAATAGTGTAAGCCGTGCACACGTTGAACGGCGTGATATAGTTCGGGAATCGGGCGGAAACGTGAAAGGAAATTCCATCCATGACGTACGGTACACTTGAACATTTTCTTTTTGTAAACCACGAGTTCTATCGGTACGTTGTTTCGTTCGCACTCTTTGATAAATTGAAGCCATCGTGATTTGTTGTGTATACGATCGGAGACTATCATCAACAGCACGATCGGCGGCAGACCACCGCTACGTTTTTTTATGTGACGGCAACAACGTCCGTGATATCTGTCAACACCGAGCTTGTAACGTGTACAGTAGTTGCCGCAAAATCGTTTTTTCTTCACAAAATACACGGAACATAAGTTAGACCGTATCGCGCTTCGTGACGGTTTTGTTATTGCGAATGTTTTCCATCATCGTATCGATAGACGTCCATCGCGTCGATGATCTGCGATTGGAGTGATACGCTCTTCGTCTTGATCATGATATTTAAAGTGTATACGCATATTGTTTGAGGAATTTGTTTTTATTTTTATTTTTTTATCATGGGTGTCATCACTCACACTTTTGGAGTGAATACTGTCGTTCAGTAGTAATAGTACTAACATAAAGTACTACTAGTACTACTCAAACGGGTATGTATGTGAGTTTATGCCGGCTCTGAAAAGAGCCGTATTTTTTGCGTGCGCTGATTTCTACAAGTGCTCGCGCACGAAATCACATTTAGACATTAACGCCTTATGGACCTGGACGGGATCATCACCCACCGCCCAATCCATAATTCGTACTTTGCACACACAGCATCTCACGACATCAGCATCGCCTTCGCAAATAAATCCGGCTTTTGCCAGATCATAAAATTTTACGTTCACATTCGGATATTTTCGAACGTAATATTTAATATTACCACGACGATGGATGCTGTAAAAGCTCTTTAGCCGGTTTGCAAAAGAATGTGTGTGCACGTCATGTCTGAAGCAAGAATGCTTGTGTGTTACGATATATTCCACCTCCTTAGAGATAGTTGCGCGCGCAATCGGTAGTGGGAATAGGTGATTACAGGGGAGGGGATAGATGCGCGCGTAGTTGGTAGTGGCAGGCGGCAAGAGCTCGGTATCATGGTGGTGGGAGCGGGTAGCTGCGCGCGCAGCTGGTATTGTAAGCGGAGAGCGGATCACTGTCGACGTTCACTTTGTAGTTAACCTTCGAGTCTCGCGCAGACTAGCTTTCTCGTGCTGCATATAAAGTGCTGATAATTTTCTAACTTCGTATCAGTCTTAAATTGTTCCTTAAGCGAGCAAGTAATTGTTTTGCTTTTTATAGTTTCGCGTTTTTGTTGTTGTTATTAATATTTACCAAGAATGCAGTCGTTTGCTGTTGCTCATAAACATTTGTTGCGCGGCGCGTTGATCTCTTACGTTTACACGCCTGTTACGGAGGACGAAGGATGTGTCAACGATGTCATAACCTTTTTTGATGAAATGCACGATACGTTACGTACGGATATTCTAAACGGACTGACACGTTTGCTTACTATAAAGTGGCATATAACGATTAAAGCGAGATTTGTCAAGTACATCGTAAACGCTGACACGGACGAGGACGAAGAAGTGACGACGGAAGCATATTTTTACGGAAGATGTCATACGACGCTGATCGGTGACCGAGACGTATTGCCCGATCGTTTAGAAGCTTCGTACGAAAAAATTATCGAATCGATTTATAAATTCACACGTGAGGGTAGCGGTTGGGCGTTGTACCACATCGTCTCCTTAGAACTCGTTCTCTCCCGGTATCAACCGCTGGCCGCCTCCAGTTTCATCCGTACACCCCCCGAATTGTCTCGTACTAAATCCATCATCAACGTGAACAATACAGGCGATAAAATGTGTTTCGTATGGTCAGTGTTGGCCGCTCTGTTTCCTCAACACTCACACAACGATCGCGTATCCAAATACAAACCACATATCCACAGTATCATTACTTCTGGTATAACTTATCCCACCCGACTATGTGACATTGTGAAGTTTGAACGAGACAATTCTGACGTTTCTATAAATGTTGTCGGTTACGAAGAAAATGAAATTTACCCTTTAAGAATAACTCCTTCTAGTGCCAGACGACATCACGTTAATCTATTACTTCTTACCGCGGACGACCGAAAACATTACTGTTTATAAAAAATTCAAGTCGCTTACTCTCTTCACTAACCAAACACGACGGTCGTTCTTTCTATTGTGATTACTGTCTGCATAGATTCTGCGAAGAACGACTCCTTACCGAACATGTCCCCCACTGTTCACCATACGGCGAACAGAAAATTCGTTTACCCATGAAGGAGGAAGAGAAGGTGATGTGTTTCAGAAATTACACCTACTGCCATAAGGTCCCTTTTGCGATATACGCAGACTTTGAATCATTTATCGTCCCTTGCCATCACTGCGACGCTCCTCCGCACACATCGTCCACTACAACGGAGTCGTTACATCTTCCTTCAGGTTTCTCCTAACTCATAGTCCACCATGAGCGTAACATTTTCAACCCCTGGTCGTTTATCATAGCGAGAACGTGGTAGGCACCTTTCTCGATAGACTGGTCGCTGAAGAGCGAGAACTGTTCAGGATCATCCGATCCATTGTCCCTATGACTATGAGTGACCGTGATGAGTTATCTTTCGCAAATGCCGACGTATGTGATCTCTGTGAAAAACCACTGACCGACGACGACAAGGTGCGCAACCATTGTCATCTGACAGGACGATACCTGGGCGCAGCTTACAACGTCGGTAACCTTAACGTCAAGACTCCACGACACATACCCGTCTTTTTCCATAACTTACGAGGTTACGATGCACATCACTTAGTACAAGGGTTGGGTAAATACGACAATTTCGCTTGTATAGCTACCACTAGTGAACGCTTCGTATCGGTCTCGTTGGGTGCCCTGCGTTTCGTAGACATCCTTAAATTTATCAACGTGTCCTTGGACACACTTGTTGGAAACTTGCGCGCGAGCGGTGCGGATTTCGCTTTAACGAAATAATGTTTCGAAGAACACTTCGAGCAACTCTTACGCAAGGGCGTGTACCCTTACGATTACATGTCGGAAAGCGAGAAATTCGACGAAACACGTCTGCCCGCACGCGAACACTTTTTCAACAGGTTGAGTGAATCGTCAGTGTCGGACGAAGATTACGCTCACGCGCAGAACGTGTGGCGGACTTTCGGAATCCGTACGCTGGGCGAATATCACGACCTGTATCTTAAAACAGACGTACTGCTGCTGGCCGACGTCTTCGAGGCGTTCCGTGAGATGGCCATGCGGTACTACCAGATCGATCCGGCTCATCTTTACTCGCTTCCAGGCGTCGCTTGCCATGCGATGTTAAACATGACCGGTGTGCGACTGGAGCTGTTGACGGATATAGATCAGCATCTCTTTATCGAATCGGCCATTCGCGGCGGCGTCAGCAAGTCCCCAACCGCCATGCCAAGGCCAACAACCCGCTAATTGCCGATCAGTACGATGCTTCAAAGCCGACCTCTTTCATACTGTACACCGACTGCAACAACCTTTACGGTGCAGCCATGTCACAACCGCTCCCTTATGCCGACTTCAGATGGCTATATCGTAACGAGATCAACTCACTGGACGTGCGTACCCTGAGCGATGACGGTGACATGGGTTACATACTCGAGGTCGACTTACACTATCCACCCGAACTTCATGACCTCCACTCCGATTATCCACTTGCGCCCGTCCGTTCCTCTCTCAATCCTGACATACTTTCACCGTACTCTCGACGACTCCACACACGACTGCACTATACAAAAGGGTATAGCGGATCGGAAACGCCTTCGTCGTCCGGTCCCAAGTTGCTGACACCTTTAGACGACAAGCAAAAATACGTTTTCCATTTTCGAAATTTAAAATTGTATCTGAGTCTTGGCCTAGAATTGAAAGCGATACATAGGGTGTTGAGTTTTAAACAGAGAGCGTGGATGAAACCGTTTATCGATTTCAACACGCAAAAAAGAGCAGCAGCCACCAACAGTATTGAAAAGGATTTTTTTTAAACTGATGGTCAACGCCGTCTATGGCAAATCGCTGGAGAACGTGAGGAAACGAATGGACTTCCAACTAGTCTCTAACAAACGACGGCTGCAGCAAATTGTTTCCAATCCTCGGCTAAAGCGTATGATCCCGCTACACCGATGACTTGGTCAGACTGGCCTTACGAAACAGGACGATATTCCTTTCCCGTCCGGTGTACGTCGGCTTCACAGTACTCGATGTCAGCAAATTGATAATGTACGATTTTCATTATCGGTACGCTGTCGCCAAGTACGGACGACGATTGACATTACAAATGACTGACACGGACAGTTTGCTTTACAGCATACGGACTGACGATGTGTACTCTGATATGAAAGAGGATCTCCACCTTTTCGACACGTCGGACTATCCCACGGATCATCCTTGTCATTGCGACGACAACAAAAATGTCGTGGGGAAGTTCAAGGATGAGACCAATGGAAACCCCATCAGGGTATTTGTTGGACTCAGGGCGAAATGTTACTCGTTCTTGTTGTCCGACCGCACCTACAAAAATGTGGCGAAAGGTGTGCCAAGGACGGCAATAAAAAAATGTTACGTCATCGACTGTACAGTTAGTGTCTTTTTGACAGTAGTACGGTTTTCACCTCTGCTGAGTGTATACGAAGCGATCATCATAAGCTGTACACGCAACGTATAACAAAACTTTCCCTGTCGCCTTATGATGATAAGAGGTACGTACTGGATGACGGTGTAAGTACACTCGCTTACGGGCATTACAGGATACGTGCAATAACCGACGACGCTGCTGGTCCTAATGCAAAGAAGAGAAAGTACGTAAACCAATAACTAACAGTAAGAATAAACTCGTATTTCACGTATAAAAAGTACTAAATTCAAATAGGGGGAGGTAGACGACTAGACGATGACAGTTAATTTGTTTAACAGAGCGCAAGCCGTAGTTGATGTAATCGACTCCCGCTGAGATAATTCACACGTGCAGTTATTTATAAGTGCTTACATCATGATGCTGTCTGAGCATATGTTATCGTTTCGTGTGAACGTTGTGAGGGGGGAGGGTATTATACATGTGTTCATAAATTTGTTTAATAATAGGAAGCAAGCCGTGGGTGATGTAATCATCGTGAGCTTTGCGAGGGAGGGGGAATATGCGTTTAATTTTAACAAGATGTCTGACCTCGCAGCGTGTGTGTGGGTGGGGGACCCTGTCTATAGTAGACTCCCACCAAGCACATGCATATAAATATAAGACATTTGTTTTACACATTACATGTAAGTACTTACGTTGATGTTCAGCATTACACACACACACACACACACACACACTTCATTATGTTCTTTACCTAATTATTTTACAACTTTCGTTACGTTATACAGAATGAACAACAAAGTGAAAAAACGTCTGCCAGAGGAGCAACGCCGAGTACGATGGCAAATACAACATTTTTTCTTTATTTAATGTGTACAAACAGAATATTCCAATTAGATTCACATATTTTTTTTTATAGTTCGCAACGGATACGTCGTGCTCTGCTGGGACGTCCTCAACCCGTCTTGAGTCGGTAAGGCCGTTTTCGTTAACAAACTATTGTACTATTGCGTTTACCTCCGGTGTTCAATCTAAACTTTTTTTAAGTGATACTGACGGTCCACCTCCACCTGCTGCTGCTGCTGCTGCTGAGGCCCCCCCTATCTCCACAACCCGGTTTGAGTCGGTATGACAGTTTTCATTAATAAACTCTTGTACTCATGCGTTTTACCTCCGGTGTTCAATCTAAACTTTTTTTTTTAGTGATGCTGAGGGTCCACCTCCACCTGCTGCTGCTGCTGCTGAGGCCCCCCCTATCTCCACAACCCGTCTTGAGTCGGTAAGGCCGTTTTCGTTAACAAACTATTGTACTATTGCGTTTATCTCCGGTGTTCAATCTAAACTTTTTTTTAGTGATACTGACGGTCCACCTCCACCTGCTGCTGCTGCTGCTGAGGCCCCCCCTATCTCCACAACCCGGTTTGAGTCGGTATGACAGTTTTCATTAATAAACTCTTGTACTCATGCGTTTTACCTCCGGTGTTCAATCTAAACTTTTTTTTTAGTGATGCTGACGGTCCACCTCCACCTGCTGCTGCTGCTGCTGAGGCCCCCCCTATCTCCACAGCCCGGTTTGAGTCGGTATGACAGTTTTCATTAATAAACTCTTGTACTCATGCGTTTTACCTCCGGTGTTCAATCTAAACTTTTTTTTAGTGATGCTGACGGTCCACCACCACCTGCTGCTGCTGCTGCTGAGGCCCCCCTATCTCCACAACCCGTCTTGAGTCGGTAAGGCCGTTTTCGTTAACAAACTATTGTACTATTGCGTTTACCTCCGGTGTTCAATCTAAACTTTTTTTTAGTGATACTGACGGTCCACCTCCACCTGCTGCTGCTGCTGCTGCTGAGGCCCCCCCTATCTCCACAACCCGGTTTGAGTCGGTATGACAGTTTTCATTAATAAACTCTTGTACTCATGCGTTTTACCTCCGGTGTTCAATCTAAACTTTTTTTTAGTGATGCTGACGGTCCACCTCCACCTGCTGCTGCTGCTGCTGAGGCCCCCCTATCTCCACAACCCGTCTTGAGTCGGTAAGGCCGTTTTCGTTAACAAACTATTGTACTATTGCGTTTACCTCCGGTGTTCAATCTAAACTTTTTTTTAGTGATACTGACGGTCCACCTCCACCTGCTGCTGCTGCTGTTGAGGCCCCCCCTATCTCCACAACCCGGTTTGAGTCGGTATGACAGTTTTCATTAATAAACTCTTGTACTCATGCGTTTTACCTCCGGTGTTCAATCTAAACTTTTTTTTTAGTGATGCTGACGGTCCACCTCCATCTGCTGCTGCTGCTGCTGTGGGTCCCCCCACATCTCCACAACCCGGCTCGAGTCGGTAAGACAGTTTTCATTAATAAACTCTTGTACTCTTGCGTTTTACCTCCGGTGTCCAATTTATACTTTTTTTCAGTGATGCTGATGGCCCAACCGATGCTGCTGCTGCTGCTGCTGCTGCTGCTGCTGCTGCTGCAGGTCGTCCCCTATCTCCTCAGAGTGTACAACGATTAAAACGTGCTATACTAGCGCTCACAAGTGGTCAATGGCGGTAAGTCCGTTTTCATTAACAAACTCTTGTGCTATTGCGTTTACCTCTCGTGTTCAATTCCTAATTTTTTTTTTCCAGCGATGCTGAAGCTGAAGGAGTGACGGTCTTCCTCCCTCGACCCCCATCTCAGCAACCTGGCACGAGTCGAGTCAGTACGTTCGTTTTCATTAACATTCACTTGTACTATTGCGTTTACATCTGGTATTAAATTTGTACTTTTTTCAGTAATGTCGAGTCCACAAAGGATTATATGGACGATAATAATCAGAGTGATGTCGACACGGTAGATTTAAATATGGAACATGACGGCGATAGCAATGATGATGATGATGATGATGTTGATGACGATGTACCAGTTATCGACGTAAATATGTAAGTCATCTTCTTATGCGTGCATACTGCCTTGTTTTATTTGCGATTAAACATAAATTTTATGTCTTTTTTTCCTAGTGACATTCACCCGATACCAGTGCCTCCACCACCACAACACATTCCACTTACACCACCACAATCGCCCCCACCGCCACAGCAGATACAACCGCAGCCTCAGCTGATAGACCCGCAACCTCTGCGGGTCTAGACAGCAGCAGCAGCTATATCTGCGGCGAGATCCTCGTTTGTGGACTCCTCCAGAAGACCCGCTACCTGTCTTCTTTGACGTCATACACGCCACTGAACCGAGGACGTACGATGACCCCACGACAATGAGGCTCCTTCTTAGAAGGAGCTTACCAACGTGGTGTTGGCGTCGCGGAGAGCCCTGCCCTGTTCAAGGTATGGTTCCGCATACTGCATGCAGTGTGTGCCTAGAATCATACAGCGACGGGTAGAGGCTCCTCGGTTTGGTATGTGGGCACACATACCATTACCGATGCGTCCTCGACTGGTTCCAGTCGGTGGCGTTGGAGGGGACACCGCCCCGGATGTCCACAATGTAGACACTATGTATTTGGAAAGCCCAATCGGACTTTCTATGGGCGTATGCATATTTGAGGTATCTTACAGTGTTCATAAAGGTTTTACTAATCCATTCTACTTGTAACAACCGCGTGTCACTAATACTGTTTCTTTTTTTGTTACAGATGAACAAACAATCATAGTGTGGAAACATTCCTACCTAATTTGACAATATACCCGATTGTGACATTGTATATTTTGTATATATACTGTATTTATATTTTGTTGTATTATTTTTGTAAATATTAAATGTAAAACTATTTATATCCTGATTTTTGTCATTGTATATTTTGTATATATGTGTATATTTTGTTGTACTAGTTTGTTGTCAATGTTTATGTATAATAAATGTAAAATTGTTTGTAATTTAAAATAAACGCGTACATATTTTCATTGTATAAGTGTTTATTTTCAACTATCCTTTTCCACACATGATGTGCATTGATTTTCAACTGAAGGACCAAGTCATCTTTTCATTTTTACAATATATATATATATATATACTTACCACATAGACACGCAATCGTATTTACAACCATTCTGTTCTAATTTAACACAGTTCACAAGTTGGCAACAATGCAATACACGGCTCTTCGCATCGACGATATCCAGACGGCTGCGTACATATCTAAACCCATACACTATAACACATGCACGAGTTGGCAACAACGTGCACGCCGACTTCGCATCGACAATATCCGGACGGCGGCGTACATATCTAAACCCATACACTATAACACATGCACGAGTTGGCAACAACGTGCACGCCGACGTTTAACCAGCACACACGCACGAGTCGACAACATCGACACTTTTCCAAAATGACCGCCATTTCCCCGACAACATGGACGACGACTTTTCCAACATGGACGCAAACCCCACCACTCCATGCGGCGATCAGGATACCGCCAGACCGCCACCGGACGGCGAACCGCGAACGGCGAACAGCGAACCGCGGCCACGCCTCCGCCAATCAACACACAGATACCCCCCGCCGCCGCACCACATGGCCGACGACAACATGGACGACGCCGACAACATGGCCGACGTAAGAATCACAACTTCGTCACGCCCACCACTGTCACGTAGGACACCACCACTACCCCCCCAAACCATCCCCACCTCGAACATGGGCGGCACACAGTACCGGATAACCCCACCACCACAATGTTTGAATATCTAGCCAAAAGAGGGGGGTGACGTCACATCCGGGGTAGAACTGTCATAACCCCCCTACTGTCGTTAGCACGTCTTGTAGTTTAAAATGATTTTTGTGTAAAACTACTAAACTTTTAAGAATCATTGTAATTAGTTATTGTAAGCTAAAAGTCACTGGGTCTAGTGTTAATTAAATATGCCACTACAGTTCTGAATTCAGTGTATACTTCATTTATATTTTGTTAGCAGTGCACTGCATTTGTCTGCAATGCGTTCATGCTTTGAGAAAAGGTACGTTGCCCACTCATCTACAGCGCTATACAGTATTATATCGGCGCATTATCATAATACAAGCGAGTTATTTATTAGTTTTGGTAACGCTTAGCTATTTAGATTCTTTCACTACATTTGAAATCACAATGATTCAGGTAAATTATTTTCCCGTTAACATTGCCCGGGTTTCTTGGGAGCATATATACCGTCTCAACGCAATATCGTTAAGGTTGCTAAGTACTACCTACCCCGTGATAAATGCTACCAATAAACCCTACTGATTACATAGTATTTAAGCAGTGTAACGTTTGACTATAGCGCATGTGTGCGTACGTGTCTGAGGGGTGGGTGAATTTGAGTGTAATAAAAGGATAAAAGGGAGAGACAAGGTTAGTGAGATCATGAGAATAGGCCGAATACGTGAAGAGCTAACGTAGAGAATGGATACGTGACATGTTGATACTGTTGTACTGGAAACACTATTGTTCTCAGATGTTGAAGAAATGAGTGCGCCTTGACATTTTTACTAACGTAACGGCGGGTGTCTCAAAGAGCAAATATAAATACCAACTACCACAGTAATTTATCTAAAGGTTTGCAGAAACAGACACAATATGATCTGCAGAATAGCAACCATAGACGCCAATATCTGTGATTTTTGTGTATGTGTGAGTCCGTGCGTGCGCGTGTATGTATGTGCGCGCGTGTAATTATGTTTAAAGTACTAAATTTGTTCTGTTAGTTTTAAGTTCGTAGTTCTTAACTTACTACCCTGATTACAGTAAGTAAGAATAAATCTTATTGAATAACTTACTGAATACAATAATAACTCTTACTCTTAATTTTTGTATAAGAGTTCTACATACAGCTGAGTGCAAAATATAACATAAAATAGGCCACCTTTGCAAACATTATGCCTAGACAAAACTAGCTAATACAATATAAAATACAATGTTTTGTTTATTTTAAAAATATTCACTAATTTGTAAGTTATATTGTCATTTTTCAGTCAAGAAATAAATATCGGTATGGAGAACCATACATGACTTCCATATTCTAAGATTTATATTTAAAATCATTTTCGAAATGAAATATTACCATAGAAACTACTTCTTTCTACTTACTGCTTCAGCCTTAACCACAGTACTGTGGTCAGTAACATATACCACCTCACGTTATCGCACTCGATTTTCACTGATGATGGAAGTCGATGGCATTGCCGAAACGTCTGGTTTTGTAGAAAACATTGGACTACGGCCAAATATCCCGGGAAGGAATTTTAACAAAAACTACTTCTTTGTTGCCGATAACGTTGTACACATATATATCAGTGGCGAAGTTACATGGAGGCAATTGAGGCAATGCCAACCCTAAAAAATTCTGTAGAATAAAAATTATAAATACGTATCAACTACATAACGTAAAGATTATACATTGTTACTGCGACTGTCAAATTTATTAAACCGAAATGTGCTTTATTGAGCGACCGCTAGATGGTGACAGGTGAGATTCGGCATAGCTCGTTTAAAGCGAATGAGGCAACCTGAACCTGCCTCAACGTTTTTTGTATACATCGTATGTAAGTAATGTAGTGGTGTGATAGGGAAGTGAAGGGAGGGGGGATTGTCCCGCGCTGTAGACAAAGAGCGTTGAGGCATGCCTCACTTCTGTGGTCCAAACAGTTAAGTTAAAGCGCCTGTGTTGTTTCTAAGTGTGTTTATTTTATGCGGTTATTAAAAGTGTTTCTGTTATTCTGCATGAACTAACAGATGAACAAGATTGTTATTTGAATTATTTGTAACATTAAACATATATATAGAAACTAATCAAGTTTAAAATTTTGAAGTTCAATCAGTTGTATTATTGTGTAGGACTGTTCAATAGAAACACGTATAGAGCTGTAAAGCATTTTTTATTCAACGATTTTAAAAGAAGTCTCCAATAACATTAAGACATGAGTTCCACTGTTGCGCTAACCTGTAGATTCCCTGCTAGTAAAATTCTTACGGCTGTTTGTGGAACCATTCGCTTACAGCAAACTCTACCTCAGCGTCTGATTTGAACCACCGTCCTTTTAGTGATTCCTTAAAAAAAATTTAAGATAAGATTTTTGCCTACCCATTCATTAACTACTAGCTTCACCACTGATATATATAAAAAATATGCATAAAATTAATGGCTTGTATAAGTTAATGATTGATCTCCATTAAGTAGTGCTCAAGTTTCCAAAGTTATAATATTATGATGTCCGTAATTAAAACATCAGAGCAGGTATAGTGTGTATGAGGGTACACCATGGACAAAAATTTTCAACATTTCCTATTGAGCGTTGCTTAGAGTAAAGCTGCGAATCTACAGTGTACGTTTCACAGAACAAACACGCGAAAAAGAAGGAGCGCTCCGAAGTCACTCATGGACCCTCAGCATCTTGCAGAGGGTTCATTCCCTAAAGACGAAAAGTCTGTTATGAATCGTTCCTCTGTAAACACGTGCAGTTACACTGCCCAGCGATCCACAGGAAGCAAATCGCTATACACGCTGGACACTTTTTCGGCTTGCACGCGTTATGTTGGTATGGGTTTCGGCACTTACCATTTAAAAAGCGTGCAAATGTAAGAAAATAAACATGAGTGAGGCCATAGATAACGCGAATTGTGTGTGTGTGTGTCTTCCCTGCCTTTTTATTGCGGTAGTCATAATAATAAAATGGAAACGTAAACATTACATAACTGAGATACGCTTGCCTGACACGAATGATATAGATGTTTGTAACAAAATTTTCTGTTTGTACATTTTGAGTGAAAATTAATCCATTATACTATTAACTCATACATGATTTACATTAAAATAAAAAATTAATTTTATTTCCTGGCAACAAAATTATTTTATTTTTAACAATTACCATTGTTTCAAAAAGTTTAAATGAATTTTCAAGTACTTTACTGTTGTTAAAACGTAAAAGGTTGCAGGTAAACTACCACTTCCCCTTAACCGATCTTCACCAAAATCAAAAGTCCTTGAGATCTCTACAATTCAGGAACGTATGCAAAACATTATTTGATTCTGTTTGAATTTGCGGCTGTTATCGTTTGCCATAGAAAATTACCCTTGATAAAAAAACGTTGCAGGTAAACTACCCCTTTCCCTTAACCGATCTTTACCAAAAACATAGATCTTGAGTATTCTACAAATCAGGGCTGTATGCAAAACATTATTTGATTCTGTTTGCATTTGCGGCTGTTATCGTTTGCCATAGAAAATACCCTTGTTAAAAAAAACGTTGCAGGGAAACTACCCCTTTCCCTTAACCGATCTTCACCAAAAACAATAAGTCTTGAGAACTCTACAATTTAGGGGTGTATGCAAATAATCTTTTGATTCTGTTTGAATTTGCGGCTGTTATCGTTTGCCATAGAAAATACCCTTGTTAAAACATAAAACGTTGCAGGTAAACTACCCCTTTCCCTTAACCGATCTTCACCAAAAACAATAGGTCTTGCGGACTCCATAATTCAGGGCTGTATGCGAAACATTATTTGATTCTGTATGAATTTGCGGCTGTTATTGTTTGCCGCAAAAAAAAAACCCTTGATAAAAAAAACCGGTGCTGGTAAACTACCCCTTTCCCTTAACCGATCTTCACCAAAAACAATTGGTCTTGAGTACTCTACAAATCAGGGCTGTATGCAAAAAATTATTTGATTCTGTTTGAATTTGCGGCAGTTATCGTTTGCCATAGAAAAAAATCTACACATAGACAGACAGACACACACACAGACAGACAGACACACACACACACACTTTTCGAAAAACGACTTTTTTCATGTTTTGAGTGTAGTACAATCAGAATTTGCAATAATCTCGAACACGATTTTTTTGCCATCACCATACTTCCATTTCCTTAAGGAATATGGAAGTAAAATGTTAATTTTTGTTTCAAACCAAGGTTCAAACTGTTCATTAAAAATTTGTTAATTACGTATATTGGTTATATAAAATAGAAAAGAATATTTAAGTAAAGTACAGAATAATAGTGCCAATTCTAGTTTGGACCTACTTAATCATATTTATTTCAGGGTACATTTTCTTTGCTTACTTTTTGTTACGTTGTGGACGGGCGTTAGGCAAACTTACGTCAGGTAATTTTACTTTTGTGATTTTAGATTTTGATATGTTAAAGAGGAGTAAAGCTTCTAATATTTATTCCCTTCAAAAAAATGCATTTAAGAGACTGATATTCGAAAACATCTGGAGAACTTAGGATGTAGCAACATGAATTTATTATGTCATTCTCAGAGTTGTTTCCACTTTCACCGTAAGCGTCAATTATATATCCTGACACAGGACGGTTCATGAAGGTTCGAGCAATTAACAATCTAGATTCTACACATTTCACTTGTTAAAAACATTCTTTATTTATAACTACCTGCTTTTTAAATCCTTCTTCCACAACTTTATTGCTTATAATGGCTATTCTTTAATACCCCTTATAAGTATTAATAGATGACTTTCATTTCATATTGTTTTTTTCGTACCCTTTGTGTCAATGTGAATCATCATGCTAAGAGAAATGTCTTCATTGTAGCAAAAATGGGTTATATTTCAGTCAGGTTTTATTGCTCTCTAAGACGAAATCGATAAATCAGTTTTTTCATCGGTGAGAGACAAAGCTCTTTGTTATATCAGCAATTTTATCTGTGTTAGCAGTCTTCATAACAACTTTGTCGTATTTTGTTGCTTCTCTGCTATGTACAATTTTCCCTCGAACGATGCCTTTCGGTTTCGCAACCATTATCAAGTTCTTACTACTTAAGCTATAAGTTCTCTTTGTTATAGCTAATGGAAAGTGCAAACACTAATTGTCATTAAATCTTAATGTGGAACACCACTTTTTAAAAAATTACCTGAAAAAACGGAGACGAAACCTATATCATTATGTCACATCTGCATATTACATCATCAGGCATACAGAAGCTTGGCATACTTAGACTGGCACTTCTGAGGTTAGTTCATGTGTTTTCTCTAGCATTTGTTTGCTCATAGTCGTGCATATAAATTTGACAAGACACAAGCTTACAGTTTTAAAAACACTAAAACAAGCATACACACACATATATGCTTTCTCAAAGAATGTCTGTGAAGTTTAAATATGGAGTTAAGTAAGCAAGCAATAAGTTTAAGTAAGATAGAAAAATGACTCGGGTGGTCACATAAGCTCGTCTTTAATGTAAATTTAAATTCTTTCTCTTCTTAAATCAAATTAATTCGAAACAGCAGTCGAAATTTTAACACGAACAGATTGGGTTAAGCTTACTGTTAGTATGTAAAAACAACATAGTTTTGTGTCCAAGTTAAAAAGCAACTTCTGTACAAGATGAGAATTTTACTATTGTCACATCCTTAGGCATTTAGGCAACAGTTACGGAGAGTAACTTTAGGCATATCCTTCGAGAGTGCACTACCGCTTTTAATGCTTCGGGAAGCTTTAAATTAAAAATAACTTATAATTTTTACTGCAAAATAAAATAACAAGTAGACGCAAATATTTTCAGATTGTAAATATATGACAGTATTGATTTATGTACCTTAACGTTTAAAGAAAACATCATTGGCAAATATTTATGATAAAACAGCTGTACCTGGTAACCGATTTACCTATATAACTTAACGCTACCGTGTATGCAATACATCATTTCATCGCTATGAATAACATGGCTGGATGTAATTTATTCTTTTATCTCAGAGAAATCGTCTCTGTGTTTCAAACCACCAGTGATTTTTCTGACAGCTTTCCATGCATAATTTTTTTTACAAAACAAAAAGCTACCACCCTTAAAACTATATTTATTTATGGCACGTTTTAATATAGAACTTTGTGTCAAAGTGTGGTTTGACACTTAACACGGGGCATACGCTGTAGCTCGTAGGATTTTTGATTGGCTTCACTGTATGACTGCTTCACTGTTAGATTTGGTGGCGCATCGCCAGAGTTCGATTCCGTAAGTCCATGTGGTTTTAATGACAGTTTTATAGAGACGTAGTTTGTTGTCTATAGATAGATAAGGCTTTTGCCTATCAAGCAGTTAATTTCTTTAAATCTTAAATCTAGTTGTCTTCTTTTTTATGTGGTGTTTCCAGGTGGATTTGGAGTCTATATGAAGGCGTAAGCACTTTACTACTGTTTGTTGAGGTATTTCGTTGTGGTTGAGATACCTCCATAAGGTGAATGTAACGTTGGACGATTCCGATTCGTTGGCCTTGATTTTCCATATTCGTAGTTATTTTTCAAGGAGATTGATGTGCTCTTGAAGATGGAACGAGGCGACTGTAGGATCTTTTTAAGTTGTAGACATCTGGGTGGACAGTAGACAGCAGTAACAGTAAGCTCGTAGCTCGTATGGAAATCTTTTAACATTTATTGACAACGCTGACAGTGCATTCGTAAACAGCCGAGAAAATCTTGGAAAATTCCGTGTCAGTATGATGTATCCACAAAAAATTATTCATTTTACCTCGTTGTCTCAAAAGTCTAAAACTAAAATCTGCCTTAAATCACAGTTTACTATATTCAAAAAAGAATTTTATGATCTATATTTTTTCGCTGTATGTATTTATAATAGAGAATGATTTTTCTTAGTAAAGTCTCTCCATACAAGTTCAAATTCTGTTTATCAATTTTCTGTCAAGGACAGAAAACAAGGTGGCTTGACAAATTTTAGGTAGCTGTTTTTTTTCATTCGGTCCCCGTATACACGACGTTAGTAACAATGTACAAATAGCAGTTAATTTTAAAATGGTTAGCGTTTCAAATAAACTTAGTGGGATTTGAGTCAAAGTGCTTAGTAGAATAACAATGATTAATTGAAGCATGGTTGGAAATTGGCTATGCCAAAGTTTTTAATGAGGTATATTACAATAAACGTTTGTAGAATTCAGAAGCCTTTAATTTATAATACATTAATTACCTAGATGTAAACACTTGGTAGACACTCGTACGCGTATATTTTGCTAAACAGACATATAACGTGTCTCAATGTTTCGCCCTAAATGTTAATCTACTAGTATGTTGTAATGCAGGCAGTGTAACATGTTGCGAGTGAAGTGTCAGGTCACGTGCGTGTCCATGGCACCATTATTGCTTCCACTGAGTGTGGACTTAGTAAGGCTTCCGAAACGGGAACACGTTTATTTTACATAAGCGCTATAAACGACTGTTCAAACTTTGAAGGTAATGAGCATTGAAGAATTTTTTCACTCTTTAAAATGTATCAATTTTACTTATCACAGTGTACGTTGAATTTAACGCTTACCACAATTCAAGATATTTCAGCGATACTCCTTGTAAGTGGACAAACATACCAAGTGTGTCAGCTTCACAACCAGATTGGATGCGAGCGCGATTACTACACACAACACCAATCCTGCTGTACTCAGTGTAATGCTTTAGCAAATTGTATATAGCCCACAAATAAAAAAGTAGCAACTGCAGAGCGGCAACTCTATAAATCTGTTTAGTTAAATGTAACGTTGTACCGTGAGTAACTCACAAGTTATCCAAAGTCAGTAACCGGTATAACGCAAGTTATTCGCGTTAACCAACATGCAAGAGTTTGTGTTCCACTGCGGTCAACTTTTTTTAAAACACAATTCCTACACGCGCATTACGTATATCCGTGTGCTGAAAAAACGTGACCTAAATTATTTGTTAATAAAACGTTGCCAGGTCATCACTCAGGTAGTGTAACTTATTCATGGAGGCCTCTTGAAACGTGATCGGCCTGGAAAGTACACAAGTCAAGTTTAAAACTTATCGTCGTGTTTGTAGGTTCATATCGGAGCACATTTACGTGTATGCTTACCATACACAACAAACTCATAATGATAGAGTTTTCGATCTACAAAAGAGTATGACCCTCTACTGCTTGTAAAAACATTTGACATTGCGATGTGTTTCTCAGTGATCCCAGTGTTTGTTCCCACTCTGATGTTTGAAACTCAAGTTTTGCTGCTTCATAGATTAGAGACAAATGTGACATTGGCCACACGGAGAACAAGATCTCATTCTAATCTCCGGTGAGTAGAGACAAACTTGTATATATGTATTGTAATATCATCATCATTATTATCATGTATTTTCTGCCCAAGTCTGGGCAAGTCTTACAGACCATTTTCCGTCCACGCTTTTCAATACCGGGCTAGCCTCTTCATTTCGTGATAACGTTTCCGTATGTCGTCTATCATATAGTCGCTCCTCCAACATCTATTCGGCTTTCTGTTAACCAGCCCCTCCAGTATTGTAACACAACGCCATAGAGAATTGTCACTTATAAAATACTGTATTATTAGATACACAGATAGATAGAAATATATTTTTATTTTCACAAAAACATTATTTACTTACACATTTTTACATTACAATTTATTTAATTAATTCAAATCTTATCACAATTTAACTAGAAACTAAACCACCCGGCTACTCCAGTATATGGTGGTTGATGTAAATGAACATAATAGTGTCATAGAGTGTTTTTATATACATTTAAGTTTTTATAAAGCAAAAAAATACCGCAAAAACGCTAACTACATAAGCAGTAATAAACAAAACAAATATTTTGTTGCTAGCTTACATTACATTTACACCAACTCATTTTTCCACCTAGTTACTACCATTATATAAGCACTTATAGTGAGGGAAACCCTTTATACCCTCCTTAAAGACGTTTTCCGCCTATTTTTGACAGTCCTCTACAGCACTTTTGAGTTCGTCTATAAAGTGCTAGAGAACAAAAAAAAATTTTCAGACTCTTAAAAAGATAAATATCACTCTGAAATTTTCGAAATTACTAATCTAATAAAATAATTAATATTTATATAACATTTTACAATTAATTATATAACATGTTTTATTTACACATAAAAAACGTTAAACATAGTCTACATATAAACGAACTGTTTTGAACAATTGATTTAAAAATTGTTTGAATTTATTATTTTATACTTGATTATGATAGTTGGATTACTATCGAAACATATGTAAATTTACAAAGTAACAAAATAGGTATTTTTTCTAAAAAGTTTTATTACTATTAAAATATAAACAAATATAAAATAAAAATATGTCACAAGCAAGCAAAATATAAATGCGTTTGAAATTTTAAGACTTGGGAGTAATGAAAGACTGTTACTGTTAATATTAGGGTTCATAAGTACTACAGATTGATTTTCAGTGTGATTATTGAGCTTTTAAAATATTTTCACATTAGTTTAAAAAGTACTAATTTTTCGTTATTGAAGATTTACTTGATGTAAAGTCTTAAATTTAAATTTAATGGGCCTACTTCATTACTTGGTAAATAAACTTCCAGGTATTTAATACAGCATGCAGCACTTACAGATGGATATAAATTCTTCTTAGCTACATGTAACGTAAAAATAAATGCAGTTTAGACAGGTACTGAGCAACAACCGAAAGACAAAAGTATTCATTTACTTTAACAAATCAATTTGATTTCCGCACATTGTAAACAAAAAACATTTTATCTCATATTCTCCAGTACAGCCACTGCAATGTAACAGCTTGTAAGGTTATTTTACCGTATGCTTTAACGATTAGAATAGCAACTGCAAGATTTTGTAAGATTTCAGCAAACGTTTTCGATATTACGTTTTGCTGTATCAATATTTTGATACCACATATCAAGCTTGGAGTACTTCTGCGAATTTTGATATCCAATACGTTTATTCGGTTGACGAGTTACTTGAAGCCTGTAAAGGTGCTCATAACATTTTTTAGGGTCATTACTTTGGAGCATGTTATGTACAATAATGGCATTTCTTAATTTTCCCAAAATTAATTTCTAATAACTTGATAAATTAATTAATTATTTCAATACTATCCGCGACATACTCTGTATACTGTATAGACAAAGGAACATAACTCTCAACAAATATTTAAAACAAACTTGTAAACAAACCCTGTGTAGCATCACAGATTGGGAAAACAATTATTTCAAATATATAGATTGGTGGGAGTAAACAACTGATAAATTTCTGCAAGTAAGATAGTCGCGGCGTCTGCGTTATCTTTCTCGTCGCCAGTATTTTACAAAGTAACTAACTTTTTCACTTATTTATACTGTAATGCGCGCTCTGTTTACAGGACTTGATTTATCAGAAACATCAAAACTGTAGGGAGCAGTGAAAAGTTTCCTTCAAGTAATCTATAAGATAAATTAATACGATACACTGAGCAAAACAAAAGTAAAAATAAGAGTAAAAGTAATTCTGGAAAGTTAATGATAACATATTTTTCTTTTTACTACTAGGTTCTGGTAATGTGTTCAGAGGAGGAATGCGTTTTGCGAGGTAATGTTTAGTACAAATAAATTCAATAGAAGCCTTCCTGAAGGAAAATTTAGACTATTTCTAGTAGAGAAAACCTAGTAGTAAGGAAGACTTTCATGAATGAACACACCGTTTTAAGAGTTCCACTCTGCAAGAAGGGAAATCGTAGATTGGAGGTTGATAATATGGGAAAGAAAAGAAAGTCAGCTGAATAAACCTTATTAAAACTTCTACTTTTCTACCGGTTAAGAAGGAATGTCAGAATTAAATGTTGTTAGTAAGTAATCAATTATTTGATTTTTAAGCGCAATGTACGGGCGGCTGCTGCTTTCGAATATTCGATATCCGTACTTTTGATCGTTTGAATATTAAAAAGAGGGATGAGGATACCTCACACCGATACCCACGAATAATTTGTTTGTTAGCCATTACGTGTAGTGCTACCAAACGCGTACTGTGTGTGCGCGGGTGTGCGTGTGCGTGTGCGTGCGAGAGAGTGAGTGTGTGTATGTAAATACAGTACATTTTCCCATTTTTATTGCAAACATGAGTCTGTCTTTTTTTACTGGTATATTAGTTCTCTCTCATTGAGATACAATAGTATTATGCATTAATTAAACACACAAATAATTTGTGTATAACGATTTATATAAAACACATGTAGAGACATATAGGACATGTTACTCCTAAAATGGATTATAATCAACTAAAACACGGACCTTGGAAACTGCTAGAGATACTAAAAGCTAATGTAATTTTATATTTTATAAAAACACATGAATTAGAGTCTAACTTTATGTATAATATTAAATCACACTAATTAAAATATTGTGTACTACTTTTGGGGGGGCTCATCTGTTTATGTAAAGTAATAGTATAATAAATTACTTTAAGGATAATACTTTTCATTAATTTAATTTTGTATAGTTCGTTTAAGTGAATGTAAAATAAATCGAAATAAATTGAAAAATAGGATCACAAATGCATAACTGAAATATGATAACATATGGCTGGACGTCCTTGTAACACATGACTAAACAGTACTGAGGAGCTTGCCTCACTTGCCACAGTTGGGCAGCGTATACACTCGCCGCCTCGGGCACTGTCCAGAAACAGCAGGCACCCTCTACGGCAAACGCCCTACCCACTCCGCTTTTCGTTTTCGGGCCATCAGTGTACACAATGAACCTTCAACGTATTCCTTTAGGACTAGTGAAAAGAAGTTTCAATTCACTTGATTTGTGCAACCGGTTGCTTCTACTAGCAAAATCCTGTCAGCAATGTGGTTTGAGAAGCAGCCAGGGTGACACCTCGCCTAAGACGTGAGCCAGGCTATTTCCAGCGCGCAGATGCAGCCTTGTCGAGTAAACGTACAGCGCCGACTGTATGTTCTGCCAGTCTGTGTTTACCACAATATTTACAGAAATTGTGATCTTTATGTTGAAAGATAGTCCAAAACAGTGTTTGTGAAAACAAAATACAAAATTTTATTTGCTATTAACTTACTAACTCTTTCAACTTACAATAAATTGAGTACTTAGTCTTCATTAACTGTGCACTTTGGTGTTTTTATTAATAATAATTTTTAGGAGGAATAATATTAGTAATTTTTATTTTTATCAAAAGCTTTTCAGCTGCCGTCTTTATTATTAGACTTCATATTTATTTTGCCATTTTCTTCTTCTTCTTCTTCTTCTTCTTCTTCTTCTTCTTCTTCTTCTTCTTCTTCTTCTTCATCACCATCATAATCGCTGTTATCGTTGCTTTGTCACCATATTTATCGTCATATCGCCACAACATCGCTACCATCATCATCGTTGTTGTCGCAACGATCTTCTCCATTCTGTATGTTGTTACAATCAGACTGTAGTTTGGCCATCGAAGCTGCTATAGAAAATAATATTAGTGATTATTTCTTTCGTTGCTATCCTATTGTATTAATAGAAGTTCCTGTTACTTTTATGTATTGCAATAATACATATATTTGCATATTTTATACTAATTATTTGTAATAATTAGTGTAAAAAGAGTAAAATAAATAGTTTAAATTTTTTGGGGGGTGAAAGTACAGGCGTGTATACTCTGCAGCCTGTCCAAACCATACACCTCCCCTACTGAATTGTTTACAGTGTAAGTCATTGCGTGCGTGTGCGTGTGTGTGTGTGTGTGTGTGTGTGTGTGTGTGTGTGTGTGTGTGTGTGTGTGTGTGTGTGTGTGTGTGTGTGTGTGTGTGTGTGTGTGTGTGTGTGTGTGTGTGTGCCAGTGCCGACATGCATTGTACTATGTATGAATTGTTGGTTTGTATTATTAAAGCAGGTATTGACATGTTTGAAATAAATTAATTAGTATGTTTTTTACCTGTTACAAAAAACATATCACAATTCTAAGAACACCATTAGAATAAGGACATTTAAACGCGTACGGTGATGCAAAATTATTGCAGAAAATTGCAATCATAAAGACGTTAAACAAATTAAAGTCAATTAATACCACAATTAACTAGTAATTAACGAGTTAGTAAGTAAATGACGTAAGTAAGTAACAAGTTATTAGTAGTAAGTAACGAGTAAGTAAATAACGAGTGAAAAATTACGAAGACAGTGAAACCATTTGCCTAAAGATCACATTTTTGGTTATCGCGGAAACAGACTAAATAGTGATGAGTTAAAAAAGGACGCTACACACGAATTGACAAAGTTTAACATGTCAAAAACAATATCTGACACGTCAGTTTTCTGTCTAATATAAATACCTGCGGCAATTTTAGACGAGAATCAGACTCAACGTATCTTCACACGAAGACATTATGTACTGTTGCTAATCGATAGACTCGAACAAATTTCACACGAGGTCACTATGTCCGTCTGCTGATCTACTTGAACTCATCAGCATCATCACCATCATCTGCAATACATCACGATTGATGGAGGAGCACAGGACCACCATCAACAACAGGCTATAGAGTACCGAGAAAGCGTCAGCATCATCATCATCGTCATTGCCATCATTCAGGAGACACGCACACACGTACACGCAACGGTAACTTCGACAATGCGCAGGTGACAAATGAACAATTATATTTTTGTTCCAACCGCAGCAACAAATTCAAAAATTCGTTGAGTAATAGTTCACTACATGTATTGTTATAGCTTTACAGTCAGATAAGTTGCCTTGCGTGTAGCTGGTCTCATTGAATCTTGCAGACAGAGAATGCCTACTCGTATACCTCTGAACATAGATGTATCTTTTTTATTTCTTTCTGTACTAAGACAGTGTACAGAATGACGGACAACAAGACGCAAGTAAATAAATTTTCAGCAATTGTTAACCATTATGCAGTAATAAACAACTATTGAATATACGCAAACGCGCGTATACATACATACACACACACACACACACACACACACACACACACAACTAATATTACGGATTAATAAAGTTTAAATTTCAAACGTACAATTTGTAATTTGTGGTAACAATTTGTGGAAACCTGGATTTGACTGTTAATACGTAAAACCATGACAATGTAAAACATTATATTTTAGGAAATTGTCTAACATTGCTGACTCCTTTTTGATAAATACAGCCCTACTTTAAATACATTCTTACTGTGTACATTGATAAATTTAAAAACATAACTGTTTTACGATTATCTCAAATTGGTATTTCTTCTTAGAAAACTATAGTTGTGACTATTGTAACGTAAAGAACTTGGTCGTACCTGTAAAATGTACACCAATTTTGTGTGTGTAATAAGATTAGTGCGTTCGCCTCGCACCGGGGTCGTTACATTAATGTTGTGGCTAACGATGTCCGTAGCTTTGCGGTAATCACCTGTATAACACGGCAGTAACCTTACCTGTTCTTTATAGGGGTGTGTTAATCCCGGGTGGCGCCAAGTCGTTTTATAAAACAACTAAAATTATTGTCTGACGAGTTATCAGCGGTGACGGTCGGGGCATTCAAATAATTCCCGCTCACACAGCCGTCTCAATTGTCGCTGCTGCTGCGTAAATGACAACTTGTTCGCTTCTCGTCAAATCTATTCTTAACTAAACACTAGTAATATATATAAAGCACTCCCTATGAAATAATAACGACGGTTACTCCCTGTAATAGTTATTTTTAATAGGTGATAATTAAAAATATTCACATTGACAATAATATAATAATAAATTTGCACCGACTGATTACATTAGACTCTTTTCTCTAGGCTTGATGAATAAATCAAGGAAACATTCAGCTTTGCGTTGCTGTGTACATTGAAGTATTACAATTATTTTTGTTTCCAAAATCGTGGATCCTTGTGGCTATGAGCTAAAGAATTCCTATGGTTTCAATAAAAATCTATTACCTTATTTTACGTGTACATAGATAATAATGTGTTATGTTACAATCTGTTCTGTGGTGTCGTAAATGTGTTTTGTAAGTTCGTGTTTAACTAACAGGTTATATTTAACGTTAACAAGTTTTATCAAGTGTTATTTTATTTAAGTAAGCTATGAAAGAGAAATATTTGATTATAGTGTGGTAAATCTGCCTTTAGTAAAATTTATAGTGATTAGGGTTTTGGAAAATAAATAATTTAATTGTACTTAACACCTCAGCATGACTCGGTGTCTTCGTTCGTTTAATCGGGTAGGATTTGGCTGCATTAAGTTCGGTTTTCATTAATTTTGGGGCTTCAATGGGTTGGGCGTCTTTTTCATAATGTATCTGGATGTTCTTTTCGGGTAATTTTCCGTTTAATTTGCCTTGGATCTCGAGTTGACTGCTATAAATGGTCGTCTGCTTCTTAGGCTATCATGGTTAGGAACTTTAATTACTTTTTAACATTATTTTCACAGAAAAACGTTCTTCCCAACATTGGCTTCTGTATTCTCTTAATGACGCTTCACTTCTCTCGGTATTCAACGGTAACTTCGTCTTCAACTGCCGTTTCCATGGCAACTGCATGATTTTTGATTGGTTGATTTTGAGATGATTTATTGTTATCAAAATTCGAATTCTTCGTATATCTTCTGATTGCTGTTATTCCTCTATCTTCCTTCCTGGTTATTAAATATTGTCACTATAGTATTTATTTCCTTTCATAGATTATTTTGATACCCCACAAGTTTGGGTAATTTTAGATTTCATGTTTTTATAATTATTTTAATGCTTGTTAATTACATTTCTTTTTGTATACAAATGCTTATTATAATATTTTGTTTTACAAATGATTTACAATTTATTCTTGGTGATTCCTTCACCTCAGATTTGCTAAATTCTTAGTCAATTTGTTATAATTTTTGGTTGTTTGGTTCTGACAGTTATGTCCTTTCCTAGGCCTGAGTAGCCATGATGGTATTTGACTTATTTCATTTAAATCACATTTCGTTTCAGCCTAATGGGCTTTACTTTGTTATGATTATTGGTTGTGTTGTATTTTGAGTCTGTTGGTGTTTTGATTACATGTCAATATTGCTTTCTCTACCTTAATATTTAAAACATAACAATTAGGTTTATGGACTGCAAGTTTCTTTCAGCTATATCCTATTCATAACATTAACATGAACAATTCTCTATAAGTTATTAGAGTTATTATTTTGAGTGAGAAATATCATCACTTCCTTCCAACTTATTATTATTTGCTAATTTTTCGTTTACAATACATATTATTTTTATGGTGATAAACAACATCACTTTTATGAAATTTATAACAGTCCCTTATAACATAGGTGTCTTTGTTCTGTCTCTAATTTCTTAATTTTTTAAACAATCTTTACATTCTCTCCATGTCAACACCTTCAATTTATTCTTTCCTGGGATCCTCGCTTTTAATTACTGTCGGTTATAATTAAACTTAAATCTATTAAACATTTTTTCTTAAAATAATAATGTCATCATCACTTTACAGTGTTCAGTATATCTCATTCTATAATTCATACTTAATACTATTTTTCACCATATATTTATTCATTGTTATTTTTCCACTTTTAAACCTTTAGTGTTTTTTCGCAGATTTATTAAGTGTCTGTTTTCTTTATTATTCACTATTTCTTATAACAGTTATATTCTAAATCTTACACTATTCCCACTTATACCTCACCTTCACTTTTAAATTACCTATAGTTAATTATAATTTAACTCGCGTACCTTATCACTTCACTTTGGGGTTTTTACACATACACTATTGCACTGTATCACTGTTTATACTATGTGTTTTTTAGTGGGTAATCCCTATACTTATTTCTCTTTCATTACAATATATTCTTAATACTATTAACAATTTTATATTCTTATAATACTATTTTTACGTCTAATTCTAAATTGGGGTTTAGGTTGCTTTTTTATCATCTTAATCCTTAACCTTTTTTAATAGGGTTTCTTCCCTGAACCATTTTTGTCCATTAATGGGTAATAATAGTTACTTTTTTCCTTCTCATAGGATAATTATTGGTTTGGTTCCAATATTATTCTTGAGTGCTTTATTTCTCCTTCTCCTATGCTTTATTACTTGTTTGTGTATCATTATTGGTTTTCACTTCTGTCTATTTCCCTCCTTCTTCATTTCCATTATTTGATTAATACTTTGGTTTTTCCATCCTTTTCTTTGGGTACATTTCGACGTGTTACTTTGGGTCGTTTAATTCCATGAACTTGTTTCATTTTTTGTTTGGGTTTTGGATTTTTTTCTCTCTTCCTTTGGTTTGGTTAATCACCTCCTTCTCTTCTTTGGTTGTATTCTCGTTTGTTTTTTGTGTGGTTCCCTTCTTCATTGGTTTTCTGTTGTTGGGTCAGTCACTTGGGTTAGGTCAAAGTCGTCGTTTGTCGAGTCATATTCTTTATATTTTATTTAAATTAATCATTTTTATTTAACACGAAGTATTATTTTAGATTCAATGTTGTTTTGTTCATCCCTGGTATTGGGTTGGCTTATTTGTGTTGTAACACTATTTATAATCATCAATATGAGAGATCAGAGTAAGAACAACATTAGTATAAAATTTACATTTTCAAGAGCAATGTTGCCAGAAAAAGGCGCAAAAGCAATATTTTACCTACAATATTATTTTTTTCTACAGAGACGCATCTCGTGTCGCCATCACTAGTAAATTATTTTCATGTAATGTCATTTAATACAGGAAGTTTTAAGTCCTTATCACTGTTACGATTTAATTAATGCAAGTATGTACGTGAATGTTTATAAACTTACCCCGTTGTTTCGCTGCTTAGTTTCTTAGTTTACAACAGAACGGTGGACAAGCGTAATATACAGAGGCCAATATGGGCGGAGATAGCGACCTTCAGAATTACGCGCTTAGTGAAAATTTGGTTTTCTAATGAAGACGAACCGGACTTAATTATGCAAATGGTGTTGCAAAGATAGCGCGGATTACAGAACCAGACAATTATTTGGTTTAACAAAAACACTTAGTAAATAGAGTTTTGTTTCCTGTACCCAGCTCTGCGTAATCTGTGGATTTCAGAATTTCCAAATAGACAAGTCTTAAAGTGTAGAAGCTGACAATCGCGTATTACGGGACAGCCAAATGGAGTTTTACCGTTTCTGGTCTACTGGTAATCCGATTCTGAGGCAGACTACTTGCCGCATCGTATTCCCTCGTATTAACTCGAGTTTTCCCGTTCCAGCTGCCTACGTAATATAAGGACATGTTATACTCCAAAGATATAATATGCTGGTTTCAATTCGGTTACGTTCCATAAGGGCAAAGTAATAACCGTAAACTGTACCTTGTATTGTTATTATCAGTTACTATCACATTGCTATTTGTACTACTAATGTAAGTGATTCACTTGACAAGTTATGCTTAAACTAATAGTCACAATGGTAAAAGTAAAATTGTTAGCACACTTGATGCCAAAGCGGAGTCTATTTCAGATGATTCGATTACAGATCTCAATCTTATTCTTTACAAAACATATTAGTGACGACTAATATTCATTAAGCACTAGGAGACTTAATGACCTCCATAGTTCTCTGTTATCATCAGCTTTTAAATAACACTCTAAAAACACGTATAATCACTAAAAACGTAAGGAAGAAGAAAATATAAGGCACACAGAGTATCCATAAACCCTAGTCGAATATTAAAACTACAGTAAAGGAAAATAGTTTTCTAACTTTTGACGTAGAAAACGGAGGCGCTAGGAGCTTAGTTCTCATCAACCACACACCACGCACACATGGAGGAGAGCACATACACACACACACACACACACACACACACACAGAGTAGTCACATGTTTCAGTATTACACACAATTATGAGATAAGAAGAAACCTTAATTAAAAATCTTAAAATCTTTTGATATTTGATCTTTTTTAACAAAACAACCAATCTTCTATGATCTGTATTTAGTGCTAGTTTTACTTAACAAAGTGGATTTTTGATTTTTAAGATAATAATACTTTCAGAGTTATACGTACTCTTCACTGAACGTTGCTACATTCTGCCAAATGCGGATGAATTTAGTTGTACAATATAGTAGTAATGGTTTTAATACTCTAACAAAGGTTTTGTAAAATATATAAAAACACTTGGTAAGTTTCACAAATTTTTTAATTAACTCTGACAGCTGTTTCGGCTAACTTAAGCCATTGTCAAAGAGGGAGTGAATGAAATTACTGAACACAGGATGTTAGAGTAGTGTAGGTGGTAAACATCTGTTTAGGGCGTATCTGGAACATCTGTGTTGTGATGGCGAGGGGTGGGGAGTGTGTGCATGAGACAAGGGAAGGTCTGGTGTCTTTAAAAACTAAATACAATCATGAATGCAAAATATAAAATTAACTGAACTAAATATAAACTGAATGCAAAATTTAAAATAATGATGAACATTCAAAATAATATAAAATAAACTAAACTAAATAACAGATTTTAATAAAGGGGATACACAAAATTCAGTCTGTTCATTGGTTAAATTTTTGTTATTTTTTATTGCTTTTTTAATTTCTAAAATTTCTAACAAATCCATTTTTCTACCTTTTTGTATGTTGTGGAGTAGTGTTATGTTTTTTGTGTCTATAAAGTGATTGTGTTGTAAGCAATGATCTGCAAAACCTGTATTAGATGTATTGGTTAAAATCGCCTTCTTATGTTCAGAAATGCGATGTTTCAGAGCACGGCCACATTGTCCGATATAAATAGCATCGCATTCTGCACAGTGTATTTCATAAACTCCATTTTTCTTCAGTGTATTAGATTTTTCTTTATTATTGACTAGTAGTGAAAAAAGATTACGTTTGTTTACTGATACCATGTTAAGACCATGGTTTTTTAACCTATTATTAATCTTATCTGTTATACACGGAATGTAATTTGTTAAGTGAAATTTTTTGTTACCCTGATCTGGCTCTATGGAATAAAATTCTTTTAAAGTAATTTTCTTCTGTTTTTTTAAAATTAAAGAATTAATTATTCTTTCATCATAACCGTTATTTTGTGCTATGGCTTTTATAATATCTACCTCTTTATTGAAATTTTCTTTGGATAAAGGAACTATAAGGAGACGATTAACCATTGCATGAAAACTGCTTAATTTTACGTGCCATGATGTTAGTGATTGTTTATGTATAACGGTATCTGTAAGAGTAGGTTTTCTATATATCTGAAAACTAAGATTATTTTGTGATCTAGTAATGGTAAGATCCAAAAAATTTAAACTTTTCATATTTTCTGTTTCAAGTGTAAATTGCACGCTACTATAAAAGGAATTAATATAATCTAAGAACATATGGAGCTGTCTATCTGTTCCCGTCCAGATACAAAATATATCATCAACATACCTTGCCCAATGAAAAACATATTTTATGTTGGGGTTATCAGATGTAAAAATGTTTTCTTCACAAAAATGTCATAAAGATTTCACTTAATAAAGGTGATAAAGGAGAGCCCATAGGTAAGCCATTAAATTGTTTATAGATTTTATTATTAAACTGAAAATAATTTTGTCCTATGCAAATATCTAAGGCCGAGAATAATTCTTTTTTCTGATCACTATTTAAGGTTAAAGTATTTTGTATATGTGAGGAACAGATAGACAACAGAACATTTACAGGTATAGACGGAAATAAATTCTTAACATCAAATGAAACTAATTTTGCATTCAGTGGTAAATGTACATTTTTTATATTATTAACTAATTGTAAAGTGTTTTTAATAGCATACTTTGGGTTAAAGTTAATATATTTTGGCAATAATTCATTAAGTTTTTTACAGACTTTATATGCAGGTGCAGTTACATATGAAACAACTGGGCGCATGGGACAATTAGGTTTATGTATTTTTGGTAAACTATACAAAACAGGAGCTTTTGGGTTCATCATAGTTAGCATGAAACTTTTTGTGTCTGAAAATATATTAGGGCAATTTTTAATAAGTGATTTTATTTGTTTTTGAAACTTATTAGTGGGATCATTTAATATCTTGAAATTGTCATTCCTGAAGAGAAGTTCTGTCTTTTCAATATATTCGCTCCTATTTATTATTGTAATTGTATTGCCTTTATCAGCTTTGCAAACCACTAAACTATTTGAATTAATTTTTTGTTTTAAACTGTTAACTATGTACTTATCTGAATCTTTTAGACTGTACTTATTCTTATTACTTTTTGATATAATGTTTGCACAGGAAACTAATTCATTATTTCTTATATCTGGGTTATCTACATTACTAAGTGCTATTTCTGTATTTACACATAACATTTCCACTAGTACTAGTACTAGGACTCTAACAAAGTACTAGTTAAATTAATGTCTTAATAGTAATATTCTAAAGTTCCGTTATAAAACTTCAGTCATTATATATTTATGCAATCACTATGTAGTCACATACTGCTCCACACGGGGGGTATAAATACTGGAGTCAGAAACGGAGTGTTGCCAGCTTAGAATTTCGATTTAGTGTGTTCTTGGAATTTGTGTTATCTTGACTTGATTATTATTGTGTAAACATCTGTAATTGGTGATTTGTATTACTCAATGTGCTACTGTTAAATAAGTGATATTTATTGTACGTTACGTTTAATACCGTGTGTTAGATAGTCGTAAGGTTGAAGAATTGTTGTAGACGAGTTTTTACTGTTGTTTTATTTATTTAACTCAGTTGGTGCTCTAAGTAACGATTTCATCCGGTGTCAGTTACTCTGAGTTCACTGTACAAAAACGACGATCAGTACGACCGTCGTAACAATAGGATCGAGAGTAAGACTGAGTAGGATTTGTGCTGTCGTAAACTCAAATCGTACGTTCATATTTATATTTATATACGTTTTTTATATTATGTTTTTACATTATATTATTTTCTATATTTTTATATTGAAATACGTTTATGCATCGATTAACTTTAAATAGTCTCGAGACTTTGTGACTTCTAATAGAAGTTATACGAAAAAACAAAAACAATGTTAGCTTTGACGGATATTCACAATTTTCGACACAAAAAAAGGTGTGAAAGTAAAAACTGAAGTTAATAAATCTAGAAAGTCATAAAAACGTCTATAAAGAAGTTGACATGTTAAGTACCGACCATAAAGTTGGTAGCAAATATATAGGTGGAGGGTTGAAAAATAGACGTAAATCGTTAATTCTAATAAACCAACACTGTATGTCATTACTGCGAATATGTATCAGGCGGAAAACGCACAACTTTTCCTACTAACACCGTATATCTAGTCAAAATAACAGCAATTAAAAACATACACTGATAATTATGTGTAGGCTAAGCATAAGAAACGCTAAATTGTTTTTCCTTTTTTTCATTTTGTCAAAGGAGATCATCTATTATTACATATTTTATATAAATCATATTTACAGACTTATAAGACAGACAGATTACATATAAGATCAGGATTGTAACAAGAAGTTTCAAGAAGTTATTACTCTGGCATACTTCCTGCTATAACGTTTTTGTGTGCATAGGCTTCTTTTTTCTACAAATAAACTTGTATTAATCTAATTTAATGTTATTTTCATTATTTTTGTTTACTATTGAAAAACAGGGAATTTCTGTAATCGTTCAAATATATTACCATCTTTTATCCGACTTAGTAAATTTTTTTTTAGTAAGGAGTTCTAAATATTCTAAATACTGATTCCCAGCAATAGTTACTACAAAATATTTCTGTATATCTTACAAGAAGATCGGATACTTAAAATTAAAATGAACAATCACAGAACATTATAGAACGTAATAGAAATTTAAATAATTCTTAACTTTTATACTGCATAGTAGTGACAGCTATAATCTGTCCGTGACTTGCTCAAAAGTATGTTAAGTGCTGTAGTCTACGTAGAAGGAATGTTAGGTGATTAGCTTTTAGATATTAAGAGTTATTAAAATAAATATCATTAGTCATTAGAGTGTTATTGTGACTAGTTAAATAGTGACCTTTTTGTAATGAAGACTTTATTGTTACTTGATGTCTATTAAAACTTAAACAATTTAAAAAAAAGTTTACATAAATTCCTACGCGGTTTTTCGAAAAAGAGGAGGGGGAAGGTACAAAAAATTCGTTTTTTTTTTCAATTATCTTGAAAAATAACAAATTTACAAAAAAAAAGACAAATTACAAAAATTAAAGAGCATTAAATTTTCTACAAAAAAGCTGTTTATCATTTTTTTTGTCAGGCCAATACTTTGTGAGAAAAATGGAATTAAAATATTAGAAAAAATTGATTGTCGGAGTCCGCCCCGATGAGCGGGAAGGCTAATTTCTTCTGATATTGCAACATACAAATTTTAATAAAATCCGTTATAATAGTCGTAGAGACAAAATCAAAAAGCATTTTAAAGCTAAATGTTTGTACTTTTACGTAAAATGAAAAGAAAATAATTAAATTATTAACAAATACTTAAAATAAAGTAATATAGTTTTCGTTTTTTTTGTTTTTTCAACTAATGCATAAACATATTAACAATTTATAACAAATGTATTCACATTTAAAAAAACCTATACAATATGAACTGTACATATATATACATATAGGTCTATATATATAGATATTTACATATAGGTCTTCGAAAAAATAATAAAAATTAGTATTTATTTATTGGCATAAAATGAGCGAGTTTTAAAGTTTATCCTTTTTTTGAGTTCGCAAGTATACATCATTTTCTTAACTTAAAATTTCTACAGAAATTTCAAAATAAATATTTTTAAAAAAAATTAAGAACAAGTATTGGTCAAAGTGTCTTCTATAAGACTGCGTTGTAAAGAATTGTTAAAATTTAGTTAATTTTAAATAAATGTAACTTTTATTAATAAATGTAAAAATATGTCCATTGCGCGTATTAATATTAATAGTTAAAAACTAAAAAAAATATTAAAATGTAACTATTGTACGTAAAATTACAATACTGTATTTGAGGATTCTCTTCTACATAGTGAGAATTTATATCCGTGCATGGGCATAAAAAGAACAGACCCTGAAAGTTGAAGAATTTTAGGGGGAGCGAGGACAGCTGGCACATTACATGCGCCATACAGATGCGCGGTGAGCCGACACACAACTTGTACGTTGTTAAGTGTTAGTGTGTAAACCGTTGCCGCATCGACTGTTATTTTATTTCGGAGCACGTGTAGTGTTTATTTTTTGAAATTATCGCAACTTCTTAATTAATTTTTGAAAATAAAAAGGTTCTGTCTATTAAACAACAAATTGCATGTCTATTAAATAAACATGTATTTTATGTAAAAATCCACCTTGTGAAAAATTTGGCCAATATTGAATTAATTTTTCTACTAAAATTATCGCCTTGACAAAAAAAATGTTAATAACCTTTTTTATGCAGAATATTATGGTATTTCTTTTTGATCTTTTGTATTTTTCTCATAAATTTAATATTTGTTAAGATAATCACGAAAAATGAATTTCTTGTACCTTCCCCCTCCCTTTTTTCGAAAACCCGCGACTGAAGTTTTGTAAACTTTTTTTAAATTTTTTCTTACCTTCTTATCTAGACCTATGCAAAAAATCTCGTAGAAGCCACTTAATTTGAGATTTATATTTTTTTCGGCTTCAGTGACTGTACTAAAAATTTGTTATTTATTAATGATGTCTGTGGTGTCAATTCAAATCCTTTTAATGATACGGGTAACTTTGCTAAGTAAAATTTAACATAACAACATAAAGTATATTTATGTGAATAAATCGATTGGAGAGTTGTTTTTTTATACGTAGAAAGTAACTATGAAATACTTTGGACCTACCCGATGAAATTTGTAGGCCTGTGTGTGATTGTGATTATGAGTGTTTTATTATGTATTTTAAAATGTTATCGCTTAGCTTAATAAAATCCTTTTTCAAGTTTAATAATTGGTTTTGAACTACTGACAACCTAAAATTAAATTGAATAACCACGTGAAAGGTATTATGGTATGTTCGTATGTTCGACGACACTAAAGTGTGTGTCCTCTGATGGAGTGATTTGTTTCGTAACGGCTTTCAGGGTACATCGTTTTACGGTAGGCAAAGATTGAACCGCTTCAATTTTAAACTATATTATTTATTTCCCGTACACCATTTTAACTACGACTCACTGTGTTAATACTACTGTGTTGATATACTGAATCATTATGCGTGAATGAACAAATTCTGGTCCAGCGGTACCATGAATTATTCATATCCGTAAAGTAATATCCTGTTTATGAACAACGACTGACATTTATGTAAAATTTATTACAATAATGGAATTATGAAGCAAATTAAATGATGTAATTTTATCCTTAATTAATTATGCATAATATCGCTTTTCGTTATATTTACAGTAAATGAGTAAATGAGATTACTCTTTTAGCATTTATCAGATCAGCACTTATTTACAATAAGTGCAGTAAAATCAGATTTTTATGGCTGCTTGCCTTGCCATGTTTTCTTGTGTAACGTAAAGTACATGACATAAAATAAGCCATTTTGATTCTTACAAATAAATTATTTGTGACAGAGTGTCACTGATGCCGTAATTTTTTAATTGTAGTTGTCTGTGTGAGGGAGAGAAAGAGAGAGAGAGAGAGAGAGAGAGAAGAGAGAGAGAGAGAGAGAGAGAGAGAGAGAGAGAGAGAGAGAGAGAGAGAGAGAGACTGATACCCAGAGAGAGAGAGGTAAGGAAAGTGAGAGGAGGGAGTTCGTGAAAAACTGCGTATGTGACAACTAGCAATACCGAATGTAATGCGGTAGCCATTTGTAGACAAGGTGACTAGATTCTAACAAGGTAAACGTTGATAATATTAGTGACAGTGATTGTAAAACTTTATCCATGAACAAAAGAAGTGATAGAACAGACCATAATTTCTCCGAACGGTTAGTAGTAATAGTCCAGTCTTCGTTAGTAACAGTTGTTCTTAAGCAAATATTTTTTTCTGGAATATTAACGAATATAATTCATAAAAAGCTAAAATTTTCATTTATAAAATTTTTCTTTTATCTAATGTTCAACAATTTTGGTGAAAGTTATGCGTTAGTACCGGTGGATTTCACTTACAAAAGTTCTTATGCACTGCATGCACTGCACTGATAGTGAAAAAACACGGTTCAATCAACGCTTTAGGTGAAAACCGTTGTACTTAAAATAAATTTTGTTAGAATCAATTTTATATGACATTTTATAATGCAGACATTGAATCTTACAATTTTGTATAAAATTTAATGTATTTTGTAAGATATTTATGGACAAAAAATGTTTTAATGTTGTCTTCTTGCAATCTTCTAAGATGGGTAGACATGTATACTTTTTATTATTCAATGTACATTTATCTAGTTGCATAAAAATTATCATTCAGTTCAGAACAACTTTAAGATTTTAGTAAATTTTATTCTCTCGTAAGTATACTATAAAGCTTGGTTTTAAAGTATCTTGATGCTTATATTCTAACACAGATTCATGTCTATGCAGATGATATCGTTCTGGTTGCCAGGAATACAAAACCTCTTGTAGAAATGTTTCAAAGTTTCTGCAGGGGCGTCAGATGGGCCTAAAAAAAATTTAAATGTAAACTTAATATAAGAAAATAAGCGCATCAGAGGCAGGAAGAGTTATTGAAAATTGTAAAATTGGGAATTATACACCTGAAGGGATTTACATATCTGGAAGTGAATCTGATAAAAACAAATCAGATATCAAAATAAATCAAGAAGAGGGTAATTGGGTAATTTTTGGGAGCAAAAATACCATGCAAATAAGAACTTACTCAAATCAAAAATACTCTCTTAATCTACTAAAATCAAACCGATCCCGATCTGTAAAATTCTGATCAGGTCTATGGTAACATACCATCAGATGCTTGGGCACATACACCAGCAGACCTCCACTAAGTGTTTAAACGAAATCTAATAAGAAAAATTTATGATCCTGTAAAAGAAGGAGAAACCTGGAGAGGGTGAGGAATAACTATGAGATACATACTATACTCGAAGAAGGATACATACTACTATTTACAAAGTCCAGAAGGATTGGCTGGATACATACCCTAGTGTGTGGCGAAAATGGGTTGAGACAGGCAGCCAAAGAGAATCCTGTGTGTGATAGTGTATTTGAGGAAAATAGTTGGGGACGCCAAAGTCCACACATGATAATAGAACTTTGAAAAAAAGAGAAAGGTGCGGGTAAAAGTCTGAGGTAGTGCGTTGATATATACATAGCCACACGTTTTGTTTATCTAAGATTTCTTGTTAGTCAAGGAAACCTATTATACCGTGAAATCCTGTTCATGTTCTTCCAACTTTTTAGATGAAATATCGCTATCTGTCTTTTAGGTTTCAAATGGCATGGCTGCTCTTGTGTTAAATTAAATTGAGGAGTAGTGTTTTGATACTAAGCATTTTATGTAAAGCGTTTTTCAGCTATCCTGAATACTTTTATACAAACTGTGAACTTGTTAAAACTGTAAATAAAAACAATTCTTTGCTTCGTACGTAAAGGCTTACGCTTTATAAAAATAGTATACATATATATATATATATATATATATATATATATATATATTGTAACGGTACATATAACACTACATCCACCAACGTACCGAAAATTAATTTGAAAGCCACTACTGTTAAGAATACATAAAAGGTCAAGAATACCACCAGGGATACAGAAGGAGAATGTATCATATGTTAAAATAAGTGAAGTATCATGAAGGAGTAATTACTAGTAAATATACCAATAAAGAAGAAAGAAGACTAAACACGAGACGACTGACATACCTTACCCAATAGATCAGTGAGAAGAACAACGGAAACAAAAGAAGAAAGAAGAATCAGTGAGAAGAACGCAACGGAAACAAAAGAAGAATGAAGAATCAGTGAGAAGAACACAACGATAACGACCTCAAGAAAGAAGAAGGAAGAAACAATGCGAAGGAGACAAGTGAAAACAACATCATGTATAAAAAAATAAGAGTGAGAAAGAGATCAGTGAAGAAAAGAAGAAGGAAGATATCCAGACCAGACACAAGAAAAAAGGGAAAGAAATTGAAATATAACGAACTAACATAAACCTATGAAGGAATAATTGTAATAAGAAGAAAGAAGAAATGTTAATTAATTGCATGATATAAATCCGTAAGCTGTATGGTAAAGTCAACACTGACCCCAACTCATTTGATGAATACATTCCTTGTCCATGTAGAATAAACTGTAATCAATAAGGACTAAGTATTGTAAATAAAGAGTCACCAAGAAACTGAATAAGAATAGGATAAGTTTATTTTAGCTAAATGATGTGTAGACGTTAAAAGAAGAATAGGTTCCAAAATATAAATGACCAGTTGTACAGTGGGATTGATGTTAGTAAAAACCCACTAATTAACGATAATTAAGACAATAAAAGAGTAAACCAAAGGTACAATAATAATAACCAATAACCAATGTACAAACATTGAATGAAAGCCAATCAACCAGATTAATGCAGAAATACATAGCCAGCAGCAACACATTACTGCTTACCAAACATGCAACATAACCTAATCTGGGCAACCAGTTTTCACTAAAACTTAAGGAAAACAACGCCAAAATAATATCAAACCAGAATGTATTGAGCTAGGAAGTAACTAGATGATATAAGGAACGTTTTTTACTCAACAGATGATATAATAACTAAATATAAAAGCTATATTAATGTAATCCAATATTACTATATGCTTTTATTAACAAAGATGCATGATGCAACCAAATTATGTTATAAACTTATTATACAAAAGTAGTAACTCAACTAACAACTTGAAGTGGGACAGAATACTGTTCAAATGAATAAATTCAACCAAGATAACTATCTAAATAATCAAAATAACAATAATAACAACAAAACTATAGTAACAACTAGCTGCAAGCAATCTTGATAACTACTAAACCAAGGTGATAACCCATACAAATGCAGAATGAACTGCAGTACATTGATAACAATGTCATTGAGACCATTATAATTATCATTTGAATAACAATAAGAATAATATGTATAGATTACCAAGCATACAATAAGGTAACTCCATGAAGTATGACAAGCCTACTCAACAAACAATAATTAAGGCAATAAACTCATAATGTAGGGAAAAAGAACACTGTCAATAGTGACTAAACCCATTAATGTGTAAATAGGCCCTATTAGAAATTAGTTAAATGTTAGTATTATTAAAATATAAGAAAAAACAAATATGTATAGTCATAGACCTAGGATTGAATCTATGAAAACGGACATAGTATTAATATTAAGGCATAGTTTTAAGGGAAAATTGTACATTAAGATAAGAATACGTTATTACCATCGAATATGGAATAAAAACAATGTATTAATAATAATTAATTGCTTAATGGACACTAAGTGTGTATACCAAGTGCGATTTCGGCAACCCCGAATCCGAAATATATGATGAGGGGATTCAAAATAATCGTCATAAAAAATTAGAAACAATGAGGGTAACTAAAATGACATCAGTGCAGTTATAAGTAAGATATTGGACTTATAAAAATAATTGTATGATGCTGAGCCCTTGCGCGTGGGTATGTTGACCACAAATTCTTAATCTCAACACCATCAAGTGACGCGTTTGTAAGCGTCTGTTTTGACGAAGCCCGCCGAAAATAGACGAATTAAAATATATTGACCAATCAGATCCTATAAAAAATACGAAATGCATCATTCCGACAGAGGAAGCGAGGACAGTCTTTTACCAGCAACGAGGCGAACTACGTGCACGCCGTTCATCCAGAAAAAACGTGCGTTTGACAGCGGCCAGATGTAAACATACGCTAACCTGAAACCATGAGTGGAGGTTATGTCTACTAAAGAAAAATAGTGCAGTATATTTTTAAGTGAAAATAATTCGGAGTACATGCGTATAGGAGTGAGTGTAGTGCAGTTATAAAAGTTAAATTAATTAATTAAACAATTTTAATTAATTAAAAAATTTTAAGAAAAAGTGTAAACCCTACAAACGACCAGTTACGCAAGTATCAAATACCCACAACTATTTTATTATGATTGTATAGTAATATATAGATAACAGAACGCTAATAGCGTATTGAATTAACATCAGTTAATCAATTAAATACCCAATTCCAAAAGGAAGGGAACTCTGTAATACAGATAAACAATGTCAAAATTGAACGCTTTCATTAACGACAATTTTCACTATTTATATGATTCTAATGTATTAGTATAAGCAAAGACATTGTATAACCAATGAAGGGAGTATGTGCCCTAACCATTAGTAAGATAAGAATGTTCAATATTTTATTTCAATAATTAAGTAAGAGTTACACCAGAGGGTGGCATAAATATATCCAATGAATTACAAATACCTGAGTTATGTACATCCAGTCTAGGAGATGATAATAATCCATGACACTGAATTCTAATAATTATTATCACTTGTTAACAAATAATTAATAACTTTTAAACAAACAAGGTTGCACAGACCTATCTCAACTTCAATGTTTAACCATGAACAGTAGTATATTCTTTCAAGTTAATAATCAATGAGTTTATATTTTATCTACTTATTATAACCGTAGCAATTTTATTAAATATGTGTATTTTGCAGACTCAAAGAACCTACTATTATTATTATTACTACTACTAATAATATTAATGACATTGCAAGTTTAATAACACATTATAACCTATTTGTTTACCAACAAAATTATTCGACTAGCCAAATGCAGTCATACCAACCTGAGATTTTTAAATGTTTTAGAGTCCATGTTCGAATTTAACTGTTAACCAAAAGGAAAGTAAATTATATTATTGTACTAAATTTCATTGTTCTAGAGTTGAATAAATCATTATTGTCATTTGAACCTTTGAAAGAGTTGGCTTTTATTGTAATCAGTAGATACAGCTTAGTGAGAAAAACGAGACGGTTGGTACCAGAATTCCAGAGCGAATCATTCAAATGGAATGATTTTTTCCAACCGCACCGACCTATATATATTATTACACAGTATAAATTATCGTAAATATCATGTTTGAGTATGTTTATGTTAGTGTATAGGCAGGACATTACTGATCATCTCACCACCGCCGATCAACAGAGAGCCAACGGAACTTCAAGTGAATCAACTCTATGAAGTGAATTAAAAAACATTTTTAAACCAAATAAACTGACAATTAAAACGACGATGAAAAGTGTAAGTAACCGATTTATTCACTACCGGGTTCAACAATAGGTTGAATTGGATGGAATAAATCACTAACCAACGATTTAATAATAAAGTACGAGCTTTGAATAATAATAATAATAAACAAATTACAAGACCCCATATTAAATAAATAACCCTGAGACTAATATTTTAGAAACGAGAGAGTCTCGTCTTCTTATAATATATATACAATATTTTTATATATATATAATATTTTTAAATATATATAATATTTTTATATATATTTATGTGTATATATATATATATATATAGTACATAAATAGTATAGTAGTATAGTATAGTATATAGTTTTTTAGACAGTAGATAAGTATACGTATACATATACAGTATCTATTATTTACAATTTATACATAATAAACATTATCTGTGTGTGTGTGTGTGTGTGTGTGTGTGTGTGTGTGTGTGTGTGTGTGTGTGTGTGTGTGTGTGTGTGTGTGTGTGTGTGTGTGTGTGTGTGTGTGTGTGTGTGTGTGTGTGTGTGTGTGTGTGTGTGTGTGTGTGTGTGTGTGTGTGTGTGTGAATTTTACTAGCATCGAATTAAGTACTAGACGCTCACATAAGACCGAATAAGTAGAAACTCTTATATTGTCAGTAATCTTTCGCAATAAAAGCAAGATAATCCGGCACTTTATAGGTGACGCCTGCGTACGCTGAAACACATGGTATAGGGAAAGCGACTCCCCGCTGTAAAACAATTTGCATTATACTCCGAGGCTGTCTGGCGTGCGGATTGGATGAAAACTCCCAATACGGACGAAGGAACATCGGAAGATGATGCACTGTTCTGTCTTACGTAAATACTGTTCTGTCTTATGTAATACTTATTTTGTGATATCTAATTTTATGAGTTAGATAATTATTAATCTTATTTATGAAGCACTCCTTATACGCTTTTGCTGTACATGTACAATAATACTTATTTTATAACGACACTGCCAGTTATTTTAAAAATTATGTTACTAAAAAATGCGTGGGCCGTGCACTTAAAACATTAGAATAAGTTATTGAACACCAGAGAATTGTATGAACAATTGTTACACATTGTTGTTTAAAACAATTACACTTGTATTACAGTATTTCTCAAACTTGTTCATGTATGTCTCATTCTTCACCTCCTATACACAACAAATAATAAAAGTCATTAAGTTAAATTAAAGGTGTTAGTCGACTCAGTAACACTACATATTTTTCGCCGAATTATGAATGTTTCCTGCCAATGTAACCGTTCTCAAAACTTCGACGTACATAACGAACTGTAAAACTGGCATATTTCGCTAACACTTTGGGCATTTTATTACAAGACGAGGTCACTGTGGTCTAATGTTATCTAGAACTTTTTAGACGTCAGTAAATTAATAGAGGCGTTTTTTGATTGTGGAACGTCAGCTAATCTGTTTATGGCTTTGGAATATTGTGTCTAGTTACGGACTCAGCACTAAAGTGACAAACAATACGCAAGCTACGCATGTCACTTATGTTGTATTATGACTAAGAAAATTATATCTCTTAAACTTGTTTGCCGTATGGTACATGATATAATGACAATATTATTTTTATGCATACATTTACCTGTTCATTAATTAATTAAAATTAAATTTGCTGTTTTATATAATTGAAAGGTATAGTGTTGATGTAGTTCAAAATAAATTATTATAACCAAAAGTAGGAAAATGTAGGAATTACGTCTACGCCTATACTCAGAACGTTGTGAGTCCAGGTGCCAACTAGAAATAGGTAAACCCAGAGTCGTAAGTTTTCTGGCGTGATACACGACCTGTCTTTAGGTGGGCTCCAACCTATTACGCTTTGATTCGAAAGCGAGTACGTTCACCAATTTACAAAACAGATTTTACAGACAAACAATGTATATACTCATTTTAAATACGTGTTTTACACTTAGTATTATAACTAAAATTAAGTTCCGGTCATTACAAGTAAATTTATTATTAATGTAAATATTATATATGCAGATACCACAACTCTTCAATATTCATATTTGTTGACTTATTTAGTAAAGGTGAAAGAGTTTTTAACAAATTTATAATGATTATGTAGTTGATTAAATACTATTAAAACTAAATAATGCATTGAACGGAAGGAAAACTTTGTAGAATGGTGCAAACTCTCACCAGAACTAAAACAGGCTAACGGACGAGCGCAAGTTGATATCATGTGTTGAAAGAGGAAAGGATAGGTAGTGGCGAAAGAAAGAGAGATTAAAGGAGGGAGAACGATATATTAAGTTAAAGACGGGGGATGACATGGCTAGACGAGGAAAGACTTATGTCGGATTTACCAGCTTCACGAAAACTTTGAAAATTCCCCTTCCTCACCCACATCAAAACAACCTTGAAGCTATTTTAAAATCAACACTAAATATAACCCCTGCCTATATTATGAACACTATCTGACTTTAGGTGTATGTAAACAGTAATTTTAGCAGTTTAATTTTTTGATATGGAACCAAATGTACGGTAGAACAGAGGTTATTGTACGTGCATTTTATTAAATTATATATCAAAAAAATAAATGTTTAAATATTCAGGATAAGTGGAAAACTTATAAAAGAAGTTGATCTATCTTATTAGACTTTGAAACTTAATATTCCATGTAAGCTCCCTCGACATCAAGGACCTCAGCAGTCTCGTTAGGTAAGCAAGTCATTATAAAAATTGGCACCTATATGAACTTTTCCGTCGGCACTAAAATAACGTCAATATTAAAACATTTGTATTTTATGTCAACCTTATAGCGCTGTTTTAATTACATAAGTGTAATTTATTTCACTATTATTCTACATCTATCTATTATACTGTTACGACATCACAGCCTTGTTTGTCGAATGTGCCAGAAGAATCTCGATGTAACGCGTGTGGCGTACGTGTTTGTCGACGCATTTTCGAGAGGTTTCTCGAAGGCGCCAGCGGCGCGGATTGTGTCAAGGCCGCAGTTAATTACGTAGTTCACACGACCGCTAAGACGCAATTAGGAACATTCTGGTCTGTGAGCGCAGGTATAAATACATGGCGGCAGCGGCCTTAAGTTTCAATATTAGTGCGAATTATTGACCGTGCGGTTCAAGAGTTATAGTAGCGATATTACTGTGCGCGTTCAAGTGGTTATTAGTTAAGAGTGGTGTTTTATAATCGAACGGTATAATGGTAATACAATTGTGTTTAATTTTAGTGGACATTTTATTGCGTATGAGGAATTTTAATTTGATTTGTTCTAAAAGACAGTTTTGTTAATTACGAACTGTTTAACTGTAAAAAATTAAAGGTGTGATTAGTGACTTAATTGGTGTCTTGTTCTGTATTTTGTTTCCACTGTACCTACGACGATCGAGTAGACCGTCGTAACAATACGAAACGCCTTCTAGGTAGAACACAAAGTGAAGCTTAGAAGAAGACCTTCCGCTATGCCTTAAGATATTAATGTTTCCTCGGATGAAAAGTTACGTCAATGTGTATCTTGATTGATTTTCTTGGCAACCAACCTTTAACCTGAAAACAGTTTCCATCCTTGTGCTACATGTCGTTGTGCAGTATTAATTACACGTACACCGTCAAAACCTGTTTCTAAACAGCGATATATCAAACCAAAACCACAAATAATTTGCTCGCTGTTTCCTCGCTAGATGCTTCTTATCATCAGTTACAGTATTTTGTATATATTTAAATAAAATAGCAAATGTTATAAACATTTGTTAACCAAAGGTAGCGAAATTGCAGTTTACGGTACACAGGTGCAATTTAGCCGATAATATCACAATTCTTAGAAAATACTTGAATTCTACGTTTTTATATTTTGTATGTAGTCAATGTTTACGAATTTCTTATTGGTCAGAGACAGTAAATGTACATTGCAAGCTTTAATATTTTTTCCTGTTAATATTAAAATATTTAATTAAACATTTCGTTGTCAATTATGTATTAATACAGCAATAGGGATAACTATAATAACAATCTGTGAGATGCATGATAATAAAATGTTTGCAAAGTTGAGCTTCGCCAGTCCCGTGTGCTCAGCAGGCCGATCGTTTTTTATGTATTGAACAGTAACACAATTGGTTCAGCATTTAGGGCCTCTCGGGCAAATTAGTCCCTATACTTATATAATAACTGTGCTAACTATTGCTCACTTAGAGTAGCAGGCTAATATCATTTGTGGTTTTCAACAAAACGAGATATATTTTAATGCAAAAATTGTAAGGTACGTAGCAATAATTGCGCGTTAAATTAGTTTCACATTACTTATTTATTCTTTAATATAAAATAAATCTCTTTTTATAAGTTTTACGTTTAATGCTATTGACATGATAATGTCTTATGGCTGGGGGTCATTTGAAAATTTCTGTAACGCATCACGCTGCATGACGTCATCATTTACCAGCCGGGAATCGTTAACTAAAACCGCGACCGCTAACGTGCTAACGTCCGTCGCAGATTAAAGACCTAACAAGCAAACAACACTGCATAGCTGTAGATAGGTATGTAACCAATCAGTCAGTCAGTAACCATAATAATGTTGCGTTTAGCTGGCGGCTGAAAGACATTATCATGCTCTTAAGCTTTTACCATTTGGTAAACGGTACTTTACATTTTAAATCTTATTTTTAGCACAATTTAACTTTTTTGTAAATGTTGCATTTTATTTTTTGCATAGCCACAAATTTTTAATTTTGCAATTAGTTTGTAAAATTACACGGGACGGTAGATGTAATCCTGTAATCCTGTATTATGTTATCCTTGAAAATTTTCTGTTGCTTTTAGAGTTTAATTGTAAGGTCGGTCGTTTAGGAGTCGAAACCACAACAATATCTTATTGTGAATTATTTTTTAAGATAAAAAAATTTTATATTCTACAGAAATCCTATATTTTTCACATTTAAAATTAGAATACATTGAAAGGAAAAACACATATATATTTTCTTAGAATTTATCGTTCCATCGTCGAAAAGTACCAATCGATAAATCTGAATCAAAATATGTGGTTCTGTGCTTTTAAAATATATATAAAATTATCTGCGTGACTGCTCCTGGCGTGTTGTAATGTTCTGTTACGTGGGCGTTTCTTCCACCCGCACTTTTGGCATGAATGTAAATCAAACCCGTCCGAACTACGCTGTTCTGCGGTCAAAGAAATATGTTCTGTTCTAGCTCCGTATAGGCACGCAAACGGTACAGAGGGTCGATAGTCAGCTACGAGTAATCTCAATATTTCTAGACGTTAACAATTGGCGTGCTTGTTCCAGATAGGCCTATCGCTGCTCATATGACGCATATCTTTTTCCTCAACTTATTTTCTTAGTTGTTAGTTATAATCCCAGCAATTTCGTAATTTGTCATAATGTTAACAAATGATTAATTATCTTTCAACAAATCACTAGCCTATAACAGCCTATATATTATATCACTATATATTTTAGTTTATGTCCGCTACTTTTTGATACAAAAAGTCAAGTATATTAGCTGCATTTGTTCCGATTATAATAGTTGTTGCATGATGATTACAGAAAAGTTTTTAAACGCTAATCTGAAGAAAGCGTCATTGTGTCACGGGCGCATCATCAATTTGAGATATGTTTATGTTGTATTATTTATTTTTATACTCGAATCCACTCGTAATTTTCATTCTCTAACTATGTCATCAATATAGATTTTAAACAGGTTTGGAGACATGCTACAGCCTTGGCACACACCCTGATTAATGTAAATCTCTTCTCTTAAATTCTTTCCCATAGACAATAATATCTTTTGATAATAGTATAAGGTCATTATAACGCCTACAAAACGTTTAGAATAACCCCACTTACGAAAAGCGACGTACATGCGACGTTATCTACTTTCAAGACCAAAATAAAACGCAGAAGAAAACTACCTTCTAAAGAACTATAAGGGACCTTATGTATACGTTTTCATTATTTGCGTTTCAGCAACGTTTGGATATTGTTCTTAGTTTACGTAACTGCTGAAATACTCGAGTACATTATTTAAGTTTACACTGCTACATTTGCTGAATATGTGCTGGAGGAACGCAGGATTCTGGATGAATGGAGTAGCCAAGGAATCAAATTATAGTCACCAAATTATAGCGATACATGCTAGATAAATAAAATTGGCACGATATATGGAAAATTATTAATAAAATACTTTGTTCTATCTCGGCTATTTTACTTTTTGACAAACAGGGAGGATTTCGTAACGACCGATCTTGCACTGATACTGTACTTTCATTAAAAATATTGACTGAGAAAAGAAGGGAATTTAATTTGGAGACACATCTTGTCTACATTGTTTAGGAGGAAGCATTTGATAGAGTTAAGAAATCCATTCTGTGAGACAATATAATTGTAATCTATCTAAAAGAAAATACTAAATTTAAATAATACTTAAATCTTATTAACCCAGAATTAACGTCATATAACAGATCTTCATTAAGCAAAGTCATTATCTACATCAATCTCTCATCACGCCGTCACGATCACGTTACTTTCTACAACAACCCGACTTACATACTATCCGTAACAGAAACGTTTTGAGTCAATACAGTCTTTATTACAAACAGAGACATATTATCATTGACGTCGAAAGAAACAATAACAATTATTGTAAATTATTTTAAGATTAGGAGTAAGTTTCGCTCATATATTTAACCCTTATTTACATGCTTATAATATTGGTATTAGAAGCGTACTAATTATAATTTTCTTAATAGAATCTTTTTCCTCTTCATTTCTGCCTTACATTTCTTGTCTTTTTTGTCAGTTTAACAAGACATTTCTTTGCCAGAGTTGTCACAAGCTTTGTTAATAATTGTATGAATAACAGGAGTACTTAATAAATTTTTTGCAAGTTTTAGGTTGTGCTTTAGTTTAATGACACTTCTACCAACAACATTAATCTTACAACGTTACTCCTTTACTCCTTAGTGGTAGAGTTACTACCGAACGCAGCGTTCAAACGCCGGATAATTACAAACGCTTTACAACGTCTATCAGTAAACTGACTGGTATGGCAGATTCAATAAAATTTGGGAGCAACCACACATTTGCGCACCCCGTATCATAATTTTAAATGTTTGTTTTGAGGGCCTAAATTGCCTAATTGGTGAATATTGATTTCGGTGCCAAAACAAGTAGACGTTTTAATTCCTTTCTCGTGAAAATATTTACAGACGCGTGCCCAGTAAGGCAAAGTTTTAATACATCCCTACAAAGCAGCTGACACTAACAGAGGATAAAGAAGGTTTGCGCCAGTTTCCTGGTACAATTTCATTTACTGTCTTATTTATGTAAGTCTCATGTAATGTAAGGTGCCATTTATTTAAGACTACATTTTATTAAACTCATTTTTACTATTATATGTCGAGTTTCAAATGATAGCCACCAGAAGGAAATCCTGATAACGTATATTGAAATAATGAAATTCTTTTCCCGACACTGGCAGCTGTCTTTTTATTAGATATTAAACACATACACGTAAATTAAAGGAAAAATACTATGGCTTCAACACAAACAAACAAACACATACAGAAACACGCTTGTGCCATCATTATAACGTCATATTACTTACCCAAAAAACAACGGGTAGGCTATATGTAAACGACAACTTATGTATGCTTAATATTAGAGGTTTGTAAATTTTATCGGCTATAATATTAGAATATGTAGCCATTTTTAACTCCAAAAATCTTTAAATTTATGTAAGGTGTGTTTTTTATTCTTGTAAACCATGTATAACTGCGAAAGAATTGTATTCATAATTTAAGAAGAAGCATCAGAAGCGTAAGATATAAACTACCACTACTGGAATAGACAGTGGTTTACTGTCTTTATTGAGTAGCAACATTCATATTAATTATATAGGGTAGCGGTTGGAGCCGTACAGTTGTCTTGTTAACGCCGCGGAAAGCATTATTTATTGCTGCGCATACCTTTATCTCCAACAACGAACTGATACTTATGTTTTTGCTGTGCTGTGGAAACACTATGAAAATCTTACGAAAATTTCGAATTTTAAAGGTATAGAAATATACACTTCGATTTGTCATAATAGAAACTAAGTCTTTGTGTAAATGATAGTAAGTTGTATGTATAAACGTAAATTATTATTTTTATTATGAGATTTAGTTGTAAAATAATTGTACGGTTCTTATTGTGCAGTACATTCTATAATGTAGGATATTTATTGTAATAATATATTTTTTTATTTACATAGTTTCTTATTTTCCTTATGCTTTCTTAACTTAACTTGTTTTTCAAATCAAAAGAAACAGATATACATTTAAACATGTTTACTGTGATTATACAACAAAGTAGAGTTCAAGAGTTGGCGTTGATTGTTCAGAGAAAACGACAATAAGTCAGAACACAATAAATTGTTGGAACTATTTATTGCTCTTATTGACTAATTCCATAATACATACGCGTTGTCTCATTCATATCACTATTTTTGCAACCTTTGCAACCTTTATTGCTTCAGATCAAATAAAAGTTTTTCTATCTACTAACTAAACATGGACTAAACAGCTACTTAGCAGTCTTTTTGAGTTCATACAACAGATAGAAGCAAGAAAATTAGTTTTCAGTATTATAAGAACACTTTCGTTAGATCATATATACTGTATATTATTTCCTTTCATCCTTTTTTGTAGAGCATATAACGAGTTTTATTTGGTTTTCTAAATATTGTGTGTACTTAGATGTCTTTGCCTTATTGAAAATTTTCGATTGAATTGAAAGCCGGATGACATGCAATACAATCAAGATTTAATATTTTCAAAGAAATCTTTTAGTGATAAAATTTATTTGTTATGATATTATAAATCTTAGAGTAGTTGGTTATTAAATTATATAGTAATTTTTGTAGTTAATAAACATTACGTTTTACAAGTGCTACAATTCCTGACGTCCTTGCGTGAAAAAATTACAAGTGTTGCAATTAACGAGACAAAAATTACATAAATAGAAACCAAGCAAGCAAGCAAGATAGAAAAAAAGAAAGATTTAATATCGCCAATATCTCTACAGAAATGGGACGAATATTTTAGTAACCTCGTAAGAGAAAGCAGACCAGAATTTCAAAATAACACCGATTATGAATTCGACAACATTAGAACGACCTTCTCGCCTGTAAGGTTAACCACGGAAGAGATAAAGGAAATATGTTGACATCTGGAAAATGGTAAAGCCCCCGGACCTGGCAACATCCCAGCGGAACTGCTCAAATATGGCACAACAAAATTATATGAACATCTCACGAAACTATTCCATAGATGCATAAATGATAAACAAATACCGCAAGAATGGAAAACTTCTTTTGTATCAACCATTCACAAAAAAGGTAAAACATAGATCACTTATTTTGCTTGACGCAAATCATAGAAAAGAAAACTGCTGTAAACCAAGAAGTGCACTGCCTATATGTTGACCTTAAGAAAGCGTATGACAGTATTCCGCACACCAAACTTTGGCTGACACTTCATCGAACAAACATCGCCTCCATTTTAATCGAAGCGGTTAAGACTTTTTATAACGGATTGAAAGTGCACGTAAAAATTGGAAGTAAAGTCTCAAAAGGATTTAATGTTAGTAAGGGCCTAAAGCAGGGATGTTGTCTCTCACCGACGCTTTTTAAAATATACCTAGAACAAGCCCTCAAAACTTGGAAAAAGAAATGCCGCAAAATGGGGATACTTCTAATTGACAACACAGTGTACACACTGTGTTTCGCTGACGACCAAGTCGTGGTAGTGCAGGACTATCACGACATGGAATACATGACACGAAAACTTATAGAGAAATATAAGCTATGGGGCCTTGAAGTAAACACAAAGAAAACGGAGTATATGTGCATTGGTGGGGAACAGAAGAATTTAATTTTAGAAGACGAACAAGAAATAATAAATTGCAGTAGCTATAAATATCTAGGAACAACAGTTACACAAGATGGTAGTCTAGATAAAGCGATAAGAGAAAGAAATAACTTGGGAAGAAAATCAATAGCATTGCTGAACAACATATTGTGGGACCAACAAATATGAAAACAAAATAAACATCGTATATACAATACAATTGTGAAACCAATTACGTCATACGGGTGTGAAATATGGCCAATAACACAAAGAACACAAAAGTTGTTGGAAGCTACTGAAATGGATTATTGGCGAAGAGCGGCAGGGAGGTCAAAACTGGAAAAAGTAAGAAATGTCAGAATCCGGGAGGTAATGGGGGTACAGTGCTCTATTGTCGACGACATAAAAACAAAACAGCAAAGATGGTTTGGACATGTGCAAAGAATGCCGGATAATCGACTCCCCAAGCAAATTTTGAGATGGACACTATATGGTCGTAGGCGAAGAGGAAGACCTAGGTTGAGTTGGAGAGAAGGCATCAATCGGGCAATGAGAGACCGGGAATTGGCAGAAGAATCTTGGTTAGGTCGAGACCAATGGAGACTAGGGATCGGAAGACGTATGATAACGTTATGAACCGATTTATATACAAATGTATATAGAAACCAAGCGGCGAGCTCCGCAACTAACAGTTCGGACAGTTTTCAGGCAGTGTTTACTTAATTATAACAGCCACAAACACTCTCCTTTACACGGCTTGGTAGATTTCCTACAATCTTCTTACCCTGTCTTTTCTTCACCTGAATCGACATCACGTTCACATCTGCACTTTTGTTTTCCACTCTTAGTTTCTTTACTCAGCTCTGTCTATTGCACCTGAATAGATAGTTGACCATTTGTCTTTTGTCTGTTATTGTAAATAAGTAATTTACAAAAATGGACTAAGTTTACTTAATAGCTTGCTTATGTAAAACAAATATAAGTTAATAAATTTAGTTTATGCAAATTTTTAAAATGTAAATTGAGGAGCATGCTTCAGTAAATAAATTATCAGCATATTAGAGAAAAATAGTTGATCTTACTTAAATAAAATAAGGATGCGATCAAGTCGTTGATCGACCAGACAAAATTCGACTTGTGTAAATTACTTTGAAGTTCGGAAGTAATTTTTGTGTGATTGTAATTCATATAAGATAGAACAATAGATTACATACTACATTATTGTACATTAATGCACTTCATAACTACATTATGAAAGTAATTATGAAAAACTGTATTCCTAAAGTAAACATTTTATACAGAAACACAGCTTACGTGTCAAGTTGAAAATAACATAAGCATCGAACAATTAAGGAACGCCGTCAGACGCCGCGGCAACTGATACTTGGAAGTGGTCGGACTTGAAACTGCTTTCACACCTGGAAACCATAAGTAACTTTCTTTGTAAAAGTATCAAGCCTAAAAGTATCATATTGGTGTCTAATAAGTATTGAAGTCTAAAATTATCAAATTTGTATTCAAAATGTTTAATACAATCTGCCTTGTGAATTTTGGAAGCAGTTAATGTGAAACGTTAACTGTCATTATTGGAGTACAGAAACTCTTTAGAAACAGAGAGCAATGGGTGGCTACTCCATTTTACAATGAGCTTTACAACGCGAGAAATATAGACGCGAGGTGAAATTATTATTTGTGCAGTAGAAATTAAATTTTTGACTGCAAACGAATGAACGAGCCTTTGCATATTAAATGTAAAACCTTTAAATTAAGAAGAACTTTGCAATTTTTTCCATAATATAAATAATTTATAAACGCCATTAGACGGGGCATTTTGGAATTACTAACACGTTTTGAATTGGACTGATATCACGGTGAATGTTAATAGGGAAGGTAGCTTGGGAAGACCAAGAGACACTTTGAGGGAAAAAGTAGATCGTTAATTTCCATATTTCATCAATAAGGTTTCATGTTGTTAATTTGAATAATAGGTGAAGTTCTCTATTTCTTGTCTAGCGCCTCTGTCGCGTTTAGACGTAGTGCAGTTTCGTAATGTCGATTGTGTACCGATTATTAAATTCACAGAATTTTCTGATCTTCTGCTATGATATGTATTGTAACATAAGTTGTCACATGACAGATTTATTGTCTTTGTGGCCGTAAAACAATTTTTTTATTATTTTTAATAATACTGTGTTACAAAAATCAACAAAAATTATTACGTTATAGTAATTATATGTTTATATATCTAATTTTTACAATTATTTTTGTCTATTTAATTTTTTGTTGTTGTGTGATAAACATTATTACTGTAATTTGTACAAGTGTAACCACATTCATCTCTCTCTTCCGTCTTATATCTTAACTGTCGTGCATAATCTAATGACTTTCTCTTTGTTTTTTCTACCCTCTTATATCCTTACAAATGGTCTTTTAATAGACCTTTTAAAGATTAAAGTTGCAACCCATAATTATCAGTCAATCATAGAATAGTGACTGTGTTTTAAAAATGTGTTATTACGAAAATTCTTTGTGATCACATTAATATCATCATTGTCGTCGTCACATTTTGTCGATTGGCCTATTTTACATTTATTAACAAAATTGTTTGCAGCAGTACCATGTTACTTATACAGTCACTTGCAGAGTCATCTTACAGGTTATCATCGTTATCATTCGCGTTAATTTTTAACATTGAAAATGTTTATAAGGACGTGTCACACATTTGCGGCCGATCGCTGGTGCGATATCGAAAATGGGAACCGGTGAGTTTCCATAGAAACTACTTATTTGTTGTCAATAACGTAGTACACATATAAAAATTCGCTTATGAATGCGACTACATTTAACTTATAATCTGTACATTGGTAAATGAAGAATGAATTCATTGATTGGTGAATGAACATAAATATATATATATATTTTAGATTTATTGAAGCATTTTCAATGCCCTTCTCTGTGCATTGCATTTGTGCAATGCCTGTAAATTTTTTTATTAACTTTAATTATTAGTTTCCTTTCCATTATAGTAGAATTTTGTTTTACACCAAAAACCTATTAATTGTTGTAATGCTAAAATGACATATTAATAATTTTAATAATAATAACAACAACAGTATATGTATTTTTAGTAATTCTAGGCAAAGCGTTATTAGTATCATTAGGATAAAACGATCGGTAAATACAAAAAAAATAAAACAGAATATTATGTTACACTCTATTTTCACAGAATTAAGAGAGCACTGCTTTTTGCATGAAAAAAACATTGTCTAATAAAGTAAATTCCCCAAAAGTGATACAAACGTTTTTGTCTTTGATGTATCCAGTTTACTTTGACCAGAACTAAGAACTCTAATTAGTAAAGCTGCCGTTTTTCTTTGTGTTAACTCGTCTCTCTTACTCCACATAGCTTTTCTCAAAGTAATTACCAGTATTTCTTTGTGTCTGCAGTTGTATTCGTCCCTTACTAAGATAGACTGTTACTAAAATAAAGGTGGGAGAGTATAGTACAGTATATCAAAGGGTGCTAAGCGTTTTTACTTGGCTTTATAGTAGGCCTACATGTAAGTAAATTAATATGTGGAGATCAAGTATTTGTTATGACCATAATTTTTCCATATCCAAAAGACTGTTTTAATGAAATAACTGATACTTGCGATGGAATTGTTATCAGCTCTGGTTGATAGTAAAAATTGACATTTCACGATAGATTCAACAAGGTAGACTATTGACAAGTGTTACGATATGGTCTATATAAGCGTACCATGTAACAGGTTTTATGTAAGCAGTAACAAAAATGACATAAAAGGTTTTCGTTGCACAATTCTGTCATATTTCTCTTCAACTAAATGGCAGATTTTTCTATATAATTGCTTGACTTTTCAATTTATCGTTTTTAATCAAGTGTGAAGAGTGTTGAATATCCAACAACGGATGTTAACAGCAATTTAATTAAATTAGTAGTCAATTAATCAATTTTGTTTAATTATAATTCCCAGACTTGAAGTGGATCAAATGGCAGATTGTTGCTGAAAACTGTCGAAAGAAACGCTCAATAGCTGTAGTATCGGTGCGAAGCCAGTTTCGTGCTATTCTAAAAATTCTGTCTTTTTTTAAACACACTGCTTATTTATTGTATCTTAGAAATAACTTGATTCTAATTGAGAGATATCAACTTCTATAGAGAATTATCAACTACCGTAGAAGATTAAAATCAAAGTGTGATTGCTAGTTAGTCTTCTTGCTGAAGTGTTGTCCGTTGTTTTCAGTAAGTTTAGTTACAAACATATTGACTTAAATTTCAAAATTGATAGTTAAATTTTCCTTTAATGCTACTTAAAATTACATTTAAGTTTCAATTGTAAGACTAAAACATACCAACCAATAAGTATTCGGGATCGAAACATTAAAAACATTTAGTTCCTCTGTTTCATCGTGTGGGCAGTATTAGCAAATATGCACACATGCGTAATGTCTTTCATGTTATACGTTTATTTACTAAATAAAACGAATTTGTAGTCATAGCATTAGTTTAATTATAATTAAATATTCACGTCACGCGCTCTGTGTGAACATGCACGTACAAAGTTCCCTTTCTGTCAGGAAAGCGACCAGTTAACTCTTTGTGGCAGAAAAAATATTTGAACTAAATGTGTTCAAAGTTAAGCAATTGTACGTAAAACACTACATTTCCATTAAAATGTAGGCCTAATGTTAATACGTCTAAGCTTATCTTGTAATTCTTTTTTAGTCTACACACATTTCAATTACAAAAACTAAGAAATATAGTTTTTACCATAAGTAGTGTTTCAACATAACAACGAACAGCCGAATGACGAAAGTAAACTGAAGTGATCGAATATACTTACGAGTATTATGAATCGTTTATCCAGTTGACATGTTTGTATGGAGGCGAGTTGTTTTATACACTATATCATTAACGATAATCTTTGAGTGGGAGAATTTATTTTTGAAAAATTACAGAATTACTTCATTAATATTTGTCTCAACTTTACTTACTAAGACAAGACACTTATAAATTTAAGTAGGCCTAGTATGTTTACTTATTATAAGACAAGGTACAACAATTAAAATTTACAAAATATTAGTCGTAAAGAAGAAAACGGAAGGTCAGGTTTCAGACATAAAGTTTCTACAAAACGTGAAAGTGGAAGCGAGTGCTGAAGATAATTATACAATTAATTTTTAAAACAAACTAAACTTCACTGAACAACAAAAGGTCAAAGTAAAATATTGAAAGAGCGCTTAAGAGGACGGATAACAAAGGCTGGGTTAACACCACTTAAAATACAAATTAAAAGAAACAAATAAGAAAGGGAGACCAAAGGAAAGATGGTCAGATACTTGAGGGTAGAACGGATAAATCATGCGCCAGTGACAATGACGATGATGAAGACTCACTTCTTATTTGAACATCAACGTTATATGATGCAAAATGTGCTTGTCTTGACAATAAATACAAAACTGTAATTTAAGTAAATACGCCAGGTTTGGACTACGCTAACATCAACTTATAGCAACAAAGACAGGAGATAGACTACCACTGCACAAAATGGTTATTAATAAATGCAGGCAGAGTGTAAGAGGGAATGGAGATGGTCAAAAGAAAGTACCGATAAAAAGAAAGAGATCATCGACAGCAATTACCACAAAAGCAGTATGTTAATACAAACGTTTATTCTGGTAGCGTATTTTATTAAATACCTATTTGAATACACATGTTGTATTTGTTTACTCACTACATGCTTTAGTTGGTGTTGTTACGAAGTGATGGTCATGCTTTCGTTTCCGTGATACAGCAATGGTATTTTTACAAAGTATGAGAAGAGAATAAAATACTTGAACCAAGAACACGAAAGTAACTAATTAATAATTTGTATAAACATTTATTATATGCAAAATTTACTACGTAACTCCAACAAATTGTATTACAGGATAATCTATAAGTGCTGTTTTTTTTCTTCATAAAATTGTATACTTGAATTTGAAAAGTTCTTTTATTGCTGTAAATTTTTAGACTACGTTTTTGATCACTGACTAATATAAACTAAAACAAGGTGAGAACAACACTATAAACATTAATTACACACATTAGTTACAGATGACGAAATTGGCACTCACTGTCATCGCAACGATAGTTACATCAAGTCTAACACTTACGATGAAAACGAACTTCCACCAAACGTAGCACCTTGCTAATATTTATATTTATTTTCAGGGTCAGGGTGTTTTATTCCTATAATCGTTTTAAAAAGACAGTTTGGCAAATATTTACAATTTTTTAACCAAAAAGGACAAATTATTGTAATAACTGTTATCGGTAACAAAATTAGAAGTTACGCTATGATAAGACGTGGTCCATGGTTGCTTGGCGTGTTAAACACCGACAGTCACGCGAATAACCCATTCTTCTCTTCAAGAAAAATGCCGAAAGCATGTTTTCATTATAAGAGGAGAAAAACTTATTAAACGATTTAAGAATAAAACAATGTAGTCAAACAATTGCGTTATTAAGTGTAATCTTCCACGAAATATTAAGTTTCTTTTTCTAACACGGCAAAATTAAGCAAGCACGATGAACTACGCAAGCCGGTTCAACGTTTCTTTTTGGGTCTTGGTGTCCCGTAAATTGCTTTCATGTGCATCGGCACTTCTTATAAATTTAAATCCAATTCAATTAACCAATAAAAATTATATTGTATTTCCTACAGTTATGCTGACATAGACGTTAGTTACATCATAGGATGTAAAGAATGTTTTTCATTTATAAAACCAAAGTTTGGTATTACGTTATCACGACATTCATAAACAACATTTCGTGAAATTTTTCCAACAGTGACAAATATTTCTGATAATTGATTATATTATTTAAACTGATAAAAATTTCTAAACATTAATTTCTGCTGCATTATTGATGTTCTTTTATAAAACTATAATGTTTGCACTATTTTACTGGACAGTTTTAATTCAATTTTCCTTCGTTATTGACATGATTGTCTTTTCACTACATTTCTTAATACTATGACTTTGAATTGTAATTCATCGAACGAAAGTAAATGTTGATTGCATTTGAGGAAACCCGTTCAAGATTTTACAGTTAATAGAAGATTTCTTTTGCCAAAAGAGTATATGGGAAGTCAATCCACTTACTTTTACCATAAGCAAAGTTTCTGTTGATTTGTTCTCTTGCAATTAACGCGGAATGATACTGACATTGTTAATTGAATAGAAAATGGTTTAAAAAATGTTCATTAATTTAGGAGGACGGTATGTTTTTAAAATCTTGTAACCCACAGAGATTAGACACTATGGGTCCGTTAGACAGTTAAACATACAATTGCTAGCAAATACATGTGCACCCACTATAAGTCTTCCTTTTATTCTGTTAATAGTTTTTGCGTGTACGTCTACTACTCCTCTTGAAATAATATAGTATAACAGTACAATTTTGCAATTTAAACATAATTTAAATTGTGTAGCCCCACGCTTTTGGGAGACAAAATTATATAACAACACAATTTACATTTATATAATGTATTGAATTCATCGCTGTAATCGTAATAAGAAGATGATACGTTATTGAAGTTTAAAATTGTTCCATTTTATTTATTAAACAAAATTTATTTTTCGCATATTAAATACTGACTCATTATTATATCGTTTGTAGGAATCTTTCGTAACCACTTATTGCTAACAAATTACATACACAAGTTATACATAAATCTTATTATCTAATTTTAACTAATTAAATATTTATTTTGCTCTCGGCTTACTCATTGTGTGCTCATCTTTTTGCAATTGCTGATTAATTTGCTTCAATAATGAGTTTACTTGTATTCAAATTTCTTTTATATTAATTTGTTTTAACTTTCTATTGCATATGCATTCTCCTTTATCAACAAGACTTTACTAATTACGTTAAATCAAAAATTAAATATTTCTCTTATCATTTACGTTACTCTCAATTACTAACTTTAATACAAGAAATATTATTCTAACTTTTATTCTGCTTTTACATTTATGTACAATTTATTAATTTTAATACTGGTTGAGTGTCTTTCATTCCAACTTTAATTAGTGTCTTTCAATGTCTATAATTACAATGGTTTTTTATCACCTCGTTTGACGTGGTTAATCATCCGTACGTCCTTCTTTGGTCACCTGGTCGTGTCCTCCGTGTCCTTCTGGTCATCTTGTCGTGTCCTCCGTGTCCTTCTGGTCCTTTGGTCGTGTTCCACTGCATGTATTGTTTAATAGTCGTCTCGCCTCACATCATATGCTGCCGGTGTGTCCATAGACCTCATCGTATGTACTCTGCTGCTCTGGTTGTACATCTAGTTTGTCCTGTGGCTCTTACTATAAATGTGAATTAGCGTCGTCGACTGACATAGCCTCCTGTGGCAACGGTTGAATCGAGAAGAAAAAAAACTATTAGCGCGACCTGGTATTTATAGTGAGGTCGTGCAGAAACTCGTGTCTGAACAATATTTAACCTGTCAGATTCTGTCGAAGCGTCACTTCTCCCACTCTGGTTCAATTCACAATTTTCGCCTATCTTCGCGAATTACGAAGTTTGTCTCACATCACTTGATGCTCAATCGATCACTAATTTTCATATGTTTACTATACGTAAATTACACTTCTTTATGTTAATCACAAAAAGGGCTATTCATTTTTTACGTATAGTAATTGCACCTTTCGTCATATCGGTACGGTTTTTTAACATTTATTCACCTTTAATTTCTATACACTTTGGTGTTTTTGTTTTACATTATCGTACATATTTTTCTTATAATTAAAATAAAACATACAACTATTCTACTTGAAAACTACGTTTCGTATTTATGGCCCATTTAATTTTCATTTATTTTTCTTGCTTGCATAATTTTATAAAATAAGCAAACACTCTTTTACACAAAAAAGTGATAATAGAATTTATTTTTCACGCAATTTATTGCAAGATGTACATTGAGAAACTTTATATTTTAAACTAAACATTGTCACAGCAGCATTTGTAATTTTTGTGTCTCAGTTTGTTTTTTGAGGCATCTTTGATCAACGTATTATTAATGTGCTTTGTTATTGTAAACTACGATGCACAGGCGTCACGATTCTTAGGCAAGCAAGCTGTTCAGCATAGATTACTTATAGAAAACTCATTGTTGCAGTACGTAACGAATTTTACTTGTATTGTGTTACTTTTATCAAATATTGTCGTTTCGCTCAGTTGGCATTAACTTTGGAAAAACTTACGGTTACTATTAATATAACGTTTACTTTTAGTACTTTCAGCAGTTAACCAGCCTTCTTTCTATTAACAGATTGTTTTTTATTTCTTATATTACGAGCTACTAAAGTTATTTTTTAAGGTTTTGTTTTCTTTACTAAAGTTATAATCTACCTGCAATTCCCTATTTTCTAGATATCTTTGGCAGTAACATTTAGCATGTAGAAGAAATACTATGAAGAACATATAAAGAGGTAGGCAAGGAAATAAAAGAGAAGCATAGCAAAAGCAATAAAGAATAATTAAACAAACGAAATCGCTGAATCAAGATTATTAGGATGAAAGAGGATTACTGGGCAGTAGTAAAGAAAATACAGCAAGACTAGGCAGGGGAGCTGAATGGAGGTATGTATAGCATTTATCAAAAGTAGATGAGAAAATTTTAAACAAAGAATTTATGAACAGAAGAAATTTAGGAAGAAGATAACGATCTAATAAAATTGAGAACAGAAAGGGATATTGCTAATCAAAAAGGGAGTCACAATGATATGCGTAAATTATACGAAGGTAACGCTACTGAATATAGTGTTTAAGGTTTCACCATTTCACATTGACGAGAGTAAAAATCTGTACAAATAAAGAATAGAGAAATGTCAAACCGATATTATACATGGCAGGTCAACAGTATATGCAATCCATACTAGGAAGGAATGGACGAGGACTTAAAAATAAAGAGTCGTGAGTAAAAGAGATAGGTTATCAATAACACTCTTCAATATCGCGTTAAAAGGAATAATGAGAAAATGTAAAATGGGAGAAACCGTAACACAGAAGCTGGTGTAATAGTGGCGTTCACGTATGACATCTCAGAAGTAGCAAAATATAGGATAAATCTACAGAAAATGGTATAAAGATATGAAAAATAGATACATAATTTTTCTAGATGAATAACAGCAAACACATCCAGACCTGCCCATGTTAAATGTACTACTAATATGTAACGGTACATATAACCAACCCAATACCAACGTAAAACAAACTGATTATAAACAATCCAAAACAAAATAAACAACAAAATGAGAACATTAAAAAGGAACATAGGAAGAATAGTAACTAATGAAAGGGAATAAAAGAAGTTATTATTCACAAGTAATGTGTTACAGAAGGAATGAAGACACACGACTAAAGACAAGACAACGTTGAACCAAATACCCAATAGATCAGACAGTGAGAAGAAGACAACAACACCCATAACAAGAAAATATTTATTAAGGATGATAAAAGAATCAGTGCGAATAGGGAAAATAAAAGGAAATCAACTACAAGAAAGAACAAATAATGACAAGAATAAAATAAATCATGAGAAGATAAATTATTGTTAATGATAGAGAAAATAGAAGTAATTTAAAAGCTGATTTAAAACCCTATGCTATGACTTGACACTGACATAAAACTATTAATAAACTAACTTCAATGACTTGACAATATAACCAGAACTCAAAGGTAAAACAATAATGATAGAAAAGTAAAGGGGAGAGTGAATATAAGAGTTGTAAATGTATAAATTAAAAATGTATAAAAATAACAGCTAACGGATGTTCAAAAGACTAATTCAAGATGTAAGGTAGATACAAAATTATAAGAGAAAACTATTAATCAACGATAATGTTGAGATTGTCACACAAAAAAAGAAAAATATAACTATAAACAATAGAACTTAGCATTAGTAAATGTAAAGAATTCAATGCAATATGTAAAAAACAAAATCTAAGGTTCAACCATTGTTGGGGATCCAGGTGAGGACACAACCTAAACTGACCAACAAGTTTCCATTAGAATTGCAAGAACCAATAAGTGGAATGCTCTTAAACTAGAGTGTATTATAGTATAAGCAAACTAGAGACAATAAGGAGCATTCCATTTACAAAATAAATAATAATATAAAGGAACTTGTGTACAGTATAAGTGTAAATTAACATGCTCAAGAGGTACAGTATAGTATTGGCACCTTGAAGAATAAAAATCACACACAAAATGATTATAAAAGAAAAGGGACTCAGTTCATGAACTGAGATGTAATACTACTAATGTAAGGCAAATCAATGTTTATTGCCATAAAAGTAATACTAATGATGTATATTGTATGTAACCCGTAGCTGAAACTAGATGCAGGAAGCATTAGATAGGTACCAACAAATGTCAAAATACCAGAGCAGAACAAAACACTGCCAAACCAAAACACTGCCAAAATTACTATAATAACCATAATAAAAATTAAATATGATCAAAAGATGAAGGTGTAATGTCAAATAAGAAAAAAGCGTATCACCCAAGAATACTGAATGATAGTCTGAGGAAAAATGTAAATAAGTTAAAATAGAAAAATACTAGCTAATACTGAGGTAATCAGAAGTTGTGATGATTAGTTCAGTATAAATAGGCCACAGAAAATATGGTTTAGAAACCCATAATAATATAAAATGAATAATAAACAATTAGCAATGCCATAGACCAGGTGTCTAGCCAAAAGAAATAGAATTGTAATGGATAAGAATTAATTAATTATGTAAAATACTACTGTGCAATAATTATAAGATAATGCACAGAACAAAAGTGAGTAATGATAATACATTAGATGTAAGAATTATTAACATAAGAAAGGGATAAAGACATTGTACAAAATATTGAAGTAGGCCTAAACTACTAGAGACAATTTCTAACGAATTACCACCTGAAACTTTAATGAGAGGGTGTAATAATTAATAAATAAATAAAAATGATAAGACTTTATCAGAGAATGAACTTAATAAATAGAATAAGGTAGAAAATAAGAGATGTAAATAGATCATAAGAAATAGTAATAAATTTATTTTGTTAATCCTTATCAAAGTTATATGGTGTGGGTAACCGAAATACTGGTGGTAAAAAGACAAAAACGATGGGAGTAATGAAAACAGGATTAGTGTATTTATAAATGAACAAATTAAATTATAAAGAAATAATTAATTACAAGCCCATGGGCGTACAATGGGGAACCAAATTTCTGTACTCTCGAACCCAGCGAGATGACGCCAAGAAACCGTCTGTTTTGCCGAATAATACCGAAAGTACACGGAAATTACAACAATTGACCAATCAGAGGCCGTTATTAATTACTAGTTACGAGATTTTTACACAGGTAAGATCATCAGTTCATCTCGAGACTTCGACGAGGAATCCACGCAGGTCATCGTAACCAACAATACCGAATTGATAGCCGACAGCTGACCAAAGCGTTCTAACCTCGAAACACGAAGTTGAGGTTAGGTCGGATGTAAACAGAGTGAAAGTTTTATTTAACCAGTGTTCTAATCCGGAGTATGTGCGCATAGGCAGTGAGCGATAAAGAATTATTAAAATGATTTAATTCAAATAAAAAAATTGTTCAATAGTGATACTCCAAGAACGACTTAGCAAGCAAGTATAAGTGTCAATGACTAAATATTTAAAATAGTAATAAAATATTAGAGGAACGCTATTAGCGAAATCAATTAGATCAATTTTAACCCAACCAAGATTGGAAAAGTACTTTAATCAGTAAATCAGACAATTAATAGTGAAAGATTTAATCGTAACAAAACTTTATTTTTAGAATTAACTCAATGGACTTACCGAGATAGGAGGCATTAAACAGTTAATGATGAACTTAAAAGAAACCTTTGACCTATTGTAGACTAAGCATTATGTTGTGTTTAACATTAAGATTATTACTAAATGTGTAATACTTCTCCACCCTATTAGGAGGGAGTATCCAAATACCTGTTAACTTTGTTTTATCCGATCTAAGAAGGTAGATAATGAAGGTTATCACTAGATTACATTCATAACCGTATTGTACGAAGATGTTAGAATCGTTAAAGAATATTAGTTATTTAAAGTTGATTAAGTTATGTTCCAAGGAAACCATTTTAACCTCAAATATCAATAATAATCACATGTTCACCTTTTATTTTATTCGTTAAGGAATTTTAATAATGTTATCACTCTCCTACTACTAAACCACGATAGTAGTGCATTGTTTCAGTTTGTTTGTGTCTTGCAGTCTCAAAGAACCTGCTTTATTTATTAAATAATAATATAACGAAATTATTAGCGTCCAATGCGACGAACAATTTGAGTCAGACTTGTAACCCTGGGATATAATAAATTTAAAGAGTCCATCAGTAACCTTGAATTAAAGGAAGTTAAACAATATTATTGTACGTTAATGATAATTAAAAAATGAATTCGGAGAATAAAATTAATTCATAATCCATACAGGAGTTTTGACTGATTATTTTACTAGACTAAGACGTTGCAGCTTAGGTGAACGGCATCCATGGTTGGCAGCAGTGGTGGCGGCAACAAGTGGGTTTGAATAATTTTAACTTTATGACTAGCAATACCCATCCGCATTACTAGTAAAACACCATCACAAGTAAGTAACTGTATAACCAAATACTTATATTTTCAGTGAGAAGGCACACAAATCGGTTCATCTTAGCAACGAGTGAAGGTCAAAATTCAAATACAAACTCAGCGAACCCGAGCAATATAATAAACAAATTATTTTAATTATACAACATTCAACCGAATTAATAATAATACCCACATTTTAACTGAAGCATACTCGTCTATCTTATAAATTGATGACCAACGTTTGAGGCTTTAATTAGGTAAATGATTTCAACCTAATTAACTATAAATAAACAAGAAAATCAAAAAACCGAATTTTAGCAACAACAGCAAGATATAATAGTATAACAGAATAGGTGGAAACTTCGTTGTATAACAATATACGTGAAAATTCATTGAGATACTACATTGTACAGATAATACAGCTTATGCGGATTCTGCGAATCCTGCTTCATATATTTGTTTGTTCACTTGAAACATGTAAGGGGACAACGAAAATACTTCACGAGTCACTAAACGAACTTACGTAACCATCAATTTGCATATGCACTCAGTTCAAACGGCAAACTGCTTTTAATTTGCATACTCAGCGCCGACCAGGTCTGTTTCAAAGAGGAAAAAATAAACCGTATTTGTGTTTCGCTTCACTTTGGCATATTTAACTTTTAGTCTGGTAGTCTGGAGTATATTGCGTGTACATTTTCCATCTCATAGAGCAATGTTTGTTTGTCTTCCGTTTTTCTATTTTAATGTTTACCAGTTGGTCTATACTTATGTAATGGAAAACATTTAAGCTTTGCTTCTTAAAAATCAAGCAAATTTTTTAATATTTTAGCCGGGAAAACTGAGGAAAAAACTTTTAATCTGCACTTGTATATAATAATTATACAAATATTTTTGTATAAATATTTGTACAAATATATTATGTAACTATACAAAATATTTGCAGTTTTAATTATCTTGGTTATTTATATTTTACTTCCATATTCCTTAAGGAATGGAAGTATGGTGATGGCAAAAAAAATCGTGTTCGAGATTATTGCAGATTCTGATTCTACTACACTCAAAACATGAAAAAAAAGTCGTTTTCCGAAAAGTGTCTGTGTATGTGTCTGTGTGTGTCTGTGTGTGTGTCTGTAGATTTTTTTTCTATGGCAAACGATAACTGCCGCAAATTCAAACAGAATCAAATAATTTTTGCATGCAGCCCTGATTTGTAGAGTTCTCAAGACCTATTGTTTTTGGTGAAGATCGGTTAAGGGAAAGGGGTAGTTTACCTGTAACGTTTTATGTTTTAACAAGGGTATTTCCTATGGCAAACGATAACAGCCGCAAATTCAAACAGAATCAAAAGATTATTTGCATACAGCCCTAAATTGTAGAGTTCTCAAGACCTATTGTTTTTGGTGAAGATCGGTTAAGGGAAAGGGGTAGTTTACCTACAACGTTTTTTTAACAAGGTTATTTTCTATGGCAAACGATAACAGCCGCAAATTCAAACAGAATCAAATAATTTTCTGCATACAGCCCTGGTTTGTAGAGTACTCAAGATCTATTGTTTTTGGTGAAGATCGGTTGAGGGGAAGGGGTAGTTTACCTGCAATGTTTTTTATCAAGCGTGTTTTCTATGGCAAACGATAACTGCCGCAAATTCAAACAGAATCAAATAATTTTTTGCATACGTCAGTGAATTGTAAAGGACTCAAGGCCATTAGATTTTGGTGAAGATCGGTTAAGGGGAAGGGGTAGTTTACCTGCAACCTTTTACGTTTTAACAAGAGTAAAGTACTTGAAAATTCATTTAACTTTTTCAAACAATGGTAATTGTTGAAAATAAAATAATTTTGTTGCCAGGCAATAAAATTATAATTTTTTTATTTTAATGTAAATTATGTATATATTAGAAAATATATCGTGCTTGCCAGGCAAGCATATTTCAGATTATAAATCTTAGAATATGGAAGTCATGTATGGTTCTCCATACCGATATTTTTGAATCAAAATCAATAAAATTTTGCCCCATATTTAAGACGGTCTATAACATCTCATATTATTACGATCAGTAATGTGTCTGTTAAGTGTAAAATGAAGAGACACTTGCACTGCACAGCTTGTAACCATTAAACTAATTCCACGTAATAGTTACACTAATATATTATGGTTATGCATAACAGTTTAATACCTTTATGCTAATATTGTTCGTTTATAGCTGTTTCAATACGAAACTGCGGTCCAAGCATTTTCCGTTAGGGCCCAATTATGATTTTAGCGCCTTCTCCTACCACACCATTATAAAAATTACACAGGCGGGTCTTTGGAACAGATTAAATTTATAAACTGAACGTTCACTGTGATGGCTAACAATTTATTAAATTTATTTAACGTTACCTTTGTGCAACTTATAAACTCATAAATTGTAGTCTTGTATCTTATCAAATCCTATATGATTATCAGTTCTTTATTTCAGGCCTTGGTAGGGAAATAAAATAGTAATAACAATGTTTTTTTACACGAACCAGCCGTGGACCATTGGACCACGAGAATATCATTTCCTTTTCTCCTCCTGCCAGAAGGCCCTCATTCGCATACTATGCGCCGCCTTCCTTTCCACTGGCCACCCCTTTCTCGTCTTCTCACCGCAGAGAACCTCAAGATTTTGAATTTTGTTTCTTTATGTCTTTCTATCTACACACTTGTACAAAGAGATACCCAGTTTCATCATTTCCATCTTGAGTTGTTTTGTGTATACATTGTAATAAAACACAAAATATAAGTAAGAATGTGTGTAGGAATGTCGATAATGTTCCACTTTGGGAACGCCAATTTTGTAATAAAACAAAATAAACTGTTTGTTAATGTTGTGCAAAAATTGAAATAAAAAAAAAAATTTTAATTTTATTTAAAAAAAAAATTTCTGGAAAATATTTTTTGTGTGTAATTTTTAATACTAATATTTAAAAAATAATCGTAGTTATTGTTTGTGTGTAGAAATTGAATGGTATTATGTTTATTAGTGTAATAGTGTCACTTTCTGTAAATTTATTTAATGACAATCTGGTTAACTCAAGATCTAGTCGAAAAACGGCTCTCTTCTTCTTCTTCTTCTTCTTCTTGAAGCGTTCGTTGTTTCGTATGTCTAAGCCTTTCGGTTAGTCTGTATTCTTGATTAATTTATTTGTTAATCTTTTTTAAAGAAAAATTAAATCCAAATTACATAACAGAACGTTTATTAATAAATTAGTGAAATTTATCGATAAGAATCGATGTTACAAAGCAGTATCGACTCACTCAGGGTCGGTCGATTAAAAAAGTTTACATGAGTTATATATTAATATAGTGTTCTTTGAACGGTTATTTAAGTATAGTCAGAGAAGGGTATGGACAGGAAAGTATAACACTTACAATGATAAATGCCTTAATATTAAACAATACAATGTTATAATTAAAAAATAAAAGTTTATATAATATTTATTCAAACCAAAAAGCAGCAGAAATTCGTTTCTCTACAGCTGGAGTAAGAACAGCGATGAATGAAAATGGCCGACTGGCGCATGCGTAGTGGAGCATCTAACCTTGACGAAAGATTTGTTTAAATAAAGATGCCTTTTCTCCATTTAAATGGTCTCAGCAAATGTGGATAATAGTTGTGGAGTTAATTGAGTGTCACTGGTGTATGGTTTAATAGTTCACTTGGTGTAAATTTTTGTTATTGTGTCTATCTCACTTGGTCTATATGTGTCGGGTTTAACCTTGATTGTTCGTCCGTAAATTGTGTGGTATTGGTGTTATTTCAATTAATTAGGCGTATGTGGTTCTGTTTATTGGTGATACACTGTTCATATTTCAATTTCACCGGTTCACAATTAAAAAATAACTCAAAATAAAATTTTATGAAAATTTTCACCGAACTCGGTTTACTCATAGTTCGCCATTATAGGTTATTTCGAACAAATAATCTCGTTAAGTACACTCGTCAACGGATAATAATGAACTGTTCTCATTTCCTTCGTCTCCTGAAAATCTTAGCCAATTTAATATATATTATACATTGTTTCAAATTATCTTAGCTTCCGATACATTTTATTTTAATACATTATACTCGGAAAATAATTTCGTTATTAACTAACTGTACGAAATACTAAATACATATTCGGTTTCTTTATTCTATTCTGCTTATTTTGATACTAATTGATATAGTTTTACAAAGTTTTCATTAAAAAAATTATATTTCTTACTTTTTGGAAGGTAGGCTTAATATTGTATTTCCTGTTCTCTAAGCAAATAATTGCCATTTTCCCTGATATAATTATTATTCTATTAAATCTAAAATTGATATAATTGTCTATTCTTACTTAATTTCTTGCAATTTAGTTTATTATTGATTGTTTTTAAATACAATTCATTTGTCTATGACTCCTCCTCTGATAATGTCAGTTAGTACATTCCATTTTTATTTATAATTTTACATATCTGCTGACCATATCTTTATAAAGTATTATTTACATGGTATTGCTATATGTTGGGTTTATCTTACATAAATATTATCAGTTTAACTGGTTTATAGTACTAGATTTGTTAATTATTCTGTAGTCTAAATTTATTATATGGCCTAGATTTGATCTGTTGCTATTTGCAAAAATTTTACCAATATAGTTAGTTTGTACCCTTTTCTGACTTTCTATTCTTATATAATTTATTAACAATTTGTTCCTTGACTTTTATAACTTTGAAAATTGATTTTACAATTAAAATATAACACTTATTTACTCTTAAAATTGGTACTTTGAATAATACCTTTTATGTGTACTGATTACACCTAGTAACACAATAAAAACATTTTATAATACAGGAATGGTATCTACATTTAGATATTGCATTCCTAATTTAAATTAACAACAAAATAATATTTTATAACTATAATACTGCTTAATACTAAATCTTATTTATCTAGTTAATATATGGAATAGGAACATAACATATTGGTTCCATATAATGGTTAACACTTTCTTAAAACTATTTATTTACAGTTTTATCTGTACTTCCCAATTTTAAGGATGTATTCCCCGTTTAGTTTATGTATGAAACCCAAGCTCGCTGTTTATCTTATTCATTCTATGGAATGTTCTAATAAACAGTGGCATTTCATTGGAAATATTATTCCTTAATCTTTCACCATATTACTTAAGTAACCATTATTATGATACTGTTCAAAAACACTTAAAGTTATTTACTGGCACGGTAACTCATGTACCTTTTCAAAGTTTATTGATTACAATTTAATAACTTGCACTTGTCCCTGGTTATTTATTGATATTATCACTAGTCCTTTTCTAGTTTTACAATATGAAATATTTAACCATGGGGGGACTGTTAAGGTTTGTCTATATAAACTACGCAATAACTTTTTTGGGGTGCACTGTTACTTAATACTCTAAACACTTTTGGTTTTTATCAGTTTTACATTTTTATATGGTTTTTTGGGGTGTTATACTTTCTCTTGGGACATTCATTTATTTTTGGGGTTTTTGGGTTTGCTCCTTATGGGGTTTCTATTTGGTATTGGTCGTTTCACTTCTTTTATTCTAGTGGATCTTCACTGGTTTCTTATTCTTCAGTATATTGGTTCATTCTATATTTCTTCTTTCTTCCTTCTTCGTTCTTCAGTACCATTTCGCTGTATTTTCCTTTGTTTACTATGGTCTGTTTTCTTTGTCAGTTCATTTGGTTTGGGTCATTTGGGTATCTTCATTGCCTGCTTCTATCCTAGCTGGGTAATTTTGTTATTCAAATTTTAGTTTTCTGTGTTTTTAATTTGTAGTATAATTATATTATTTGCAGATTTTTCTTTATGTTTACTTTTCTTGTGATTATAATAATTCATAGTGCTTTTTACTTGACTCTCATTTGGATATTCCATATATTTAAGTTTTATTAATGATCATTTAGTAATTGATTTATGTGGATTATCTGTCATGCTACAACATTCAGACTGCAAAGTTGCCTAATAACATTGAAAATTTGTTTATCTAATCTGGAGCAATCCATCCAAACCATATGTCTAAGGAATCCCAGTCTTTTCCTTTGGAAAGGCATTTGAAGATCTTCCAGATCCCTCTGCAGCTCTTCTTTGGGTTTATGCCTGTACCCATCTTCGGTTTTCTTGGGGTCATAAATTTTCCGAAGAATTCTTCGTTCAACTTTAAGAAAAGGTTCCAAATTTTGAAAGCACGTTGTTTCTACTCCATACATAATCACCGGTCTGATCACAGTGCTCTAATGGCGGACTTTCGCACTTCTGGAAAGGTTTTTCTTTCCGCGCAGTTTCCGGGTTAGAGTAAAGGCCTTTGCTAATTTCAGTTTCCTTATCTTAAAAGATTCTTTGTCTGAGGCGTTTCGGGATATGTTTTCCTCAAGATTTTTAAAATTGTTAGTATATTTTATTTCTTCATACGTAGTGTCCAGGCACGTTTTTGGGAATGTAAATAGGGTGGTCATAATTTCCGTTTTAGCAAAGGAGATTTGGAGGACAGTTATCTCTCCGCTATCTCTTTGAGATCTTCTACTTGCTTTCATGCTTGTTCTTCTGATAACAATGTTGTTATACATACAAATCTGATTTTTTTAATGATTTGAAGACTCGGCAACAAAGCAAAGAGTGCTGCTCGTCTATATGTTTTGTTGTCACCTACGTCATTTTACTCAACACGAGTAGAAAGTAGCACATACAAAAACGCAAAATAATATTTTAAGAGCCGACACAGTCTTGTTCCTTTTAGGAAGGGCAGAGTCTTGTCTATCGCTAACTGTTTGTTTCCCGAGGAGTTCTTCTAGGTTATCTTTTACTCTGTGTCTTTGACAAAGTTCTGCAACAGCGCTACAGTCTCCAATTATATGTTTTTCTGCAAGTGCTCCGCTACAAGTGCCAACGAGTCATTCTTGTCCTTGTAGGTGGTAAGAAGATGTCAAGTTAGTTCCCAAATCTGCAGTCTGATGGTGTTCGCGACGACTACGATGACCTGTCATGTGCCATTTACGAACACTCTGCTTAACCGAAGAAAGTTTACTCTATCGTCGATACCAAAACAGCTGCCACGCATTCATAATCGCTGTTATCTAAATTGCTTTCGCGTCGGCAGATCGTATGCCATGTGATGGGCTAGTGCGGAATGCCCCTGTGACATAGCGCACCTCAGCATTATGAACAGGATTTAGTTGATTGAAGAACGACCTCGTGGCTCCAGATATACCAGCTGATCACTAGTACAATGATGCTTCCGGTACCCAGACTGATGTGCTCAGTCACATCAGTAAGTTTCTCGAGACAGCAAGTGAGATGGTTGTTAACGGTCCTCAACAATATTCCTAAACAGCCAGTCAACGATCCTGGACGATAGTTGTCTGCTTTAAGGGGATCTTTTCTGACCTTCAGAAGCAGGATGACGGTCGCTTCTTCGCATCGTTTAGGGTAGCCCTCATGCGTCCACATGGCATTGTAAAGTGCCAGTAGTATAGCTGTATCTACCTCCAGCAGTTTACGTATCATGCCGTAAGGAATATCTGTGGCTCAAAGTTGCTTAAAAGCGATGAGATTGTCTTCAGTCATCTTTTGTTTGTATCTGTTTGGAGCTAGTCGCTTGTCTCTTGTTTCGTCATTCAAAACGGTGTTACACACAGTACCGTGTCCTGGATGAACGCCCACTGGTCCGCGAGATATAATTCGTAGCTGCTAAAGTAACAGCAGCTGCTAAACTGTGTACATCCTCTACACTTCCATTAATATCTGTAGGTGGTACAGCGGCCATGAAGCTTGTCCAGTTAGAACGGTCCACGTGCCATCTTTTCGGCATGCGTATAACGCTCATAGGCGTTTCCGTTGTTATTAGCTCTGGAAAGTGGTCGCATCCATGAAGGTCTGTTATTACTCTCTACAAATGACGTGAGCAATACTCGGACTACAGATCGAAAGATTGACGCAAAAGTACGACTTTTAAAATTAAATATGTGCTCGCCCCTGTTTTAAAAAAGACAAGCGCGGTGTTTAATAATAAATCTTTAGATTTGAAGCCAGCAGTGTCCATCCTGTGACAACCCCAATTAGAATTATAGTCATAGTCATTAAAGTCCTCTAAGAATAATGGAGATGGTAGCTGGTCAGCCACATTCTGTTGACCTTCTGCTAACTATAGAAGTCGATAAATATGCGCAGCAGATTATCGTCTTCAGTGCTTGTAGTAAACTGTAAACTGATACCTGTAGAGGAGTAGCAAGCGAGATACGTCCGGTGGGATACGTGTTGTTAAGAAATTAGCAACGCCTCCCCTAATTCTGAAGTATGGTGCAACATTACAGCGGAAGGAATCATAACCCCTCATATTAAAAAGTTCTTGTGGCCTCAAATGTGTTATCTGCAGGCACACACACATTGGTCAGAACCACACTGACCAGTAGCGTCTTTAGTTCGTAATAATGCAAAGTCCAACCGTTAATATTTCACTAAAACATGCTTTCTGTGCTGGATGTCAAAGAATCAGTTGGTACAGACCGTGCTTAGTTCCTTGACTTCCCCTTTGGCCAGCCTTTCTTCTTCTTTGCCGAGCTCTGCCCGACCACCGAGGTCATTGAGATCACTGACACCATTGAACTTCGTTCCGGAGCTCATCCTGGTCTTCGGAGACATTTCGTATCCCGCTTTCATTTTTGTCAAGTCCTACTTGATGTTTTTGGGAGGACGAGGCGATGGACGACTTCATCCTCTCGTAGTCTCGGCCCCACTGGAGATGGCTACAGTCACAGCCATAATCTATTATTCCGCCTTTCTTGACGGACGGATTAAGTGTCTTGTAGCATCAATTCCGCTGTTATTCTCTGCACTTTCTCTGTATACCACTGAACTTAATTGTGACTTCGTATATATTTCTTCTTAGTATCGTTCAACAAAACGTTTAACTGCCGGCATTATCTCTCTCACTACAGGCGATGACGTCACTAATGGAGTAGACGTAACCGCCTGCGCATAGTTAATTGTTTCCTAGTTAGCCGAGTAGACAACTTTTTAGTTTTTAGGTACCAGATTTCCTTAAGTTTTACTTTCTTGAATGGCTACCTCTTGCTTATATACAGGGTAGTTGCATGGCCTGGAAAAACGTTGGCCTCCTTAGTTAATGCACTTCGTCAGTTCGGCACAATGGTCGTCGCCAAGCATGTCTTGAGTTGGCCACATCTAGGTGCAGTGTGCCCAAAACGCAAACACTAAAAACACTGCATGGGCTGAGGGATGAAAGGGCTTACGTTCAGTCAATCGATTTTGGCTCGGATTTTCTCTGGCAATGTTGTTTTGTTAAAGGTCAAGACGCAGAGATCGGAAGGAAGTGCCTGTCCCTCTCTGCGCACCGTCAGCCTCCGACATTCTATAACACCTTGTGGTGCTAGTTTTGTTGTTATCTCCTCTTCAGTGTAGTTTAGTAAGTCACGATACACCACCACTCCCTTTGCTGTATGCAGAGTTGCGTGGTATTCACTTCAACTTCTATCTCTCAGATCTTCTTTAACATAAGTACCGGTAATCGTGCCTCTTGCTGTTTGGTTAGGGTGTCGATCAACAGACTACCAGCTGTTTTCCTAATGTCTGTGACAGGCGATCCACCACAAACAGTTACAGATTTCTCTATTAAACTGGAACTCACTTTCGTGAAGTCCCCTACTTTCCTTTCCACTAGAAAATATTTAAGCAACACAGACGTACTTGTATGCGGGCCAAAATCTCTACGGCTCTTCACATACAATACTATAGTGCCTTCCGAGGAGGGATATTTCTAGACGAGGATTTTTAAGGGATCCCTAAGCCTCGGTATTATTTTGAAAATATAGCAAACGAGTCTTTTGAGTATCGGGAAAATAACCAGACCACCGCTTAAGGGCAGAACCTTCGAGTACAGCAGCTAGGACTAAATACATTAGGGTGCATCCTGGTGCCCTGAGGCCATCGTTCGCGACTCGCTAAGATAGAGCCACCTACCCACTGACACGATCGGTACACCGATTATTTTATTATTACGTAATGGACGAATCAAATAAGAATTACAAAACATTTTAACAATCTCTTTATTCATAATTTTTTTGTGTACACCAACAATCGCCTGTTTGTGCAGGATTGTGATAGTATTGAATCTGCAGAATATTGAGTTCACAACGAGGAAAGTAGGTCTAATCGCATTACTGCCGCTTAACATACTTTGTGGTATAACACAGACTTACCTTCCATTCTGCAAATTATTTCAGAGTGAGAGTGTAGCTTACTGACTCCCGCTAACAGAGGTTTTCATTATCAACTTCACGGAGACGCGCGTTTGGTTTTTACAACGTGAGCAACTGAATATTTCCAGACAAAAATCTTTCGATAGATAAAACGACAGCAAACTGGAGCTATTTTTAATGCAAAATCAAATTGAGTAGACGAAGCAATGCAGTGCTGTCGCAGATTATTTAAACTTATTATGTTTTCATTAACTGTAAGATATTGTTGTACTATTATACAGCACTCGTATACTACTCAAATACGTTCCATTGTTTTTATTTTTTGGTGTTTTACTGGAACAGAAGCAGAAAATATTGTTTGAAGGAGATATACCAGTACGTTACCGTCACTCTTCTACTAGATATTCTCTAACCTTTCTCTCCTTCTCTCTCTCTCTCTCTCTCTCTCTATATATATATATATAAATATATATATATATATATATATATATATATATATATATTGCGACAGTACAAATAAGTGATGTACTGAGCATTGAATATAAAAATTTAAATATACCTAATAAACTGTAAATAATTAATAATGTATTAGAAATAAGCATGTCAGGGATTGCAAGCTTGGCTCAGACAAAAATATGAACAGGTGTTTCGTCCTGAATCGAAGTGCACACACACACACAAATGTAACTGAAAGTGTGTACACCAGTATTTTGCTAGTGTGTGTGAACGCAGGTTTATGCAGGCGAGTTTACCACCCCAAGATGAATAATTGCATAATTACTGTTTTCCGTAATTATTCATAAACTATAATTAAGAATTAAAATCCAAAACCACAATAAAATGTAATAAAATTTACTAAATACTGTGTACGAAAACCACGCGAAAGTGCCACACCGTACGAGTGTAATAGTGAAATAACTGTGTACAAATCGAAAGGGTTAAGTTGCAATGTCCAAAATTACAGTGAACATGTGTTGTAAAAATAGTTATAAGATAAGTATAAGAGTATACTTACAGGACTCTGCAATTCGCAGAAATATAAGAAATAGCGAAATTGACAAAGAGTGGGGGAACTGAATCCAGAGACAGTTTCTGTCATGTCGATTTCGTACCACTGCAGGTGTCGACCAAGACATGGGTATAAATAGGACACGCAAGCTACAGTGGTTCTCTTTCTTAAATCATCCACGGTGCAGCGGGAGCTTATGCCCGTCCGCACGGCGTATTTTTTTTTTTGTAAATAGTTTAAATTTTCCAGTTACATACAACTATGTAACTAAGTTGTAAAGACAATCGTTTTTAAATAATAACAGCAGTACATAAGAAGATCTATTGACGTCAGAAACAGCACGAGGAGAGTTCCAGAGAGTGATTCGACACTAGACAAGAGAGTGATACGACGCTGGACAAGAGGAGAGTTCCAGAGAGAGATACGACGCTGGACAAGAGGAGAGTTCCAGATAGAGATACGACGCTGGACAAGAGGAGAGTTCCAGAGAGAGATACGACGCTGGACAAGAGGAGAGTTCCAGAGAGTGATACGACGCTGGACAAGAGGAGAAGAGAGACAGCCGACGCTGGAGTGCGAGACGAGGACGACTACAGATGGATCAAAATGATCGAGTATGATTGACGACAATAAGGTGATAAACAACTTATTTATATCTTAATCATACAATGAACTCAAAGACAATTAAAGACATTTCTATTTTATTTAAAAATAAGAGCCAATGTTTCTTGTAAAGTAGAATTAAAATCATAGATGTTTTAGAAATACGATTAACGTAACAAGAGCTCAAATTAATATGAAATAAAATGAATACAAAGCATTTAAATGAAAACAATTAGTATTTGAGATAAAACAGTACTGAGAAACAAAAGATAAATTCAATAACTATTAATATTTTGAGTACATTACAATATATAAAGAGAGATTTAAATATTGATATTTTGAAACACATTAATTGACTGAGTAGTCTGAAAATGAGATTTTTCTTTAATACCGTAATTAGTAGAATAGAATATTTAGTCAGTAAGGATGTATACAGCATAAGCCTTACGGCATAATAACAATAAATAACGAATGTTTTAAATCGAAGTCAGTGCCATGTGCACAATTTTTAATAATATCAAATAAATTTGAAATACCGTTACAAGTTACATAGAGTTCTTATTGCAGATACACCTGAAACCCAATTTAAATGTTATATTGTTGCATAATTTGTCAATCTTGAACGTGAGACCGGTCACGCTAAATTTGTGTATATGTATATGTATTTTTGCATATTTGGCTCCCAAAGAACGTGGGGCTATACAAATTAAAGTACATATAAAAATTCACACACATAAATACGTTGCATATATTTGGCGCTCCAAGGTCGTGGGGCTCCGCAAACACAAATAGAAGTGTATTTGTATTTGAAAGTTAAGGTTATAATGTTAAGGGTATACTATATTGATGTTTAAATAAATTTTAATAGTCGAAACTCCACTCATATGTTATAGCGATCATAATAATGCATTGTACAAGGCGCACACGCCTATGTCCGCGGCTGTTACATAATCAACTCACTGTGTAACGAATACGACCACGCCCAAACTTTCAATTATTAATATTTCGGAAACCAGTAAATTCAGGCGAAATCCATTATAGCCAAAAGGTTTGCCGAAATATTAATAATAGGGTGTGCGAATTTTATGCAATATAATTAAATAATAACAGAGTTAATTAATTTTATGTTAATAACTTCCGTAATAATTGAGCTACATAAAAGAGCTTTTAATATGTTATAGCTATAAGAATTTACAACAAATTGTATATTTTAGAATTAGTACAACTTGGTTTGCAGCCAAGATAATTGCAATAGAAAAGTGCCACAGCAAATCCGGAACGACAATTCAGTTCCGTTGTATTAAGAATATTAATAATAATATAAATTCTCAGTCTGTGGGAAAGTAGTTTCGTTCTCACGGGCTGAGGTGATTAAAATTTTGGGTAGTAGGGAGAGTGTGTCAGCCAATCAAATCATTCGAAGAAATTGGAACCAACGCGGAGTTTTGGGGCTGATTAAACACTCTACTGCCAGTATTCAAGAAGAACAGACGTATATCTTCGATCGTCTCAAAATCATAATTTTGTGAAGACTCATCTGAAGACTCTACGTGGTCAACACGCCTAATTACGATCATCATAAAACAGATCAACTGTAACGACTCGTAATTACAGCGTTCAGTCAAGATACTCTTCCACACCAACAAACAAGCGTACCGTGCACTACATTAACTGTGGGCGTAAGTACGCAAGAGATCTACAAGACTACAAGACCTTACTTCAAGAATACGACAGAGAGGCCGTCTAAACCACTTGCGAATCAGCTGACAAGCAGAGCTACAACTCGAAACGACACACACACACGCTGACGTGGAACGTGAATCGACGAGGGATGTGAAGCAGTTCTCGCAGAAAGCTACAGACGTAAAAACTTCATCAAATAGCAGGAAAGCAGAGTGTTGCTGATTTCCGAGCTTACCGCCAAAACCCAGGACGCTCAAGTAGATCACTATCTCTAGCCGATTGGACAAGGACAGCGAGGGACATCCGGAGCATCTCTACAATCCACTTCAGAACCAGAAAAGTCAAAATCACGTTATTTATTTTTCAACAGTTAAATTTTCTTTCTTTTTTAATTAAAATCAATGTAATATAAATCATTCAGATGCCAGAAATCAGAGACTCTAGTTAAATAAGAATTATTCACGTCTGATAATCTGTATAGCCAGTATAAGTAATTAATAAGCATTAGTTAAGAATTAATAGTAGATAAAATAAAAAGAGCTATACAAATCTTAACAAAGAATTAAATAATTTGCTCATACTGCAGTATACGTGAGTCAGATCACTAGTAAATAAAGGGACGTGAACTAGATTGTCACGCCTAGTTTATTTTTTGAATATTTCAAGTAACTTTAGAGTTTTTATTTCATTAGAATCAAATTTTTAAAGACATTGAAATTAAATTGAATTAAATTAAATTGATTAATTAAATTCTCAGTTAAAATAAACTCTTTTAAAATAACGAGCTCAACTTCTGAAAATTATTAATCATTCAGAAAACATTCTTCAAGATTTATTTATTGTTTAGTTTGTAAGAATATTTGAACTTATAAGCATTGCATTCTTGTGTGTTTGGAGTAATAAACCCCGTTTTTATTACCACACATTGTATTTTTATTGCTGTACTACGGAGCCTACCAACCTCACAACTCTTCACTTTTAAAATAACTTATTTACTGTGCTGTTGTTGTACACTTGAGTTTACATACTTGCGAAATCAAATCCAAAATCCACACGCCATAGTCAGAAGAAAACCGCAAGATCGGACAGCAGGTAGGTGCTCATACATTCACCCAACACAACAACACGCAAATAGTATTGTTATAATATATATATATATATATTACTATAATACTTATAACTAATTTACCTCAAGATATATTTTTTCCTTTAGGAACATGTTTCGGGAGATCCTGTTCTCCCATCTTCAGCCTTCGCCATCTTGCTTCTGGTGCAGTATTTGTGTGTTGGCTTCTGGATGTTATTAAGGTGGTTTGTTGGTCTTTGGTCCTTCAATGTTGCATTATTGTGTGTGGTTGTGGTATCTGTTTTTGTATTTGAAATATATAGTGATTGAAATATATATATATATATATATATATATATATATATATTGGAATGTTAATTATCGACCGTATTATTATACTGTTAATGATTTCGAGGTTCGGTCATTAATTATGAAAACTCAGTTTTGCGACGTTTCAAGATTTATTCTTCTCATAATCATGCCTACAACATTAAAATATAGTCTTACTACAATTATATTATTTGTAAGTGTGTATAGGTGTGTGTAAAGTCATACATTACTATAACTATTTACTTACATTAACTGTGAGATGAGCTACAGCAACCACATTACACTAAACACTTATCACTGTTCCATACTTATACACATATAACACATTACATTTGTATAGTGTTAGCGTTATGTAGTTATCTGACAGACTGCCAGAGATATAAAATTTTAATAGTACCTAACTAGAAAGTTGTTCAGTGTTCTATACCTGTAAACTATTGTCCATTTTAAAAAGAGTGAATAAGATTAGAATAACACTTGCTAAGACTTTGTACGTCCGTTTTCTTGTTAACTGAAAGGTGTTTATTCTTCTCTATTGTTAGCATTTCTAAGAATTGCCGTTTAAAGTGATTACTTTCTGCATGAATTACTTTAGCTTTGTGAAACTGAAACGAGTGACCATGTGTACGGGCGTGTTGTGTTAGGGCCGTGGGATCAGGTCTGTTAGTATTTACTTTCTGGCAGCTGTATTTATGTTGATAAATACGTCTTTTAAAATACTGTTCAGAACAAGCGTAATATTTTTTTCCACAGTTTTCTTCACACGGTATTTCATATATTATGTTGGATCTTAGTTCTATTTCATCCCTGTCTTTAGTATGCGTAAAACATTTATTATTGATAGTGTTAACGTTTTTGAAAGCTATTTTTGTATTGTGATTAGCATTAGTGAGGATCTTGGAAAGTCTTTCTGATAATGATTTGACATATGGAAGGGAAAAATATTTTTTAGTTGTAGTAGTGTTATCTTGATTACTGGATGTTGTATTCTGTCCTACAGGTGTATTACCATTTATTTGGTTATTAGTCACGTCTAAGTTATTTATTTGGGTTTTAGTGTTATCTACCATATTATGATTATGTCTGTAACTTTCTCGCAATATTTTGCAAATTATCTTGTGGGGGTACCCATTTGTTAGCAATAAGTCTACTAGTCTATTATCAATTTCTTTTTTGTAGATGTCTGTTGTAAGTCTGTGTGCACGATTTATCAGATTTTTAGCAACATTAATTTTGTAGTGGTATGGCAATGACTCGTGTAATGAATGTATCGTCCTGAGGTTTGTGGTTTTTGCCACCATTTTGTGTCAAGTTTACCATTGGCTTGGTGGAGTAATAAAACATCTAAAAATGAGATTGTGTTGTCCGATTTTTCTAATTCTACAGTGAAAACTATACGTGGATGAAAGTCATTGAATGTATCTATTATTATATTCTGCATATTAATCGGTATTGCTGTAATAATATCATCAACAAATTTGTAAAGGAATGGTATATCAAATGGTACAGTGGGAAGTTTTTTATCAAGAATATACTCAAGATATATATCAGCCAAGATAGGGGCTATTGGTGAGCCCATTGGGCATCCAAATAACTGTAAATAAAACTCATTGTTGAATTGAAAATATCCCCTCTCTAGGCATAACTTAAGTGCTTCTAAGAATTGTTTTTTAGGAATATTTGTGTCAGGTCTGAGTTCATCAAACCTGTCAGAAATAATTTTGGTTACTATTGGTACTGATATATTGGTAAAAAGGGATGATACATCCAGTGAAATAAGTTGATACCCAGGGGGTAATTGAACATTGGATATCTTATCGTGGAAGTCAAATGAATCCTTCACGTTATACTTGTAGGTGGAGAGACGTGTTAGAATAGTGGCAAGATGTCTAGCTAATCCATATGTTGGGGAATTTAAAAACGAAACTATGGGTCTGACTGGGTTCCCTTCCTTATGGTTTTTTACTAGAGAGTACAACTTAGGGGAAGTTGGTGCGTTATTCACAAGTTTTCTCCAAGTATGTTCATCTATGTATTTGTTTTCTTGTAAGAACCGTACGTACTTGTTTGTATCATTCATCAGGCTGTGTGTGGGGTTACGTGAAACTTTTTTGTACTTATTAAGGTCATTTAATAATTGTTGAGTTTTTTTTATATATTCATCTTTATCAATTGCTACCGTTTGATTTCATCAGTCTCAACATTGAAATTACTTTCGAAATCATACAAGAAATTGACACATGCTAAGAATAACCGCATCTTCCTACTTCGGTGCTGGGCAGAAGACGTCACACCTTCACACATTAATAACTATTTTAAGAAATTACATCGCACGTGTCATATTCACCATAAATATTACAAAGACTTTGAGAATGCTATTAATAGATTTAAGAAAACATTGTTAAATTTAGAAATTAAGAGCTCTAATTATAAGATCATTGGAACAGAAAGAACCATAGTGGAATGTAGAGATTACTGCAAAACAATTTTACCGCTCACAGTAATGGTAGAATTTGATGAAAAACAAAAAATACTGCATGACCAAAAACATGAAATAATTAAAACCCGTCAAATAAATAAATTCAATAAATTACACAAAGAAACATGTAATATCATAGGTAATGAGAAATGGTTTGTGAACTTGACTAAAAAAGACATCCCCGTAGATATAAAACAATTCTTATCACTAGGACCCAAATATTCCATTCCATTTATAAATAACAAAATTCCGATAGAAAATTTAATTAGTGATGTAGAATACTTCATCCAACACAGTGTAATTGAAGAAAACAGGGAAGTAGTCAGAGGTCAATGTGTTAATGTGATTACAAATTATCAAAATCAAAATAAGAATAAAAATGGTATAAAACATAGGGATGTACTGATATTAAAAAAAAAAACAATTCCTACGCTCCAATCCAGACATATACATAACTAAAACTGACAAAACAAATCAAACGGTAGCAATTGATAAAGATGAATATATAAAAAAAACTCAACAATTATTAAATGACCATAATAAGTACAAAAAAGTTTCACGTAACCCCACACACAGCCTGATGAATGATACAAACAAGTACGTACGGTTCTTACAAGAAAACAAATACATAGATGAACATACTTGGAGAAAACTTGTGAATAACGCACCAACTTCCCCTAAGTTGTACTCTCTAGTAAAAAACCATAAGGAAGGGAACCCAGTCAGACCCATAGTTTCGTTTTTAAATTCCCCAACATATGGATTAGCTAGACATCTTGCCACTATTCTAACACGTCTCTCCACCTACAAGTATAACGTGAAGGATTCATTTGACTTCCACGATAAGATATCCAATGTTCAATTACCCCCTGGGTATCAACTTATTTCACTGGATGTATCATCCCTTTTTACCAATATATCAGTACCAATAGTAACCAAAATTATTTCTGACAGGTTTGATGAACTCAGACCTGACACAAATATTCCTAAAAAACAATTCTTAGAAGCACTTAAGTTATGCCTAGAGAGGGGATATTTTCAATTCAACAATGAGTTTTATTTACAGTTATTTGGATGCCCAATGGGCTCACCAATAGCCCCTATCTTGGCTGATATATATCTTGAGTATATTCTTGATAAAAAACTTCCCACTGTACCATTTGATATACCATTCCTTTACAAATTTGTTGATGATATTATTACAGCAATACCGATTAATATGCAGAATATAATAATAGATACATTCAATGACTTTCATCCACGTATAGTTTTCACTGTAGAATTAGAAAAATCGGACAACACAATCTCATTTTTAGATGTTTTATTACTCCACCAAGCCAATGGTAAACTTGACACAAAATGGTGGCAAAAACCACAAACCTCAGGACGATACATTCATTACACGAGTCATTGTCCATACCACTACAAAATTAATGTTGCTAAAAATCTGATAAATCGTGCACACAGACTTACAACAGACATCTACAAAAAAGAAATTGATAATAGACTAGTAGACTTATTGCTAACAAATGGGTACCCCCACAAGATAATTTGCAAAATATTGCGAGAAAGTTACAGACATAATCATAATATGGTAGATAACACTAAAACCCAAATAAATAACTTAGACGTGACTAATAACCAAATAAATGGTAATACACCTGTAGGACAGAATACAACATCCAGTAATCAAGATAACACTACTACAACTAAAAAATATTTTTTCCTTCCATATGTCAAATCATTATCAGAAAGACTTTCCAAGATCCTCACTAATGCTAATCACAATACAAAAATAGCTTTCAAAAACGTTAACACTATCAATAATAAATGTTTTACGCATACTAAAGACAGGGATGAAATAGAACTAAGATCCAACATAATATATGAAATACCGTGTGAAGAAAACTGTGGAAAAAAATATTACGCTTGTTCTGAACAGTATTTTAAAAGACGTATTTATCAACATAAATATAGCTGCCAGAAAGTAAATACTAACAGACCTGATCCCACGGCCCTAACACAACACGCCCGTACACATGGTCACTCGTTTCAGTTTCACAAAGCTAAAGTAATTCATGCAGAAAGTAATCACTTTAAACGGCAATTCTTAGAAATGCTAACAATAGAGAAGAATAAACACCTTTCAGTTAACAAGAAAACGGACGTACAAAGTCTTAGCAAGTGTTATTCTAATCTTATTCACTCTTTTTAAAATGGACAATAGTTTACAGGTATAGAACACTGAACAACTTTCTAGTTAGGTACTATTAAAATTGTATATCTCTGGCAGTCTGTCAGATAACTACATAACGCTAACACTATACAAATGTAATGTGTTATATGTGTATAAGTATGGAACAGTGATAAGTGTTTAGTGTAATGTGGTTGCTGTAGCTCATCTCACAGTTAATGTAAGTAAATAGTTATAGTAATGTATGACTTTACACACACCTATACACACTTACAAATAATATAATTGTAGTAAGACTATATTTTAATGTTGTAGGCATGATTATGAGAAGAATAAATCTCGAAACGTCGCAAAACTGAGTTTTCATAATTAATGACCGAACCTCGAAATCATTAACAGTTTATATATATATATATATATATATATATATATATATATATATATATATATACTCGTAATTGTGGACATGCATGGTAAGTTATACGAATATCAGTTGACGCATTCAAAAGTTATAGCGAGACATATCCCAAATAGATAAATGCCAACCGGTCAAGTTAAAACTTAGAACTCTCTTCGCTCATTCAAAAACAAAATTCGTATAACTGAATATACGTGAAGTGTAATTGAATATAATTTTCTTTCATCTTCTTCTTAGTGAGTAAGTGTCGGGCATCTCTAAAGGCACTAGTGTGTGTTTGTGTGTGTTTTCATTAATTTTCATTACATATTTTTCACAAACTCACTGTTAGCCGTAAGTGTTATTTAAATTTAATAAACTACTTTTTCAAGATTTTACTTTGTTTAATTAATTCAAACAGTAAAGGTAATCATAACTGCATTAATAGCATATATTATGTATATTTTATGTCTGTATGAAAACAGTTTTTTAGTTTATGAAGGAAATGTTTACTTCAATTATTCGTGCGAATATGTGTGAAGGGTATGTGTGAAAATTAGAGTTACGTGAAACAACTAAAAGTTTACAAAATTTCTTAAGTGTATATCGTTTATACACTTAAATAAGTGAATCTTTTATAGGTTCGTACACCGCGCTTTTTGTCAGTAAAGTATCGTGCCGACAATTTATATCCCACTAATCCCTCAACTTAAATCCATTTTTCTCAAGAACAGTTAACAAAGTTTCACTGCCACTCCGTGCTATTTATATTTTAAAATGAGCTTATAAGGAGAACGTTGTAATAAATAAAAATAATTATCACTAAATTTATTTTATCTTTTCAAAAACGTTTAGCTGTTAAGAGTCTAAACGCTGTTTTATTAATACATTTTCTTAAACTTGGCATTGCCACACATGCTATTAAAAATAAAAAGGGCTTCGTAACAAACGTCGACCGCTAAACAATGAGAACTTTTCACCGTCCTAGACAGTGCCCGTGATTAAACGTCTCCACAGACAAAGCCATGAATTACGTCTCTCATCCTTTTTAAAGAAGATCCTCCTTTCTTCGTTGTAAATTCTTACCCTAGCCTTGAGTCACGCACACGCAAAGAGTTTCTGGTGTTTACTGGGTGATTTTACATTTTTTTGTATCAATATTAATGTCAAGCCTTTTGTGACCATTCTGTATAATACGCTCAAACACTAACACAATCTACAGTAGCAAATATTTGTTTCAGCAACTAGTAAAAAGTGACCAATAAAGATTGTTGTCCAGACATCCATTCCATTGTTACACTGTTGTCAATTGTTCAGAACTCATTGTTCCATTGTTGTCGATTGTTCAGAATTCAGTTAGCACATACGCATTTTTATAATGCATATACATATACATATAGGTACTACAAAAAGACGACTATAAACTGTAAAACCACTAGAAGGATTATTAAATGGATTAATATAGAATATTGAACTTTCACTTGTGAAACTTACTTGTTTTCTCCAGTACGCGTTTCGGCGTGATGTGCGCCTTCATCAGCGGAGTGAGACAGACTGCCAGTAACTCGTAACGGTTATATTTGGTAGGTTGAGTGGGGGTGGTGTGTGGTGGAAGGGGATTAGCGCGGGGATCCGAATTATTGTTTGTTTTATGTATAATTGTGGATATATTGCATACAGAAACGCGTACGGGAGAAAACAAGTAAGTTTCACAAGTGAAAGTTCAATATTCTATATTAATTTAGTACTGTGAAAAAAAAAGAAGATGAACCACCAAAACAACTATTAAATGGAATGCTACTTTGATACCGTCGTTGACATATACGTAAATCAGGCCAACTTTGAAAACAAGCTGTTATGACAATACAAGCTTACATCTGTCCAAGCAGGTTGGAAAGCAAACTTAGCTATGGAGTTTCTCTTCAAGCTACCAAGAACAAATATCTGTGACCAGTGAACAGAACGTTTGGTGAAACTATAAAATGATCCTGTCAATTCATAAAAGACTACTCGCGGTTTACATAAATACAAAGTTGAGGCCTACTCGGAAACCAGCAGCATTACATCAGAACGTCTCAGGAAGTTACTGGGACACAGTGTTAGTGTTAAAATTCGACTATGCCCAAAATATTCCTCTTCCAAAGCCCAGTTTCACACCACACTTTTATAAAATGTTACTTTGGAGTTCTTTTTTAATATGCACTGTCATAACGATGAACCAATGCTTTTATTTATTTTTATGTTTCGCCGAGAGTAAAAACAACCAATTAAGTGAGTGCTCATTTTTTATGTTTCTTATTATATAAGATGAAGGAAAAAACGAAAGGTGTTTAAACCAACTAAAGTAATTCTTTTCACGATATTAATTGATGACTCGTTGGGCACTTGGTGAAACATATTAATACAAAGGTTTTGTAAAATATATAAAAAACACTTGGTAAGTTTCACAAATTTTTTTTGTGAAACAGTCGAAACAGCTGTCGGAGTTAATTAAAAAATTTGTGAAACTTACCAAGTGTTTTTTATATATTTACAAAACCTTTGTAAAGTAATTCTTCTCTCACATGCCGCGGGAGGCCAAAACATAAACACTGTGGCTTATTGTTGTTGTGGCTTACATTTTATGGATTTCAATGACTTTTGTTGTGCCTGTCTCTCATATATTCACGGTGAAGGGTCATTGCTACAATACGTGTCACCATAACTTTGGGCTTTACAGTAATATGTTGAAAAGAATAAAAAATTGCTTATATCAGTTAAAATACATTGCTTTACAATACAATAATGTCTTCAAGAAATGCAGACAAAACCCTTTCCTATTTAAGTTAAAGATGTTTTCCAAGGTAATACAAATTGGAATGTTCGCCTCCATGCAGTTTTTGGTAAGCTAATATCTCGGGCAAAATCATTTATGTTGAAAATTCAGTCATATCCCATATTAATGTACACAACTTCCGTAACAGTTTTAGCATCTACTATATACAAGGGTTCTTATCATCTTTTTGAATATGCAAAAAAACAATGCCTTCCTGATATATTGCCATTATCACTATGTGAAGCTGTTGCCGTTAAACCAGCAAATGAAACAGATATTCGAAGTACTTTTTTCAACTTTCATTCTCAATTTTCACTTTCCAGACAAGCCTTTCAGAAGTAGTATGAGCATCTTCTTAAAAAGACTTCACAGTTACACAATATCCATACAGATTTCTAGGCAAAGACTTTGTATGGAAAGCGTTTTTTAACCTAAAACTTGTTCTGTGTGAGTTAAATAACTTTTTGTGTTCTGATATTAATTTTTTCTTATATTTACTTGACCTTTTTATAAAACTGTGAATGTAATTTAAAATAAAATAAGCTTGACAACTTTTTATAATATCATTAAAGACAAAAAGGGTCTGTGAAACTTTTTTAGAATTTGTATTTTACAAAGGGTTCAATTACATTCTTGATCAAGCCTAAACATAATCCAATACACAACATTAAAATAAACGTTCTCATCGAACAAATATGCTGTACTTTTTGTCATTATATTCCTATGTTAGTTTAAATACTTTGAAACTCATTATCTGGAAATGTCATTTTGTCAGATGTTTATCAGCGATAAACAGAACATTATCTATGGCAGTTGCAGTCTTTAGCTTAACAAGGCAGAGCTGTAAGAATTTTCTTCTCTAAAAAGGCAAAGGTATAAAGTGAGCCGGCCTAAAGCAACCTGGACATGCTAAAAAGTAGTTCTCGGTATTGCGAGTGATGATTGCTAAGGCTGATAGGGATAATATAATTTAGTCGTGTTATTTGTGTCAATTTTCGTTTAGCACGTGCACAAGCTACCACTAATCAAACCGTTTTAACATTTCAAATATATAAAACTATTTGCAGAATTTTAATTTTTATATAAATGATATTTCCAATATTTAATAGCATATTTGTTACATACGACTTTCATATTGTTTGTTTCCTTGTGTTTCAAACAACTTTATTTAAGCCCTAACAACGTGACAGCTATTTTTATTTCGTTTTTATTCAGGGGTAGTGTATACATTATATTGAAACGTGTTTACAAGTATTCATAATATTAAATTGTGTAAATTAAACTTTGTTGTTTAATGAAGAAAAAAAACTTTTGCTCTAATTTTAATCTCTTGTGTCTGTTGATATTTATGTTGCGTGTTTATTCCTCATATTTGTAAAATTTATTAAGTTATAATTTTATTTTTCTGAATGACTCTTCCTTATCTATTAGTTCGAGAATTGACTGAAGAGAATTATTCAGTCCATCTGTTCTAATTTGAATGTAGCGGTTGGATTGTCCCAAAACAGATTCTCAACGTTACATTCGATCTTCATCTTAACCCTATTCGTTGAGGTTAAATTTGGTTTCGTAGTTCCTATTATTCTTGAGGCTCGCCGACGTCTTCTGGATCTCCGTGAATATAGAACGAATCCTGATTTAACCTTACATTCAAGGAATAAAACACATGGATATGATTTTTGTAATATTAATATTTAATCTTTGAAAAGTTAATTCAGTTTAGGAAAAATTGTCATTTTCAAGATACACGCTAGCAATAATCGATTCTTTATCTCAGGGTCAATAGTAAAAAATGAATAAAATATATAAAGTGTGAATTCTTTTGGCTGCTACGAAAGGTTCCATTAATTAATAACAAACAATATAGATTACATTACAATAGAATCCTAATACTTATGATCTAATGTGATATTATAAATAATTATTAATGTTGAATAAAATGGCTTGCAATATTTCTTTCGTTAGGTGCGCAATGCATTCTGGTTATGACATGACGTCATAAACATGGCCGCCTCGTGGTCAGTTAATGTGTGTAAAATTGTTCCCAATGTATTTTAATAAAATATGTTCACTTTGTATTCACTACTTCTTACATACTTTTTTTTCTTTTCTTTGTAAAACGTCCATCAGTGATTAATTGTGGTGTGAGTTATTGGTGTTACTAGTGATTGTTCATGTTGGATTACTAAAGTTGTTTGGTTAAGATATTTGTAGAATACGTTACAGTTCTTAGTTAGTTTAGTTTAGACTTCTTCTTGTTAATCACTGGATATTTTCTTATTTTCTTACTGGTAGTCGTTCATATTTGGTTAGATGACTTTTGTTAATAATTTCATTATTTTTCTGATTTTTGTTTCTAATTTATTCTTCTAAGTTTGGTTCCTGGTTTTAAAATTAGTTACATAATATTCTTCAGCGAGCACTCCTCAACCGTATTCAATCGTGGTTAACAATCAAGTGTCTAATTTCTTCTTTTTGTCATAGAAACTGACCAAAATTTCTGGGATTCTGATTGGCCCATCAGGCAAAGTTCAAATGTTACATGACCAAGACCCTTCAATTACATTACATTTTATAAATTGCCTTCAACTTACTATTTTATCATAATATAAGAATAGTTAATACAATGTCTATGTGGTTAATAAGAATAAAATTACAAATCATTTGATACTAAACATGTCCTGTAAAATTTAGTATTTGGTGGATTTTCCATTTATCTTATTAAACAATTTATAATGATGGATAAATTGTTAACTATGACCCCTTGATATAACATTATTTTAAATTGATTTGCTGGTAACATGAAACTTTTATAATATAAAACAAAACTCTTAATGATACTCTTTATATTAACAATTATAATTTACTACCTTAACTAATTTCACACTGTTTCACAATTGTTTGTGTGATAATTCCTACATCACTATTGTCAATCATGATTGACCACTTCTTAATCTAAATAATAGCACACTTTTCAACTGTAGTTTATGTGACTATTATTAGGCCACCTTTTATGTGTTTATTATCACTTATAGCACTATAAGGGGTTGTGCCCCTTTTCTCACTTTAGTTTATAATAAGACAGATTTTTATTGGCCTATTACACATATAGGTCATACACAGGTTATATTATGAAATGGTTGTACCCTTTATTGTTTTATTAGGTTTATTTATTTAATGTTTGATTATAGTTTTTTATGTTATTTTTATTGGTTTACTCCCCTATCTTACTGGGTAAAGTCTGGTTATATTTTGTTAGTCATAGTCAGGTCAATGGTTGGTGTTGTTGAGTTAAAGTTGGTTCATTCATTATCTTCAAAATTTGATGGTTTCTGTTTATTAGTTGTTGATCATTGTTTTTGGTTCCATCCCTGAATAGGGTTTCAGCGATTATCATTTATAATTATTCTTACAGCGTTCTGTTTCGTTACAACATATACTCTTAATTATCATTTGTTGACATCCTAAGTAACCGTCATCCGTGAACCTCTAAATCAGAGGAAAATAAAAAAACAGAAATTAAAAAAATAAGTGAAATGTAAAGTGAAAGAAATAAGTGTCAACATGCTGACTGGTGATGACGAAAATCTACCGATATCTTTTTTAATCATACTTAAAAATCGTATGCTGCAGTGGTTTCCTTACAAACTCTCTGTACATAGGAGACTGTACAGTAAGCAGCGTAGATTAACGGTAAACAAGTATGAGTCAGTCTGTAACTAACTCAGTGGTCCATCGAACTGTTCGGCTGAAATGTTTCTTTATGTATAGTGTTATCCGAGTTGCTGTGTTGTTATCGATTAATCATCATAAACTAAGCAGAAAAAATTGTGTTGTACTAATATTATAAGAAACAGTTCGTACTTGACTAGATATTGGAGTTTCCGATTTGGGTAAGGTAAAATTTACTTTTATTCTTTTATTAATTATGGACACTGTGGTCACAGTCTGCAGAAATCGATGTGTACAATCTATCACGGTACGATGTGTGTGTCTCATTTCAGCAGTATTGGATAACGTATCATCAGTAGCCTGGAGATTGTAGCTGGGTAAATTGTAATTTAATGCATTACCCAAGGTAGCTTCACGTCACGCCTTTTACAGGTTCATAGGTAACATGTGACTGCTCAAGACAATTATTCATACTGCTGTTTTTATCCACCCATTTATTAATTAAGTTTAATAATATTAAGAAGCTCTTTTTTACCACAAAAGTAGTTGAAAGATGGGCTTCATCTTAAGTTGTACGGTGCGCGAGTATGGCAATGTTAATGATAGCAGAGATACGTTTCCTCCGTCTACTACTGGTTTCAGTCATTTAATTCAAACGGAGAGTCGACTGCAGGTTCATGAATTTTTCCAATGAGGTACTGGAAACAACTATGGGTTAATAGCATTGAACACTCCGGCGGACTAAAATTCTGTGTCTATACTATTAAGCAGTTGTTAAATTATCATTTTGATTAGGTTATGTAAAGAAAGTCGTATACAAAATATTTCATTGCGTAGAAAAATTGAGTAACTGAATTATGTAGTCCGACGAAACTTACATAACAATGAAATATAATTAGTGAATATCTTTAGGAAATTGCCACCAAACCTGAAACGGAAAATGCAAACAATTCACACTCTACATTAATAAGCGTCGTTTCAGTTAAATTCATGTAAAAACATGGAATGTAAGAACAACAAAATTTTCGTAATTGTAGTACGTTATTGTAAATAATTGTAAATACATCTAATTATAGGAAGTTCTACATTTAAACACAATAATATTGTGTTTGTCGGTTTCAAGTTTTAAGGTAAAACGAGAGACGAAATAAGACACGCCAACTAAAAATAGAAGTTGGCTTGACTTTTCACACTGTTTTAGTAACGACGCAAAACTTTGCTTAACTTTTAAGCGGCTAAATTGGGCATTAAGCTGCTGAAAGGCAGGTGCTCATTACACCGTACGACTACTAATGTCTTACCGTTGTACTGATGTTCTTAGAATTATTTTCTGTGTTAGATTTTTAACTAGTATTTCAGATTCTCTTGTCATTAAACCATTTTTCAAATGAGTTTAGTTTAGTTTTTTTCTTTGAAGAGGAGCGCTAACATCAAATATATCATCTGACAATTTGAAAATCACAGATAGCTTGGGTTACCGAAATCATTTATGAAAATGTTAGTTGTCCAGTCCAGAGCCACAAAATATTTGGCAAATTAGTTATTCATTTGAATTATAACTAGTTTACAGTATAAGATATCTGCTTTCCGTAAGTCTTCTAAAAAAATTGTAATAATTTTCTGTGTCCAATTTTAATAACACCAGTAAAATAAAGATTTAATTTATCCTATATAAATCTGTGAAAATAGAGATACGGTGAATACAATCAATATAACAAAAATAACTGTATATTTTAAAGTAATACAAAAAATTTGGAACTAAGAGTCTTACAATAATATGAGACTGACATTATGTAAAGGATAGAAAAGGTATGATATAAATCAAATGCCGATATGAATAACACGAATATCATATATGCTGAAAGCACAAGATTGCTGGAAAATAGAACCATTAAGGTTTAAGCAATGAGTGTTCGTAGTATACACTTTCGTAGCAATACAACTAATTCGTAGTATTAATACAACTGGTTGATTAAAGTATGGAGTATATAATGTTTAATAACAACAGCATTTCTCTGAACATTTTTAATAAATCTAGTCTTTTATTTTTAATACAAGCAACGAAATCGCTTTGCATATTATCTATCATTAAGATAATTTATTTTTATTTTCAGAAATATTTTTAAACGATTTTGGTCTCATTCCAAGAATAGACTTTTATTCTTTATTCACTGTAAATACAGGGCCCAGATTGGAGAAGTGAGACGTTATACCTGCGCTTACACGTACCACACGTAACGATGGGATTGCCAGCTGTTCCAGTTGTCCACAATTGTCAAAGTAAGTTGTTGTGTGTAAGTTGTCAAAGTAAGTTAAATTGCGTTTTGACAACTTAGATGTCGTATTAATCACTTTCTTTAGTGGCATTATATATTGAAAGGGGAAAAACAATAACAGACAGCTTTCCTCTTTATCCTTAGCACTGCCTTTCAGATCATTCAACAATCCAATTCTCTTCTTCTTCAGCCCCTATTCCCTTCAACTTTCCCGTCAATTATCGTTTTCCGTTTCATATATATAGCGTTCGTCAATATTATGTGATATTGTTGTGCCCAGCACATTCCACGTTATGATTTTATATATAATTGTAAATGAGGATTCTACTCATACTCAAACTACTCAATGTATTATTTTAGTTTATCTTAAGAATTATTTTAAGGAACAAACTGAGCGATTGTGAGGAAGTGTGCTGACTATTTTTTATCGTGGCACGTGCAGCGAGTTATCAAACAGGGAAGCTAAGAATTGTTTACTCGTCAGTGTTCGCGAACGAATTCCGCTTTGGTTCACAAAAATCAATGTCAAATTGTCCCCTCGTGTGACCTGATAAGTTTTGAGACACCTGCAGAGTCCAGTTCTGATTGGCTGAATTTTGGCGTTAACTCATAAAGACTTTTTGCGTCACGCAGGGTATAAAACTGACGAGAGCACTGGGAAGTACACACTCTCTTTTTTCACTTGTTCACTTTATGGCGTCCTTGCGCACTATCCGTGCATCTTTTGTCTACGATGGAGCCACAAAGCGTAATTACAACTTTGTTTTTGTTTTACTTAGTTCAAACTTAAAGCATTAATCGATTTTGGATAATGAATTATTTATACTCAGAAGTGCTCAGTAGTGTTCTAAATTTGTTAAGGAATATGTATAATTGACATCTTAATCATTTATGCCTAATTTAAAGTAGTAACGTACCAAATTCAGAGATATAGTAGTAAAGCTTTTATAATGTTTTAATAAAGAAAAGTCAGTATATAAAGAATAGTAAAGTAACTATTATAGAAGTAATCCTACAATAAACGCTACAAATTTTAAACATTGGAATTTGTGTTAAAATTCTCTTAAGTTTGACATCCTGCTGCATTTCTGTAATTTTTTCAGATATTTGATGTAATTTTTGAGTCCTGAGGTTTGAAATGTCCAAAACTGTACACAACAGTTAGATTTTGGTTATCATTTTCTTTCATATTATATCCCACATGGAATTTGCAATTTTATCAAACGTTTGCTTCACCTGTTGGACCGCGAGTCCAAAAATTTTTTAAATTTCTAAAAATTAATACTACATTCAAATTTTAGTTACAATTCCTTTTATTTTGATAGGCCGCATGAATTTTGCGATTGTACGCCGTATCAAAATTCTCACCCACATTTCGGCCTACGGCATCCAAAATTTTAAAATTAAAAAAATTAACACTAAATTCATATTTTGGTTAAAAGCTGATTCAATTTGAATTCATTCCGAAAGTTTGCACTTTTGCGGATTTTTCCAGAATTTTGACCATTTTACATTTTTGCCTGTCAACCTCACCTTATTTTTTAGGAACCAATTTCAAATCAGTACTGTTCTGTATGTTAACAGTATGGGCAGGCATGCCAAGTTATATAAAAATCGGTCGATGAATTGAAAAGTTATCGTGAGACATAACCCAAACAGACAGACAGACAGGCAGTTGCAAACCGTTGAGTAAAAACTGAGAACCCGCTTCACTCACTTAGAAACCTTGTTTCAACTGGCCCAACTGATATATACGGATGAGGATGAGGTGAAGGAGAAGGAGGAGGAGGACGAGGATGAGTGTGATGGTTCATAATCAAGAGATCAAATAGTCAGTATTCAGTTTTTCAAGAATCGTATTGTGCACAATACAACATAATAAAGATTATTACAATAATTATAGGCACAGTTTTGTTAAAGCAAATACGTAAGCATGTAGCGCTGCATGTTTATAATCTTTTGAAGAGTCGTTGGAGAATACGGTTGGAGGCGGTTGAAACCAACAGCCGAAAATCCCACCAGCAACTTGACGGTCGAAAGGATCATCGGGGACCGTTGGCATCCCAGTCTGACGTGTCATCGCTGTCACTGCCGCCATTACCGTTTCCATTAAAGTTACCATTACCATTGCCATTACCGTTGCCATTACCGTTGCCGTTACCGTTTCTATTAAAGTTACCATTACCGTTGCCATAGCCGTTGCCATAGCCGTTACCATTACCGTTTCCATTTCCATAACCATTGCCGTTGCCATAATCGTTACCATAGTCGTTGTAATTATCGTCGCTATAACCGTTGTCACTGCCGTTATCATTACCGTTTCCATTTCCATAACCATTACCGTTGCCATTACCGTTGCCATTACCGTTGCCATTACCGTTGCCATTACCGTTGCCATAGCCGTTACCATTACCGTTTCCATTTCCATAACCATTGCCATTACCATTACCGTTTCCATTTCCATAACCATTACCGTTTCCATTTCCATAACCATTACCATTTCCATTTCCATAACCATTACCGTTGCCACAGCCGTTACCATTACCGTTTCCATTTCCATAACCATTACCGTTGCCACAGCCGTTACCATTACCGTCTCCATTTCCATAACCATTACCGTTGCCATAGCCGTTACCATTACCGTTTCCATAATCGTTACCATAGTCGTTGTAATTATAGTCGCCATAACCGTTGTCACTGCCGTTATCATTACTGTTACCATTATCCTTGTCATTGTCGTCCTCGTAACCGTTGTCACTGCCGTTACCATTACCATCACTGCTGCAATCACTGTTTCCTATACAACCGGGATTGCAATCACTGTTTCCTATACAACCGGGATTTCCTACGCCGTTGCCGCCGTTACCTGGTCTGCCGTTGACATGGATGGCCGCCAAACAGACGAACACTGCAATCACGATTACCTATAGATAATAGATGACGTCAATAAGTAATGCTTACACTAACTTATAAAGGGTATTTACAATGAGAATGTAAAAAGAGATTTACTACAAGGATAATGGGAAGTCAGATACTTCTGTCAGCAACTCTTTATGTTCTTGCATATGGACGGGAATGAACACGCGTAAAACAGTGTGTACATGTACATTCCTTCATTCACATAACTGTGAAAGCAAAACACACACACACACACACACACACACACACACACACACACACACACACACATTCATATATACTTGTTGTGTATACACTCACTCAAGTTATTCTTGTTATTTATATTAGTAGTAAATAATACTTTATATTTTTAAAACAAGAATACATTTTTTTCACATTGTTCAGTTTTAATTTAACCATGATGATTTAAATTATTTTTTACGATGATGATGAAAGTAAATAAAATTAAAACCGAAAAAACATTGTCAGAACCATAAATACTATATTCCTGTTATATATATATATATATATATATATATATATATATATATAATACATTTAACAATTATAATTACTTTACCTCAAGATGTTTTCCCCTATATTTGGGACATGTTTGGGAAACATATTAGTCCCGTCCTCAGCCTTCTTAATTTTGAATCTTGTGGAGTACTTGTGTTTTGGTTGGTTGTTGTTATGGTTTCCTGTTTGTTTTTTGTATTTTAAACTGGTATCATTGTGTGCAATTGTGGTGTAAATATTAGCTTTTTGTGTATTTTCGATGTTGAGTGGTTTGAAAATCATGTCAGGTTTCATGATTTTTAGATATAAAAATACTAACGTAAAAGCAAAACAAGTAATTCCATTGGAAACTTTATAACAAAATAAATATCGGTATAGTGAACCATACATGACTTCCGTGTTCTAAGATTTATATTTAAAATACTTTTCCAAATGAACTATTTCCATTGATACTACTTCTTTCTTCAGCCTTAACCACAGTACTGTGATCACTAACGTATACCACCTCACGATAGTGCACTCAATTTTCACTGATGATGGCAGTCGATAGCACTGCCGAAAGGTCTGGTTTTGTAGAAAACATTGGATCAAGACCAAACAGCCCAGGAAGGAATTTTAACAAGAAACTACTTCTTTGTTGCCGATAACGTAGTACACATGACATATAAATACAAATTATCCCCACCCCTTCAACTATCATTTTCATTTATAGAAAATTACCCCCACCCCGTTCAACTAGCCTCTTCATTTATAGATATTTCATCTACGTTTCTACAGTGGATTATTATGATCTTCTTATCAGGATACTTTATTTATCAAAATTAAGTTCTTTACTCTTGCTAAAACATAAAATGTTGCAGGTAAACTATCCTTACCCCATAACCGATCTTCACCAAAATCAATAGGCCTTGAGCTTTCTACAGTTCAGGAACGTACACAAAAAATATTTGATTCTGTTTGAATGTGCGGCAGTTATCGTTCGTCATAGAAAAAATTACCGTTCTTAAAACATAAAGTGTTCCTGGTAAACTATCCCTTTCCCTTAACCGATCTTCACCAAAATGAACAGACCTTGAGTACTTAACAATTCAGGAACGTATGCAAAAAAATATTTGCTTCTGTTTGAATGTGCGGCAGTTATCATTCGTCATAAGAAAAATTACCCTTATTAAAACATAAAATGTTGGAGGTAAATTACCACTTTGCCTTAACCGATCTTCACCAAAAACAGCAGATATTAAGTACTCTATAATTCAGGGCTGTATGAAAAAACTATTCGATTCTGTTTGAATTTGCAACTGTTGTCGTTCGTTATAGAAAAAATTACCGTTGTTAAAACATAAGGTGTTGCGGATAAACTACCCCTTTCCCTTAACCGATCTTCACCAAAATCAACAGACCTTGAGTACTTAACAATTCAGGAACGTATGCAAAAAATTATTTGATTCTTTTTGAATGTGCGGCAGGTATCATTCGTCATAAGAAAAATTACCCTTGTTAAAACATAAAATGTTGCCAGTAAACTACCTCTTTCTCTTAGCCAATCTTCACTAAAATCAAAAGACCTTGAGTTCTCTGTAATTCAGGGAGGTATGAAGAAAATTATTTGATTCTGTTTGAATTTACGGCAGTTATCGTTCGTCATAGAAAAAATTACCCTTGTTAAAACATAAAACGTTGCAGGTAAACTACCCTTTTCCCTTAACTAATCTTCACCAAAAACAATAGGTCTTGAGTACTCTACAATTCAGGGCTGTATGCAAAAAATTATTTGATTCTGTTTGAATTTGCGGCTGTTATGGTTTACCATAGAAAAAATCTACACACACACACACTTTTCGAAAAATGACTTTTTTCATGTTTTGATGGTAGTACAATCAGAATCTGCCGTTATCTCGAACACGATTTTTTTCGGCATGAACATACTTCCATTTCCTTTTGGAACATGGAAGTAAAATGACGCCACAGGTTTGGAGAGGCAACCTTCTGATCCTCCAAATCACTCTATTACCTATAATTGTACAAAATAATATATACTTAAATAATAATAATGTCTCCTTCTCAGGCACGTGCCAGGGTATACTCTTATACACTGCTAGGCCCACACACACACAATATTTTGAAAAAATAATAAATTGACGAACCATGACGCCATTCTTTTTATATTTGTATTAGATAATGTGCAGCTAAAAATTTTAATTTGAATAAACATCAAATTATTCATTTTAATTCCCAGAATAACATTTAATATATTCTTCACGCAATAACCACAATAACATAATTATGTCACACAAAATTAACAAATATAATAATATAATAATAACTTAAGATAATAACAAAAAAAATAATAATAATTTGTTTTAAAAGGGGAAAAATGCTTTATGCACCGTCAGAGGAAACCGTGTGTCTCCCCTGGAGTCTGGGACTCTCACCCACTAAAAAAAACCCACCCCAAATTCAGGAATTCATATCCATCCTGGAACCACTTAGCGTTTTACTTCAGGATGGAGCCTTTGCACCCTTATTGGGCTCCTTCTAGTTGTCCCTTATCTTCTACTGCCCGTTGGGTTCAATGATAGTAATAATAATAACAGTAATAGTGATTAGTAATACATGTTGTGTACTTTATCTGTCTACAGGGCTTTATTTTGGTCAACAATGTCAATGCTAAAATTTAACACATGCAAATAACAATCAAATGGTTCAACAGCAATGCTGTACTTTTCAGAAGAGAAGAAAGTTTGTAAACTGAAGCAGTAATATTCTATTGTTTGTAAGAAAAAAATTATCCTACTTAACTCACCGCTATCATTGCGCAACAATAGCCTGATATTTTTGACGATCACAGAATTGAGAGAGACAACAAGGCTCTCCAATTGTAAAAAATCTGGCTATATAATAATAAGGCATCAGTTTCTTATATTTATACACATATCTATGCTCAAATACGCACGTGCACACTCACACACACTCACATACGCACACACGCGCGCACACACACGCACACACAAAGATGCATTTAAAACGAGAAAATCATCAAATAAATGTCTATTGAATAAACAGGGTTTACGTAATTGTGTTGTACCTACTGAATACAGACAGGCCCACGACCGTACTCTAAACAATGGATCAACCAGCTGTTTTAAAATTTTCTTGGAAGTTCTTTATTATTTGACAGTGATTTACTAGAAAACAACAATGGCATGCTCTCTAGGTTTGAGATCTGAATATATTTTGAATTTTAGAAAGAATAAAGGAGGCTTTGCAGATCAACGAGATGGCATCTGGCAACCGAACTAGAGATCTCGGCTTCGATTCCCGAGCAGCAGCGTAACATCAAGATTGACAGAGCCTCTGGAAAGGGGTACTTCCAACAATATCGCGGGAATGAAGAATATTTAAAAAAAGTATGAGTTTTACACTTTACACCTTTGTGATAGTCTTTTTGTCTTCTTCCAATGGAAACTATATCACAGAAGCTCGAGTGAGTAAAACGTAGTTTTTTTTTTATAAATTCTTATTTTAATATTTAAACGCATTGAAAATACAGATCACCGCCAGTTTATACTCAATATAATGACTCCCTCGTACTTTCCCAATAATCGTTCCTGCACTAATGTTCAATATCTCGATTATGCGATAGTATCGAAATTGAATATCGCATATAATTTTACTAAATTAATACAAAGGTGTTAGTTTTTTTTTTTGTATCGGCCATCTAAGGGCCACATACCAATTTCAATTCTTTATTCTTTGTTCTTTCCTTGTTCTCTAATAGTCTTTCATCTTTTCACTGTGTCTCCTCTTCCTGTCTTCAGTCCACTTTGAACCTGCGCTTTTCTCTCTCCTACTCTGGACTCCTTCCATTTTTAACACTTTTGCCCGAAAACTTCTCTTTCAATTGCTTCTTCTGCGTGTATATTATTTTCTCTAAATCCTTTTGGACTTATTTAATCCAACTTGATGTTGACTTCTTCCCTCTCAGGTATTTGAAGATCTGTTTTGTTAACCTATTGTCGTCCATTCTATATAAATGTCCACAAAATAATAGTCTATTTTTTTTAATTGTTTCTGTTATATTTTCTATACTCTGATATATTTCATCATTACTTCACACAACTGCGTGTTAGTTTATTGGTTTGTATTATAAAATCGTTTGTTGTCGATTGTAATCGTTTTACGTTGTCATACATTTTATATGCGGAGTAATATATTTTATTTTTTCTACCAGTATTATGGTTTAAACCTGCAACTGTTGCAACAAACGTTATGTTGTTAAGTTTACAAGTGCACTGACAGGACTGAGGAATACAAACCAAACAAACCAGTACAAAAAAAAAAAAAAAAAAAAAAAAAAAAAAAAAAAAAAAAACTTGAAGTAAGGCTGTTAATATAATTGCCCCCCTCTTTGTGACAGAACTCGCTTTTCGCTAAAATTATAAAAATCCCATTACACTACTTTGTCTTTAGTACCTAATATAACAAAAGCATACAATCATACAATAAACACTAAACATTCCAAACGTTCGAAATTGAGTTACAGTTCCTTTGGTCTGGCACCCTGCTGGATTTTCAGAAATTTTATCACATTTTCATAGCTTTTTGGGCCCTGAGGGTCCCAAAATTTTGAAATTTTTCAAAACTTGAAACTTCGTTTAGATATTAGTTAAAATTCTCCTAAATTAGAATCGCCACGTGAATTTTTGAGATTTTAACAAAATTATCACCAACTTGTTAGGCCTTGACGCACAAAAGATTTGAAATTAAAATATCGGTATGGAGAACCATGCATGATTCCGTGTTCTAAGATTTATATTTTAAATCATTTTCGAAATAAAATGTTTCCATAGAAACTACTTGTTTCTTCAGCCTTAACCACAGTACTGCGGTCACTAACGTATACCACCTCACGATAGCGCACTCGATTTTCGCTGATGATGGCAGTCCATGGCACTACCGAAACGTCTGGTTTCGTAGAAAACATTGGACCATGGCCCGGGAAGGAATTTTAACAAGAAACTACTTCTTTGTTGCCGATAACATAGTACACATATAAAAAATTATTCCCCATCCCTCCCCTTCAACTATCATTTTCATTTATAGAAAATTACCCTCTCCACCTACAACTACCCTTTTCGTTTATAGATATTTCATTTACCTTTCTACTGTGGATTGTTATGGCCTTATTTTCAGAATACGTTATTTGTCAATATTAAGTACTTTACTCTTGTTAAAACATAAAACGTTGTAGGTAAACTACCCCTTCCTCTTATACGATCTTCAGCAAATTCTATAGACCTTGAGTCCTCGATAACTCAGGCATATATGCAAAAATTATTTGATTCTGTTTGAATTTGCGGCAGTTATCGTTCACCATAAAAAATTACACACACACACACACACACACACACACACACATATATTTCGGAAAATGACTTTTCTTCATGTTTTGAGGGTAGTACATTCAGAATCAGCCCTTATCTCGAACACGATTTTTTCGCTATCACCATAATTCCATTTCCTTATGGAACATGGAAGTAAAAATTACTCTTTTTAAAACATAAAACGTTGCTGGTAAACTACCCCTTTCCCTTAACCGGTCTTTACCAGAATCAATAGGCCTTGAGTCCTCTACAACTCGGGCAGATATGCAAAAAATTATTTCATTTTGTTTGTATTTGCAGCAGTTATCGTTCGCAATAGACAAAATTCTACACACAGACACTTTTCAGAAAATGACTCTTTTTTCATGTTTGAGGGTATTAAAATCAGAATCAGCCCTTATTCGAAAACGATTTTTTCCTCCATCACCATACTTCCATTCCCTTATGGAACATGGAAGTAATACAGTATTTACATATTTCTTAGTTACACATAGTTTTCATAACTTGGGTCTCTTTTTAACTGAGCGCATTTTAAGTAAACCAGTATTTGGTTACAACTTAACTCGCCGTATCACTTAAGGGCACTCGTAACCGGCAAATCGAAAAAAAAAATTTATTTTGTTTTTGTCTTAAAACAATTCTACAGTAATTCCGAGTAATTTGATACCAAATTTGTGTGAATACGCGTAATAATAAATGTTTTATGATATTTAAAAATATTGAGATCTTAGGAAAATTTCATGATGTTACCATTATTTACAAATCTCTAACTCAGTTATAACAAATTGTAGAGACATGGGGTTTTAGCACTAACAAGGGAATTTCAAAAAACATTCACTACCAGTGTCTGTAAGGTCTGTCATAAAGCAAATTCTAATGTTAGTGTCTGTATTTGAGCCAATCCTAATTTGTTAAAAAAATGTCTTCTCGGTACTACACGGAATGCAAAGGAGTCGCTGAACCATTTTATTTGGAATAGACTGGCACAAAATACGTTTGCCTGACTGGATACTTTGGTTTTGGGCCCTACATGATGCTGTGTTGACCTTCTTTGAAGGTAATATAAGTGTTACGTCTTATAAAAATTAGGGATCAAACTATGATCAAATATGCTTAAGGTAATGAATAAATCGTAATGATTGCAACTAATAGGCCCAGTTGAGGCAGAGACAGCAGTAGATGAATTGATGAAAAAGGTTAGACAGTCAACTAAAAATGTGAAGAGAAAACTAGATGACCAAGTGGACATAAATGAAGACCTCGAGTATTGAGCTGGACTATTTTAAACTTTAATGCGTTTTCCTGAAAATCTCTTTTTTTTTAGATAAATAACCCATTTTTTCCGAAACCAAGTGAACTGTCAAGCTGAATGTTTTGTGGCTTTCTGGTTAAGGGAGATGTAACTATACTACTACACAGTTTCACTGAAAAATAAAAACGTAAAACAATATTAAGTATGTTTTTTGTATGTAAATTTTTAGAGCAAAACATACAAAATTATTAAAAATCAGGAAATTGAAATATCTATATAATTGTAGTAGCGTTCGTAATTTATAATGTGCTTATCTGCGTGCTAAAATTTCAGACTTGTATCTTTTGCAGGTTCTGAGATAATGGGGCTCAAAATTGATACATTTTGATACGACCTCGAGTCTAGGAAACGTAACAATGTGCCTACACGTTAACCGTTCGTTTTCACGTACCATTACCTAGTTTTGCATGTTTCTCGGAAAATATGTAGTTTTTATAGGCGTCCCCGTTTCCATTCAGACAGGTGTCACGCACACGTACAGACACATTTTACCCCTGGTGACATCACATCAAGTGACCAACGCCTGCCCGAGGTTGTCAGTGCAAATCGCACAGGATGTTTAATAAACTTTTCCGTTTTCTGGTTGTTACAGACTTTCTGTACATTATCCATGCAGTTTGCTTCGTTGTAATATAAATAATCTTTGCGCATTAATTGAAAGTATACGTATGCATATAGGCTCCTTGTCTGAAGTGTGTATACTCGTTACGAACAAGTGACGTACACGCTAAATAATGTTGTCATTTACTGTTTCCAGACAGTTGTGTTGGCGGTGATCGCCGGTTTGGACCAGCTGACGGCGACAGCGACGAAAAAGGTTCTTCAGTTGATTGCTCAGCGTCTGGCGGATCGCCGCAGAGCGGATCGTCAGGCGATTCCCGATGCGAAGCGTCCTCTTCCGCCAGCGGTTCAGGATTTGGTTCCGGTTCTTCTTTTGGATCTAGCAGCGGCGGCGGCGTTGGCGGTGGCGGTGGTTCAAGCGGTGGCACTAGTTCAGGTTTCGGTGGCGGATCTGGCAGTGGAGGACAACAACAGGGTACCGGCAGGCCACAACAGGGTGGTAGAGGAGGACAACAACAGGGTACCGGCAGCCAACAACCAGGCGGTACTGGTAGCGGCAGTCGACAAGGGGGTACTGGCAGCGGTAGCGGCAGTCTGCAACCAGATGGTACTGATCCCCGCAGTGGTAGTGGAGGACAACAACAAGGTACCGGCAGCCAACAACCAGGCGGTACTGGTAGCGGCAGTCGACAAGGGGGAACTGGCAGCGGTAGCGGCATTCGACAACCAGGTGGTACTGGTACCGGCAGTGGAAGTGGAGGACAACAACAGTGTACCGGCAGCCAACAACCAGGCGGTACTGATAGCGGCAGTCGACAAGGGGGTACCGGCAGCGGTAGCGGCAGTCTGCAACCAGGTGGTACTGATCCCGGCAGTGGAAGTGGAGGACAACAACAGGGTACCGGCAGCCAACAACCAGGCGGTACAGGTAGCAGCAGTCGACAAGGCGGTACTGGCACCGGTATTGGTAGTGATAGTGGCAGTCGCCATCCATTCCGCCCTTGGTGGGACATCTTCAATACTGGTGGTGGTACAGACGATTGGAATGTTTTCGGTCGTCCATTGTTCGAGTTTGATCCTTTCGACGCTCGAATCGCAGGAGGAATGTCCGGGTTCTGGTTTCAACCGCCGCCAGAAGTAACCAGATTCTACAACTTCTTCAGCAGAATGTTTTAAGAAAATCAGCGGTACACGCTACGTGCTGACGCAATTGTTTCAGTAAACGTGTGCCTACAATTGTGCATATTGTTTATTATATTTTAATCTGTGTAGGAATGTTGAAAGCTGAATACACAGCCTTGAATATAGATTGTACGCCTTTGATTTCAAACTGTCACTGTAATAATGATTATGTTTTCTCAACCATTCAGAAAATACGACTACGAACCTTAACGTAACGTTTTCTACTGTGAAGTTTGGACGGTGTTTATAAACAGAAATGTTGAATCGATGTGAGACTGGATTGAGCCCTCTTTGCCTCGCCGGTCGCCCATACCTTGACTTCACAATCATTGTATTTGATAGTGATAGGTTTGTATTTTTGGTCACCCACATGCGTTTCGTTATAAACGTAACAATAATACAATAATTCAACAATGTATAAAAACAATGTCTGTTGTTCTGTCGGTTATCCGCGTGGATGATCTAACTTCCGCCTTGACCATTCAAATTCACATTGCCCAGTTCTTTTAAAACCCATCTTTCCTTATGACGTGTTCGGATTACAGTGGAACGTGCTTCTGACGAGATTCAAGGGACCGGACAAATGTGCTCGTTAAAACCGAGTGCTCGCTACATCAGAGTTGTCGACTCGCATGCTTACATTTTTGTACCGTGATTATCGAACACACAACAAAAAGTCTACTTTGCAACAAAAAGTAAACAGTCTTTGCACAATATAATTTTTACATGTTTTACATTCTACGCTTAAAAGTGAAATTTATAAATTGTTTAGACCCTAACATTCTTTGTTGAAATATCAGCGCATAGTGCATTCGCGAAGTATAGTAAAAGTAACTGTGTAGTAAAAACTTACCAAAAATCAGCCGGCTATCAGGCAAAAAAATCAAATCATTCTATGCCACATGTACAAAATTTATTTTTCAGTTACAAGAAAATTTACTCTAATGGAATCGTCAAAGTTATATGTCGCACACAGAACTTAAGTAACCTTAAAAAGTCATCTACTTTTGTTTGTTTAGTAATTTTATATCTGTAGATATCAAAACAGTTTTTGGATTTTTGCAATGCAGTTTTGTTTTGCATTATTAGTTTCACTAAATAGCGTTAATGATTTTAAACGAATGTTTAAAATGCTGAATTGCAACGAACGTCTTTAGACCTTAACGCATGAACAAGCCTGCGATAAAATGCTCGTTATAACCAAGTCTCTAATGCGTTGCTACTCGTTAAAAGCGAGTTTAATTATCATTACTAAGACACAAAACCAAACATATCTCGTAATTTTGTTCGTTACATCCGAATTCTCGTTATAAGCGAGTTCCACTGTATTTCGTTATTCAGCGTTTTATTGTCACGGTCAGTCGGTCTCTGATCGTCGATTCTTCTCGTCTGGACTGATGAGTTCCTCTACTAACTTACGATATACTTCTCCAACATGCGATTTCAAAGCTGCTTCTGTCATTGCAAAGAGTTTAGATTTCCACACGACACTTACGAAGCGTTACATTTCGAGCATTGCTCTGTATGAATCGGAAACATGGACACAAGGGGGATAGAATACTTTTAAAGTTTGAAACGTACTGCTGGAGAAGAATGTGGAAAAAGTAAAGTGGTCTGACAACAAGGCGACAACTGAAAGGATCCTAAAAAGACTAGGCAATAAGAAACCAATGATGAACGCAGTTAGGGTTGCAAGACATCCGGCTTTAGACGGACATGTTTGGCTTTCTACAGTTTCTTCCGGCCTGTCCGGAAGAAAAATAAGCATGTCCGGCCTGTCCGGATTTTTTTAGGATTTTGTCTGACAAAGTTGTACGTAGTATTATGATAAAAGTATAGCACATTTTTATAACTGAAAAAGGTACTAGATCTGAAAAAAATGTACGTACTTATTTCCTTTCATTTCACTATGCTTAGGCCTTTGAGGATGTTACTGCTGATCTCTGTATTATGAGCAAAGCTCTCGTTTATGCGAACTGATATCGCCAAATCAAAGAGGCAGCAGCAGACTACTCGTGAATAAAGAGCCTGGCAGTGTTAACACTACCAAATGTTTCAATTTCTAAGATTCGAGTGTTTCTTTAAAATTTAAGGGTTTAGTAAAAAAAAAGATTAAAACAATTTAATAATAAAAGAATGGAGTTAAACTCTGCCAACGGTGTTGTTTAATACTGCCGGTCGCAAGCCTGGGACCTCATCTTGCAAGGGATGAGGAAGAAGGATCGGGAGGAGTAACAACCTTGTTAAAAAGCTAGGGTTCAGCTGGCCCGGCTGATAGCACCCTGTAAAGGCCCTGCCTAGGGTACAGGTGAAAACCGATCAACGGCCTCGAAGGCAGAAGAGGAATGAATTCCCAACGTCGGACAGGGCGGAAGAACTTTAAAACCCAGACGCGTCTGTTTCCGTATCGGGCGGCGTTCTGATCAGCGTCTGTTTCCCCATGTGAGGGGCGGCTATTTTAACAAGCCTCTCCGACTCACAACCGGAGTTGTATTTTCGTTGGGATTTATCCCAACCCCTCTTAAAAACTAATTAATATCATGGAAAAATGAAACTAAGTATCTCTTTGAACGACCGTGTGGATAGAAATACATAATGAAACAAAATTCAAAATCTTGAGGTTCTCTGCGGTGAGAAGAAGACGAGAAAGGGGTGGACAGTGGAAAGGAAGGCAGCGCATAGTGTGCGAATGAGGGCCATTTGGCAGGAGAAGAAAAGGAAATGATATTCGCGTAGTCGGCTGGCCTGTTCGTGTAAAAAAAAGAATGGGGTTACTTCGATTTCTTTATAATAAAAATTATAATTATAGAGGTTGTCTTTCTTTTTAATTCATATGTTTTATTATGTTTGTATTGTCCCATGTTAATAAACCTATCTTATGTATGAATCAAGCTGATGTAGTTCTATTTTTTAAAATGTAGCAAGTATATATATATATATATATATATATATATATATATATATAGAGAGAGAGAGAGAGAGAGAGAGAGAGAGAGAGAGAGAGAGAGAGAGAGAGAGAGAGAGAGAGAGAGGAGCTGAACACTTTGAAGGAGACGCTGGTTTTCAATGGATACACCCCATCTGATTTAAACAACGCCATCAAACAAAAGAAGACAAAGAAGACGCATCCGGAGAAAAAAACACAGGAGTACATCAGCACCTTAACATTACCATATATAAAGGGCATACCAGACATTATACGGAGAATACGCAAGAAAAATCCATCAGGACAACATTCAAGACACACAAAAAGATCAACGCCTTTCTACAAAATCCGAAGGACCGCATACACTTAGAGGGACAAGGTGTATATCAGATACCATGTAAAAACTGCCACCGATCTTATATCGGCCACTCTGGGAGAAATATCCGTCAGCGCGTCCGCGAACACGAATTGGCAGTAGCAAAGCAAGAAAACAACACGTCCCGAACGAAACACTCCAAAGAAACAGGACACACTTTTGATTTCAAAAACACAAAAACCTTGGCATGAACCAACTATAAGAAAATCAGACAGTACAGGGAAGCCATCGAATCTATTGATTTATTAAAAAAATATTTAAAATTTAAATATTAAAAAGACAAAAACTATAAATTTAAATAATTTTTTTTTAAAAAGATGTTTACACAGTACAAAGACATACTGCACACGTTATAAACCGCGCATGAATAATATAAAAACAACAAATGTAACACTAACATATGAACATAAATATTAAAAACTTTTCAGCAGTTTCTAACATAAAATATTCAATTTAAATAATTACGTTAAATACTGAAAATCATGTACAAAATAGCATTTTGATATTTCTTACATTTATTTAATTAAAAATAATATTTACTTCAGTTCAATAAACATTTGTGCACCAATATTATTTAAATAGAAAATCATTATAACACAAATATTAAAAATACAGGTCAGTGCATAATTATTTAATTTTTTGTATACACTACATACAATTATGTATTCATATTTTCTTTAATTATATCATCTGTTTTTCTTAAATAATTGTTCAGTTTTCAAATATTTTCGCTGCTGTGGCCAAGTTGTTTTGCGTTTATGCAAAAAATTAACACTACATTTAGATATTGTTAGCCAATATTCTCTTTAATTTGATACCCACAATTTAATGTATGAAGCGTTATATGTCGAGCATTGCTCTATATGCATCGGAAACGTGGACCCCGCGGAGATGGAATACCTTGAAAGCTTTGAAACGTACTGCTGCTGGAGAAGAATGTGGAAAAATGAAAGTGGACTGGCGACAAGGCGACAAATGAAGAGATCCTAAGGAGACTGGGCAAGAAGAGATCAATGATAAACACAGTTCGTCTTTGGAAAGCAAACTGAATCGGGCGCATCCTGAGAAGAAATTGCCTGTTGAATGATTTCAACGAGGGAAAGTTGGAGGGAGCTTCAGTGCTTTGAAGAAAGGGAATTACGCTGATGGATGATTTACAGAATAAAAGGAAATACGGGTTACCGGAGGGTAGTACTCATCTTGCGGAATTTAGCAAGGTATATGGCTTGGTGTTGTCTCCACATAAAACAAAAGTAATGGCTTTTAGAGGGAAGTATCCAGTAGGGACAAAGATAGTGAAGTAAATGCAAACATCTTGGAGCAGTTTTCCAGTTTTAATTATCTTGGATGCGAAATAAATTCCACACTTGCTTCTGATGACAAAATAAACTTAATAAATTTAAACATATACGTAGGACAATCCACGATTTTATTTTTGAGTTTTTTTCAATTTTATAAAAATTGTCACTCTTTTTTTCGACCCTGACATCCAAAAATATTTTAATTTCAAACAATGAACACTATATATACACAGATTGTTGTTCAAAATCCCTTTAATTTGATATCCCACATGGGGGTTTGCGATTTTTTCACAATTTTGACACCCTTATTTTTTTTGCCTTCCATCCGTTTAGTTTTGTATAGATCAATCTCAAGAACAATAGGGCTCTGTAGGGTAAAAGTATAGACATGGGTGCCAAGCTTTACGAAAATCAATTGATTCGTTCAAATGTTACCCTGAGACATACCTCAAATAGGCAGACAGACAGACAGACTGTACTTAGTAGGCTTACACGGCCGGAGTCAATATTGTTAAAATTCCGAAACAGACGTTTCGACAGTGCCATCGACTGCCATCACCAGTGTAAAATCGAGTTACGCTAACGTAAGGTGGTAGACGTTAGTGACCACAAGACGTCTACCACCTTACGTTAGTGTAACTCGATTTTACACTGTTGATGGCAGTTGATAGCACTGTCGAAACGTCTGTTTTTTGTAGAAAACATTGGACCACGGCCAAACAGTCTGGGAAGAAATTTTAACAACAAGATAGACAGACTGACAAATGCCAATCGGTCGAGTCAAAACTTAGAATTCGCTTCGTTCGTTCAAACGACTTATAGTTTCCTATTGTTGGTAACAATACATAAACGCGTTTTTGGTAAAGTGACTTTGTAATGCGTTACAAAAATGAGTAAATGCAATTACATATACAATGGTAAGACATGAAACGGTTCGCGGAGTCGTAATGTGGGAAAGGATGGGAATGCAGTAAGTAGGATGTGAGGTGACCAACCATGACACACAACCATGTGACACCCCAAGCATGCAGCTGTACTGAACACAGAATAATTGCTCTAAAAACAACGCGTCAAAGCTACGCAATCAGATCTTTTGACTGAGCGCAGCCAGACACACGTTTCAAGTCTAATAATTATTTTAGCTCTACGAGCAACTGTGTGTAATCAAGTTTTTTGTTTCAAACTCGGTCACAAGGCTACCGAAACTTTTGTGAAACTGAAACAGTAGACGGTGGGAGAAGGCTTTATCAGATGCTTCAAAGCATTTTCAGAATTGAAGATGACCCACGCTAGGGAAGTCAATCAACGTCAAGAAGTTACAACAATGTTGAACAAATCTTATAGATCTGTGAGATTTGGTAGGCAGAGACCATCAGAACCATCGCGGAATAATTGCTTTTGAAGCACACCACAGTTTATCAAATTGTGACGAATGAATTTGGGAATGAGCAACGTTTGTGTGAAAATAGTCCCAAAGTCAGCAGTGGCGTACCTAGGCTACTGGAGGCCCGGGGCAGATTTCTTTCTGATGCCCCGCTCCCATAAGACGGGTGTTTATAATCCAATTTATCTTTAAGTAATACACAGGAAAAACACTTTACTGTTATATATTTATTGTCTAATTACTGTATTGATATCTAGTTAGGAAACTTTATAAGAACTTGTAGTAATGTTTGAAATAAAAAACCTTTTTCATATCGTAAATACAAAGCTTACAGAAATAATAGAACTAGTATTATTTATAGACTTCATTAAATTTATTACAATACTTTATAATATACAATAAACTTATATACTGCAAAACAAATTTATCATTACTACAAACTTTGAGATATTTTTTTCAAATCAGCAGTTTTAGTGCAAGACAGGTGAACTTTCTAAAATGGCCGTTTCTAGCTTTGGCCTCGGAATATTTTCTTCTTGAATCGTCAAAGATTATTTTTCTTGCCAACTTGTTTCGACAGATAAAATTGCTAGTCCATGTTGCGTTTCAGGATGTGATAATAGAACATTTGCAAATAAATTTAAAAATTTACAAAAAAAACTTAATCCGGAGGCTCCTTACTAAGTGGGGCCGGGGGCAGTTCGCCCCCCTTTAGTCCGCCACTGAAATTCCTGTTGTTTTTCAGCCCCCCCCCCATTCACCTGACCCGATTCTCTACTCCTCTTCCTCTCTATTCCTCTTCTCGAGATTGAAAAAGCACCTCAAAGGGCCGACAGACAACAACTTTTGGGATGACAGACAACATGAAAAAACTGTAGCCGGTCATCTGAAGGAGATTCCAGTTTCCGAGTTCCAGCAGTTTTGGAAGAGTGGAAACAACATCTTAGGCTCTGTTTGGCTTCCCAAGGGAACTATTTTTAAGGAGGTAAATTCGATTCAGAATTTAGTTTTAATTAAAAAGACTCACTGAAACTGTCTCACTACATTACTGAACGAGCGAAGCGAGTTCTTAGTTATTACTCGACTGTTTGGCATCTGCCTGTCTGTATATCTATTTGTATTACGTCTCACGATAACTTTTGAACACATTAACCGATTTTCTGTAAAACTTGGCATACTTTTATCCTGAAGACCCTATTGTTTTTGAGACTGATCTCTCAAAAAGTAGAGGAGTGGGAAGCAAAAATGTGAGAAATCCGAATTTTAAACAAATTCCTAGAGTCCATGTGGGGTATGACATTAAAGAAAATTCTAACTAAAATATGAATTTAGTGTTGAGTTTTGGAAATTTAAACATTTTTGCACGCAAGGGTGCCAAAAGTGGGGCAAAAGATTCATCAAATCCCGGATCCCATTGTGGGATATCAAATTAAAGAGAATTTTAACCATAATCAAAATATAGTCTACAGTTTGCAGATTAAAAAATGTTTTGACTTCAGGACCCAAAAATGGGATCAAAAATTTGAAAAGTTGTAAAAATCCAGCCGAGTTGACGACTAAAGGAAATTTTTAAATAAATCAAATTTTTGGAAATTTTTGTGTTTATTGTATGATTGCTCTACAACTGTTAATTTACTAAACAAAAAATAATAGGGTGTTCGGGATTTTTGTAATTTTACTGACAATTAAAAAATTGTCTAATATCAAAATTTGTCTAAAGATAACCTAAATGTACTTCATTCAAAATAGTAAGCGTGTTCTGCAGCTCAGGAACCATATAAGCAGGGCCTGATTAACCGTTAGGCTAAGTAGGCTGCAGCCTAGGGCGCAAGCTTTTAAGGGGAGCAAAAATTTAAGAGAAGAAGAGAGTGAGAAAACTCATGTTGCATTATATATTTCTCTCATCATGCCGTTCTCAAAACCACGTCATTTAAAGCGAAAACATAGCTTTATTTTCGAATTGTGATTTATTTTATTTATTTTATTTGTACGTAGAATTAAAAACACCCAACCTTCTGAGCCGACTTTGTTTTTGTGTTTTTAATATGCTTTTGTGAGTTGTCGATTTAACAGTTTTTTAATAGAAGTAAATCAAAATAATTAAAAAATAAATTGTGTTTGTTATGTGTTATTTTATTCTTATTAATAGAGCGTAATTTTATCAAAGAACCAATATAGAATTAAACTTCATTAAATTTTTTTACGTGCGTTATTTCGAGCGAAATAAATTAGTTCACGAAGAAGGCGCTACTGCGCGTTCGCAATTGGCATTTTGGCGTTTCGCATCGCATTGTAAAACATTTTGAATTCTTGTAACTTATTATAATTTTTCCAATGTGTTCATATTATTATAATAAATACGTTATGTGTGATAAACATGGATAAAAGACAAATTTTTGTCCATTCAATCCATATGTTTCTGAATAATAAGTAGCCTATAAAAAGGCACTTCCACCAAATAAGGCCACCTATGGTTTCAGATTGTAACTGAAATAAACAATGTATAATTGTTCGTTTTGATTGAAATAACTGTTAACTTAAAGATAAAATGTTCAAAACTATGATTTTTGAAAAAAATTTCTGAAATTATCTACATTATTAATAAACGACAGAGGCCCTTATTTGGCGGAAGTATCTTTTATCAGTAAATTGAACATAATACTCATTGATAAATATTAAATATTATCTATGGTAAGAAATGGGGGGGGCACAAAAAATCATTACCCTAGGGCGCTAATACCTTTTAGTCAGGCCTTGCGTGTAAGTTTACAGACCTTTTGTATTTATAGTATGTAATTTATTAATTAAAATATCTGTCTATCTATCTACCTATCTAAGTATCTACATCTTACTCTCTTGGTTCATAAAAGATAGTTTTAACTCACCGCTCTCATCGCGTATTTGTGGCTTTGCCTGCGATTCCAAACTTGAGAGAGAAACAATATCTCCAACCAAAAAGAACTGGCGATCTAGTAATTAGTGCTCAGGTCCTTATATACTGTACGCACCGATGTTGTTTAAACAGGTGCGCGCACTAACACAAAAACACAGACGCACTTAAAGCGAGAAAATCACAAAAGACGTCTTCTGAATAAACACATTTTACGTAATTGTGTTGTAACCGCTGAATAGAGACAGACCCGCGACCGGATTCTAAGCAATAGATCGACCATCTGTAAATGTAACAGTTAAACTGAAAATGCTTTATTTAAGTTTTACAAAAAAAAAAAGATGGCTTTAATTCAAAGACGACACCAAGTTCAAAGGCAACAACAATGGTTTGATGGCGTATGTATACATCTTATTCTTACTTCTTAACACACACATTTTTCTTAAATTCACTTTTATTTATTATACTGCATTCTGAATTAATTACTATAAGGGTTGGTTCATCATTTTAAACATATTTTACATAACGATCATCTTACTACCTAACACTACTTTATTCTTCGTATTGTTTAAATTAGCAGCCATCCTTACTATTTCTTTTATAAAATTGCTAAACTGCTACAATTTTTATTGTTTAGACAAAGCTTTTCGTCATCACTGACATCATCAGGTCTTAAACAATCAGGTTGTTTAAGACCTGATGATGTCAGTGATGACGAAAAGCTTTGTCTAAACAATAAAAATTGTAGCAGTTTAGCAATTTTATAAAAGAAATACTAACACTACTTTGTTGTTAACGCTACTTCTGTTGAAATACAATCAAATCTCAACAGGAACTCCTAAACTACCGCCATTAACATCTGGTATAAAAAAAGGGATTTTGTAAATTCAGTATAGACAAACTTTTATTTCATAAGTCATTTTATATTTCCATGTTTTTCTGTGTGGTTACGGAAAAAACAGAAGAAATTTGTTTATTGTATCGTTCGTGTCGTATGAGTTATTTAGTTAGGATTTAGGTTGAGTTTAGTGTTTACAAACAGAGGAAAGAGAGATAGACATACAGACAGACAGATAGACTGACAGATAGAGAGAGAGAGAGAGAGAGAGAGAGAGAGAGAGAGAGAGAGAGAGAGAGAGAGAGAGAGAGAGAGAGAGAGAGAGAGAGAGAGAGAGACAGACAGACAGACAGACAGACAGACAGGCAGGCAGGCAGGCAGGAAGACAGACAGACAGACAGACAGACAGACAGACAGACAGACAGACAGACGGTTAAACAGGCAGATAGGTAGATAGATAGATAGATAGACAGACAGACAGACAGACAGACAGATTGATAGATAGATAGAGATAGAGATAGATAGAGAAGGAAAGAGAGAGACAGAATTTTGCAAAAACATGGTTTTTTCCAATTTTGTTACTTCCATGTTCCATAAGGAAATGGAAGTATGGTGATGGAAAAAAAATCGTGGTCGAGATTATTGCAGATTCTGATTGTACTACCCTCAAAACATGAAAAAAGTCATTTTTCGAAAAGTGTCTGTTTACGGTAGCGCGATAATTTCGCTTTCTAGGTTGGCTAATCTGCTTACTGCTTTGGTCCAATTTTGCGTGTTAGAACTTTGTACAGTGTGTGTCAATCGCTCGCGGCGGTCGGTTCGCCGACCCTTTACTGTCATATATTCTTGTCGACATTTAATGTAGGCTTTAGGCCGGCATACTTTTACTTATGGCCAACTAGGCTCGCTATCATTTAGTTCAAAATTTTTAATACCTTTTGGCAACATGCATTATTAGCCAACCTTATTTCAATAAATTAAACATGTAATGTAACTTGGGAAAATTCATTAAAATCAATTCAATACAGTCCACAATTTTATCATTTTTCATTCCCACTGAACCAATGCATGCATTACTACCTATTTTTTACAAACGTTGTTGGTACACGCCGACAGGATCACTCACTTCACAAAACATTTTAGCCCACTTGGGCCTGATACTCAACATTTTTTGGTCCACCGTGCCTGGATTCTTCTCATACCATTTTTTGGTCCTCACGGTACGGATCATTAACATTTTTTGGTCACTCCGGACCTGGATTTTCCATCTAATATTTTCTACCACTATTTCTGGCCATCACGGGCGAATTAGCACGTCAGCTGAATACGACCGTGGCGTGATTTTCATCGGCATTTCGCTCGTCATCTTGCAGCCTTCTGACAACATCTTAGCAAGTGCCTGCTAGCTACAGTGCTTTACGCAAGGCGGTCATCTCTACTAGCTGTTTGCCATCTTCACCAAGGAGCCGACGCTGCAGGACATCGCCAACAAGGTATCATCAACAACAGTGTATTAGGTGCGTAAAATGTCTGAAGAAGGCCTCAAAGTGCTGACTAGAAAGAGAGGCGGCTTAAAGTCCGCAATAGTGCGGATACAATCTGCAGTAAATTCGTTTGATGTAACTTTAAATACAAAACATTTTCTAACTGTAAGGCTGGACAGTCTCAAAAGCTTGGCCTCGAAGTACGACGAGGTACAGTCTGAAATAGAACTCATTAGTAAGGACACGAGCGTTGCTCAAGCAGACCGAGTTGAGGTCGAAGAAATGTTATATTCAACTGAAGCAAACATTTTGCAATTACTTGACACATTTAATACTCAGACTGTACCTCCCGTATTATCGACGCACATGCAATTAAAACCAATAAGTTTGCCCTGCTTCTCAGGCAACATATTGGAATGGCAACATTTTTACTCAATTTTTACCGATTTAGTGCATTCAAGATCTGATTTAACATCAGTGCAAAAATTACATTATTTACATTCTTCTTTGAAGTGTGAACCGTTAGATTTAATCAAGTCTTTACCTATCTGTAAAGAAAATTATGCAATAGCGTTGAGTTTGCTGTCCGAAAGGTATAACAACCCATTCATACTAGCTAAATACTATGTGCAAAACCTACTTCAGGTCAAGTCGACAATAAAGGACTCGGTCCAAAGTTTGGCAGAGTTCACTAACACAATAACGTCTTCCGTTAATTCACTGGCAGCAATGAAGCTGTCAGTGAATTCATTTGAATTTATCACTATACAGTTACTATCCACTAAACTCGACCCTATTACTTTCAAACTTTGGAAGGAGTCAATAGACCCTGACAAACTACCTAGCTTTCAAGACTTCACGCATTTTTTAAACTTACGTAGACAGCTGTTAGAAAATACAATACCTATTGAACCCGGACAGCAACTCAACAAACTTAATGTAAGACCTAACAATAAATATGAGAAATGTAACTCGAGAAATACTGCTGGCAGCACTACATTTAAGAGCTATCACGCATCGGCAAATCATTATTCATGCGTGTGTTGTAAATCCAACCACCCGCTTTACATATGTAATAAATTTCGTATATTAAGTACCGCTGAGCGGGGACAATTTGTTTCAAATCATAAATGTTGTAGCAATTGCCTTAGATCAGGTCATCTTATAGCTAGCTGTAAGAGTAAACAGGTGTGTAAAATCTGTTCAAAACGACACCACACATTGTTGCACGCAAATTACGTGCCGAACACAACAGCTGCCAGCAGCAATTATTGCTCGCTTAAATTACAGTGCAAGAATAATGTTCTTTTATCCACAGCAGTTGTATCTGTCGTTGACCAGGCTGGCAACAGACATAGTGCTAGAGTGCTCCTGGACGCCGGTTCACAGATAAATTTCTGTACAAAATCATTTGCAAAAAAAGTTGCAGCTCAAATTAACTAAATCTAATATACCAATCACAGGAATAAACAATACAGCGTGTTACGCAACTGATATTGCTTCTATACGTATTATTTCTCGCTATCAGAGATATAGTTTCGAGGCGAAATGTGCCGTCTTATCTGCGTTAACTCACAATCTGCCTTCAAACTCGTTTGATATCAACCAGTTCCGCATTCCAAACAAAATTTTCCTGGCTGACCCCGATTTTAATATATCGTCGCAAATCGACATACTATTAGGTAAACTATCCCTGACAATACCCCTGATAACGAGTCAGCCTGTGAAAAGCATTTTGTGCGCTCTACCCAGCGCAACCACGAGGGTAGATTTGTGGTGTCACTTCCATTTAAGTCTGATAATCCCCACTTAGGGGAATCTTACACGAGTGCTGAATCAAGATTCTTAAGCTTAGAGCGTCGATTTGGGCGAGATGCTAAGCTCGCTCGCGACTACGCGGACTTTATCAAAGAATATAAGGATCTTGGGCACATGACACTCATCGATGATGGCGCTATCAACTCAGTAGCGTCAAATACTTACTATATATACTTATATGTATACTTATATATACTCATATACTTACTTTGTCTTTGCAAGATTGGTTGGGATGAACCGATTTCCGGTCAGTCACGTTCGGATTGGCATTCTTTGTGTGACAAATTGGGTCTGATTGGCAAAATTGTGGTCCCGCGATGTATTCGTTGCAAGCATGAGGCAGCTACAGTTCAATTGCATGGTTTTTCGGATGCTTCTGAAAGGGGGTTTGGCTGTTGTATGTATGTCAGAGTCATTTATCAAGATTCTACTGCCTCCTGTCACCTCTTGTGTTCCAAATCTCGCGTGGCTCCCCTACGACAGGTGTCATTACCTCGCATCGAACTCTGCGCTTGCTTGTTATTATCGCGACTCGTATCTAAGGTTATTCCTGCTCTTTATTCGGTTATTGATAATGTACATTTGTATTATGACTCTATGGTGGCTCTTTACTGGATTCATGCGCAGTCTACGCGGTGGAAAACATACGTCGCTAATCGGGTTGCTGAAATTCAGCGTCGTACGCAAACTTATACTTGACATCACAATAATTCACGACACAATCCTGCTGATATTATATCTAGGGGGTGTCTCCCTGACGTTTTGCGCGATTGCTCGCTTTGGTGGCACGGTCCTATCTGTCTGTCTCAATCGTCAGAGTCTGATCCCTTCCCATCCTTCGTACCGGCCACTCCGTCGTCTTCTGAAGTCACCGCGGAAGAGAAACATACACATAACCTTTCTCTAATGTCTACCCTGGCTGTTGACCTCTCTTTGGACTTTTCCTCGTTGCATCGTCTAATGCGCGTATACGCTTACTGTTTTCGATTCATCAGAAATATTAGACACTCAAGTGCTGACAAACTTACGGGCGATCTTACCCCTGTAGAAATTCATCAGTTTCTCAACTTCTTCATAAAACAATCTCAGTCGATCCACTTCGCAGCCGAAATTAATTGTCTTCGTAACGGATCTTCTGTTTCCGTTAGGAGTAAGTTGGCTTCTCTCGACCCGTTTCTTGACGACTCTGGAGTGATACGCGTGGGCGGACGATTGCAGCATTCCCAATTACCCTACGACTCTAAACATCCTATTGTATTACCCCCATCGGCGCATGTTACACGCTTTATCATTGAACGTGAACACATTCGTTTACTTCACGCTGGTGCTCAACTCGTGCATCATTCACTGCGTCAACGTTGGTGGATTGTGAATGCCAGGTTAGTCATTCGTTCCATTATTCGAAAATGTGTGAGGTGTATCAGGTTTAGTGCCAAACAGCGGGTTCAGAGGCTTGGTATTTTACCATCCCCTAGAGTCACTCCTTCTAGGCCGTTTCTATTTTGGGCGGTTGATTATGGTGGTCCCTTCATGATTCGTCATGGCGGGCAGAAGTCTAGAACTCTTTCTAAGGCATACGTATCTTTGTTTATTTGCTTAGCGACTAGGGCTATTCACATGGAATTGGTTTCCGACCTTACGGCCAGCGCGTTTATAGCCGCATTACGTCGTTTCATGGCCCGCAGGGGCATACCCAGTCAACTGTACTCCGACAATGGCACAAACTTCAGAAGGGCCCGCACTATCTTACATGATATTTACAACTTTTGGCACAATAAGGATGCCATCTCATCGATCAAGTCATTCACGTCCTCTCAGGGGATATCATGGTCATTTATTCCGCCCTCCTCACCTCATTTCGGTGGCCTTTGGGAGAGCGGCATAAAGAGTTTGAAATTTCATCTGCGCCGCGTGGTAGACAAATCTATACTCAACTTCGAAGGGTTCACGACCGTTCTGTCTCAGATAGAGGCATGTCTGAACTCTCGACCTTTATTCGCTATCTCTTCAGATGTTAACGACCCGGTGTCACTTACACCTGGCCATTTTTTGATTTGCGCACCCTTAACGGCGATACCGGACCCAGACCTTTCTCACATTCCTGTTTCTCGTCTTGGGCGTTGGCAACTTCTTCAGAGGTTTGTCCAAGGCATTTGGAAGGCATGGTCTCGCGATTATTTGCACCAGTTGCAGCAGCGTCACAAGTGGAAGTTTGCCAAGGATAATGTTTCCATTGGTGACTTAGTCTTGCTTATCGAGGATAATTTACCTCCATTAGCCTGGAAATTTGGCGTAATTATCGCCACATTTCCCGGCCCAGATAACTTGGTTCGTGTCGTGGACATTCGCACGCCTACGGGTGTTTTGCGGAGACCAATACATAAGTTATGTCTGTTGCCAGCGCGAGACGAGATTTGACAGGATTATGATTACTTAGCACAATGCTATTTTATTTAGCCCATGGCTTATTACTTATTACGACCATGTGGTCAACCTAATTGTGATGAATTATCACAATATTTTCTTATCAATTTTGCGCCATTGCATGCTTCTATAATTATCATAGTTTTTGGTGGTATATTAATATTTTGTATTTGTATGTTAATTTTGTGTGGCATACTATGTCTTACACATTTACATTCGATGTTTTGGGGTATATTTCATGTTTTTGGTGGTCTTATTTTATAAAATTTTTGTTACATAATATTTGCATGTCTTGCAGCTGAGCAATCATGCATTCATTTCTTTATACTGTTGCTAATAAATGTGTGTATTATTCTGTGAATGTCTTTAAATCGTTAAATTGTTTCTGTAATCACAGTATTGTATCTGTTATTTGACATTGCAATTACTCATATTGTAATTATCTAAATTGTTGTTATTGTATTCACATAAATTGCGTTTATGTAAAAACTATTGTTTTGCGTCTGCCGTATGTAACTGCCACGTCTAGATTTATTTTATATTGTATTTTATATTGTATTCATTTTGCAAGTAAGCATGCACAATTATTTTTACTTAAATTATGACATACATGTCATATTTGGGCTTGCATTCAGTCAGCATCTAGCTTGTTCATACATTATTACATATTGTAAGTTCCTGAAACTTCAGGAACAGCATGACTAGGTCAATACATGCCGCCCTGCTGAATATACGCTTGAACATGTAATTGCAACATGTTCAATAACAATTTTGTTCATGTAATTAATTCTCTCTGCAGGTCCACGGGCCTCAACTAATTTTACAGTAACCATCTATGACATGCATAGGGTTACAAACTATCGGTCCATCATGTGATGAGCTTCCGATCATGCATTAAACATTGTACAACTGTGTATTTTTTTTCATGTTTTGTAATGTTATATACTGTGCACATACACTATGTGATGGTAATATTGGTCAAACCAGACTTTTATTCATGTCTGAAACAGCTGTTCGCCAACCTTGTCTTACAAACGCCTATCTTTAGGCTTATCTTATGCATGCTTATCTCTAAACTAGTAACGGACTGCCGTTATCTAATCTCATAACTCAAGGTTCAACTTAGCCTTGAAACTAACTCTTATTATTAAGAAAACTGTATCCTTTTAAATCAAGTTGTAAGATGTATCATAATTTATTAAAAAATGTTAAAAAATCATTTGATTTTGACGGGCAGCTTATGTACGGTAGCGCGATAATTTCGCTTTCCAGGTTGGCTAATCTGCTTACTGCTTTGGTCCAATTTTGCGTGTTAGAACTTTGTACAGTGTGTGTCAATCGCTCGCGGCGGTCGGTTCGCCGACCCTTTACTGTCATATATTCTTGTCGACATTTAATGTAGGCATACTTTTACTTATGGCCAACTAGGCTCGCTATCATTTAATTCAAAATTTTTAATACCTTTTGGCAACATGCATTATTAGCCAACCTTATTTCAATAAATTAAACATGTAATGTAACTTGGGAAAATTCATTGAAATCAATTCAATACAGTCCACAATTTTATCATTTTTCATTCCCACTGAACCAATGCATGCATTACTACCTATTTTTTACAAACGTTGCTGGTACACGCCGACAGGATCACTCACTTCACAAAACATTTTAGCCCACTTGGGCCTGATACTCAACATTTTTTGGTCCACCGTGCCTGGATTCCTCTCATACTATTTTTTGGTCCTCACGGTACGGATCATTAACAGTCTGTGTGTCTGTCTGTCTATTTATCTGTCTGGCTATCTGTGTGTCTGTGTCTATAGATTTTTTTTTTTGGCAAACGATAACAGCCGCAAATTCAAACAGAATCAAATAATGTTTTGCATACAGCACTGATTTGTAGAGTACTCCAGACCTGTTGTTTTTGGTGAAGATCGGTTAAGGGAATGTTTACCTGCAAAATTTTTTTTAACCAAGGGTAATTTTTTTCTATGGCAAACGATAACAGCCGCAAATTCAAACAGAATCAAATAATGTTTTGCATACAGCCGTGAATTGTAGAGTTCTCAAGATCTATTGTTTTTGGTGAAGATCAGTTATGGGAAAGGGGTAGTTTACCGGCAACGATTTTTGTTTTAACAAGGGTATTTTCTATGGCAAACGATAACAGCCGGAAATTCAAACAGAATCAAATAATGTTTTGCATACAGCCCTGAATTTTAGAGTTCTCAAGACCTATTGTTTTTGTTGAAGATCGGGTTACGGAAAGGGGTAGTTTACCTGCAACATTTTATGTTGTAACAAGAGAAATTGTTTCTATGACGAACGATAACTGCCGCACATTCAAACAGAATCAAATAATGTTTTGCAAACATCACTGAATTGTAGAGGACTCAAGGCCTATTGATTTTGGTGAAGATCAGTGAAGAGAAAGGGGTAGTTTACCTGCAACGTTTTATGTGATAACAAGGTTAATTTTTTCTATGACGAACGATAACTGCCGTAAATTCAAACAGAATCAAATAATTTTTTACATATGTGCCTGAGTTGTAGAAGACTCAAGGCCTGTTGATTTTGGTAAAGATCGGTTAAAGGGTAGTTTACCTGAAACATTTTTTTTTGTAACAAGAGTAAAGTACTTAATTTTGATAAATAATGTATCCTGATAAGAAGATCTTAATAATCCACTGTAGAAACGTAGATGAAATATCTATAAATGAAGAGGCTATTTGAACGGGGTGGGGGTAATTTTCTATAAATGAAAATTATAGTTGAAGGGGGAGGGGATAATTTTTTATATATGTACTACGTTATCGGCAACAAAGAAGTAGTTTGTTGTTAGAATTCCTTCCCGTCCTCTTTGGCCGTAGACCAAAGTTTTCTGCAAAACCAGACGTTTCGGCAGTGCCATCGACTTCCATCATCAGTGAAAATCGAGTGCGATAACGTGAGGTGGTATACGTTAGTGACCACAGTACTATGGTTAAGGCTGAAGCAGTAAGTAGAAAGAAGTAGTTTCTATTGAAATATTTCATTTCGAAAATGATTTTATATATAAATCTCAGAACATGTAAGTCATGTATGATTCTCCATACCGATATTTAATATACCATGTTGAAACACAAAAAAACAGAGAAACACTTAAACAAATCTTCCCACGATCTATTGAAGGCTGATACTGAAGAATTTTTACAAAGAGCCGGACATTGTCAGGATAATAAAAATATACAGGCCAAGGTGGGTTGGACACATAGAGGGAATGGAGGAAGGACAGTCTACGAAACATATCTTCTACCAGAAACCAATGGGTAGTAGAAAAAGGGGAAGACCCCGAAGTAGATTCAAAGATCAGATCAAGGAGGACCTGAGAAAGCTGAACATAAGAAACTTAAAAACCAAGGCACGTAATAGGGAAGAAAGGAGTCGACTCTTGAATCAGGCCAAGACCCACCAAAGTTCGTAGAGCCACGGCTGATAGCGATGATTGAAGAATTTTCACGTTTTTTTAAGCCGAATTTGAAGATGTTTTTGCTGTTCACGACCAATCACTGGGAAGAACCTCTCTTGTTCATACTGCAACAATACAGGGGATACAAAATCAATACACCAATCTCCTCGAGGACTTCCAATGTTTTTTCAATTGTTTTTTCGTCTGGCCTATGTAACATCGAAGCGTAGTGTCCGCACCCGCGTAGGTGAACACAGCCGCTACTATCGATTGAGGCAGCCGAAGAAGTCTGCCGTGTCGGACCACGAGCTCGCCAACACCGACCATCGGATCCTCTTCGTTGACACGAAGTTTTTTTCGGCGATGAGTGCGTATTTCACTCGCCTTCATATGTAAGCTGTCCAGATCCAGAAACATGCTGCGATCGCTATGAATCGGCGGGGTGAAAGGCTGTCATTAAGTACTCTGTAGCAAGGTGTGTTGCGACCCTCTAATACACGTTCTACTTTCTGATTGAAAGAAGTGTTTGATTTATGACTGTATCGTGGCACTTAGAGAATTTATAAGTAGGAGTGATGTTCACGGGACTTCTCCAGCCTTAAACACAGTTCTGCGGTCACTAACGATTACCACCTTACGTTAGCAAAACTCGATTTTACACTGATGATGGCAGACGATGGCACTGCCGAAACGTCTGTTTTAGTTGAAAACAATCCGCCACTGCCAAACAGCCCGGGAATGAATTTCAACAACATTGACTCCGGCCGTGTAAGCGTACGAAGTATATTATGTAACATCTGTTGCGGTATTTGCAATCTATTTTGTATGTCCTATTGTTTATTGTAACACTTTCGTTGTATAAGTTATTTAGTTAGGATTTAGATTGCGTTTAGTGTTTAGAAACAGGTAACAAAGAGAGTGAAAGGGGAGGGTGAGAGGGGGAGAGAGCGGTGTGAGGGGGGAGTGACAGTGAGTGCGAGAGTGGGTGAGGCCATCTACACTCAATTCAAAAATTTGTGTGGCAAATGGGAATAGGAAAGTGCTTTGTGTAAACAGCTCGTGAAGGAAGGCCTGATTAATAAAAAAATAAAAAAATAACAAAGAAGTATTTCTACGTTTAATTTTTCTCGGTTAACACATTTCTATTACATATTTATTACTACGTAGTTGCGAATACAAGACAGACTTATCTTAAAAACACTACAACAGTTTCTGTTAAACAACAGTTTCTGTGTTAAACAAATCAATCCACTTATCGAATTGTTAAATACAATTGTCCCAAACGCCATCAAAGCACTTCATAACGATGAAGTGAGAATACAACCATCTACCAGCAAAGACTATACCAGCATCATCAAGGCATTAAAGGAAAAAGACACCGAATTCCATATATACCAATCAAAGCAGTCAACACCATTTCGCGTGGTTTTAAAGAATATACACCCGTCTACAAACATAGAAGAAATAAAAAGCGTCATTCAAGAACTCGGGCACGATGTCATCAACATATTGAACATCAAGCAGCGAAAAACAAAAGAACCGCTACCGCTATTTTTCGTCGACATAAAACGTAATGATAACAATCACGAAATTTATAATGTACGTAAACTACTGAATCTAATTGTTACGTTTGAACCTCCGCATGTTGAACCTCAGCACGTTTGAACCCAATGCATGCGATGTCAACGATATGGATACACGTAAAACTTCTGTACAAGAAATCCCCGCTGCGTCAAATGCCTGAGTAATCACTTTACAAAAGACTGCTCTAGGACTGAAACAACCAATGACGTGAAATGTGTAAATTGTAAAGAAAACCACCCTGCTAACTACAGGGGTTGTTTAATATATCAACAACTCCATCAGAGGCATTACTCACGACCACCGTTAACTCAACAGGGAAACCAGGATATTCTCCAAACACCTAGAAGACCGCTACCCCTGCAACCACTTCAACCAGGTGTAGCTTATGCGCAGATAGCTACCCGGAACTCACAACAATACCAATCCTCTTCCAACGCTCAACAACGAAGTCATACCACGTCATCACAACAAACGGACATCCTCATAAAAATGGAAAAATGATGGAAAACTTTATGGAACGTATGGGTAAGATGATAGACCTTATAAAAACCCTGGTTTTAAAAGATATGCTGATGGCACAGGTCTTGAAACTAGCCGTATGGAATGCCAATGGCCTGTGTCAGCACGTGCAAGAGGTCAAGACGTTTCTCCAAATCCATAACATCGACATCATGCTTATCTCCGAAATGCACTTCACAGAAAAACGTTTCATAAAAATTCTGAGGTACAACATCTACAACACCAACCACCCTGATGGCAAAGCTCACGGGGGCACCGCACTCATAGTTAAAAATTATGTAAAACATTACGAAACCGACAAATATGTGACCGAACACCTACAAGCAATAAGCATCGTGGTTGACATCAGTACTGGACCACTAACAATCTCCGCCATTTATTGCCCGCCGAAGCACAATAACCAGCAACAGCACTTCGAAGACTTCTTCTTGACACTTGGCAATAGGTTCATCGCTGGCGGGGATTATAACGCTAAGCACACCAGATGGGGATCAAGAATTACAAGTGGCAAGGGCACTGCACTCCTGGCAATCATTCAAGCTTATAATCTTAGTTATATCTCATCAGGGGAGCCAACTTACTGGCCTACAGATAGAAACCGATTACCGGACCTCCTCGATTTCTGTATCACAAAAGGTCTCAACATCATTCAAATCTGGACACAGATAAGCCTGGACTTATACTCCGATCACTCTCCTGTGATAGTAACAGTTCACTCCCAAATTGTTCGAAGACAAAAACAGCCAACCTTATAAAGCAGACTAACTGACTGGGACTTGTTCAGACGCCATCTAAAAGATCTAGAACACCCCATTGAAAACAGACACTCACATAGAATACGCGGTCGAAACCCTCACAAAATCCATACAAACAGCTGCGTGGATGGCTACACCTGACCGCAACATGAGGCAAATCAACGAATCATGCCCAGTAATTGTTAGAGAAAAAATTACTTACAAAAATTGCTCAGGACACAATGGCAGATCAACAGAACAGCGGCCAATAAACAAAAATTAAATAAAGCCTCGAAGGACTTGAAGAACTTACTTTACGACTTGAAAAATCAAGGACTTCAAGAATATCTGGAGAACCTCTCAGCCTCAGAAGCTAATAATTACTCGCTTTGGAAAGCCACAAAACTATTAAACGACCGCAACAATCCATACCCCCATTTATGGACCCCAGTGGACAGTGGGCCAGAGATGGTAAAGGAAAAAGCCGCCACATTTGCAAACTATCTGGATACGGTGTTTCAACCATATCATTCTGATGAACCTGAACACGATGACGAGGTAGCTGCATTCCTAAATCTCCCGTTCCAGATGACGTTACCAGCTTGTAAATTCAAATTAAAGGAGGTGCAAGCAGTCATCACTGTCAATCAACCCCAAGAAAGCGCCAGGGTATGACCTGATTACCGGCAAAGTGCTACAAGAGATAACGAAAAAATGTCTGAAAGCGATAACCCAGATTTTCAATTCCATCCTGCGACTCGGCCATTTCCCGCACCAGTGGAAAGTTGCGCAGATTCCAATGCTGGCCAAACCCGGTAAACCAATGCACGCTATAACACCCTATAGACCCATAAGTCTTTTGCCTCTTTTATCAAAGGTGTTTGAAAAACTTCTTAAAAGACTCCAACCAATATTACATGAGAGGGAGACAATACCTGATTTCCAATTTGGCTTCAGAAAAAAACATGGCACCATAGAACAGGTCAATCGCATTGTAAACGGAAGATGTAAAATACCTCGGTATATATCTGGACCGCCGCCTTACCTGGCGAAAGCACATAATTACCAAAAGCAAACAGCTCAGACTACACAACAGTTTCTTTCTCGACAAAGGCCTACGCGTTGATAAAACAATTATCCGTTGGCGGGTTCGGGTATTGGTCCGAGCGTCACCTCCCACACTCACCTCGCCCGGACTCCAATCTCCAACTCTTACATACGCCCAATGTTCACCAGCGTCACCACCACCACAGCCGTCGTCGGCCGCTGGTCTGGCGTCACTGGCTGCCATGCAGGCGATCACTGTAAATACGACGATACTCTGCAAACAGTATACAACAACAATAGTTAGCTTATCTACCGCTTCAACAATAGTTAGCTTATTGACACCATATTTTTTTTCTTATTACTAGCACGCTCCCTGAGCTGCAGAACTTGCTCACTATTTTCGATGGAGTACATTTATTATTATGTAAATTTCAATATAGGATAATTTATATTTCTGGTACGATTCATAGAAATCTTAGAAATAAAACAAGACACAGCACAAGGATAAAATTTTATAAGACAATTGCAATACCCACATTGACAAATGCGAGTGAGGCATGGGTCATGACAAAAAAGGAAAGCGGCAAGATTCAGAGTGCTGAAATGCAGTTTCTTCGAAATCCTTCAAATTATACATTGCAAGATAGAATAAAGAGTGAAGATATCAGAACAGAACTTGAAGTAAAGGATATAAATGGAATTATTTCAATTTACAGAAGACAATGGTGGAATAATCTGCAAAGGTTGACAGAAGTTGATTGCCGAAAGCGGCACTGAACTATAAAGCCATTGGTAGAAGAGACGTGGGTCGTCCGAGTTTGAGATGGGTGCCAGAACATGTTTATATAGCCTAATCCTTGAAGAGGAGAATAAGAAGAAGATAATTTTTTAGTTATCAGAAAACTTACAAAAATCTCTATTACCCTCTTGTTTTTTTGTTAGTTAAGAAACATTTGTAGAACAATCATACAATAAATTCCAGAAATTCAAAAAAATAGGATTTGTGTTAAAATTTACCTTTACACCTGGCTGGATTTTCACCATTTTCAAAAGCTGTTGACCCCATTTTTGGACCTGGGGTCCATAAATTTTTAAATTCCTTTTAATTTGATAACCCTCATGAATTTTTGCGTTTTTATCAAAATTTTCATGCACTCTTTGACTCTCAAGTTACAGAAAGTACTGAATTTTTCAAAAATTAACATTAAATTTATACTTTGATTAAAATTTTATTAAATTTGATACCTCGCAATTTTGTGATTAAAAAAAATTATGTCCCTCACATTCTTCCCTAGGCTACCCCATATTTTGGGGATTTATCTCCAGAACAACAGCGTTCTTTAAGATAAACGTATGAACACGCATGGCAAGTTTTACGAAAATCGGATGATGCGTTCAAAAGTTATCGTGAGACATACCGCAAATAGGCAGATAGGCAGACAGAGACAAAAGCCAGACGGTCGAATTAAAACTGAGGGCTCACTTTGCTCGTTCAATTATTGCTTAATATATGCCACAGGTTGTGTAACAGCCATGCCTAGGGTCAAGAATGAGTGACTATAAGTCGTGATTAACTGTCCTGTGGACCTACTTTAAAAGCAACTCCACTGCTGTTTATGTAATTGAAATCTAAATCTAAACGAATCCAGACAGCAACAAATTAGTCTTCCTAAGTTTGTAAAACTAACGTGGCAAAAAACGACCTTTCTCCATTTTGTGTTTGGTATCAAAATATAATTTTGGTCCCATTTCAATACAACTTCAAATTTTAACTTCTAATTATTTAAGTAACTGGCAAATTATAAGTCCTAAAATTTTCTAGAGACATTCTTCTTAAAATTTGTTTCAAGAACTACAAGTAAATTTTGTTGCCAAGTGAGCGTAAACTTTCATGGCCGGTGTCAAAATTCGCCCAGGATAGAAGAGAGTATCGGAAGCGTGACGAAGAAGAAGAAGAAGAAGAAGAAGAAGAAGAAGAAGAAGAAGAAGAAGAAGAAGAAGAAGAAGAAGAAGTGCACGTAATAATAAGGAAATAATTATGGGTGCCTGCTGTACAGTTGTAATTATAAAAAAAAGTTTTCCTAATTTTTCTGATAATTGAAAAGTCACCTAATATAAGCATTTATCTAATAACAAGAGTACAAATAAAAACGAGTGAAGTTCATTTCTTTTTAAATACTTTGTTTTCAACGGTTCATAAATAAAGAAAGCTTAGTTTCCTACCAAGTAATTCAGTTTTACAAAAAATGATTGTAGTCTACAAAAAAGCCGTATAAGAATATCCTGTACAACAGAAAAGTGATCATAGTCCAAGTTACAATATTTTGGTAGCACTACTTTCTTGCGAAATCAGTTGTTGTTTTTCCTGTTTTCATTTGGTACGCGTTGTGTTACAGTAACGTTCACTTGTTGTAGGCTATTTTGTTTTTGTTTTTGTAGCTCATTATGTTGTGTAATATTATTATTGGTTTATTTTTATGAATTTAAATAGTTAAAGTTTGTGGAATTAATGTCAAGAACGATGTTAAACTTAGGAGTGATTCTTATGAATATAAATTTAGAGTTATAAAAAAGAATAAAATCATTGAAGTTCCAGTGTGTAACAAAGCATTCTTGTCATTTCATGGCGTCACAAATCGGAAGTCACAACTCTGCGAAGTCAAAGAAAATAACGAGTATGGTTTCTGTTACGCTTTTGACTTGCCTCGCCTTAGTCAGTCCTGGTAATACTCGGTTTTTTACACTATAAAGATCGCTCTTTGGCAACTGTAGACCCACGTCTTACGCTCAGTGATCAAATTCAAAATAAATATTGAGGTTAAATAACCTCAAAGAAATGTTTAACTGGGAAAGGTATTCTTGCAATGATAAGAGGAGAGAACAATACAGTAATTCAACTAAAGTCGGTGAGAAAATTGTTATTAATTTTCAAAACTAAAAATGCGTCTTTATCCAAAGTTCCATCTTGTGACTTTGATCATTTTTCTTTGTACTCTTACCTATTTCGTTAACCGTGAACGAGTTCATCAGCTCAGGAAGGTTACCAGTTGTACTGTCAGCATAAAACATGCTGCATAAAAACTTTGCCAACCATAGTCGGTTGATAATAGTACAACAGAAAACAAAAATGTCTAAAGTTGAAAGAATTTTTTTCAGGTAAAATTAAAAAATAAAATTTGCTCATCGATATTTGCCGAAGGCAACAACAGTATTTCTCCTTATAGAGAAATTCAAAACTTTCAGCGCGGTGAAGTCAGTGGCGTAACCACACGATTCCTCCACCTCTTGAGCATTTGAAAATTTCAGCGAAATTCTGTAATAACTTAACGTTGTCCTATTTCTAAGCCAATTTCGTGTGTAAAAATAATGCTTATAAATAATTGAAAAGAAATTATAATATTTGTTAACTAATAAAATAGAGTTTTCTTGATAGGGGGAATCGCTCAACATTTGGTAAACAACGCGCGCATTTGCACTTATAAAATCAGTTCCTCATGCGCCAGATGTACTTATTTGTTGAAACACACTTCCCCTTGCAGCGTTTTCAATATCACAAATCCTCTAGTTCAATATCTTTATGGCTTTGTACAGGTAAACTAGCAGTTGTTTGATTAAAATTACTACCTGGGCTGTTTTTCCAGGGTCCAAACTTTATTACAAAACCAGACTTTTCGGCAGTGCCATCGACTGCCACTTCAGTGAAATCGAGTAGAAATCGAGTAACGCTAACGTGAGGTTGTATACGTTATGCCGCCTCACGTTAGCGTTACTCGATTTCACTGAAGATGGCAGTCGACGGCACTGCCGAAACGTCTGGTTTTGTAATAAACTTTGAACCATGGCCAAACGGCCCGGAAAGTAATTTTAACCAAATTGACTCCGGCCGTGTAAGCCTTCGTATCAGTTTCTGAATTTAATTCGGAAAAATCATAAAACAGTATTGCTGGATTTTACATAAAGTAGACCTATAACGTGCATTAAGAGGAGCTATAGGTTGCTTAAAACTTTATTGGGACAAATGCTTAAAATGCGAGTATAAAAGAGTCCGGGTTTTTAAAAATATCGCAGACTTTTTCTACAAAAGCTGATTCCATAATCCTAATCGGAACAATAGTACAACTTTAAAGTGAATATTCACGAATAAATCATTTAGTTGTCGTCGAACTTACCAAGGGCGTCATAGTGCGTGCGAGTTTTGTGTGTGGCGTCTTCCAGTCGTTATGTGACTTGTTTTCCACAGCAAGAAAAAACTAGCTGAAGACAATCTTTGTGAAATACTGGTTTGATATTTGAATTTTTAATTTCTTATATAGGCCTGTACATACACACACGCAGACATATGTTTTCACGCATTTTCCATCGAAGTTTTTGTTATCGTTAAATCCGGGCGTTTGTTTAATTGGTGTCGGTTGGTTTAACGAAACAACGCTTGTTGGAATTTGCAAACAGCTTGCGTCATTCTACTGCAGGCTTTTTTCTTCGGCGGGTTTTTCCCCAAGTGTTTCTTTTATACGTTAAATTTTTTGTGGTACATTCATTGCTCCCTCAGCTACAAAACTCGCTCATTATTTTGAACGAAGTACAAACTTATTGTATTTGAAATATTTACCGGGCTGTTTGGCCGTGGTCTAAGGTTTACATTCAAACGAAACGTTTCAGCAGCACCACTGGCTGCCATCTTCAGTGGATATTCGAGTCAACCTAACGCGGGGTGAATTTATAAGTGCAGGTAGCGTCGCGGGACATCTGTAGCCTTCACCACAGTCCTATGGGCCTAACGTACGACACCCCGCGTTAGGTTGACTCGAATATCCACTGAAGATGACAGCCCGTGGTGCTGCTGAAACGTCTGGTTTGAATGTAAACCCTGGACCACGGCCAAACAGCCCGGTAAATATTTCAAACTGACACCGGCCGTGAAAGCCATAGAACAATATTACAAACTTATTATTTCACAAGTTTTGATATTAGATAATTTATCAGTTATCAGAAAAATTACGGAAGAAACTTACGAACCGTCAGATTTTGATCATTGTTCTATACGCTTCCGAAATATGGGCACTAAGGCAAGTGGAGAAAAATACCTTTGAAAGCTTTGAAATGTGTGGCTGGAGATGAATGGAGAGGTCGAGGGAATTTGTGGAGGTAGTACCTTTGTACCGGGTTGGCAGAGCACTGGTCCTCACAAGTTCCCAGGGTTGGAGAAAGTAATGTTAGCTCCCAAAGGAGCCCTCAGTCTCTCTCCAGCCAAGACCGCACTGCGTGGTGAAGTCCTACAAGAGGTTACTCTGTTGATGCAGAACAGTACGGATCTAGACCGGAAGGTCGATAAAAATAGCTGGTGGAGGGCAGCAGTAACCGCCAGTACCAAATCAGGGCGTAAGTGATATGACCATCTATAGGCTGGTACCTTATAATGGGGAATTAATTTATATGACGCGATGGAGCGTCAATTTGTAACGTGTAGACAATTATCGTCTCTTACAAATCACACGTTTGTTTGTCAATTTGTAACGAGAAGATCGCTATCGTCCTGTAAAAGTGTGTTTTATGTGTGTTAGCCCCACACGTTGTAGTCGTTACTTTGTGTTTATCTAAAAGTCGTGCTTTTTAAGATTTTCTTACGCTGACGATGTCCGTCTCGAACGCACGAATTACCAGTACTGAAATCTTCCCGGGTGTAAGCCTTACCTGTCCTTTGATGTTATTATTTATTTCCCGATAGGCGCCAAATTGTTTATGAAAATAATTAAAAGTTCAGACTTAGTTGTCGTTCTGTGCGGTGATAACCAATTCGAATTACCCTCGCAAACTGGCGGGCATTCGAATCTCGCTTGTAGTTCGTCGTGTTGCCAACGTCTAAATCTGGCAGACTATTTCACTCATCGCTAAAATGCATAAACTTTCTAATACAATTTATAAGAAATAAAGGACGGTTATTCCTAATCAGTACTAGTTTATTAACGTTTGAAATGGTTAATAATTAATCTTTTAGATACAAAAATATAATGTTATAAAATAATGTTGCTCCGGCAATACACAGACAGTATCTCAAGGTTGGCTAAAGTGACATCAGTTGTTCGAAGCCATGATGGCTACTAATATTGTTTATTTACACAATTTATTCTGTCACGGAGTTCTTTTGATTACGATAAAAAGTTAAATAACAAGATGTTAATAAAGTACACCACCTTACATCAATGGGACTTATATACTATTAATATTTAAATACAATTCGTTTTCTGAGTGTTAAAAAGTGTGTGTTAATAATTCATACTTCTTACCTAGGTTATTTTATGTTTACATACAAGTTTAGTATTTATTATCAATCAATCCTTGAAAGAAATTTATTTATCAAGTTCGGAGTGAGAGTTTTTTTGTGTTGTGAGACAAGTTTATTAATTTAGTTCGTAAATTCCGGTAATTCAGATATACTTAACGAAATTTTGGTCGATTTCTGGTGATGATTCGCTATGGTTATTTGGGTTGGGTTGACACGATCATTAATCTTCCACCATTTGTACTTTTGATTTCATCTGGCTTCTTTTTCAATTAATCTGGATTTTTTAATTATTTTTTACTATTAAAATTTTGTCTATTATTTCTCTTGGTTTAAATGGTTCCTTTATTCGTCTACTTGAATCCACTTCTCAGTAAATTTAGCAGTATTTATTACTATTTTAATTAATAATTGAGTCGAATATAGTTTGGCTTCCGTCTCGCTTGATCGTCAATAACGGACTAATGTTTTATAACGCAATTAGATATAATAACGTTCCGTTGTCATGGCAACTGCCTATACTCTCATTGGTTGAATGCATTTATGTCTATTGCTATAATATTTGAATTTTAGTTCAAAATTAATAAATATTTTCTAATGGCTATTATTCTTCGGTCTTCTTATCAATGTATTAGATATTAAAATAACTATTCATATTTTCTTTCAAAGATTATTTTGACATCCCACAAAGCTGGGTTTGTTCATGTATTAAAGTTTTGACAAAATGCTAATATTATATTATTACATATCTTTCTTATTTTATGTTTTTAATCTAATTCTGACATCTTAATATGGTTCACTAATTGTATTTAATGAGTTACTTGCCCTGAATTTTCTAATACAATAGTTAATTTCATACAATTTGTTTACCTTGAATTTATACAGTTAGGCATTTTATAGGCCTAAGCAGTAACTGGCTATAACTTCTTATTTTACACAAATTAGAGATTATTTTTCATTTACATATGTTTTGCTTGGTGTCACTTATGACATATTTACCTTTTGAATTAATTTGGGCTGTTCTATAATAATTGTATGTTCTTATTAATTTACAAAATTATTGCTTGTCTGTTATTCTCTAATTTTCTTTTTCTGTCTTTAATGATTAATTATTATGTTTGTAAAATTTACTCCTTACTCATATCTATTGCCTTTTCTTACAACTTGTTTATCACTTAATATTACTTATAAAACATAACACAAAGTTAGGTTTATGGTCTGTTCATTTTTCAGCCATATTCCTTCTTACAAACTCAACTCTTTTAATTAAACAAATAACAATCTTGGTGAATATCATTATCACACCATTTAGTCTATCTTGCTAATCATCCCTTTGAACATTTTTGTTAACATAGGATGTTTTATTTTCATTGCACTCATAATACTTAGTTAATTATTATTTAACACTATGACATTAGTTGTCTATTCATCTTTTAAAATCTGTTTTATTACCTTTGTTCCTCTTTCTTATAATTATGAATTGGTTATTTTCTCACTTCTAACACTTACACTGTTTATCACTTTCACTTCCTATCTATCTCTCACTCTTGAGTTTTTACTATTTTATACACTAATTTCTAGTTAGTCTGTCAACATTTTTATGTTTTGATTTTCTTATCATCATAGGGTTATTAACAATATACAATATCTATTAAGACTGGTTTCACTTACTTACTATGGTTAGTGTACTTTAACTTGGATTATTTTATTTAATACTCGTCACTGGATATTTATTATTTATTTGTGCTTTTTTATCATTAGTTTAGTTTATACCTTCTCATTTTATTTTCTTTATTGGGTCAATCACTTGGGTTGGGTCATGGTCATTTGTCTCGTCATAGTCATTTTATTTTTCTTGATTTCATATAGTTAATTCCTTAAAGTTCTTCTCTGGTATTGGGGCGGCTTTTGGTGTCGTAACAATATTCATTTCTTATGTAATCCCTTCTTGTGCATCCTTTTTCTTAAAAATCTCAACTCTAGAGTCTGTGGTTTTTTTATCTCTTTTTTTTTGTAATCCAGGATTCACTGCCATATAAGAGCACTGAAATAGCAACTGTTTTGTACAAGTTTACTTTTGTTTCATGTCTCGTTTTATTTTTCAGTGTTCTATTTATAGTTCCACATATGTGATGAAATCTATTGACTTTATCTCTGTCAACGTCAAACCTTATGTCACAATCTAAATAGTTAAAATTTGAGGTATGTTCCAATACTTTATCCTCAATAATAATGTTTGAGCGTATTGGAAATTTCCCATAGTGAGCCATAACATTTGTTGGTAGATATCTTTAGGTTGTAGTATTATCTTCCCAGTTTATGTAGTCTGTACACAGAGCGTTGTAAGTCTGCTTCATTATTTTGTAGTATAATCACATCATCTGCATACAGCAAAACATTTAAGTGGTAATTCCTTTTCAGCTGTATGCCTTGGTGGACTTCAATCTTCCAGTTTTGTAGTGTACAAGCCATTATTTTGTAGAATTTTAATTTAATTTTGTAGAATTTGGAGCATGATGTAAAATGCCAAATAAAAAAAAAACTACTTACAGGATGGAGAGTAAAACTGTATCATAGTTTGAAAATCTATGACAAACGAGAGTGGGAAAGTGTTCCGTGAAAACAGCGGTGAAGTAATGTGTGAATGATAATGAAAGAAACAAAGCGTTTATATTTCAAGTAACGTTTTAATTATTCTCGTTTCACACACTTCTATAAAGTACTTATACCATTGGTCGGAAGGACAAAATAAACATAAGTTAAAAACTAAGTACACCTTCTTAAAACAGGGGTTGGTGAAACAATCAGTGTGTGTTTGTTACACGTTGAGGGAAGGTTTACTACGCGTCACCACTGGGATCGGTGGAATCGGTTGCCATATCCCTGTACCAGGATCGGTCGGATCACCCCAATCTCTGCCACCTCCTCCGCCACCAGTACCCCATCCAGAACCGTCACTACCAACTCCTTCGCCTCCACCACTCCATCCAGAGCCGTCGCTACCACCTCCTCCGCCTCCACCTCCGCCATCGAAACCAGAACCGGTACCGGAACCGGAAGACGAAGCAAGGCACTTGGCGTTCCCGCTTGACTGACTCTGTGACGATCCTCCGGAGGCCGAGCAATTGACTGAAGAACCTCAGTCGCCTGTGTTACCCGAATCACCGCCGCTACCCCAACCAATACCCCAGCCGGTGCCATCGCTACCTCCGCCAACTCCACCACCACCACGACCCCAACTTCCACCATCATCCCCATTGCCCGGAAAACCGCCATGTCCTGGATAACCCCATCCTCCGTTGCCTGGATTACGCCAGTTTCCATCTCCGCCACCTCCTCCAGTGCCGCCGTTGTTCCCGCTTCCTCGGCCGCCGTCACTAGACCAATCGGACCCAGAACCGGTACCGGAACCGGAAGACGAAGCATTGCATTTGGCGTTGCCGTTTGATTGACTCTGCGACGATCCTCCTGACGCCGAACAGTCGACTGAAGTACCTTGACCGCTGGCATCGCTGGCTTTGTCGCCTGCTGGTCTGGCGTGAGTGTCCGCCATGCAGACGATTGCTATAAACACCGCGGTAATCTGCAAACAGCGTACAATAAGAATGAGCATTGTCGAAGCTATAACATGGACGATGTGAAACTACGTTATTATTTTTACTGTTCTTGGTTCTAAGAGAACAGTGAAGGTAATAATAGTTTATGTTTCAGAAGAGTAGAGTATATTTTTAAAAAAATAAATAAATAAACAGGGATAGATTAAGAGCGGTTTAAATGGACTACTGGATGATAAGTTGTAATTTAAAGAGTTTAAACATGATTAGAAACAACGATGAAATACGAAGCCGAGCTGAAGATATCACAGTGTATATCGAGGTAAAGCAATTGAAATCGTTTAGCCACCTAAATAGATTTGTCTGAAACAAGGTGGCTCAAAATTGGAAATTGCCACCTACAACAAGAATAGAAAAGGGTAAATCTAAACTGCCATGGAATGGCTGGGGTATATGAACATTAGGGGCCACTAAATCGCTGATTGCGATGTCAGAAGACGGTGGATGCTGGGAGTCGGTGAACGCCTGCAGATGTTAAATAAGCCGCTTAGTATATTGTAGGCATATATAATTGTTGGCCAAAACTTCACAGCGTTAGGCGAAGGCTGACCACACCTAAGTGACTGTTTGTCTACTTTCTGTTCTGGTTATCATCATCTGGACTTACAAATGACATCCACAGGATCACGCATGAACGATTATTTGTCTATTCCTCATAATGAATATCATCATCTGGATTTACAAGTGGTAATTCCTGTAGCTTCCTACTTTCCTAACACACAATATAAGGGGCATAGGATCAAAACGCCTTATCTACACTACTTTGAAAAGTTGAATCAATTGTGCAGTTTTGATATTAAAATCGGAACAAACATATACAAGCCAGCCAACAAACTAATGTTTTTAAGTGTGTAAATTTTGAGTACAGTCGGCGTAAAGAACACTTAGCTAGTTTTCTCAGATCGTTCAAATGTAGAGACAAATACAGTACTCAATAATAATAATAATAATAATGGCTCCCATGTATGCCACCGAAGTAGCTTAAGAGTAGGCAGGGTAGGCTGCCTAATATGAGCCTTACGGCATATAAGGAAGGCAGTGTGGCCAGCACTACGCTTCAGCCGCCCATATAGTATTCAATAATAGTGACAATTTACTAGGGTTGTGTAAGAAACTAAAATTTTAACTTTGTATCAGACGAATTTAATAGAAAATTAGTAATTTAATCAAGCGAACAAAACATCTGTGATTATTTCTTTTATGAATTTGCAAACTGCTATAATTTTTGTTGTTCGACTAAGCTTTTCGTCAAGGTTGTTTAAGACCTGATGATGTCAGTGATGACGAAAGGCTTAGTCGAACAACAAAAATTATAGCAGTTAGCAAATTCATAAAAGAAATAGTAAGGATGGCTGCTAATTTAAACAATACTAAGAATGAAACATCTGTGAGTTTAAATCTAACTTTCTCTGGTACATGAACATTATCAGAAGGGTTTCGTCGGACAATAACTTAGGTAACTTGGGCCAGACATAATTTGGTCGGACAAAATGGTTAAGTCGTGTGATAAATTTCAACAATGGTTACTGTCCGACTTACGCCTTCCTTTAATTTGTGAGTTCCATCGTTGCCACGTTGCCAATGCTCTATCGTACAAACTGGGATGGTAGTGGCTGTCGTAATTAGGAGCTGCTCGTGGTGGTGGTGGTGGTGGTAGTGGGGGTGATACTAGTTAATGGGAGGAGAGATGACAACTAGTACAACTAGTTTGGGGGCGGGGGTTGAGACGAGCTTGAAGATTGGACTCCCTATTTTCATCAGAACAAATGAGATATCAAGCTTCTTCCCATATACGAGAGTTTGTACGGGAAGAAGTGTTACTTCTCGTAATTTTTCATAACCCTTATTTTAACAAACGGAACTGGCTTAGAAATACGTTCACGTTAAGTGGTTAAGTAATTTCATTGAAATTTTTAATTCCGAGTGACAACCTGAGCTCTGGCAGCCACAAAACTTGCAAAAACAGCATTTTATGTGTTTCTATGTAAACTGAGGATCAAAACTAGGCTCGGGCGTGAACAATTCGCACAAAACGATTATGGGATCCAAATAATTTAAAACACGGTTTATTCATTTTCTACGCGGAATACACGGCTAATTTAGCTGCGTACGCGGTAAATAAGGTAGTTTTTTTGACGTAAATAAGATAGAATTCACGTTGCTAGGTTAACGTGCAAGCTAACCTAACTACTAACTTTTTTTTGCTTTTTGCGAAATTCACGTAATAAAAGAACTAGAAGTAAGGCGTGTTAACCCAAGGGGCACCCGTTGCCTGTTACAATACATGTCTCCCTTTTTCTGTGACAGAACTCGCAGATCACTGGAAAAGCAACCAACTCAAAGCAGCATTGTGTTTCAATGCTGCATTGCTATAAGTAATTATGCATTTTTTTCGCAACTTCCAAATAGAAAGTGCGAATTTTTCGCGTCCGCACCTAGGTTTGAGCTATAGCTTACGTAGACACACTAAATATGCTGTTTTTGCAAGTTTTGTGGGTGCCAGAGCTCAGGTTGTCTGTTGAAACTGTTACCGAAATTTTTAATTGTTCTTGGCAGGGATTGATCTCCCGATCCCACCACCGCAATTACGCCACTGCGGGGATGATTCTTAACATAATTTCTTTCAAATATTTTTTTTATTGAATTATTACAGACGTCGTACATATAAAACCAGTCTTTTATATGTCGTAAGTCGTAAAAGCAGACTTGTTAGTTTATTATGGTTTCCTTCAGACACTGTTAAATTTAACAGTTTTGAGCTTGCAAATTTATCGGTGGTCGGTTTAACCCTTTGTAACACAAAAGAATGCGTTATGGTGAATGAAACATGTGAACTCGGAATGTGGTGAGGTATCAATGAATCCGGAATTTTGTCTGAAACTTCCTGGACTTACTTCCGAATTAATCAATTTGTAAAAAAAAATAGCGTTTATACTAAGTAAATAATTCCCGTAATATCTACATCACTAGATATAAAGATGGTTTAAAATTATACAAATAGTTACGTTAACGCTTGAAAAAGGATTTAAAGTGTACGTGTAAACAGGCCTTTAGTTTCTGAACTAAAGGCGGGAATAGCTTTGGAATAGAGATATTGTGCGACGTGTTTCTTTGAATAAGTTTCTCTACTACTGTGTTACACTTAAGTAAAATACATACAAAATGTTATTGATAGAACGGATTTGTTTGTGGAAAGGGCTGAAAGTTAATAAAGGTATTCTATTCCAGGCTACGCTAAAATAAACAACAGTCAACAGTGTTGTCACAATGTTTACGGTGAACTTTAAACTTGTATTAGTATCGTCAAAATTGAAGTCTAGAATTTATTTCAAAATTACCAAGCTCCTACAAATAATACCTTCAGACAAAATTGGATAATGAAACCATGTTGCAACCGGCGCACTGAAAGAAGTTTTGAAAAAAAAAACGGACTACTAGTTTCAAAATCGGGCAAACTGGCAACACTGCACAATCCCGTGTGCAACAATCGTATAACCCCGAAACAGAATATCGAGACTTAAAAGTTGTACAATCGTACTTACCGTGGACCTCATGACGTGAGGATTCCCGGTGTTTTGTGGCGCTTTTCAGTCGTTGTTGCTCCTTAACTTATTGTTCTCAGGTCGAAAGTAATCTGAAAAAGATGTTCCAAACTGATATAATGTTTTAGTTTTCAGTTTCTTATATACGCCTATGTTACGCACTTAGCGAGTACCGTCAAAGTTATTTAGATCTGTCTGTTTATGTAGAGTCAGTCGTTTGGTATGTCAAAACGCTTCTATTCTAGGTATTTGTGAACGCACATAGCGCGACATTCTACTATACGCTTTGTTCGATTGTCTGCTTCATTACGTCAAAACTTGTTTTTTTTTTATAAATTAATATTATTTGTCTCAGCTTTTTTTTATTACGACATACAATTTTTTTTCATTTCGAAGAAACTAATGCTACTTTATCAACCTTGCACACCAGCTCCCCCTCATCCCACCGCCATCGAGGACCAGAAGACTTTATTTCGGGTATCCCCTTGGTTGCTGAAAGAGAGGAGTTGGGCGATCGAGAATCTCATGGCTGAGAAATTTGAGGACCTGGTTTGCCATGAATAAAACTGACTTATTCCGTTCAGCAGTACAGAAAGTTAAAATAGTCTGTATGATATCCAACATCCGTAACGGATAGGAACTATCAGAAGAAGAGAAGATCTCCTTGTTGAGAGTGCCTGCCTTCGTTCAGGGGCGGATTAGAAGCGCGTTGTGCCCTATGCTGCCATCAGACGGGTGCCCCCTCCCCCGATTCAAAGTCAAACCTTTTATCCATTATTTACACTGATAAATGGCATACACAATCTAAAGTTAACAATTATTTTATTAAACTCTCAAATTACAACAAATATTTAGTTATAGTAGTACATAAGCTTAGAAAATACCAATCGATTCATTTATCTTGATTTTGCCTTAACGAAGTCTCGTGCGATTTCTTCTAAATCAAGCGATTCAAGCATCTCGCTTTTTAATATTTAACCTTGCTAACGAAGATAATCTCTCGTCTAGCATAGTTGAACTCAACGTATCTTTAATGAATTTAATTAACAAAGTTTTGTTAGTGTTATAATCACAAACAGAATTATCACTGTTGCACATCACTATAGAAAAATTATTCCGATTAGCGCTTTCAAGCTTCACAGCTTATCGTCAGATCGGAAATAACGATCTCGCTTTGCTGTTATTTCCGATCTGACGATGAGCTGTGAAGCTTGAAAGCGCTAGTCGGAATAATTTGTCTATAGTGGTGTGCAACAGTGATGATTCTGTTTGTATGTTTAATGCGTTTTAATACAGAAAATGAATTTCAGATTCGCAGGTGGCTATTGGAATCGTCAAAATCAGACGATAAGCAATGTATATATTCGAAAATACACCAATCATTTTACAATCAATAATCCAGTTTAATACTTTGAGTGGACAAACTGTAGTAGCATGGAACGTATCTTCTTCATTCGAACGATTTGAAAAAAAAACTCTTTCTTGCAATTTTACTCGCTCTTTAAAAATCTTCTGATGAACCTTTGAAGGCAGAGACTAAAGAAATCAGACAGATTTTACATGAATTTGTAAGACGCTTTTGCCGTTCAGGACGAATTTCTGTTGTAAAAATTGCATAAATACAGGAGACACAACACCAGTACGCCAACGTCTTCGAAACAGGGCAAATGTCCTGGCTGGTAGAGGACATTTTGACAGAGGCCGTTATCACGCAGAATGACGTAACAGAGAGAGCCTGCTGTTTACTTTTTGGTTTCTATAACCAGTCAAAATACGCAGTGGAACCTCGATACCACGAACCTCAATAACACGAATTCCTTGATAACACACATTTTTTTCAATCCTCTTCAATGTTTCATAACACTCAAAATTAAAAATACCTCTATAATCCGAAATTCCTTAGTTAAAAACCTTGATAAGCCGAATTTTCGTTGATTTGAGATCAAAATACTGTACTAATTAACCTTTATAACACGAAATTTTACTTAGCAGGACTTCTGTACCACGAATTACCCACGGCAGCGAGGTGAGTAAGCCGAATATTATAAAGCACGTACTTGATAACACGAACTTTTGTTATCTTAACCTTAATAACACGAACCTCGCTTTGACGAATTCCTCGATAACACGATTTTTTTATAATTCCCGTAAGATTCGTGTTACAGAGGTTCTACTGTATTTCACTATTTACGTTTTGTCAAAGTGATCACATCAATCTATCCAATTTTTTCAATGCTTTCTAATAGAATTTCCTTAGAACAAGTAAAAATTGTTTCATTTGCTTCAGTAAGCCCTTAACAACTCAGATATGTCGCAGTTATGTAGAGTTTTGGATTAATTTTCCTTACAATTTCATGGAGATAACAAAAATTATGATTTCGTTTCGTTTCAACATCAGATTTTAAACGTTGAAGTTACGTAGCGAATGCCATTTATACCTGAGGGCGCGGGCCGTGCTAGGCTGGGATATTTGGTACTTACCTGTAAATTGTCAGCCATATACCGAGTGATTTAGAAACCTTAAAGATTTTCCGACTTTCACTGCTTGCCCCCATTTTCATTTTCAGAAACGCTTTCCGCCGTCAGTTATTTACAATCGATATAGATCACAGAACATTTTGCGACAAAATTATCCCATCGACCTAGTAAACAAAAATAAAAGGCCCCTATCTCTTAGACTGTAGTGGAATGGCCAGTAAAAAGGTAGTAACCGTGAAAAACTGGCCCGTCCCAAACATTGAACACTACTTTTCTGGGGTTATGCTCTTATAACAGACTTTTTTAAAAACGATTTTACTTCTGTTATGTGAACTAACGACAGCAACACTGAAATAAGAAGAAGAATATATCTCACAGATAAAACATATTATGGATTAAAAAGCATCTGACATCTAACTTCATTTCAAGAAGCACGAAATGCAAAATTTACAAAACACTTATCAGGCCAATGCTGACATATGCTTCAGAAACCTGGTCAATGACAAAAAAGTAGGGAGAGACTTCTAGGCTGCTGTGAAAGATGGATTCTAAGAACAATATGTAGAGGAGTACAAGAAAATGGAATGTGGAACAGGCGCTATGATTATGAACTATACCATCTTTACAAAGAGCCGGACATTGTCAGGATAATCAAAATGTACAGGCTAAGGTGGGTTGGACACATAGAGAGAATGAAGGAAGGACATCCTACGAAACATAATTTCTACCGGAAACCAAAGGGTAGTAGAAAAAGGGGAAGACCCCTAACTAGATTCAAAGACCACACAGAGGAGGACCTCGGAAATATGAACGTAAGAAACTGGAAAACCAGGGCACCCAATAGAGAGGAATGGAATCGACTCTTGGAGCAGGCCAAGACCAACCAAGGGTTGTAGAGCTACGGCTGATGATGACATGAACTAACGGGAAATAAACGAACGTTCCAATAGTCTGGAGATTGTGATCAAGACCTCAACACGTTGACACAGCACTTAGTCATGTTGTTCAAAATATGCAGTGCTAAAGATAGGGGTGAGCGCTGCAGAAATTATATCTGGCAAATGATTGTTCGCAGCCACAGTACTGTGGTTAACTGACGAAGACCGTGTCAACTAGCGAATCGTATGCACACTGAAGATGGCACCAGAGGAGAGGCCGAAACGTCTGTTCGTAAAGGAAGTTGTGGACCACGACCTAACAGCCCGGAGGTAAGTCAGTTTGTTTCTAACAGTGGACGCCTTAGCTACAAAAGGTTTGTTCCGGTCCCAAGCAGAGTAGTGTTGGTCACTCCAACGCTTCTTCGGACGCCTCACAACTCTCCGTCTGCTCGGATTATTATCAGTAGTTGTTTGGGGAGATACGGCAGTCATATACCTATTCGTTTAACATGTTCCAACATTTTAGCCGGTAACTTTGGAACTTCGTTTGGAAGTATATTTTTGATACACAATGTAACATATCTAATTTGTTTAAATATAACAACGAATATAAGTAAGTGTTTTTCTTGTTGTTTTCCTCAGTGCTAAGGAACATTCTCAAGAAAGTTTGTTTTTTATGTGAAAATATTTTAAAATGCTTTTCAGGAATATTGAAAAAAACGGAAATAAAAAATTTTTTTGAAGAAGAAACATTTTCTTCTTCCGAATTTGTAATATGAACAGTTTTTTTTTTAATGGATTGTTATTTCTTTCGTTAGCAGGGATCGTTATAGCTTTCAAAACCTTTGGTTACCGCGTCAGAAATCCCCGCCCCAAATACTCCTCTCTGGATCAGCAAGTGATTCGGCTGCTATAAGGATAAAATTAAATCGTATGCACCGAGGTAAAAACCACAGTTTCATACCTTCATATACTTTCATACATTTTCATACTCTTTTCATAACCAAAGTAAATGCTTTAACATTTCTAATATATTAAATTCAATTAATAATTTACATAGTAAAATAAAATTCACATTAGGAGAAGAATTAAGTAATAAACTAAATTACTTAGACTTAACCATAAATAGAAATAAAACTAATTTCGAATACAGAAAACCTTCTTAATCAAATTTTATAATTACAAATATTTGTACCCACTGACTCCAACACAAAATGGCACCATTTCATTCCTTAATATACCGAATGACTAAAATCCCATTAATAAAAAAGAAAAGAAACAAAGAAAGAAGTATTATCAAACAAATAGCAATAGATAATGGATACAAAGTAAAAACTCTCAATAAATTAGAAAACAAAATAAAACAACGCTCACTAAACAAACAACTAATAGGCTAAAACTAGATTTAAAAATCGATCTATCGATGATAATATAAAATATACGACCTTTACTTATTACGGAAATAAAAATCGAAAGCTAAGTAAAGTAATTAAAGATACAAATTTAGAAATGTCTTATAACACAGATAATGTTGTTTTTAATAAAACCTAAAACTAAATACAGTGTCTACAATAAAAATGGAATATACAAAATGGAATGTCCGGATTGCAATAAATTTTAACGTAGGCCAGCCGAAGAAAAACTTACTCGATAGGTTCCTTCAACGACGCAATGTGTTCTTTAAAAACGAATATTTACAAATCTAATTTAGATTTTCACACACTGTCTAAATAACAAAGATCAATTTACAGACATTAAAAGCATCAAATTATTTAAAAACATACAAAAAGGTAAAGAGAAATGAATGTCTGAGAAAATCTCAGTATTCACAAGCATAAAAATAATTCATTATATTATAGTCTCCAAGTCACGTGTATAAGTATTTAATTGTAGTATTTGTAAACACTTGGTTACTCACCGTCTTGCGACTTCTTTAAAACTTCCAATAACAACGCGTTTCAAGGATAAATTCTCATCATTAGGTTATAAAAACACCAGTCCTTCTGGAGAAGTCAAAAAATCAAAAATTGTTATGGCAGTCGATCGCGTGTAGTGGTGCAAGTAGGGGTAAACTGACAGTTCTACCCCGGATGTGACGTCATATGGCGGGAAATTCAAAAATGTAGGTGGTGGGGGTAAAAATCTGGTAGTCGGCTTTCGGTCATGTTGTGGGCGGCCAGGATAAAGTGGGGTTATGTGTGCGTTGATTGGCGTAGACGTCGGCGACGTTGCCGCTTCGTGCATGTGTTATAGTGTACGGGTTTGTATATGCAAGGTGTTTTTCCGGTCGGCCATGTTGGAAAATCGTCGTGGTCGGCGTTGCCAACTTGTGCTTGTTAATCGCCGTAGTCGACTCTTGCGTGTGTTATAGTGTACGGGTTTGTATATGAACGGCGCCGCGGCCGTCCGGATATCGTAGATGCGGTGTATTGCATTGTTGGTAACGGCGTGTCTATGTGTTGTCCATGTTGATGACGTGTCGGTCGTTGATTGATCGTAATTTGAAACGGCGTGTTTGTCGTGGCGAACTGTATCGTAAGTCCGTGTAGTGATCCGGTTCGCCATTCGCCGGCCGCCGTCGGGTTGATCTGCTGTCGGACGCCGTCCGCCGCCGACGGCGAACGGCGAACGGGTTCGTGAGGCTGCGTTGTGATCCGGTTCGTCGTCGAGGATTGGTCTGTGTGTCGGATATTCTGATTGATATGTAATTTTCTATAGGTAAGTAAATATATATACAGATTGTAAAAATACGTTCGCACCAACCTGTTGGTCTAGGGCATGCTATAGCTAGCCCTAATATACAGATTGTAAAAATACGTTCGCACCAACCTGTTGGTCTAGGGCTTGCTATAGCTAGCCCTACATTTGTTGTTGTAAGAAACACACATGAATAATAGGGACAAGTGGCATATATACAGATTGTAAAAATACGTTCGCACCAACCTGTTGGTCTAGGGCTTGCTATAGCTAGCCCTAATATACAGATTGTAAAAATACGTTCGCACCAACCTGTTGGTCTAGGGCTTGCTATAGCTAGCCCTACATTTGTTGTTGTAAGAAACACACATGAATAATAGGGACAAGTGGCAGTTGGCTTCCGCTAAGATTTATTGTGGAACGCACACACACACGCATCATGCATGGAAAAGGAAAGTTGAAAATAAACACTTAAGCAATTACAGATACACGCATGTATTTATTTACATGGACACAACTTATTTACAAAATATTTACAAAAACATAAATTAAAAAGTAAATACAGTTTTAAATAAATATACAAAAAAACTATTGTGCACGCTCATATATTATAGACACATCTTAATTACAAAATATTTACAAAAACATAAATTAAAAAGTAAATACATTTTTAAATATATATATAACAAAATGTTATATACATAAAAAACTGTTGTGCACGTTCATCTGTAAGAAAAGAAAAAAAGAGTATTAGTGACGCACAGTTGATGCGAGTAGGATGGTTTAGAATAACGTTTATGAGTACTGTAACATACCTAAAAAATGCATACGTCCTCGTAGAATTCGCGTTTCGGCTTCCCTAACGCGTAGAATCGACATTGCGGACATCTCGGTTCCGCCCCCTCCGACGCCATGGTTCGAAACCAGTTGACTATGCACCTAGAATGGAATGTGTGGGTGCACGGCAACCCGAGGAGCCTCTCCCCATCCGTGTATGGAGCTAGACACGCACCACATGTGGCGTGTGGTAGCATACCCTGGACGGGGCAGTCCTCTCCACGGGTCCAACACCACGTTGGTAATGACCTTCTAAATAATATCATCATCAACGCGGGGTTGTAGTTGTTGTGCACCCTTGGTGTCATAACGTCAGTGATTTCAAACAACGGTAATCTTTGTTGTGGTTCCCGTTGTTGTGGCTGCGGCTGAGGCTGAGGCTGCGGCTGCGGCTGCGGCTGAGGCTGTGGGTGATGTCTACAATGCAGCGGATGGTGTATGCAATTTGGGCGAGTGGTGCTTATCCGCTGCGGTTGATGCTGCGACAACGGTTGCGGCTCATGCTGCGGTGTCCGAGGTCGTAGTGGTTGATGCTGCGGTTGTGGGCGCGGTTGAATGTCACTGTGTGGCAGAATATAAATAAAAAGATAAAAACGTGTACAGTCATGAAAAAAAAAATATATGTACGCATAAGAAGATGACTTACACATCGCAGTTTGGGCGAGTGCTTATCCACTGCGGTTGATGATGCGACAACGGTTGCGGCTCGTGCTGCAGTAGAGGCTGCGGTGTCTGAGGTCTTATTGGACGATGCTGCGGTTGTGGGTGCGGTTGAATGTCACTGTGTGGAAGAATATAAATAAAAAGATAAAAACGTGTACAGTCATGGAAAAAAAAATATGTACGCATAAGAAGATGACTTACATACTGACGTCGATTATGGAAATCGTTGATGATGAGTTATTAAATACTTCATCATCAAAAAAATCTTCGTGACTGTCATCATCATCATCATCACTATCATCACAAAGATTGACGATCCTCTCATCAAATTCCACATCCTCCATATGCATAAAGACACCGCTGACAGTGTCACCACTGTATCCGCTAGATTCATCATTACTGGAAAAAAGAAGTACAAATTTAATATCGAACGTAAACACAACAGTACAACGGAATGTTAATGAAAACGATCGTACCGACTCGTGCCGGGTTCAGGAGATGCAGGAGTTCTGCTGGCAGCAGTAGTTGGAGCGACAGCATCACTGAAAAAAATAAGTATAAATTTAACACCCAATGCAAACGTAATAGTGCAATAGTTTGTTAATGAAAACGGACTTACCGACTCGTGTCGGGTTGAGGAGACGCTGGGCTCGTGCTGAGAGCAGCGGGTGGACCATCAGCATCACTGAAAATAAAATATATATATATATATAAGTAGGGTAAGAATGAGAGTTCTAACGCGGAAGTGACGTCACAGCCCCCCCTTTTGGCGCGAAATTCAAAAATCCCTGTGGTGGGGGTAGACTTCCGGCGCAGCGTGTCGTCATGTGCAGAGGTTATGATGGACCGGGGGGGTAGTGGTGTGTCCCACGTGACCTCGATGGGCGTACCGAAGTTGTCGGCCATGTTGTCGGCGTTCGGCCATGTTGTCGTCGTCGTCCATTTTGCGTGGTTCCGTGTGCGTTGATTGGCGGAGGCGTGGCCGCCGTTCGTCGACAAAATGGACGACGACCCCACCACGACGGGCGAGGATCAAGCCAGGCCGCCGCCCAGCGACGATGACGACGTCAACGACGACGGCGAAGGGCGAACGGCGAACATAGCCACGCCTGGTGGCCATGTTGGGAAAGCTGTGATGTTGTCGGATTGTGCGTGTGTGCTGGTTAAGGTTTGGCCACGTTGCCGGATCGTGGTGTGTTATAGTGTATGGTTTGGGTATATGTTTTGTTTTTCCGGAAGGGCGGCCATGTTGGAAAAGCGTCGACGTTGTCAACTTGTGCCGGCCACGTTGTCGGCTCGTGCATGTGTTATAGTGTACGGGTTTTGTATATGTTTACACTGCCGTTGTCGGCTCGTGCATGTGTTATAGTGTACGGGTTTTGTATATGTTTACACTGCCACCATTGTCCGTCGACGTTGTCAACTTGTCCCGGCCACGGCTCGGTGTTATAGTGTACAGGTTTTAGTAGAGGGAAAGTGAGCGTTAGAAAACACTTCCGGGTTCCAGTTGAAAACACTACCGGGTTCCAGTTCATGACGTCATAGAGGCACTGGCAGCTGGTGTCCGAGCTGTCCATGTGACGTCACTGTTTTGTGTGTGTGTATGTATGTGTGTGTATGTGTGACTGAAACACTACCGTGTTCCAGTTCATGACGTCATACAGAGGCTCAAGTCGCTGGCGTCCGCATGGCTAAAACCTGTTTCAAGACGTCACGGAGGCCGTGGTTTCTGCATGTCCAAAATTTGGTAGCCGAAAACAATGTGTAGCGGATGGGGGTACCTGGAATTCGGCGGTTGCCCGGACGCGCAGAGGCGATGTCATCGGGTACCGTTACTCGAAATTTTGGGGGTATCGGGTACCGTTACCCAAAATGTTTAAATCAACGGATGGGGGTACCCGAAATTTGCATGACAGAGGCCCTGGCAGCTGGTGTCCGAATGTTAAAACACTTCCGCGTTCTGGTTTATTTTGATGTAACAAAATAATCGTTCTCTCTCGAAATTTTTAATGTCAGAATTTTGGTACCCTAAATGATTAAAACAACGGATGGGGGTACCCGAAATTTGTGGGTACGCCCACATGACGCATGTATAAAACACTGGTTACGACGAAACAGGAGGCTATACAGATGGGTTCCGACAGGTGTTGGTTTCCACAAAATAAATTTTGACTCCTCGGGATTTGAACCTGGATCTGCGGTTCGCAAAACCATATATTGTATTATTATATATGAGTATATTGTGTTATAATAGAACAGATGCATCCATTTGAATATTGTTTAGAAAAAACATATTAAAATTATGCATTACTAAAATTGTGTAATTGTATAAATATATTTTACTCTGTGTACCTGCAAAATTGTAACAAACAGGTCTGGTTGAATCGCTGTGTGTTGATACAAACAGATTATACGCTCTCTCTCACTCTCTTTCTCTTTAGAGAGAGATGCATCTGAACCCTATAAACCGGTTTTCTTCGCATGCTGGCGCATACCACAATCCAGCTGTGTCTCTTTATCAATAAGTTGGCTGCATCTCAACTATAAAAACTTGTTATCTTCGCTGGCGTATACCTTATTCAAGTATGATAGGAATAACTGTTTGTATAAAGGTATAATAATAAAATAACAAAGGTTACGGTTTATATATAAGTTTTAATAATATCGAAAGCTTTTACAATCAAATCATAAGCTATAATTTTCTTTCTCTCTCTACACACACACGTTCTATATTCACAAGACAATTATAATTGTGCAAAACATACGCGCGCTCTCTATATACATAACTAAACAAAATAAACACTTTATCTCTCTCTCTATATATATATATATTTACATAATTATACAAAATAATCTTTTTTTTCTCTCGCTTTCTCTCTCTTTTGCAGCCTTGAAGGTTCTCTATCTCTCTCTCTCTCTCTACATATATATTCTCTCTCTCTCTCTCTCTCTCTCTGTACACATATATATATACACACACACACAATTAACAAAATAATAATTACATTTACTACAACCAAAACAAGCCTTATATGTCTAACAATATAAAATAATAATAATAATTAATAACATACAATATTACAATGTTGATGTGTAATATGTTAATAATAACATACTAAATGTAGACACACATCAAATGATAATTACTATGGTGTTAACTACATGTGTAAAATGGTACACCAAAACCTTGAATTCAACTCTTTTTAGTATTTTAGATAATAACAAAGGTAACAACGCTTATAATTTTTTAAAACAATTGTTCTTCAGAGTGTAAATTCTCTCCACCCACAAGCACTCAGAATGTTACAGTGGTCACCATATGGTGGTGAACGACATATGTCTCCCTCGCATTCGCACAAACACATAACATCGAAACAAGGTTTCTGTAACTATGAGAGAAATCTTTTAAAAAATTTAATTACACATAAAAATTTAATTAACACTTTAATGATTGTTTATCTTAACTTTTTATGTTATAAACCACATACGTTTTTTAATAATTAAAAACAGAATATAATTTCCTACAATTAATAATACTTGATCAAATACAAAAGAATGTAGACACATCAAATGATAGTTAGTGTGGTATTAAAAAAACATGTATTCTGAATTAAAGTCATTTTGATATCTTAGATAACAACAGACGCGACAACGGTTACGAAGCGGACATCCGCTAGAGTCATGCCTTGACCACACATATTTTTTTACCAGCGAGGTATACGCTGTACCAGTAAAATTATACATCATATAGTACATCTGATTAACCAGCTTTGTTTTAGCAATTAGCAAATCTTTTATTTGAAGATATTCAATATTATGGTTGTTACAATAACTAATTGATGTTTTGAAGAGTTTGAAAAACTCATTACGAATAAATACTTTCATTTTGTAAATATTCTTTTCGTTTCGTATTGATATCCATCTACTCAGTGTCTTACGATTATTTCTAAAATTATAATCGAATTTAATCATGTCGCATTGACAATATAATCTATTATTACCATTTATTTCTCTGTTTAAAAGTTTTTCTACAATATTAGATCCAAGCAACACCTTGTTCTTTCTCTGAAAATGAACAGTTAACATTAAAAAACGACAAAAAAATAGAGAAGTCTACTTCATCATTTAAAAACATTTTACTATTAATGTTATTATTACTATTATTATTATAATAAATCAATCCTTTTCTCGTTTATTTGGTCTGGAAAAAAAGAGAAAAAAATTAATACATAACCACTTCTGTATAAGTAATTATTAGTGGTACTGAAATATCGTACTCACATAATCAATATCCAACTGCACGCTCACTTTCTCGTTCGCCAGCGGAGTGTGTGAGGTTACGCATAGTGATAGGACACAAGGCTTCACAGCTTTCAATTGCTCCTCTGTAAATACGTCACACCATCTTTTAGGTAGGTATACATAGAACAGTTTACCCTCCGGCTGAGGACAGGCTCCGGTATCTTCCAAATCTACCACAATTGACTCCCCGAATTTCGTTTTCACAAATTTCATGTGAAATATATGATACTTTACTCCTAAAGAAAGACTTGACAAGTCTCTTTTTGGTAAAAAATTTCCAACTGTCTTCGCGTTCGCAACGATTCCTTCCATGGCGAGTACTGATGACTGCACAGGGAAACACTGGCGTATTTATTCTGTTTCCCCCGACCACGTTCCTTCCTTCTAATGCGTCATCTCCTTCGGTCACGACCGGACGACGACACCCTACCCCGCACCTCCTCCGCAACGGTAACGGCTATAATTTTGCTTCCTACCCCACCCCGCGTCGTCTCGGGCCACCATCTGCTTTCGGTCACGACCGGACGATGACATCCTACCCCGCACCCCCACACCGCACCCAGAGCCTCACCACCACCCCGAATCTCGCCTACATATTTTGTTCAATTACTTTGTCTGTCGCTCGCAACGACCGGGTTTACCCCCCACCCCGCACCCCACACGAGTCCGTCGGTCACGGTCACCCCGCACCCCACCCCGCGTCGTCTCGCACCACCATCTGCTTTCGGTCACGACCGGTCGTACAACCCAGCTCCCCGTACCCCGCACCCTACATCCCGCGGGAGGCGACTCAACGAGCGTGCTTCGGTCAAGGTCGCCGGCATCCTGTACCCCGCACCTCGCCTACCTCTCGGTCACGGACACCGGCTGCAACCTAGCTCCCTACCCCGCACCACCATCCCACACCTTTACCCCGCACCGCATCGGTCACGGACGTCGGCTTCCTACACCGCACTCCCCACCCCACCCAGCCCTCCGCCACGCGCGTCATCGGTCACGACCGGACAATGACATCCCAGCCCGCACCCCCACCCCGCACCTCCAGCACACACCGCATCGGTCACGAAAACCCCGCACCCCACACCGCGCAGCTGCTCCTCGCGAGCGGAGCGCGGCGACAGCGTTACCGGTCACCGGACTGTCTATATAGGGAACCGACGACGCGAAGCCGGCCTCAGTCCTTTCACAATGGCCAGCAGCAGCAGCAGCGAACACCGTGCTATTAATGGTAATGTAATTACTATAAAATTTATGATACTTGACAATACACTAAACACACAAACAGTATTATTAGATTACAAACACACGGTTGTTGATAAGATTTGTAGCGAAGCCGTAGCATTAAATAATTATATAAAATGGTATTTAGCAGTTCGTGTATCTTTTAAAAAATTGATAAACACCGAAAATATTTATTGTAATGCGGTATTTAGATCACGTACAGAACTTAAGTCACAGTATGACGATATCGATGAACAGTATTCGATAGCTAGCGAGAAAATAATGGAATCCGTTGACAAATTCACGCGTGACGGAAGCGGGTGGGTCGAAAACGGTGTCGAGTCGGTGGAAATAAATATTACAAAATACAATCCTCTTGTGGGGTCGAGCTTTCTACCTACACCATCGAAATTGTCACACAGTAAAAAAGGAATTATTAATGTGAAAAATTTAGAAGATGAAAAGTGTTTCTTGTGGTCTGTGCTCGCCGGTATACACCCGATCGCGTGTAACCCGCATCGCGTTAGCCATTACCTTCCGTACGAAGAAGAAATAAACATGAAGGACATACCTTATCCCGTCGCAGTCAATAAGATAAAACGTTTTGAAAAATTAAACGAAAACATATCCGTTAACGTTTTTGGCTACGAAGGCGAGGTATATCCTTTACGTATTACTGAACACCGCGGTCGAAAGTACCACGTAAACCTACTGCTACTGTCCGACGCGAACACTACTCACTACTGCCTCATACGGAATCTTTCGCGTATGCTTTCGTCGTTGTCAAAACGAAACGGCGCTTCGTTTTACTGCAACTACTGTCTACACCGATTTTCGGACAATAAAGATACTAACGCGGCGCGAAAACGAGTTGAAGAACACGAACGCAACTGTTCTCAGCATGGAGTACAGAAAGTAAAACTTCCTGACGAGAACGAAAAGTGGATGTATTTTAAAAACTTTTCACTTTGTCACCGCGTACCTTATACGGTATACGCTGACTTCGAATCGTTTATTGTTCCGACCACCGGTAAAAACGTGGCACATCATATACCAGCCAGTTTCTGCTATGTGATAGTTGACTGGATGGGAAACGCCGTCAAGGAACCTGTAATATACCGCGGTAAAGACGTGGTGGACACGTTCCTTCGTGTGCTTTTAGTCGACGTTCAACGACTCGATAGAAAGTTTAATAAACCGATCCAAATGACAGCGGCCGATGAACGGTCATTCCGAAACGCTACGCACTGTCATCTGTGCAAGAAGGCGTTAACGGATGACACGGTTCGAAACCATTGCCACATAACGGGAAAATATTTAGGCGCTGCTCACAATGCGTGTAATATAAATTACAAAATACCAACACACGTTCCGGTTTTTTTCCATAATTTAAGTGGCTATGACTCGCATCATTTGATGCAAGGTTTCGGAAAGTACAAGGAAGATGAAATAACGTGTATCGCTACTACAAGCGAACGTTACATCTCCGTTACACTCGGTCAGCTCCGGTTTCTCGATTCTCTGCGGTTCATGAACGCGTCACTTGAGAAACTCGTCTCCAACTTATCCGCGGATAATTTTAAAATCCTTAATCAATTTTACACGCGTAATGTTAATTTACTGTTGCGTAAAGGCGTGTACCCTTACGAATACGTTACGGACGATTCAAAATTTGACGAGAGGCAGTTACCGGACCGCGAACATTTTTACAACGGGTTGACAGAGTCGGATATAAACGAAGAAGATTATGCGCACGCTCGAGCGGTTTGGTCGGCTTTCGACATGCAAACGTTCGGTGATTATCATGACCTTTATTTAAAAACGGATGTACTACTGCTTGCAGATGTATTTGAAAACTTTCGAAACACGAGCCTGCAGTACTACGAACTCGATCCGTGTAACGTTTTTACCACCGCCGGTTTAGCGTGGAACGCGATGCTGAAAATGACAGGAGTCAGGTTAGAGTTACTCCGCGATATAGACGTACACCTGTACATCGAAGGAGGTATCCGTGGCGGCTTAGCAGCAATTTCTAATAGGTACGCCAAGGCCAACAACCCGTACATTCCCGATTATGACGCAAGCAAGCCGCATAACTATTTACACTACCTCGATTGTACCAACCTGTACGGAACGGCTATGACACAGCCTTTACCACTGTCAGGTTTTCGATGGTTGGAACGTACAGAGATCGATACGTTGAACGTGCACACGTTACGTGACGATGATGACACCGGTTATATCCTGGAAGTCGATCTGGGGTATCCACATTACCTACACGACTTACACAGTGACTACCCTTTAGCACCCGAAAAGTGTACTATTACCGACAGTATGCTTTCACCGTACTGCTATAGCATGAAGCTGTTAAAAGACTTTGTGTGTAGTAACGGTAAGGTAGAGAAACTGATAACGTCCCTCGAGGACAAGACAAAATACATTGTTCATTACAGAACATTGAAACTCTACCTCGAACTAGGAATGGAGTTGAAAGCGATTCACCGTGTGTTAGCATTCACACAGTGCGTATGGTTGAAACCTTTCATCGATTTTAATACGGAGCGACGAAAGGAAGCCAGAAACACCTTTGAAAAAGACTTTTTTAAGTTAATGAATAACGCACCGTACGGAAAATTGTTGGAAAACGTACGGAAGCGAATCGATTTTAAGTTAGTTCCAAACGAGAAGAAACTTCACAAACTAACCGCTAACCCCAGGCTACAACATTTTTTCATCTATAACGAGGACCTTGTAGGTCTCACGATGAAAAAAATATCCATTACACTGAACCGACCTTTGTACGTTGGGTTCAGTGTATTGGATATTAGTAAGCTGATTATGTATCGGTTCCATTACGGATTCACGATGAATACGTACGGGTCACGTGCACGTCTATGTATGACGGACACTGACTCTCTGTTGTACGACATTCGCACCGACGATGTGTACAAAGACATGGAGGAGCATCTCGAACTCTTTGACACGTCGGAGTACCCTAAGGCACATCCGTGCTATAGTGAAACAAACAAGAAAAAGTTGGGTACTTTTAAAGACGAAACAAATGGAATACCGATACTTGAATTTGTCGGGTTGCGCGCAAAATGTTATTCATTCGTTACGGCAAACGATAAAGAGAAAAAGGTAGCGAAAGGTGTGCCACGTTCCGCGATAGCTACACAGTTGAAACATCAACTTTATAAACAATGTGTAAAGACCACTTCTCAAACTTATACTACGGCGCAGACTATCCAAAGCGAAAAACATAACATATACACAAGAAAGCTTACAAAATTATCGCTGTCACCATACGATGACAAACGATATGTCTTGGATGACGGTGAAACAACACTGGCGTACGGTCATTATAAACTCTGTCAACCCAGACGCGAGATAATTCAGCAAGCGAGAAAATCCGTTATAAATTATGCGTTCGATATACGTTGATATAAGACTCGCTTGCAGGAGCAACACACTGTCAGTAACGACGATGAAGTCGGTGAGGTTCAGTGAAAACGTAACGGAATATCTCGTACCAAAATTTTGCGATTCGCGTTTCGGGTGGCGATATGGAAAACGTACGCAAAACTATTGCAAAAGAATTGCACAGACCGGTGAGAAGGAACTTTCCCAGACGTGCGGTGGAGGTGAAGGGGTTACACGATCTCTACCAAGCGGATTTGGTGGAAATGATACGGCATGCCAAGTTGAACAAGGGGTACAAATATCTAATGACGGTAATAAACGCATTTAGCAAGTATGCATATGCGATTCCCTTAAAAACTAAATCGGGTGTTGAAGTAGCACATGCTCTCGAACCAATAATTGTAAAAAATAAAATGAAATACCTGCAAACGGATAAGGGGAAAGAGTACTTTAACACTACCGTACAAGCTTTACTAAAGAGATTCAACGTCAAACACTATTCAACGTATAGCGAGAAGAAAGCGTCCATCGTAGAGCGATTTAATCGTACGTTGAAAACGAACATGTACCGCGCGTTCAGCGAGCAAGGCCATTATCGGTGGTTGTCGCTTTTGCCTAAACTGGTGATGGAATACAACGACAGAGTGCATAGAACTATAGAGATGAAGCCGCGACAAGTCGACAAGAGCAACGAGCAAATTGTGTTGGAACGAATAAGAAAAAATACCGTACCGCGGAAAGTGAGCAAGAAACATAAGTTTAAAATAGGCGATCGAGTGCGTATCAGTAAATACAAAATCACATTCGCTAAAGGTTATACACCAAACTGGACGAACGAGATATATACAGTGCACAGAGTTCAGCCAACCGTACCGGTTACGTACTTGTTGAAAGATCACACGGGTGACGTTGTGGAAGGTGGGTTTTATGAACAAGAATTGAGTAAAACCAGCGTTGGTGATGTGTATCTCGTTGAAAAAATATTACAACGTAAAGGTGATCGCGTGCGAGTGCGCTGGCTCGGCTTTGACGGTAAACACGATTCGTGGATACATAAAAAAGATCTGATATAATAACATTACCACAGTATTTAACCGAACGTAAACGAGTTAAGATGAAGATTGAACAACAATCGTTAAAGTTAAATGTTAAGAACGTAGACTCTGCTAAGTACAACGGTGAAGTTGCATATAATAAACACAGTCCACTGTTTCCAAACACAGTTCGATGTATCGTGTGCGGCGGGTCATGTAGCGGGAAGTCAAACGTTGCCTTTAACATGTTATTCGATTCAAACGGACTGCGATTTCAGAACCTGTACGTGTTCTCCAAATCGTTATTTCAACCAAAATATCGTATGTTGGAAGACGTTTTTAATGCTCTCGCTGACGAAGGAATGATGTACTTCACATACAGTGAAAACGATGAAGTACCACCTCCGCACGAAATTGTACCTAATTCAATCATGTTGTTCGATGATGTGGTATGTGAACGGCAGAATAACATACGAAAATATTTCGCTATGGGACGGCATAGCGGTGTGGACACTTTGTACCTTTGTCAGACGTACAGTCTGGTGTCAAAGCAACTGGTGCGTGATAATGCCAATTTCTTGGTTTTGTTCAGACAAGATGATCTCAATTTACGTCACGTTTACAACGATCACGTTAACACAGATATGAAATACGAAGAGTTCAAAGCGATGTGCGCCGAAGCGTGGAAGGATCGTTACGGATTCATAGTCATCAACAAGGACTCACCGATAAACGCGGGTAGATACAGAGTGGGTTTCGATCGTTTTATACATAAATAGAATAGTTTGTGCGAGAAAGTCATCAGTGTCAAGATGGATGACAAGCAATTGACACATGAAATCGATGCAATTAGCGATAACATAAGACAAAAGTATCGCGCGTTGAAACATGACATCAGAGAGAGCGATGAAGCGTTAACGAGAAAGTACAAACCTCTTTTGGAACCGTTAACCCAGATTTCGGAAAAGTTGAATGACTCCAGTGATAAAATAAAAAAAAAAATGAAAGTTGAAGATGAAGATACGAAGGCAGCTGTTGAGACGAAAACACCATCACAACCTCGTTTCCTCAGAACGGAAGTGTTGGCACAAACGCCTGATGTCGAAACACCGAACGTAACTCTTGAAGAGTTTTTAACAACACCCGAAGGTCGACACGAAGCACAAGAATACGTTGAACAGTCTGTCGAAGGTCCGCTCGCGAGGAAATACTTACTGCTCGCGTTGTCTGATGATCGAGATAAGAAGATGGATCATACGTACGGTGTTCGTAACGTTGAAGACAAATGGATGGTAGGCAATTCGGTGTTAGAGATCAATCAAGACGATAGCTTCTACATAGCTGGAAAACGATACAGAGGCACACCGGGCCTCTACGAACTTATGTTTATGAAAGAACCCGACAAGAGCGTCTACGATGAAAACGATTTAGCAGCGTACAAGTCTATACTGTCGGACACTAACGCTTATAAACGTTATTATTTACCCGGTGCTAAAGTAAATACAAACAAAGGTTTAAAGTACAGAGAGATAATCGCTCGATTGTTCCCACCACGCAGCGGACGTGGTATCGATTACGTACACTGGAACGATCCCAACGAACTGGTTGAACGGTTAAGACTGCTGGTAAGTTCAAAACGCACCGGTCACACCGGACACGACAACGAAATCATCTCAGTAGTAGAGGAATTACGTGAAGCCAACATTATCGTATAAATTTTATGAACGTCGGTGTAACAACTCATTGCTGTCAACACTGTCGACATGTGCGGATTAGATTTGACACCTGACTTTGAAGTCGAAAACGAGAGACTGAAAACCTTTACATCATGGCCTGTGTATTTCATCAGTCCGACCACTATGGTTGCCGCAGGCTTTCATTACACAAATGAAATTGACAGGGTTCGATGTTCATTTTGCGGTATAGAAATCTTTCGTTGGAAAGAGGGTGACAATCCGATTGTGTTACACACACGATGGTCACCACAGTGTCGTTACTTAAAACGGTTAGCACATCATTTGTAGCGTGCAGTCGTACAATGGTTGTGGACAAGTTCGGGAGACATCAAAGCGCCGTGAGCGTGCGACGTGAAACAAAAAGACAATTACGCGATACTGTAGGATTTAAGATTACGAATGATGGGCATATAGATGTTGAAAACAAAAAGATCCGCAATCTGAACGAACCGGATGCAGGAAAGGATGCTGTATCCCTGACTTATATGCAAACACATTGTCTGCTACTCGATGATGAACGTAAAAGCGTGGACGTTAAAGGGTGTAGATTGAAAAATGTTGATACTCCTGTAGACGTAAAAGACGTAGTCAACAAATATTACGTTGATGACAACTGTATACAACACTCGAGTCAAGAGAGAGGTGAGGTCATCGATGCACGAGATCGATGGGTAATCAACGTTCGAAGTCCGGAACTAGCGACCGATGCGGTCAACAAAAACTACGTAGACTCGAACGTCATTAAAAAAGTATCGAACAGCTATTTGTTTGGGCAGAGCTGGTTGTCAGGAGTGAGTTCACCGATTTTTGCAGATGACGCGGTTAACGTAAAATACATGTTGCAGAACACCGTTAGCTTGGGCGAAGATGGTGTTTTCAAAGCAGCGGAAAAGAGAATATCAGACGTAGCGGATGGTTTTGCAGAGAGCGATGCTGTTAACTTACAACAATTAAATGACGTGAGACGATACGTAAAGAGCGAGATGTATAAGGTCGTTAAAACATTTCAGTATCAACTGGATTACTACTTATTGAAATTGTCTAAGCCACGTAGTTCAGAAGACGAGTGGACACTCGACACGAAGGAAATAAAAAGGTTAATAGATGAATACGATAAAAACACAGAAGAGAAAGGCTGGAGATCGGTTTACGATGAACAACAACGATAAGAGGAAAAAGGGGTGGGGCGTCGGAAACGTGCTTAAAAACGTTGTACCGTCCGTTGTTTCGTCAGTTATCAATCGAGCGGTGGACGCACTACCTGTTGAATTACATCTGCCGGGTTACAGATTCTGTGGACCGGGCACGAAACTTGAAGAAAGATTAGCGCGTGGTGATCGCGGAATCAACCAATTAGACGAAGCCTGTCGCGAACACGACATCGCTTACGCTCAATACAAAGACAACGAAAGTAGACGTATTGCAGATCGTAAACTCGCGGAAAAAGCGTGGGGACGGGTAAAGGCGTTGGATTCGGGTATTAGCGAACGAGCTTATGCGACAGCAGTTGCAGCGACTATGAAAGCAAAATCAGCAATAGGAAGCGGTCGACGTCGTAAAAATAAAAAGAATGTGAGTAGTCGTGGTCGTGGTGCTGGTGGTGGGATGAAGAAGAGGAGGAAGAGAACTGTCCGAACCGCTAGGAAAAAGAAGAGAACTGCGTCCGGATTGTATCTACGTCCGTACCGAAAAAACTAATTCACATACCGCTCCGCCCGTTGTCCGAAGATGAATTACGTGTATACGCAAAAAAGCTAAACATACCGTATTTTAGAGGTGTTTACATGCGTAACGCATTACCGGATACAGCGCCGTGGAAGAACGAAAGCGTCATCGTAAATTTGGACGACGAGAGCGGACCGGGAACCCACTGGGTATGTTACAAGAAGCGTGGAAATCGAGTACACTATTTTGACGGGCTCGGTAATTTACGTCCACCTCTCGAGCTGATGCAATATTTTGGTGATACAGCCGACGTTCGTTACAACTATGAACGGAAGCAACCTCCTAACACGGTCATCTGCGGTCATTTATGTTTAGACTTTTTATCGTCTTCTGATCAGTAAACTTCAGCATGTCGTCGCTAACGGTCACCGTGACGGGTACCGACGCTGCGAATCTCGTGTGTAACTTTTTCCCACCTCTCGAGTTATACGGTGAATGGTACGTTGGACTATTGGATTTTACATCGTATAATTCAATACCAAACGTTACTGAAGGAAAAAATAATGCATTTCCAGTAAAAATTTCCAAGGATCAGTGGTCCGTCATCAAGTTGCCTACCGGCACCTACGAAATCAGTGATATCGAAACGTATCTGCAGAAACAGTTAGGCGAGAGAACAATCAGTTTACGTCCAAACAACAACACATTAAAGTGTGAAATTTACTGTAAGCATGTCATCGACTTTTCGCATACACCGAATACCATTGCAAGTATGTTAGGATTCAAGGAGAATCAGCAGCTGGAAGCGTATATAACACACGAGTCGAACGTACCCGTTGACATAATCAAAGTTAACACCGTTCACGTACGGAGTAATAACGTACAGGGTGCGTACAAGGACGGCCAGGACCAGCACACGTTGCATTCGTTTTATCCGACCGTGGCACCAGGTTTCAAAATAGTTGAAACACCGACAAACGTAATATACTTACCGGTAAACGTACAACGTGTAGACAACATAATTTTGTCTCTCGTTGATCAGGACGGGGATTTAGTCGATTTTCGCGGTGAAGTTATCACGATACGACTGCATCTGAAAATATGGGATTGTATTTCGGACAAACGTCACCTGTAAAAAGGGAGTGTGTACGAAAGAAACATGGTAGTCGGTGTTCAACGTTGAAGCGATTGACATCAAGGAACAAGCGTTTCTTACTTTCACTTGGATTCAAATTATACGATTAAAATAATGTCGGGTGAAATTCTAGCTATCGAACGAGGAGCGGCTTTCGATAACAGAATCGTTGAGTTCGAATATCGTACGCACGCACCGTATGCTTCCACCCGATACGGTAACAACGATGAAATACGTATACCCATCCAACAACAGGATGTTTTCACTTTACCGGCGGAGAGTTTTCTGTACATCGAAGGAACATTGACCAAGGTTAACGCTACCGACACAGCGTTGAACGTGAAATTAATCAACAATGCAATGGCTTTCTTGTTTGAGGAGATCCGTTACGAAGTGTGCGGTGTGGAAGTGGATCGTACAAAAAACGTTGGAATTACGAGCACTGTGAAATTGTTACTATCGAGCAATGAGCATGAAAGAAAGCATCTAATCAATGCAGGATGGGTGACGACAACCGACGAGTCGTTGACAGTACACGAGAGTACCGGTGATTTTACGTTTTGTCTTCCGTTGAAAATGCTACTCGGTTTCAACGAAGACTATACACGCATCATGCTGAACGTTAAGCAAGAATTGATTCTGTTGCGTACCTCTACCGATCAGAACGCAATGGTGCTAAAAGAATCGGGTGCAACTGCAAACGGTAATCTCGTAATAAACAAAGTACACTGGAAGATGCCCTATGTGCGCGTGTCAAACAAGTACCGAATACCGCTATTGGAGCACATCGAGGAGGATCATGAACTAGTGATGCCGTTCCGCAGTTGGGAATTGCACGAGTATCCCGTTCTACCGACGACAAATCGACATTAGTGGACCTTGAAGACATCGTCACAGTTGGAAAAACCTCGGTATGTAATATTAATATTTCAGACGGATAGGAAGAACAATATAGCGAAAAACGCGTCGGAATTTGATCACTGCAATTTAACGAATGTCAAGCTTTTTCTGAACGATAAATACTATCCGTACGATAACCTGAACCAGGATATCGATAAAAAACGTTACGCCCTGTTCTACGACATGTATACACGTTTCCAAACATCATACTACGACCGTCGCAACAGAGCGCCTCTTTTGACACCTAATGAATTTATAACGAAAGCACCGTTGTTTGTCATCGATTGTTCCAGACAAGAAGAACCAATCAAGTCGTCTGCCGTTGATGTGCGTTTAGAATTTGAATCCAGTAACAATTTTCCAGATAAAACCACCGCTTACGCTTTGATTATACACGATAGGATAGTACAGTACACAGCGTTGTCGAATACTGTTCATCGTTTGTCATAAAAAAACTTGTTCTCCCCTCTACTAGTTTATAAAGATAGGTATTAGCGATCTCTACATAACAACAACCTCAGTCCTTTTCAACGATGGAAGGTGACTGTGACAGCAGCAGCAGCAGCCATTGTGAGTATAACGTTTACTTGTCTCTTGCATATCCAATCAACTCGTACTCTAAGTTCGTTACCGTCGGACTGTATAAAGAACTCAACTATGAACCGGGTGTTTTGTTTACAAACGGAAAAAAGAAACGTATATTACTTGACTTTTCTGAGTGGAATTACTTGTTGATCTTTCGTGAACAGTTACTATCCAGTATGTTATTGTACGAAGAAGGTGAAAACCGTGAAAAGAAGAAGAGTGTGATGATCAGTCGTAACTTTGGGAAAACGTTTGTTCGGATTAAAGGTAGTAAGACCGAAAAATTTGTTTTCACAGAACCCGAGTGGATCCGTTTTGGTTGTTTATTAACAGTATTAAAGAAATATCTTGTTCGCTTGTTTTATGATCAAGATCACTTCAAGTCGTACATTAATCAGGTAGTAGCCAAGGGGTGTTATGTACCACCATCCTTCTTTTTCCCCTCGTTTTTTCGATTGGAAAGCAGTCGTCACGACCAACAGCTAACATTTGATCGTCTTTACGATGAACTGGTATTGGAAGGAAAAGTAGAGGGGGAATTTGAAAAAATTAACGTACTCGATGCGGACATGTGTCACTCGGAAAAATCAACTTGAATAGGACGGTTATTGCCGAGTTTGAAGCGTTTCGCGGTGACAAAAATGAATATGTAATCAAAGAGTTCGTTACAGTTGATATAACAACCGGACGTTTTGTTATCGTGTTGTTCGCTCCACCATACGAAAGTGCACGACTGCACCAGAAATTCCGAAAAATCAATGACTGGTTGGAAACACATTATCACAGGATACGATGGAACGATGGTAATGTACCGTACAAGAATATGGTACGCATCGTTGCAGACATTTTTTCAGATTATCCTGTTGTCTATACAAAAGGGTTTGAGAAGGCAAATTTCTTACGACAGTTGTATCACCATGGTGAGGTGATTGACTTAAACGATATTCAAGCACCTGTAGTTCCTAGATCCTTTGTACCCATCATACAATGTCCTGTTCCTCATCGTCAACCCGTTACCACTCCCCCCTTACACTGTGCATTACGCAAAGCTTTGTTTTATGCAGAATGGTTGCGGCAACGAAATAAAATATAGTCGGTTGTGAACATGTTTTCATCGTGGTGTTAGTGTGAATGCTACGTGACAGAAATGTCCATAAACGTAGAATTAGGTACCGTAGTGTGTGCGTGAATGTTAACCTTGACTACGTCACTGTCGCGGTAGAAATACTCATAAACGTAGTCCTGGTAGTTCGAGACGGGTCACTGGCACGGTAGATATACCTGTAAACTCGTCAAGAACCAGTATGGGTGTGAAAATTACTCATTACGGTACAGCAAATGTGAATACGCATCATGTATGAACAACATATTCACCCGATTAAAAAAATAAAAAAATAAATAAAAAAGTAAATAAAAAAATATGTACTGCTTTTACACATTGGCTTAGCATTGCATAATGTATCTTTATTATTATCTACCACTGTACTAGTCAATAGTACAGCGATAGATAACGTGGAGTAGGCCTGCTTTACGAATCTGTAAAGTTGGGGAAACCACGTTAAAAAAAGCGTAGCAGGCTCTCATTCGCCTCCCTCAGGCTGCTAGGAAGAGGATGAGAGGTAAAAAAATAAAATTATAACGAAATGTTTATTTATTTAATAATAAATAAACTTATATTGTGCTTTTATGATTTTACACATAGGACGACAGTAGATATCACTCGTCCACCTCATGGTTACAAGTAAGAGATGAGAAGTATAAGTACAGAAATAATTACAGTTAAGCGATAACGGCCCCTTGGTGTAGTGGATGCACGCCGGTTTGGTGTACCGGAGGTCCCGGGTTCAAATCCCGGAGGGGCCGTAATTTATTTTTATGTAAAAATTAATATCCAATGACATACCATTGTTACAGTTGAACACATGCGTCATGTGGTCGTACATTCCGGTGTTAAAATTTCGGACACCAAAAATTTCGGGTAACCCCATCCGTTGATTTAAACATTTCGGGTACTAAATTTCAGACACCAAAAATTTCGGGTACCCCCATCCGTTGATTTAAACATTTCAGACATCACGCCCTCTACGTCGTCGTCGAACCAGCTATCATATCCACCCAGCCTCCTGTTTCGTCGTAACCAGTGTTTTATACATGCGTCATGTGGGCGTACCCACAAATTTCGGGTACCCCCATCCGTTGTTTTAATCATTTAGGGTACCAAAATTCTGACATTAAAAAAATGTCGAGAGAGAACGATTATTTTGTTACATCAAAATAAACCAGAACGCGGAAGTGTTTTAACATTCGGACACCAGCTGCCAGGGCCTCTGTCATGCAAATTTCGGGTACCCCCATCCGTTGATTTAAACATTTCGGATAACGGTACCCGATCCCCCCAAAATTTCGAGTAACGGTACCCGATGACATCGCCTCTGCGCGTCCGGGCAACCGCCGAATTCCGGGTACCCCCATCCGCTACACATTGTTTTCGGCTACCAAATTTTGAACATGCAGAAACCACGGCCTCCGTGACGTCTTGAAACAGGTTTTAGCCATGCGGACGCCAGCGACTTGAGCCTCTGTATGATGTCATGAACTGGAACACGGAAGTGTTTCAGTCACACATACACACACATACACACACACACACACACAAAACAGTGACGTCACATGGACAGCTCGGACACCAGCTGCCAGTGCCTCTATGACGTCATGAACTGGAACCCGGTAGTGTTTTCAACTGGAACCCGGAAGTGTTTTCTAACGCTCACTTTCCCTCTACTGGTTTTGTATATGTTTACACTGCCACCATTGTTGCCAACTCATGAACTGTAAATTTGAATGTGTGCTTTTGTGGTAAGTATATATTGTAAAAATACAAAAAATGTGCACAGCATCGATGTGAAACTCTTGTTGACTGGCTATTGTGGTGTAATTGTTTTGATTGACACTTCACTTATAAAACATGCATGATAGAAGGAAAAAGGATAGTTGAAAAGAAAAGAAATAACTAAGCAAATTCAAAAAATTTACATATTTATATACAATATATATACCGAAAAAAAATTACAAATACAATATATATATATACAGAAAAAACATTATAAATAGACATATAATAATATAATTTAATGAAAAAATAAATAAAAAGTTCAGTTTATATTACATTTTATATACAATATATATACAGACAAAAAAAAACGGTTATAGGTTGCGGCTGTTCCTGTGGTTGTGGCGGTGGTGATGGCGATTGTGGTGGTGGTGATTGTGGCGGTGTGATCGTTATTTGTCGTGCTTGTGGACGAATATCACTGGTGAAAAGAAAAAATATAAAAATCATGTAAAAAAAACATGAAAGTATGTAGACATAAGAAGAAGACTTACATATTAAATGTGATGGTAGGTAATTGTTGTTGTTGTTGATGCTCATCAACATTATTTTCATTATCATCATTATTAGTTCTTTCGTCAAGCAGTAACGTATCACTGTCACTATCATCGTCATCATAAACCATCATCTCATCATTGCTGAAAAAAGTACACTTTTAATACCAGATGTAAACGCAATAGTACAAGTGAACGTTAATGAAAAAAACGTACCGACTCGTGCCGGCTTCCTGAGATGCAGCAGCAGCAGCAGCAGCAGCAGCAGCAACAACAGCAGTAGCAGCAGCTGAACCGGTAGCATCACTGAAAAAAAAAATACATTTGAATACCGAACGTAAACGCAATAGTACAAGTGATTGTTAATAAAAATGGTCTTACCGACTCGAGTTTTGTTGTGATACTGATGAAGGTCCCAATAAGGACTGACGTAACCTTTGGGAACTATAAAAAATAAACAGTAAGTCAGTCGAATGTTGTATTCTGTTTGTACTCGTTAAATAAAAAAAATGTTGTAATTTACCTTCGAACTCGTCGCTGCTCCTCACAGACTCTTTTATATAATCTATTATCGCTTCCACTCATTCTGTAAAACGTAACAAGAAAAATGTTGTATAGTAATTTGCTAACATAATAATGTGTGTGTGTGTGTGTGTGTGTGTGTGTGTGTAATGTCAAATATTAACGTAAAAATATAGTAAGTACTTACATGCAAATTGAAAAATTATAATGAATGTGATAATACTTATTATGACGAAATGCTTATATATACGTATATGCTTGGTAGGAGTCTGCTATAGACAAAGTCCCCTTACCCTCAAAGTGTTCACCACACACACACACACACACACACACACACACACACACACACACACACACGGCTTGCATCCTGTACGTAACAAAGCCCCTCGCCATCACAAAGTTCACACGCTGCGATAACATATGGCTAGTCAGCGAATAAAATTAACTGCACATGTGCATAGTGTGGGAAGGTCTCAGTGGGAGTCGATTACATCCTGTTATAAATATTAACCATTAATGTCTAATCGTCTACCTCACCTCTCCTACCAATTGAAAATTAAATGAAAGTAAATAAATAAATTTTATATTTGCAATACAAGTTTATTATTACCATGAGTTACTGCTCTGTGTATCTTAGTCTCTTCATGTTAGGACTGGTATCGTCATTGGTTAACGCACGTTTACACACTCTGTAGTGTCCGTACGCGAGTGTAGTTACACCATCGTCCAGTACGTACCTCTTATCGTCATAAGGAGACAGGGAAAGTTTTGTTACACGTTGCGTGTACAGCTTATGACGATCGCTTCGTATACACTCGGCAGAGGTGAAAACTGTACGACTATCGAAAAGACACTCGCTGTATAACTGATGACGTAACCTTTTTTTAATTGCCGTTCTTGGAACACCTTTCGCCACCTTTTTGTCGGTACAGTCGGATGACGTAACCTTTTTTTAATTGCCGTTCTTGGAACACCTTTCGCCACCTTTTTGTCGGTACAGTCGGACAACAGGAGCGAGTAACATTTAGCTCTGAGTCCGACGAATTCCCTGATGGGTTTCCCATTAGTTTCATCCTTGAACTTCCCCACGACTTTTTTGTTGTCGTCGCAATGACAAGGATGATCTGAGGGATAGTCCGACGTGTCGAAAAGGTGGAGATCCTCTTTCATATCCAAGTACACATCGTCAGTCTGTATGCTGTAAAGTAAACTGTCGGTATCGGTCATTAATAATGTTAATCGTTGTCCGTACTTGCTGACAGCGTACCGATAATGAAAATCGTACATTATCAATTTACTGACATCAAGTACTGTGAAACCAACATACACTGGACGCGAAAGGTATATAGTTCTGTTTCGTAAAGCCAATCCGACCAAGTCGTCGGTGTAGCGGATCATACGCTTTAGTCGTGGATTGGAAACAAGTTTCTGCAGCCGCCCTTTGGTAGAGACTAGTTGGAAGTCTATTCGTTTCCTTACGTTCTCCAGCGATTTACCATAGACAGCGTTGACCATCAGTTTGAAAAAATCTTTTTCAAAACTGTTGGTGGCTGCTGCTCTCTTTTGTGTGTTGAAATCGATAAACGGTTTCATCCACGCTTTCTGTTTAAAACTCAACACCCTATGGATCGCTTTCAATTTTAGACCAAGGTTCAGATACAACTTTAAATTTCGAAAATGAAGAACGTATTTTTGCTTATCGTCCAAAGTCGTTAGCAACTTGGGGACGGACGATGAGGGCGTTTCTGATCCGTTATACCCTTTTGTATAGTGTAGTCGTGTGTGAAGTCGTCGAGAGTACGGTGAAAGTATGTCAGGATTGACGCAGGAACGCACAGGTGCTAGTGGATAATCTGAGTGAAGATCATGAAGTTCGGATGGATAGTGTAGGTCGACCTCAAGTATGTAGCCCATGTCACTGTCATCACTCAGAGTACGTACGTCCAGTGAGTCGATCTCGTTACGATCGAGCCATCTAAAGTCACCGTAAGGGAGTGGCTGTGACATGGCTGCACCGTAAAGGTTGTTGCAGTCGGTGTACAATATGAAAGAGGTCGGCTTTGAAGCATCATACTGATCAGCGATTAGCGGGTTGTTGGCCTTGGCATAGCGGTTGGGTACCATGCTAACACCACCGCGAACGGCTGATTCAATAAAAAGATGCTGATCTATATCCGTCAACAGTTCCAGTCGCACACCGGTCATCTTTAACATCGCGTGCCAAGCAACGCCGGGAAGCGAGTAAAGATGAGCCGGATCAATCTGGTAGTACCGTATGGCCATCTCACGAAACGCCTCGAAGACGTCAGCCAGCAGCAGTACATCTGTTTTAAGATAAAGATCGTGATAATCACCCAGCGTGCGGATTCCGAAAGTCTGCCACACATTCTGTGCATGTGCGTAATCTTCGTCCAACACGGGTGATTCACTCAGCCTATTGAAAAAGTGTTCGCGTGCGGGCAGACATGTTTCGTCGAACTTCTCGCTACCTGTCATGTAATCGTAAGGGTACACCCCCTTACGTAAGAGTAGCTCGAAGTGTTCTTCGAAACATTGCTTTGTTAAAGCGAAATCCGCACCGCTCGCGCGCAAGTTTCCAACAAGTGTATCCAAGGACGTGTTCAAAAATTGTAACGTGTCTACGAAACGTAGGGCACCCAACGTGACTGATACGAAGCGTTCACTAGTGGTAGCGATACAAGTGAGAGTTTCATCATTGTATTTACCCAACCCTTGTATCAAGTGATGTGCGTCGTAACCTCGTAAGTTATGGAAAAAGACAGGAATATGTTGGGCGGACTTGGAGTTGAGGTTACATACGTTGTGAGCTGCGCCAAGGTATCGTCCAGTCAGATGACAATGGTTGCGCACCTTGTCGTCATCAGTCAGCGGTTTTTCGCAGAGATGGCATACGACAGCATTCGTGAAAGATAATACGTCACGATCACTCATAGTCATAGGGATATTGGTACGCATGATCCTGTACAGTTCATGTTCTTCATCGATTAGTCTATCTAAAAAGGTTTCTATCACGTTCACACCGCGATAAACGACCTGTGGTTTGAAAATGTTACCCTCGTGGTCGAATATGAGGTAGGAAAAACCTGAAGGAAGATGTAACGACTCTGTTGTGGTGGACGATGTGTGTGGAGGAGCATCGCAACGATGGCAAGGTACAATGAACGATTCAAAGTCTGCATATATAGTGAAAGGGGCTTTATGACAGTACGTGTAATTTTTGAAGTACATAACCTTCTCCTTCTCTTTCGTTGGTAAACGAATTCTTTGTTCACCATACGGTGAACAACGAGGGACATGTTCACTAAGGAGTCGTTCTTCACAGAATCTATGCAGACAGTAGTTGCAATAGAAAGAACGTCCGTTGTGTTTGGTTAGTGAAGATAGTAAGCGGCTAATATTTTTTATTAAACAGTAATGTTTTCGGTCAGTGGTGGTGAGAAGTAATAGATTAAAATGGTGTTGTCTGTCACTGAAAGGAGTTATTCTTAGCGGGTAAATTTCATTTTCTTCGTAACCAAAAACATTTATAGAAATGTCAGAATTGTCTCGTTCGAACTTCACAATATCGCATAGGCGGGTGGGATAAGTTATACCAGAAGTGGTGATACTGTGAATATGTGATTTGTATTTGGATACACGCTCGCTGTCTCTGTGTTGTGGAAACAGTGCGGCCAACACTGACCATATAAAACACATTTGATCGCCTGTATTGTTTACATTGATGATGGATTTAGTACAAGACAATTCAGGAGGTGTACGGATGAAACTGGAGGCGGCCAGCGGTTGGTATCGTGAGAGAACGAGTTCTAACGAGATTATATGATCCAACGCCCAACCGCTACCCTCACGAGTGAATTTATAAATCGATTCGATGATTTTTTCGTACGAAGCTTCTAAACGTTCAGGCAATACGTTCTGATCAGCGATCAATGTCGTATGACATCGTCCATGAAAATAGCCTTCACTCGTCACTTCTTCGTCCTCGTTCGTGTCGGCATTTACAATGTACTTGACAAATCTCGCTTTTAGCGCTATATGCCACTTTATAGTAAGCAAACGTGTCAGTTCGTTTAGAATGTCCGTACGTAACATATCGTGAATTTCATCGAAAAAGGTAATGACATCGTTGACACATTCTTCTTCTTCCTCTACAAGAGGTGTGTAAACGTACGACACCAACGAGCCACGCAACGAATGTTTACGATCAACAGAAAACGTCTGCCTCGCTTTTAGCGCTATATGCCACTTTATAGTAAGCAAACGTGTCAGTTCGTTTAGAATGTCCGTACGTAACATATCGTGAATTTCATCGAAAAAGGTAATGACATCGTTGACACATTCTTCTTCTTCCTCTACAAGAGGTGTGTAAACGTACGACACCAACGAGCCACGCAACGAATGTTTACGATCAACAGAAAACGTCTGCATTGTTAGAATAACGATAAAAGCAAAATCAATTACTTGCTCACTTGAAGAACATTAGAATACTGATACAAAGTTAGAAAATAAGTAACATTTTATAAGCAGTGCGTGAAAGTTAGCCTGCACGAGACTCGAAGGTGAACGCAGGCAGCGATCACCGCTCCACTTATACTATCTATGATGAGTGCGTGCGCAGCTATTTGTTCCCACTACTGTGCTTTATTTCATACCGACCAATTGACGACAGCAATCCCCACTACGATTGCGCGCGCAGCTACCACTGAGGAAGTGAAATGCAGCGCAACAAACCAACATTCTTGCTTCAGATATGGACGTGCACACATATTCTTTTGCAAGCCGATTAAAAAGCTTTTATAACATCCATCGTCGAGGTAACATTAAATTTTACGTGCGTAAATTTCCGAATACGAACGTGAGATTTTTTGACCTAGCCAAAGCCGGGTTTATTTATGAAGGCGATGATGATGTTGTAAGATGCTGCAATTGTAAAATACGAATTATGGATTGGATGGCGGGTGATGATCCTGTCCAAGTCCATAAGGCGTCAATGCCTACATGTAGTTTCGTTCGTGAACACTTGTAGAAGTCGACGCACGCAAAAACGGCTCTTTTCAGAGCCAACATAAACTCATGTACAAACATACCCGTTTGGGTAGTACTAGTAGTACTCTGTGTTAGTACTATACTAGTACTAATAGTACTATATATATTACTAGTACTACTACTAAATGTGTGTACACAATTCAATGTCTGACTGATGGCGCCAATGATATAAAAATAAAACAAAAGATTTCATAAAAATTATACCTATTAAATATCATGACAATTTCGAAGCTGTATCACTTGCATCGCAGATCGATGACACAATGGATGTTTATCGATACGATGATGGGAAACATTTCACACTAACAAAACCGTTACGAAGCACGATACGTTCCAACTTGTGTTCTATGTATTTTGTGAAGAAAAAACGGTTTTGTGGTAACTACTGTACACGTTATAAGTTTGGTGTTGACAAATATCACGGACGTTGTTGGCGTCACATAAAGAAACGTAGCGGTTATCTCCCGCCGATCGTGATGTTGATGATAATCTCTGATCGTATACACAACAAATCACGATGGCTTCATTTTATCGAAGAGTGTGATCGAAACAATGTACCGATTGAACTCGTGGTTTATGAAAAGAATATGTTCAAGTGTACAGTACGTCACGCGTGGAATTTTATTTCACGTTTCCGACCGATTCCTGAACTGTATCATGCCGTTCAACGTGTTCACGGCTTACATGATTCACACGGACAAATGAACTATGCGACTGTGTACACAGACATGCTCGCCTACGGAAGTTCAATCCCACACGCTTTGTGTTGCATTGTCATTACAGAGCGCACTATTCCGATACGTACAGCGATTGAAATATACAGAAGCGCGATTATGATAGCACCAAAGTGCGCAGTGGATCCTAGCTACAACGTAAGTTTTGACGTGCGCTGCCCGCCATCTTCGTTACCGACACTTGCGAGAGGGAAACAGTTCACATTGGTGAACAACAAGGCGCAGGGATTGTTTTCAGTAGCCTTTCTGAAGGAATCATTGCCTACACTCCGCAAGTATTGTGAATACTTCGGTCTGCAGTATTCACATGAAAAAGGGTACACAGTGAAAGATCGACGTTTATACGAACAGTGGCAACGATGTACAGATGCTATGGCAGACGAGTTTTGGTTGTTGAACTCGTATCTTATACACCTGCATATGGAGTCGAGAAGTCATCGTCCGATCATAGAACTCAAAGCTAAACACATGTGCGAGCATCTACCCGTAAACGATAACGTCATAGTCGCGGAAATGCACGAGTATCGTGCCAACGTTATACGCAGCGTCATGTTCAAAGACATGAATTCCGTCAAGACCGTAAGAGCGTTGGACATGAAACAACACACGCTCATGAGATATTACATCGGTATGAGTCTCGTGCGTAATGGACGTATGAAAATCAGTTTAGCGCATGTTTTAACGTACTTACGCAATCACAAGAAGAACGCGTTGTTTTTCCGTTCGGTCGAGATGATATAACTGGACGTGGAGTGGAAATCTTACTACAGTCACGCGATGGAAAGCAGACGTACCAGAACGGTACCGAGGAGAGTTACATTCAGCAATGAGTTAACGCTTTACCACGTTCCGACGTATTGTGAATCACGGTTCGTACGATATGAGAATGAAACGACAGGTGAAGAACATACAGCAGAGCGTTCGCAAGACTATCGCGAAGGAGTTGCACAGACCGGTAAGAAGGAATTTTCCGAGACGTGCGGTGGAGTTAAAGGGACTTCACGACTTGTACCAAGCGGACCTGGTAGAGATGATACCGCACGCGAAGGTGAACAAGGGATTCAAGTACCTTATGACAATCATTAACGCGTTTAGCAAGTACGCGTACGCTGTTTCGTTGAAAACAAAAACGGGCGTAGAGGTCGCACGAGCTCTGGAACCGATTCTTCGTGCTAATAAAATGAAATATCTGCAGACAGACAACGGGAAAGAGTACTATAACAGTAGCGTACAAAAATTGCTGAGCAGATACGGTATCACACTCTATTCCACGTATAGTGAAAAAAAGGCCTCCATTGTGGAACGTTTTAACCGTACGTTGAAAACGCACATGTATCGCGCGTTCAGTGAACAAGGTCATTATCGTTGGTTGGATATGTTGCCGGAACTAGTCAACACGTACAACAACAGCGTGCACAGAACGATTGGAATGAAACCGTGTCAGGTGAAAGAATCCAACGAACGTACAGTGCTACAAAGGATTCGTGTGAACACAGCGAGGAGCATCGTTTATAAACGACCGAAATTCAAAGTAGGCGATCGTGTGCGTATAAGCAAACACAAAATGACATTCGCCAAAGGATACACACCAAATTGGACAAACGAGATATTTCTCGTTCATTCGGTGCGTACCGGCAGCGTATCCATTACCTATTCGCTAAAGGATCATACAGGAGAAGTGTTGAAAGGTGGTTTTTATGAACATGAAATCAGTAAATCGAACGTTGGTGACGTGTACTTGGTAGAAAAGATTGTACAACGTAAAGGCGATCGTGTAAAAGTCAGATGGTTAGGATTCGATGGTAAACACGATTCGTGGATACACAAGAAGAACTTGCTATAACAACTATTCGACTCATGGAAATAGAACCAGTATGCATCGATACGTTATGATGACAACATGCACGCTGTGTACAGTGTAAAAGACATTGTGTCACATCCTGGTTACGATGAGTACATCGTGAACACGACTGCAAACGACGTTGAACGCATGCGTAGGATCTTGACAGTGCACGAGTACTGGCAACGGGTTATCAATCGTGTGAAGAGATTCCGTCTTAACGAAATAGTACCAAGTGGTACCGGATTCGATCACTACAAAGAATGTGTTTGGTCGGATCCGAACTGTGAAACGGGTCCGGACACTTGTGTATGCAGTTACATATCTACCGACTGCTGCAATATAGTGCGACTATTAAATAGACTGTGCACGGAACGTCAACACGAAAATATTGCAACAAGCGCACAGATTAAAAATAAAGGACGTGGACTATTCGAAATTGTGCGGTGATGGTGGTGGGGGTGGTTGTGGCAGAAAAAAACGTAAACACGGACGTCTTCTGCCCGATACCGTTCGTTCGATCATCTGCGGACCTTCTGCGTGCGGGAAGACAAACGTCATGTTCAACCTGTTGTTCGATGTAAACGGATTAAGATTCGCGAACTTATACGTGTTTTCTAAATCACTATTTCAACCCAAATATCAGATGCTGGAGACCTTGATGACACAACTTTCCAACGAAGGAATGGGTTATCACGCCTACAACGATAACGAAGAGGTACCGCCTCCCGACGAGGTCGATCCTGATTCTATTATGGTGTTCGATGATGTGTCTTGTGAAAGACAACACAATATACGCAAGTATTTCTCTATGGGACGTCACAGCGGTGTGGACGCGTTTTACCTTTGTCAGACGTACAGTCAAGTGCCAAAACAGTTGGTTCGTGATAATGCCAATCTAATAGTATTGTTCAAACAGGACGATCGCAACTTGAAGCATGTGTATAACGATCATGTCAACACGGACATGAAATATGACACGTTTAAGAACATGTGCGCTGAAGCGTGGAAAGATCGTTATGGCTTTCTCGTTGTGGACAAGGATTCTTCTATCGACACCGGTAGGTACAGAGTCGGTTTCGATCGTTTCATAGTAGTCGCACCTAACGATTAAACAAAAAAAAATTGTCAAAAGTTTAGCTAAATACACGTGTCCTGCTGTCAACGACTTTAGTTGTCGTACTACCGTTTATCGAGATGGATGACAAGAAAAAACGATTAGCACGTGATATCGACACGATCAGTGATGACATACGGAAGAAATACCGTGCGTTAAAACATGGTATTCGTGAAGAAGAAGCAACGTTATCCAAAAGTTACAAACCGATTCTGGAACCGTTACAAAATATTTCACAAGCATTGCTTGAAAAGAAACGTAAAACAACAAATGAAAAGCCGATAAGAGTGAAAAAAATGAAACAAGAAGAAGAGGATCCATTAGATGCAATTAGTAAGAGCGATGTAGGAACACCACTTCGTTCCCGAACGAAACCGTCTTTCCTGAAAACACCCGTGATAGCCGAAACATCAGGTGATGACGATGAGGACGATCCTAGTCAAAACATTGAAAAAATGTTAGACACACCGGAAGGAAGACGTGAAGCGCGTAGATATTTTCAGGACAAATACGACAGTGAATCGTTAGCGAACAAGTACATGCGTATGGTCGTTTCGTCCGAACGCGATCGTCTGATGGACTATACGTACGGTGTAAGACATGAAAACGGAAAATGGATGATTGGTGATTCACAGTTCGAAATCGATAAGGACGATACGATTCTTATCAACGGTAAACGATACAAAGGTACACCTGGACTCTACGAACTTGTATTCATGAAGCATCCTAATGAAAATATTTACAAGGAATCAGATCTGAAACGTACAAAGATATACTGCGTAACACCAACGCGCATAAGCAGTATTACTTAGCGAACGCACAGGTGAACGCGAACAGAGGTGTAAAGTATAAACGAATAATATCGCAACTGTTTCCATCGAAACGTACAGGACAGGGGCATAATAATATTGATACATCGTATATGACGCTAACGAGAAAAAAAGACAAAATCGATTACGTGCACTGGGACGATCCGAACGAACTGGTGGACAGATTGCGACTGTTAATGGCATCACAACGTGTTGGAAACAGTGGGCACACGAACGAAATCGTCTCCATAGTGGAAGAACTACGTGAAGCAGACATAATCGTATAACAAGAGCGGTATATATCATCTGACATTAGCAGCAGCAGCATGGAATCGATCTTAAAGGACTAGTCAATGCCATGTGCTCCCTATTCGATTCTGAAAGCCGATAAAGTATAAATAATACTGTCGTACACGCACCGGGGGACATTCCACGATTGGTTGTGACAACATGGATATCGTGCTACTGTTTATTATTGCGTGCACAAGCGCCGTCGTCGTCGCATCGTCCGTTAACGCTAACGATGTAGATTTCGCTATAGATTATTTGGTGCGATACGGATACGTGCCCGACGATAGTTTACGACTCACGGACAACACTACCATCGATATGGACGCCTACCTTCGCACGTTTCAAGTGAATTACAATTTAACCGTAAATGGAGAATTGAACAATGAAACGATGAATTTGATGCGTGCGCGGAGATGTGGTAACGAAGATTTCGTGTCGTACACCTTACGAACGCCGTGGGCCAAGAAACGATTCTTTCGTGTCGTGGCGATTCTTTCACGGTAGCGTCAGCGCTATAGAAGCGTCGCGACAAGCGTTCGCTGTGTGGCAGAAACATTCGAATCTGGAATTCGAATATCGACCCAACGACATAAACGCAGACATGGTTATCGCTATGAAATATTTTAAACACAGGTGTCTGACTTCCAGGTGCACGATCTGCGGGTACGATTTGGACGGACGAGGAGGTATACTCGCTCACGCTTACTACCCGCCCGATTTACCGTATAACACTACTGAAATACATATGGACTACTACGAGTCGTGGAATTATACAAACGCAACCGAAATACCGGACGAGCAGACCAGTTTTCTTCAGGTGCTAACGCACGAAATCGGACACGCGTTAGGACTGTCTCATTCCCTCGAGAGGGATTCGATCATGTACCCGTTCTACGTACCACGCTCGGACGGACCGTTCGACCTGAGAGACGACGATATAAGAGGCATTCAACGCTTGTACGGGAAGCCGCCGCCGCCGCCCGCTACGACGACGACGACAACGTCAACGTCGACGACGACGTCAACGACGACGACGACACCGACAACGAACGAGACCGTGCGGACGACAACGGATTTATGTCGACTAAAGAACGTTAACCAATTTTTAATAATCAACAGACATCTGTATATCGTGCACGATAACTTTTTGTGGACATTGGATATCGAGTCGAAGCGAACGGGCGAGAGTCCGCTTCTGTTGACGGATTGGTTGACTTTCTTACCGCCGACGTTCACCAACGTTTCGGCGATGTACCAGAGACCGCGGACCGAAGAAGTGGTGCTTTTCATAGACAACTATGTATACATGTTTGATATACACAGTCTGCAGCCGGTGAACGGGTATCCGCGTTCAATCACAACGCTCGGTGTTCGCACGATGACTAAAATAAACGCTGCAATACACACGTACACGGGTCGAACTCTTCTGTTGTACAACGATATGTATTACAGTGAGATAGACGAGTGCACGTTCACGATCAAGAAACATGGTTATGTTAAAGATCGTTTTGTCGGCTTACCAGAAGCCGTTGATAGTGCGTTCCGATATATCGACGGAAAAATTTATTTCTTCAAAGACACACACGTATACGTGTACGATGAATTTCTAGATACGATTGTAAAAGGAAAACATAACGACGCACTATCCGTTGTCGGAATAAAATGCATAGACAGTACGATCGTATCAAAACTAATCGATTTATTACGTAAATACGTATAAATGTCGTGCACAACGAACGAGGCGCATCATTCACGAGATGAGTGTCGACAAGTTTGGCAGACACCAGAGCGCTGTCAGAGCGCGAAGAGAGACGCGACGCAGTCTGCGAGAGGATATTGGTATCACAATGACCGAGGACGGACACTTTGATGTAGCGGGAAAAAAAATACATAATTTGGGCGAACCGCGCGATGATAGCGATGCCGTTTCACTGCGCTTTGTGCGTGACAATTGTCTGTTAGCTGGCGATTCGTCGACGGCGGCGCAAGGAATAGATGCGAAAGGTCGTAAGCTCGTCAACGTCGGCGCTCCTGTCGATCTCGCGGACGCTGTCAACAAGCAGTACGTAGACTACTCGTGCTTACGTTTCACACAATTGGTACCGAACAAGAAGAACGGGGCTGTCGTCGACGCACGAGACCATCGCATACAGTCTCTGAGGGAACCGATTCGTGCGAGAGACGCCGCGACCAAAATATACGTGGACTCGAAAATCATACCGAAGGATACGAACTCTAACCTAATGGTCGGCAATGTGCGGATAACACAGTTAGCTCCACCCATGAACAACAAGGACGCAGTGAATTTGGAATTTTTGAACCGACACACAATCACCGCGGTAAACGATGCTTATTTCAACGCGCAAGGAAAAACCATTCTAAACGTTGGCGATGGTGGCGCACGGGCCACAGATGCAGTGAACGCGCGTCAATTGGAGGACGTGAAGCGGTACGCGAAGAGCGAAACGTACAAACTCGCAAAAGTGTTCCAACATCGTTGGGAGAAAGTGGTATCGTATATCTATAAATTGCATACACGCGCAGCGCGTACTTCACTTGGTGCCGAAGAGGCAGACTTACTACTTATGAACAAGACGGAGACGAGCGTGTTGATTAGTGATCTGGACAAATCCAACAACGAGCAAGATTGGAGATCTCTTTATCGAGAGCAAACGAAACAGTAGTCATGTATGAACTACGTAGCCGTGTTGATAAAAAAAAAGGGGGGCGTGGTCTTATCGGAAAAATAGTTAAAAGCGCGGTACCATTCGTCGCGAAGTCAGTACCTACACTGATCAATCGAGCGGTGGACGTATTACCGGTAGAACTACATCTGCCTGGCTACAGGTTCTGCGGACCAGGAACGAAACTAGAGGAGAGATTGAGTCGTGGTGATCGAGGAATCAACGAGTTGGACGAAGCCTGTCGCGAACACGATATCGCTTACAGGAAGTACAAGGACAACGAACGACGAGGTATAGCGGATCGTGTGCTAGCCGGTAAAGCGTGGGAACGAGTTAAAGCTTTGAATTCAGGCATCAGTGAAAGAGCGTACGCAGCAGCCGTAGCAGCAGCAATGAAGGCGAAATCTGCGTTAGGCAGCGGGCTATGCTGTAGTGGTGGTGGTGGTGTGCGTAAACGTCGACGTCGCACCAGACGACGCAAGCCGGTTCGACGCACGATAATCAGGAAGAGGAGGAGGACGACGAAAACAGGGACAGGAAAACGACGAAGAAGGAGTGGTGGTAAAAAGGCTTCAGGACTCTATCTTCGACCGTACCCAAAAAACTAATCAAAATACCCGTGCGTCCATTGTCCGATCATGATCTTTATGAGTACACGAAACGATTGCGTATACCCTATTTCAGAGGTGTGTACATGCGCGACGCACTTCCTAGTACATCACCGTGGGTGAACGAAAGTGCGATCGTGAATCTGGACGATGCTAGCGGACCGGGCACGCACTGGGTATGCTACAAGAAGCGAGGCGACAGAGTCTGGTACTTTGATGGATTCGGCAATCTACGTCCACCTGTCGAGCTAATGCGGTACTTTGGATCGAACGTGACCGACGTTCATTACAATTACATGCGAAAACAACCGTCGGATACAGTCATCTGCGGACATTTATGTTTAGAGTTTTTGACATCGAACGATCAGTAAACTACAAGATGTCTTCGCTTACGGTCACCGTCACAGGAACGGATCCGAGCGCACTGGTTTGTGACTTTTTTCCACCGCTTGAATTGACGGACGGTGAATGGTACGCAGGACTGCTGGACTTTACCACGTACAACTCTATACCGAACGTGGAGAGTGGAAAAAACAATGTCTTTCCTGTACTAAAGGGAGCACGTAAAACGTTAGAGCTTGTCAATATACTGACCGGTGTGTATGAAATCAGTGATATTGAAACATACCTGAAAAAAGAACTAGCAGACCCGAAATTTTCTCTACGACCCAACAACAACACATTGAAATGTGAAATTTATTGTTCATACGATATCGATTTCGGATGTACGGAACACACGATCGGTACCATGTTGGGTTTTTCCAAGAGCCGCAAGTTAGAAGCATATATATTACACACGTCGGATGCGCCTGTAAACATTAACAAAGTGAACGTTTTGGAGATAAGGTGTAACCCTGTTCAAGGTTCATACAAGGCGGGCCGAAACGAGCATATATTGCACTCGTTCTATCCAACAGTTGAGCCAGGATTCAAGATAGTCGAAACGCCTAGAAACGTCATTTATTTTCCGCTTAACGTACTACACTTGCGTAACGTTACAGTGTCCGTACACGATCAGGACGGTGATATTGTGAATTTTCAAGGGGAAGTCATCACCGCACGTATACATTTGAAACGTGTGTAGTAATCATGGGAATTTATTTCACCGAAACCTCCATGATGATGAAGAGCGGAGGTAGCGACGGCTTGCACTGCAAGATAAAAGAGGACAACACTTTTGGAAAAGGTATCAGTAGACGTTCGTCGTTGACACGATTAACAGCAACTAACCGACGCTACCTGATTTCACTAGGATTCAAACTCAAGAGAAACAAGTAACATGACGGACAGCGGTATAGTCTTATCGGTTGAACGTCGACCGTTCTTTGAAGACAACATCACACATTATGAATATCATCCTCATGCACCGTACGCGTCGGCGTCACGATATGGAAATAATGATGAGATACGCATACCTATCCTGCAACAGGAAGTCTTCACTTTACCGATGGAAAGTTTCCTGTACGTTGAAGGCAAGTTGAGCAAAAAAACCACTGCCACTGGTAATGTGAACGTGAAAATGATAAACAATGCGATTGCGTTTCTCTTCGAAGAAATCCGTTACGAATTGGCCGGCGTGGAAGTAGATCGTACCAAGAGTGTTGGCATCACATCCACTATTAAAACCATACTATCTGCCAGCAAGCAGGACATTGTTTCGATGCAAAATGCCGGTTGGGTTGCTCCTACAGCTGACGAGCTAACACCATCTGGTAAAAATAATGAATTCAACTTTTGCATACCGTTGAGGATGCTGATGGGATTTGCTGAAGATTTCACACATGTTATTTTAAACATGAAACAAGAACTGATACTATTACGCACTTCCACTGACGTTAACGCTCTGTTCTCGTCTACGGATGCGCCCGCTAACGCTGATATGGAACTAACAAAAATCTCTTGGAAGATTCCGTTCGTGTACGTGAACAATGAAGTACGGATACGATTATTGGATATCATACGCAAAGACCTACCACTATTCTTACCGTTTCGTAGTTGGGAACTGCACGAGTACCCGGTTTTACCAACGACTGACAGACAGACTTGGACAGTGAAAACAACTACACAACTGGAGAAACCGCGGTACGTGATACTCACCTTCCAGACCAGCAGAAAGAATAATCTGAAAAAACATGCCGGCGAATTCGATCACTGCAATGTGACAAATGCGAGACTCTTTCTGAACGACAAATACTACCCGTACGATAACCTGAACCTGGATATCGATAACGGACGTTATGCATTGCTGTACGACATGTATACACGATTTCAAAAGTCATACTACCACAGAAGTCAACCCAACGTACTTCTAACGCCTACTGAGTTCATAGCAAAAGCACCGTTATTCGTCTTCGATTGTAGCAGACAGGATGAGTCGCTCAAGTCTTCACCAGTCGACGTCAGATTGGAATTCGAGTCATCGAGCAATTTCCCCGCTCAGACCGCGGCCTACTGCTTGATACTGCATGATTCGCTCAACGTGTACACTCCGTTATCCAACACAGTGCGCAGACATAATTAAACATTTACTATAAATTATTGTTTTTTTTTGCTGTAAATATAATGTTGCTTTTTAGAATGTAATGTATGTGTTACATGTATGCGATTTTTATTTAAAAAAAAAAAAATGTAATCAATTTTTATGTATTTGCTGTAAATAGAATGTAATGTATGACTTACATGTATGTAATTTTTTATTAAAAAAAAATGTAATCATTTTTCATGTATTTTATTTTGTGGAGGGGGAAACGATTATCCTCTTCTTCCTATTTTTTTTTGCTCAGTGTTTCATCAACACGAGTCGCGAGAGGACGCACAAGATGCTTTCACACGATTTCGATGATGATGATACCAAACCCAAGAACGACCGCTATTTCAAACAATGCGGTGAAGCGACAGCAACAACAATCAAGTCCTTATCACCAGACGATAAAGAAGTGCAAGTCATCTTAATTCAAAAAATCACATCTCCGTACCCGCGTTACAGAAGCTTGGAAAATCGTTTAAAGAGTTTTAAAGAATGGCCTGTATCGTTAACGATAACACCTAAAGAATTATCAGAAGCGGGTTTCTTTTACACTGGATGCAACGATAGAGTGATTTGTTTTTGCTGTGGAGGCGGATTAAACAAATGGGAACGTGGAGAATATGCTTGGATGGAACACGCACGTCATTTCCCTGCGTGCTCTTACGTAATGTTAATGAAAGATACAAATTTTATCATCAAGGCACTGGGTATCGTTACCGAAGCGCAAGCACCAACAGCAATAGCGACAGCAGAGAACGAACAACGCGTCGACACTATCAAGGAGAATATAAAAAACATAGAAGGAAGCTCTAATCGTGATACAATGTGCAAAGTCTGTTACGCACAAAACGTGGAAGTTGTACTTATTCCCTGTCGACATTTTATCACATGTGTGAATTTCGCCATAACCCTAAAAAAAAATAACCGACTCGTCTCCTCTTCCCCGCCTACCCATCGAGTCGTGAGAAGACAAGTCGTATCCTGTTCACACGGTTAAAAATAAACGCTTACTGTACGTTATGTAGTTCCCCCTCTCTGGTTCCACCTCCACAACTACCTCCCTATTTATTCCGCTGTGCGCGAGCGTTATTCGTTCAGTCCTTGAGAGACGCGCGAGACAAATATAAAATTCTTTATTTTAAAATGGCATCATTCACTGAAAAATTTGCAACTATTAGCGCAATTGAATATAAAAAAATAAAAGAATTAATAATCGGTGTAAAATATCCGATAGAAGAAATGCAGAATATAGACGCGAAGTACGGGAAAGCCGTACTCGTCACTCTTCAAGATTATAAAGACCCTAAACTAAAATATCGCGTATATCTACCTAAAAGATACGCGAGCGTTTTCGAAGATGATGAATTAAAAGATTTAGTACCGTGTTCGCTGCATCTAATTTTTCGTGGAGAAAAGGATAGAGCGTACATAGTAGAAATTGTACAGTAAGACCGAATGGACATACTCACTTACCATGTATAATTTTCATTGTAAATACACATAATTGTCATTAGCTGCACGTACAATTATATATTAACATGTACTTAGTTGTATTTTAATTTATAATATATTGTGCTTACACATATATTTCATTTAATTTAATTATATTTAATTATCAATGTATTTACTGTATATCTAGATAATAAAACAAGGCTTACATGGTGTACATTTTAGAGTAAGCCTGGATAGACATCTTCAAAATTAACAAATATATTTGTTCAAAATTGTCATTGCACACGTACACAAATAGTAAATATAATGTGCTTAAACTTATTTATTTTAATGTAATTCAAAACAATTATTAAAACAATTACAAATAATAAATTATTATGCGTAATGAATTTATAAATTAAAATCTAATTTGCTTACACATAATATAAATGTATACAAATGTATTTATTAGTTTTACTTATTTGTAATTCATACACAATTGTCACACATGTTTACATATTAATTTTTGTCATTACTGTGTACGTCATCATATTTTAATTTGTAATTACTTTATTTAGATGAATATTGTACACAAATGTCATATTGTATATGTTTACATATTATGTATTTTGTACTTGTCACCACTGTTTACTGTTACATAATATTTATTTTAAATTGTAATATATTTTGATTACTTGTATTTTAATTAAATAATATTGCTTTAACATTTTTATTCTATATTTATTTCACAAATCCTTGAAAGATTAACACTAATCATCACTCAATATACAAGCTAAAAGAAATGTTGCGCAATGTGCATTCATGTGTTATTACATATAACTAATTTAAAAAATCAATATTATTAAACAATAATTGCTTGATTAGAAATTACAAAAATTATTTTAAAATAAAACTTACCTTGTACGAGCTCTAGTTGAGAATTGCTTGATTATATTATATTTTAGAAATTAAAAAATTATTTAAAAATGAAACTTACCTTGTACGAGTTCTAGTTGAGTTACTGAATGTGAATCTCGTCGAACGAAAATTAAAAAAATTATTTAAAAAATGAAAATTATTTTAAAAAAAAATGAAACTCACTCTGTACGACTGAATGTGAATCTTAACGAACGAAAATTAAAAAAATTATTAAAAAAATGAAAACTTATTTAAAAATGAAAAACTCACACTGTACGAGTTCTAGTCTCGTTGAACAATGTGATGATGTGAGCAATTCGTACAGCGTATATATACGCTATCTCAAGGATGAACGCGAAAGCAGCTGGTATCAACCAGAGCTGCTACACGTGCAGTCAAGGACAACCATTTAGCTTGGCTTTTCTCTTTCGACGACAAAAAAAACCTAGAGCTACAACACGTGCAGTCAAGGACAATCACTTAGCTTGGCTTGGCTTTCTGTTTCACACAATAATTTATGTACGGTCATCACTTCGTTCACACACACATTAACAAATGCGCAGACAGCTGGAGCCCAATTAAAATATTACATCACCAACGACTTGTGTTCTTCAAATTATGTACGGCTATTAAAGCCTCAGCTCTCACGCTTTGGTAATAGATGGCTAGACAATTACATCATCACCAGCATGTGTAGATATGCTCAGATAGGCGAAGCCAATTATTATTCATTAGTTAGTCAACGGCTAGGGTTCTGTTATTAAACAAATGGATGTACGCACACACAAGCGCGCACAGACAGCTGGAGCCCAATTAATAATATTACATCACCAACGACTCGCGTTCTTCAAATTATGTACGACTAATAAAGCTTTCGTTCACACGCTTTGGTAACAGATGGGCACACAGATGGATTGATTACATCATCACCAGCATGTGTACATATTATGCTCAGATAGCCGAAGCCAATTCATTACAACTAGACATTCAATTATGCAATGCATATCATGTGTATTTTCTTACATGTACACAACACTACTCATTTTTTTTACGTTCGTGCAATATAGATTACTATAGTAATAATTATTTATGCATAAATATATATTTCATGAGTTGGCAACAATGGTGGCAGTGTAAACATATACAAAACCTGTACACTATAACACATGCACGAGTAATAATTATTTATGCATAAATATATATTTCATGAGTTGGCAACAATGGTGGCAGTGTAAACATATACAAAACCTGTACACTATAACACCGAGCCGACCGGCACAAGTTGACAACGTCGACGGACAATGGCGGCAGTGTAAACATATACAAAACCCGTACACTATAACACATGCACGAGCCGACAACGTGGCCGGCACAAGTTGACAACGTCGACGCTTTTCCAACATGGCCGCCCTTCCGGAAAAACAAAACATATACCCAAACCATACACTATAACACACCACGATCCGGCAACGTGGCCAAACCTTAACCAGCACACACGCACAATCCGACAACATCACAGCTTTCCCAACATGGCCACCAGGCGTGGCTATGTTCGCCGTTCGCCCTTCGCCGTCGTCGTTGACGTCGTCATCGTCGCTGGGCGGCGGCCTGGCTTGATCCTCGCCCGTCGTGGTGGGGTCGTCGTCCATTTTGTCGACGAACGGCGGCCACGCCTCCGCCAATCAACGCACACGGAACCACGCAAAATGGACGACGACGACAACATGGCCGAACGCCGACAACATGGCCGACAACTTCGGTACGCCCATCGAGGTCACGTGGGACACACCACTACCCCCCCGGTCTATCATAACCTCTGCACATGACGACACGCTGCGCCGAAAGTCTACCCCCACCACAGGGATTTTTGAATTTCGCGCCAAAAGGGGGGCTGTGACGTCACTTCCGCGTTAGAACTCTCATTCTTACCCTACTTATATATATAAATTTAACGTCTACTGTAATCGTAATAGTATAAAAGATTGACAATGAAAACTCACTTACCCACTCGTCCCGGGTTGAAGAGATGGAGGACTCGTGGTTGCCAGCAACGCACGTTGTATCCGTTGTGAACTACAAAAAAACAATAAGTCAGCCGAATGGAATTTATTTATATTATTTATGCTCATTAATACATAAAAAAATGTGTACTTACTATCTTACACGCCGCTGCTCCTCTTGTATATGGTGTTTGCATACTCGTGCTCGTCCGTTATTATGCATTCTGTAAAATGTAATGAATTATGTATATTAATTAGTAAAAGAACATAATAAAGTGTGTGTGTGTGTGTGTGTGTGTGTGTGTGTGTATTGCTGAAATTAAACAGAAAATACAGTAAGTACATACCTGCAAGATGTAAAACAAATTGAATATGATAATCGTAGCGACAAAAATCTTATATATATATGCATTTGCTCGGTGGGAGTCTGCTACAGACATGCTCCCCCTATCATAACATTCACAAGGTCAGACAACATCTTGTTGTTTAAAATTAAACGCATATTCCCCCTCTGTCTCGGCGGAAAGTCGATTACATCACCAGCGGCTTGCGTCCGGTTTCACAAGGTTAAACTGGCGTCATCTAGTCGCCTACCTCCCCACATTTGCACTGTGTGAATTGTATTAAATAATTTTTATACATGAAATACGAGTTTATTCTTACCATGAGTTACTGATCCGTATACCTCCGCCTCTTCACTTCATTGTTAGGACTAGCATTTGTCGTCGGATATCGTCCATTTACGCGTTCTGTAGTGTCCGTACGCGAGCGTAGTTACGCCGTCGTCCAGTACATACCTCTTATCGTCATAAGGTGACAGGGAAAGTTTCGTTATACGTTGCGTGTACAGCTTATGACGATCGCTTACTATACACTCGGCAGAGGTGAAAACCGTACGACTATCGAAAAGACACTCGCTGTACAATCGATGACGTAACCTATATTTTATTGCCGTCCTTGGCACACCTTTCGCCACCTTTTTGTCTGTGCGGTCGGACAATAGGAGCGAGTAACATTTCGCTCTGAGTCCGACAAATTCCCTGATGGGTTTCCCGTGGGTTTCATCCTTGAACTTCCCCACGACTTTTTGTTGTCGTCGCTATGACAAGGATGATCCACGGGATAGTCCGACGTGTCGAAAAGGTGGAGATCCTCTTTGATATCAGCGTACACATCATCAGTCCGTATGCTGTAAAGTAAACTGTCTATATCAGTCATCAGTAATGTCAATCGTTGTCCGTACTTGGCGACAGCGTACCGATAATGAAAGTAGTACATTATTACTTTGCTGACGTCGAGTACTGTGAAGCCGACGTACACTGGACGGGAAAGGAATATCGTCCTGTTTCGTAAGGCCAGTCCGACCAAGTCATCGGTATAGCGGATCATATGCTTTAGTCGTGGATTGGAAACCAGTTTCTGCAGCCGTTGTTCGTTAGAGACTAGTTGGAAGTCTATTCGTTTCCTCACGTTCTCCAGCGATTTACCATAGACGGCGTTGACCATCAGTTTGAAAAAATCCTTTTCAAAACTGTTTGTGGCTGCCGCTCTCTTTTGCGTGTTGAAATCGATAAACGGTTTCATCCACGCTCTCTGTTTAAAACTCAACACCCTATGGATCGCTTTCAATTCTAGTCCAAGACTCAGATACAACTTTAAATTTCGAAAATGGAGAACGTATTTTTGTTTGTCGTCCAATGTCGTCAGCAACTTGCGAACGGACGACGAAGGCGTTTCCGATCCGCTAAACCGTTTTGTATAGTGCAGACGTGTGTGGAGTCGGTGAGAGTATGGTGAAAGCTTGTCGGGATTGACGCAGGAACGGACGGGCGCCAGTGGATAATCGGAGTGGAGGTCGTGAAGTTCACGTGGATAGTGTAGGTCGACTTCGAGTACGTAGCCTGTGTCACTGTCATCGCTCAGAGTACGCACGTCCAGTGAGTCGATCTCGTTACGAACAAGCCATCTGAAGTCGGCGTAAGGGAGCGGTTGTGACATGGCTGCACCGTAAAGGTTGTTGCAGTCAGTGTACAGTATGAAAGAGGTCGGCTTTGAAGCATCGTACTGATCGATGATTCGCGGGTTGTTGGCCTTGGCATGGCGGTTGGGTACCATGCTAACGCCGCCGCGAACAGACGATTCGATAAAGAGATGGTGATCTATATCCGTTAACAGCTACAGTTGCACACCGCTCATCTTCAACATTGCGTGCCAAGCGACGCCAGGAAGCGAGTAAAGATGAGCTGGGTCGATCTGGTAGTACCGCATGGCCATCTCACGGAACGCCTCGAAGACGTCGGCCAGCAGCAGTACATCTGTTTTTAGATACAGATCGTGATATTCACCCAGCTTACGGATTCCGAAAGTCCGCCACACGTTCTGCGCGTTAGCGTAATCTTCGTCCGACACAGGTGATTCACTCAGCCTGTTGAAAAAGTGTTCACGTGCAGGCAGACGTGTTTCGTCGAACCTCTTGCTACCTGTCATATAATCGTAAGGGTACACGCCCTTACGTAAGAGTAGCTCGAAGTGTTCTTCGAAACATTGCTTCGTTAAAGCGAAATCTGCACCGCTCGCGCGCAAGTTTCCAACCAGAATGTCCAAGGACGTGTTCAAAAATTGAAGCGTGTCTACGAAACGCAGGGCACCCAACGAGACCGATACGAAGCGTTCACTAGTGGTAGCGATACAAGCGAGATTGTCGTATTTGCCCAACCCTTGTACCAAGTGATGCGCATCGTAACCTCGTAAGTTATGGAAAAAGACGGGTATGTGTCGGGGAGTCTTGAAGTTGAGGTTACAGACGTTGTGCGCTGCGCCCAGGTATTGACCGGTCAGATGACAGTGGTTGCGCACCTTGTTGTCGTCAGTCAGAGGTTTTCCACAGAGATGGCATACGACGGCATTCGCGAAAGATAACACGTCATGCTCACTCATAGTCATAGGCACGATGGAATGTATGATTCTGAAGAGTTCACGCTCTTCGACGACCAGTCTATCGAGAAAGGTCTCTACCACGTTCTCACCGTGATAAACGACCTGAGGTTTGAAAATTTTACGCTCGTGGTCGACTATGAGGTAGGAGAAACCTGAAGGAAGGTGTAACGACTCCGTTGTGGTGGACGATGTGTGAGGAAGAGCGTCGCAGCGATGGCAAGGGACGATAAAAGATTCAAAGTCTGCGTATATCGCGAAAGGGACCTTATGACAGTACGTGTAATTTTTGAAACACATCACATTCTCCTCCTCCTTCACAGGTAAACGAATTCTCTGTTCACCGTACGGTGAACAGTGGGGGACGTGTTCGGTAAGGAGCCGTTCTTCGTAGAACCTGTGCAGACAGTAATCGCAATAGAAAGAACGCCCGTCGTGTTTGGTTAGTGAAGACAATAAGCGACTCATATTTTTTACTAAACAGTAATGTTTTCGGTCGTTAGTGGTAAGAAGTAATAGATTAACGTGATGTCGTCTACCAATGGAAGGAGTTATTCTTAACGGGTAAATTTCATTGTCTTCGTATCCGAAAACATTTATAGAAATGTCAGAATTGCCTCGTTCGAATTTCACAATGTCGCATAGACGGGTGGGATAAGTTATACCGGAAGTGATGATACTGTGGAAATGTGATTTGTATTTCGATACACGATCGTTGTGCGAGTGTTGAGGAAACAGTGCGGCCAATACTGACCATACGAAACACATTTGATCGCCCGTATTGTTCACGTTGATGATGGATTTAGTACGAGACAATTCGGGGGGTGTACGGATGAAACTGGAGGCGGCCAGCGGTTGGTACCGTGAGAGAACGAGTTCTAAAGAGACGATGTGGTCCAACACCCAACCGCTACCCTCGCGCGTGAATTTATAAATTGATTCAATAATTTTTTCGTACGAAGCTTCTAAACGATCCGGCAATATGTCTCGGTCACCGATCAGCGTCGTATGACATCGTCCATGAAAATAGGCTTCAGTCGTCACTTCTTCGTCCTCGTCTGTGTCAGCGTTTACTATGTACTTGACAAATCTCGCTTTAACCGTTATATGCCACTTTATACTAAGCAATCGTGTCAGTTCGTTTAGAATGTCCGTACGTAACGTATCGTGCATTTCATCGAAAAAGGTTATGACATCGTTGACACATTCTTCGTCCTCCGTAACAGTCGTGTAAACGTACGATATCAACGCGCCACGCAACGAATGTTTACGAGCAACAGCAAACGACTGCATTTTCGGTACTATTAACTACAACAACAACAAAAAACTTGAAACGATAAAAGCAAAACAATTACTTGCTCGCTTGAGGAACAATGTAAGACTGATATGAAGTTAGAAAATAATCACCACTTTATATGCACCACGTGAAACTTAGTCTGCACGAGACTCGCAGGTTAACTACAAAGTGAACGTGAACAGCGATCCCCTCTCCGCTTACACTTCAGGCTGCGCACGCAGCTATCCGCTCCCACTACCATGGTTTATTTCATAACGCTCCTACAAACTATTGGTGATAGCAATCCCCCACTACCGACTGCGCGCGCAGCTCTCACCCCACTGGTTGCGCGCGCAGCTATCCTCGCTGAGGTGGAATGTACCGAAGTAAACGAGCATTCTAGCTTCAGATATGGACGAATACGCACATTCTTTTACAAAACGTCTGAAGACTTATTACAACATCAAACGTCGTGGGCATATTAAAATTTACGTTCCTATATACCCGCATGAGAACGTGAAATTGTACGATCTGGCTAAAGCCGGGTTCTTTTACGAAGGCGACGGTGATGTTGTAAGATGTTGTGTATGCAAAATAAGAATTATGAATTGGGAGGTGGGCGACAATCCCACCCAAGTCCATAAGGCATCAATGTCTACATGTAATTTCGTCCGCGAGTGGTTGTAGAAGTCGACGCAGACGCACACAAAAAAACGGCTCTTTTCAGAGCCGGCATAAACTCACCTACAAACCCATTTGGGTAGTACTAGAAGTACTATGTGTTAGTACTACTACTACTAAACGACAGTAGCCAGTCCAAAGTCTGAGTGATGGTACCCATGATTAAAAAAAAAATCCAAAAATCAATATGCGTATACACTTTAAATATCGTGTAGTTGTCGAAGCACGTATCACTTGCTTCACAGATCATCGACACGATGGACGTCTATCGATACAACGATGGGAAACATTTCGTGATAACAAAACCCTCGCAAAGTGCGATACGATCCAACTTGTATTCCATGTATTTTGTGAAGAAAAAACGATTTTGCGGCAACTACTGTACACGTTACAAGTTCGGTGTTGATAGATATCACGGACGTTGTTGCCATCACATTAAAAAACGTACTAGTGATCTGCCACCTATCGTGCTGTTGATGATAGTCTCCGATCGTATACACAACAAATCACGTTGGCTTGAATTTATCGAAGAGTGCGAACGAAACAACGTACCGATAGAACTCGTGGTTTACGAAAAGAGTATGTTCAAGTGTACCGTACGTCATGGATGGAATTTTCTTTTACGTTTCCGCCCGATTCCCGAACTGTATCGTGCCGTTCAACGCGTGCACGGTTTACACGATTCCCACGGACGGATGAACTACGCAACGGTGTACACGGACATGCTCGCATATGGAAGTTCGATCCCTCCCGCTTCGTGTTGCATTGTCATTACGGAGCGCACTATTCCAATACGTACACCTATTGAAATATACAGAAGCGCGACAGCGATAGAGCCAAATTGCGCACTAGATCCTAGCTACAACGTAAGTTTTGACGTGCACTGCCCGCCGTCCTCGTTACCGACACTGGCGAGAGGGAAACAGTTCGCGATGGTGAACAACAAGGCGCAGGGATTGTTTTCGGTACCCTTTCTGAAGGAGGCGTTGCCTACGCTTCGCGAGTATTGTGAATACTTCGGTCTGCAGTATTCGCAGGAACAAGGGTACATGGTGAAAGACCGACGTTTGTACAAACAGTGGCAGCGGTGCACCGGCGCTATGGCTGACGAATTTTGGTTGTTGAACTCTTACCTGATACACCTGCACTTGGAGTCACGAAGTCAGCGCCCGATCGCTGAACTCAAAGCTAAACACATGTGCGAGCGCCTACCCGAGAACGATAACGTCGTAGTCGCGGAAATGCACGAGTATCGCGACAACGTTATACGTAGCGTCGTATTCAAAGACATGAATTCCGTCAAGACCGTACGAGCGTTGGACACGAAACAACATACGCTCATGAGATATTACAGCGGAATGGGTCTCGTGCGTAATGGGTGTATGAATATCGGTTTAGCTCACGTTTTAACGTACTTGCGCAATAACAAGAAGAACGCGCTGTTCTTCCGTTCAGTCGAGATGATATAATTGGGTGTGGTTTGGTGGCGTCGCGACAGTCATGTGATGGAAGGCAGTCGTACCAGAAGGGTACCAACGAGAGTTACGTTCAGCACAGAGCGGACGGTTTACGACGTGCCAGCGTATTGTGAATCACGGTTTGCAACGCGACGACATGAGAATGAAACGACGAGCGAAGAACGTACAGCAGACCGTTCGCAAGACTATCGCGTCGGAGTTGCACAGACCAGTAAGACGGAATTTTCCGAGACGAGCGGTGGAGTTGAAGGGACTTCACGACTTGTACCAAGCGGACCTGGTAGAGATGATACCGCACGCGAAGGTGAACAAGGGATTCAAGTACCTCATGACGATGATTAACGTGTTTAGCAAGTACGCGTACGCAGTTCCGTTGAAAACAAAGACGGGTGTAGAGGTCGCACGAGCTCTGGAACCGATTCTGCGCGCTAATAAAATGAAATATCTTCAGACGGACAACGGGAAAGAGTACTACAACAGCGTCGTACAAACGTTGCTGAGGAGATATGGTGTCACACTGTATTCTACGTATAGTGAGAAAAAGGCGTCCATCGTGGAACGCTTCAACCGTACGTTGAAAACTCACATGTATCGTGCGTTCAGCGAACAAGGTCATTACCGTTGGTTGGATATGTTACCGGAACTGGTCAGAGTGTACAACGACAGCGTGCACAGAACGATCGGAATGAAACCATGTCAGGTGAACGAATCCAACGAACGCACGGTGCTACGACGGATTCACAAGAACACAGCGAGAAGCATCGACTATTAACAACCAAAGTTCAAAGTAGGCGATCGAGTGCGTATAAGCAAATACAAAATGACGTTCGCCAAAGGATACATGCCTAACTGGACGAACGAGATATTCCATGTTCACACGGTACGTACCGCCAGCGTACCCGTCACTTATTCGTTAAAGGATCATACGGGAGAAGGTGGTTTTTACGAACACGAAATCAGTAAATCGAACGTTGGTTACGTGTACTTGGTAGAAAAGATCGTACAACGTAAAGGTGATCGTGTGAAAGTTAGGTGGTTAGGATTCGATGGTAAACACGATTCGTGGATACCCAAGAAGAACTTGCTATAACAAGGAATTGGCTTGCGGAATAGAACCAGTATGCGTCGGTGCGTTACGATGACAAAATGCGCGCTATGTACGGTGTGAAAGACGTTGTGTCGCATCCTGGCTACGATGTGTACGTCGTGAACACGCCCGAAAACGAGATCGAGCGCATGCGCAGGATATTAACAGTACACGAGTATTGGCAACGGGTTACTAATCGTGTGACGAGATTCCGACTCAGCGAAATAGTACCTAGAGGCACCGGATTCGATCACTACAAAGAATGTGTTTGGTCGGATCCGAACTGTGAAACGGGTCCTGACACTTGTGTGTGCAGTTACATATCCGTCGATTGTACCAACATAGTGCGAATATTAACTAGACTTTGGACGGAACAAAATGAAAATATTACAACAAGCGCACAGACTAAAAATAAAGGACGTGGACTTTTCGAAATTGTGTGGCGATGGTGGTGGCGGTGGTTGTGGCAGAAAAATACGTAAGCACGGACGTCTTCTGCCCGATACCGTACGTTCGATCATCTGCGGACCTTCCGCGTGCGGGAAGACTAACGTCATGTTCAACCTATTGTTCGATGTGAACGGGTTGAGATTCGCGAACCTGTACGTGCTTTCTAAATCATTGTTTCAACCCAAATATCAGATGCTGGAGACCCTGATGACACGACTTTCCAACGAAGGAATGGGTTATCACGCGTACAACGATAACGATGAGGTACCCCCTCCTGACGAGGTCGATCCCAATTCTATTATTGTGTTCGACGATGTGTCTTGTGAAAGACAACACAACATACGCAAGTATTTCGCTATGGGACGACACAGTGGAGTGGACGCGTTTTACCTGTGTCAGACGTACAGCCAAGTGCCGAAACAGTTGGTACGCGACAACGCCAATCTAATAGTGTTGTTCAAACAGGACGATCTCAACTTGAAGCACGTGTACAACGATCACGTCAACACGGACATGAATTACGACACGTTTAAGAACGTGTGCGCTGAAGCGTGGAAAGATCGTTACGGGTTTCTCGTCGTGGACAAGGATTCTTCTATCGACATCGGTAGGTACAGAGCTGGTTTCGATCGTTTCATAGTAGTCACGTCTAACGATTAACAGCTGTTCACCAAAAAAATTGTCGACGTACGGGTAAATACAAGTGTCCCGCTGTCAGCGACGTTAGTCGACGTACCGACGTTTATCGAGATGGACGAAAAGAAGAAACGATTAGCCCACGATATCGACACGATCAGCGATGACATACGGAAGAAATACCGTGCGTTAAAACACGGTATCCGTGAAGAGGAAGCAACTTTATCCAAAAGTTACAAACCGATACTGGAACCGTTAAAAACTATTTCGCAAGCTTTGGTTGAAAAAAAACGTAAAACAACAAACGAAAAGTCGACGAAAAAGATGAAGCGTGAGGAGGAGGAGGAGGATTAGGAGGCGGTGGAAGAGGAGGATCTGATGGGTGCGAGTAGTAAGATCGATATAGGAACACCGCTCCGTCACCGATCGACACCACGTTTCCTGAAAACACCCGTGATAGCCGAAACATCGGACGAGGACGACAACGACGAGGACGATCCTAGTCTCAACATCGAAAAAATGTTAGACACACCAGAAGGAAGGCGTGAAGCGCGTAGATATTTTCTGTTCAAATACGACAGCGAATCGTTAGCGAACAAGTACATGCGCATGATCGTGTCGGCTGAACGTGATCGTCTGATGGACTATACATACGGTGTAAGAAACACAAATGGAAAATGGATGATCGGTGATTTACCGTTTGAAATCGAAACGGACGATACGATCCTCATCAACGGTAAACGATATAAAGGCACACCGGGTCTATACGAACTCGTGTTCATGAAGGACCCTAACGAAAACATTTACACCGAGACGGATATGAAGCCGTACAAAGATATACCACCAACGCGCACAAGCATTATTATTTAGCGAACGCTCAGGTAAAGGCGAACAGAGGTGTAAAGTATAAACGGATAATATCAAAGCTGTTCCCACCGAAACGTACAGGACACGGGTATAATACCGACAGAACGTATATGATAGCGTCGAGAAGAAAAGACAAAATCGATTACGTGCACTGGGACGATCCGAATGAACTGGTGGACAGATAGCGAGTGTTGATAGCGTCACAGCGCGCTGGAAACGGTGGGCACACGAACGAAATCGTTTCAATAGTAGAAGAACTACCTGAAACCGACATCATCGTATAAATTAGACGGGTATACGACGACTACCGTCATTAGCGACAGCATCGAGACACGATTATCACATGTATACCACGATAGTGTTTATTATCGCGTCCACGAGAGTCGTCGCATCGTCCTTCGAGAGTAATAACGCGAACGATATAGACTTCGCTATCGATTACTTGACGCGTTACGGATATGTGCCCGACGATAGTTTACAAGACACAGACAACGCCACCGTCGACGGCGGCGTTATTTCGTCCTACCTGCGGACGTTTCAAGAGAATTACAATTTAACCATAAACGGAGAATTGAACAACGAAACGATGAATCTGATGCAGGCGCGGAGATGTGGTAACAAAGATTTTGCGTCGTACACCTTACGAACGCCTTGGACCAAGAGACGACTGTCGTGGCGGTTCGTTCACGGTACCGTTGACGCTATAAAAGCGACACGACAAGCGTTCGCTATATGGCAGAAACATTCAAATTTGGAATTCGAATATCGACCCAACGACATAAACGTGGACATAGCCATCGCTATGAGATATTTTAAACACAGGTGTCTGACCTCCAAGTGTACGATCTGCGGGTACGATTTGGACGGACGGGGAGGTATACTCGCACACGCTTACTACCCGCCCGATCTACCTTACAACACTTCCGAAATACATATGGACTACTACGAATCGTGGAATTATACGAACGCAACCGAAATACCGGACGATCAGACCAGTTTTCTACAGGTGCTAACGCACGAAATCGGACACGCGTTAGGACTGGCTCATTCCCTCGAGAAGGATTCGATCATGTACCCTTTCTACGTACTGCGCTCGGATGGACCGTTCGACCTGAGAGACGACGATATAAGAGGCATTCAGCACTTGTACGGGAAGCCGTCGATCGCTATGGCGACGACGACGACGACGACGACGACGACGAGGTCGATGACGAACGACACCGTCCGGACGACGACGGATTTATGTCGACTAAAGAATGTTAATCAATTTTTAATAATCAACAGACACGTATATATAGTGCACGATAACTTTTTGTGGACAATGGACCTCGAGTCGAAGCGTCCGGGTGGTGGTGGGAGTCCGCTTCTGTTGACGGATTGGTTGACGTTCTTACCGTTGACGTTCACCAAAGTTTCGGCGATGTACCAGAGACCGCGCACCGAAGAAGTGGTGCTCTTCGTAGACGTATACGTGTACATGTTCGATATACACAGTATACAGCCGGTGAACGGGTATCCACAAGCGATCACGACTCTCGGTGTTCGCACGCTGACAAAAATAAACGCTGCGATACACACCTACACAGGACGTACATTTCTGCTGTATAACGATATGTATTACGGTGAGATAGACGAGTGCTCGTTCATGATCAAGAAACACGGATACGTTAAAGATCGCTTTGTCGGCTTACCTGAAGCCGTTGATAGCGCGTTTCGATATACCGACGGAAAGATTTATTTCTTCAAAGACGCACGTGTATACGTGTACGATGAATTTCTAAACACGATCCTGAAAGGAAAACATACCGATGGACTCTCCGTCGTCGGAATAAAATGTATAGACAGTACGATTGTATCAAAACTAATCGATTTATTACGTGAATACGTATAAATTCTGCGTACGACGGTCGACGCGCATCATTAACGAGATGAGCGTTGACAAGTTCGGCAGACACCAGAGCGCTGTCAGAGTCCAAAGGGAGACGCGACGAGTCCTGCGGGAGGATATCGGTATCGCGATGACCGACGACGGACACTTCGACGTAGCGGGGAAAAAATACACAACTTGGGCGAGCCGCATGATGGTAACGATGCCGTTCCACTGCGATTCGTGCAAGACCACTGTCTGGTCGTCGATCCGTCAACGCAAGGTTCCTCGAGAATAGACGTGAAAGGTAGTAAGCTCATCAACGTCAGCGCTCCCATCGATCTCACGGATGCTGTCAACAAGCAGTATGTAGACTACACGTGTTTGCGTTTCACGACGGTACCGAACAAGAAGAACGGCACCGTCATCGATGCGCGGGACCATCGCATACACTCTCTGAGAGACCCGATTCGTGCGAGAGACGCTGCGACCAAAGTATACGTGGACGCAAAGATCATACCGAAGGATACGAACTCTAACCTAATGGTCGGCAACGTGCGGATAACGCAGTTAGCGTCGCCTGTCAACAAGAAAGACGCTGTAAACTTGGAATTTTTGAACCAGCATACAATCACAACGGTAAACGACTCTTATTTAAACGCGCAAAGAAAGACTATTCTGAACGTCGGTGACGGTGGCACACGGCCCACAGACGCTGTGAACGTGTGTCAATTGGAGGACACGAAGCGGTACGCGAAGACCGAAACGTACAAACTCGCAAAAGTGTTCCAACACCGTTGGGAGAAAGTGTTATCGTATATCTATAAATTGCATACGCACGCAGCGCGTACTTCACTCGGCGCCGAAGAGGCAGAGTTACTACTCACGAGCAAGGCGGAGACGAGCAAAATGATTAGCGATCTTGACAAAAAGGACGAGAACGATTGGAGATCTCTTTATCGACAGCAGGCGAAACAGTAGACATGTACGAACTTGGTAGTCGTGTTGATAAAAAAAAGGGGCGTGGTCTCATAGGAAAAATAGTTAAAAGCGCGGTACCATTCGTCACAAAGTCAGTACCTACACTGATCAATCGAGCGGTGGACGTATTACCTGTGGAACTACATCTGCCCGGCTACAGATTCTGCGGACCCGGAACGAAACTAGAGGAGAGATTGGCTCGTGGTGATCGAGGAATCAACGAGTTGGACGAAGCCTGTCGCGAACACGATATCGCCTACTCCAAGTATAAGGACAACGAACGAAGACGCGTAGCGGATCGCGTGCTAGCCGGCAAGGCGTGGGAACGAGTGAAAGCTTTGAATTCAGGCATCAGCGAAAGAGCGTACGCGGCGGCCGTAGCGGCAGCGATGAAAGCGAAATCGGCGTTAGGTAGCGGACTATGCTGTGGCGGTGTGCGTAAAAGGCGTCGTCGCACCGGTCGACGCAAGTCGGTTCGGCGCATGATAATCAAAAGAAGGAGGAGGACGACAGGGACGGGACGACGAAGACGGACCGGTGGTGGTGGTAAAAGGGCTTCGGGACTATACCTTCGTCCGTACCGAGAAAACTAATCGAAATACCCGTGCGCCCGTTGTCCGATGGAGATCTGTACGAGTACGCGAAACGATTGCGCGTACCTCATTTCAGAGGCATGTACATGCGCGACGCACTTCCTCGCTCACCGTGGGAGAACGAAAGCGCGATCGTGAATCTGGACGACGCTACCGGACCGGGAAAGCACTGGGTATGTTACAAGAAGCGTGGTGACGGAGTCACGTACTTTGATGGATTCGGCAATCTACGCCCTCCCGTCGAGCTAATACGGTACTTTGGAACGTACGTGAACGACGTTCGTTACAATTACGGGCGTAAACAACCGCCGGACACGGTCATCTGCGGACATTTATGTTTGGATTTTATGACATCAAACGATCAGTAAACGACAAGATGTCTTCGCTTACGGTCACCGTCACGGGTACGGATCCAAGCGCACTGGTTTGTGACTTTTTTCCACCGCTGGAACTGACGGACGGTGAATGGTATGCAGGACTGCTGGACTTTACCACGTACAACTCTATACCGAACGTGGAAAGCGGAAGAAACAACGTCTTTCCTGTACTAAAGGGTCCACGTAAAACGCTAGAACTCATCAAAATACAGACCGGTGCGTACGAAATCAGTGATATCGAAACGTACCTGAAGAAAGAGCTATCAGACCCGAAATTTACTCTACGCCCTAACAACAACACGTTAAAATGTGAACTTTATTGCTCATACGAGATCGATTTCGAGCGTACAGAACACGGAATCTGTACCATGTTGGGTTTTTCCAAGAACCGCAAGTTAGAAGCGTATATATTACACACGTCGGACACACCAGTAAACATTAACAAAGTGAACGTTTTGGAGATAAGGTGTAACGTCGTGCAAGGTTCATACAAGGCGGGACGAAACGACCATATACTGCACTCGTTCTACCCGACTGTCGAGCCTGGATTCAAGATAGTCGAAACGCCTGCCAACGTCATTTATCTTCCGCTTAACGTACTACACTTGTGTAAAGTTACAGTGTCCGTACACGATCAGGACGGTGATATTGTGAATTTTCGTGACGAAGTTATCACCGCGCGTATACATTTGAAACGCACGTAGTAATCATGGGATTTTATTTCAACGATACCGCTTTACCTACAGCATCTGTGACGAAGAGCGGTGGTACGCACAAGATAAAAGTGGACGACACTTTTGGACAGAGTATCAGTAGACGTACGTCGTTGACGAGATTAACAACGGCTAACCGACGCTACCTGATTTCACAAGGATTCAAACTCAAGAAAAACAAGTAATATGGCGGACAGTGGTATCGTCTTATCGGTCGAACGACGACCGTTTTTTGAAGACAACATCACACATTACGAATATCATCCTCACGCACCATACGCGTCGACGTCGCGATACGGAAATAACGATGAGATACGTATACCTATCCTGCAACAGGAAGTCTTCACTTTACCGATGGAAAGTTTCCTGTACGTTGAAGGCAAGTTGAGCAAGAAGACCGACAGCACCGATACTGTGAACGTGAAAATGGTCAACAACGCGATCGCATTTCTCTTCGAAGAAATCCGATACAAACTGGCCGGTGTGGAAGTGGATCGTACCAAGAGCGTTGGCATCGCATCCACTATTAAAACCATGCTATCCGTTGGTATGCATGGCGTGGTTTTGATGAAAAACGCCGGTTGGGTTGCCCCCACGGCTAACGAGCTAACACCTTCCGGTAAAAACGGTGAATTCAACTTTTGCATACCATTGAGGATGCTGATGGGATTCGCTGAGGATTTCACGCACGTCATATTAAACATGAAACAGGAACTGATACTGTTGCGCACTTCCACTGACGTTAACGCACTGTTCTCGTCCACGGATACGTCAGCTAATGCCGATATAGAACTGACCAAAATCTCTTGGATGATTCCGTTCGTGTACGTGAACAACGAAGTACGGATACGGCTGTTGGACATCGTACGCAAGGATTTACCGCTATTCTTACCGTTCCGCAGTTGGGAACTGCACGAGTACCCGGCTTTACCTTCAACTGACAGACAGACTTGGACGGTAAAAACAACGACACAACTGGAGAAACCGCGGTACGTGATACTCACGTTCCAGACCGCTAGAAAGAACGATCTGAAGAAACACGCGGACGAATTCGATCACTGCAAGGTGACCAACGCAAGACTCTTTCTGAACGACAAATACTACCCGTACGATTACCTGAACCTGGATATCGATAATGGACGTTACGCTCTGCTGTACGACATGTATACAAGATTTCAAAAATCGTACTATCATAGAACTCAACCCAACGTACTTCTTGCACCGACCGAGTTCATAACGAAAGCACCGCTATTCGTCTGCGATTGTAGCAGACAGGACGAGTCGCTCAAGTCGTCACCGGTCGACGTCAGATTAGAATTCGGGTCATCGACCAATTTCCCCCCTCAGACCGCGCCCTACTGCTTGATACTGCACGATTCGCTCAACGTCTACACTCCGCTGTCCAACATGGTGCGCAGACACAATTAAACTCACTCTGTATATTATTGTTTTTTTTTGCTGTAAATATTATGTAGCTTTTTACAATATTATGTGTGTGTATTTCATGTATGTGTTTTTTTTATATTAAAAGATGTAATCAATTTTCATGTATTTTATTTTCTTAATACCTGTAACCTCCCTCTTTCCGAACGGTGGGAGAGGGAAACGTCTCCCCTCCTATTCTTCGCTCAGTGTTTCATCAGCGCGAGTCGTGAGAGGACGTGCACGATGCTTTCGTACGATCACAAGGATAACGATAACGATCGCAACGAAAACCGCTATTTCAGATAGTGCGGTGAAGCGATGACGATCAAGTCCGTATCTCCGGATGACAAAGAAGTGCAGATAGCACTGATTAAAAAAATCATATCCCCTTATCCGCGTTACAGAAACATTGAAGACCGTTTAAAGAGTTTTAAAGATTGGCCGGTATCGTTGACGATAACGCCTAAAGAACTAGCCGAAGCGGGTTTCTTTTACAACGGATGCAACGATAGAGTGATATGTTTTTGCTGTGGAGGCGGTTTAAACAAATGGGAGCGAGGAGAAAACGCTTGGACGGAACATGCACGTCATTTCCCCGTGTGCTCTTACGTAATGTTAGTGAAAGATAAAAAAATTCATCCTAAAGGCATTGGGTATCATTACCGAACCGGAAGCAGCAGCAGGAGCAGCAGCAACAGCAGTGGCAGCAGAGAACGGACAAAGCACCGACTCGATCAAAGAGAATAACAAAAAAGAACCGGAAGCAGCAGCAGCAGCAGCAGTGGCAGCAGAGAACGGACAAAGCACCGACTCGATCAAAGAGAATAAAAAAGAAGAAGAACGGGGTCCGGATCGGGATACGATGTGCAAAGTTTGTTACGCACACATCGTTGAAGTCGTACTTATTCCCTGTCGTCATTTTGTCATATGTGTGAATTGCGCCATCACTCTAAATCAGTGTTCCTTATGTAGAGCCACATACACCGCTTACATGAGAGCGTATTTCTAGTTCGTTTTCATGCACTGAGAACGTCTAAACAACGTGCAGTCAGAAAACGAACAGCAAATTCATACTTGCGCTTACCGACTGTTAATACAAAAGCATTAACGTTTCGTCTAGTGCATGAAATAAACCAGTAAAAATTGTTTGAAAAACAATGCTGCTGCTGTGACGGAAGTGTTTATAAATAAACGATATCTCACTACTTCCTCAGTGTTTCGGAAGGGCGTGTCGAGAACGAACGCATGGAGCTGTTGACTTCGTACGAGTACAGACGATGCAGTGACTTAACGAACGCAGTACTGTACCCTGTAGATCTTTTTGTATACAACGTTTTGACGCAAGAATTTGTTGCACTGATTCGTGCCGTGGAGACAAGGTACAAAGTAAACGTTCCGAAAAAATTCTTTACGGACGTTTCACAACATACAACGTGTCTGTTTTGCGAGACGGACGGATCGGCAGCGTTCCTAGTAGCACCGAACACATTGTTTGTAACGAAAAAAGATGGCAGTCGACGAGCTAGCAGTCATACTTGACTTTCACTGTTTCGTGGACGATAACGGAAACGAACTCGTCAAGGAACTGGCCGTTATGGATGTCACCGCATTTACCAGCAGACATTGGATATTTGCACCACCAGTGGACACGAACGTTTCGAATCACAAACACATGAGGACGAACCGATGGTTAACGGAGCATTTTCACGGACTAGAGTGGAGGGACGGGGAGACATCGTACGAACATCTTGTGCCGATATTAGTAAAGTACACGTTTCCTTTTAACTATGTGTTCGTAAAAGGATTACAGAAAAAAAGATTTCTGGAAAAGCGTATCGTGCATTACAATATTATAAATTTAGAAGATTTCGGTTGTTCTAAACTCGAACAATTACGTCCGATGCACGGAACAGCATGTTTTGCGCACCGTTTATTTCCAGAAATATGTACAAATAATAGAGTCCACGCTTTACGCGAGTGGGTTGTATCGGATTTTAGACTCATCAGTAGGTTTCTTGTAAATTATTAACATTTTTGTTTTTATTTAGCATCATTTCGCTTGCATAAAAATTACTGCCTTCACGCCAGAATTCGATTACATTGTGCTGAGTTACGAACACTCAGCGAGTTTTCAGTTATTTACAATTGGAGAGTTCTGTAATTGACGATCATAAACTGGGCTGATATCTAGCGGTGAGTCCGTGCGAAAAGTCGGAATAGTCCGCTTGACGTTATTGGCAGTACGGAATTATAGCTGTTTAATTCGTGCTGCGCTCTACCCGCGGATAGGAGAAACTACCGTTTTCTATTCTACACTATTTGGTCGGTGTCGGCATCTGCTGACTTTCTGCAGCAGTATTAAAAAGCGGTGCTGCGTCCTGGCGAGATTTTCCTTACAAACGGACACGATGCTGAAAATTCTGTTGAAGCTTGTCTGTTAACATAACTTGGGGTAAGTGGTCGACGCCATATTCTCTCTGGTGGAGAGATGAATTATTTTAACTACAACTTCTTCTACCTAATGAAGAGATAATTCGTAAACGGCTGCGGTAAGTCTTGATTACTTTATATTAATTAAATACTATATTTCACGGAAGAAAACAGTGTTTTTAAATAAGCCTGAGTGAGTTGAGTTCTGTTCACTTGTTGCATCGTGCACTTGTGCAATACGCAATTTTTTCGTAAAGTTTTTTAAATCTAATAAAACTAGATTATTTGAGTGTCAGAATCTCGGCACTATAAAGTAGAGTATATTGAACACAAAATAATTAAGTTTAAACTTTAATTAACACCGGTGTAATGAGATACGAGTACATCAAGGTAATGTTGGACAATGCGTCGTTAGTTAAGTGCTATAATGTTTTGCTACAATTAGCAGTAAAACCTTATACATATATATGGGAACTTACTCAGGCACGTTAAATGTAAATGATGTCCCATTCAAATTAATTGTATTATCAAATTATGGGTAGTAAAAAAACTATGTATTTTAAATAACCTCTTCACCACGTGGTATCTACAAATTCACTCTAAGTAATAAGTTTATGAGATGTTACAGAGCCAAAATAAATTGTTATATTGCATACAAGTAACTCACATTAGGTGAGGTTCAAATTATAAAGAATAATTGTTATAGAGATTTTTAAATAAGGCATCTTGGCCAAATAAATTTTATCCAGTTTAATTATGTAGCACATAACTAGGTGTCGACTTTATATATGTATTTTGGAGGGTGTCCAAATAGTGGGGGCATTTGTGTGTGGTCTCTGACTAAAAATATAATGTGTAAGCAGGGTCCGCCGAACAGAGAAAAAAGTCCTGCTGCATGGCTGAACGATGTCCATCATAAAGCTCCACTCGCCACCGGGGAGAATTAGATCACCACAACAACACCTAAAATGGCAATCATGAGATCGCCACTTTACTAATAAAAGAGACCACCCTTCATGGACCCAAAATCAGGTGAAAAACAACCATTTAATATTTACACATAGAGTCAACACGGCACCACACCCCGTGACCAGTTATACATAACCATCAGTTTCTACATTTCAAGTTAAACATTCATTTGGATCCCCAATTGATGGGACAGTTTAGTGTGTACACTGAGTAAAAAAATTAATTGTAAAATTTCAGTATATTTCTAGTAGATTGTCAGTTCAGAGACTGATATGGTTACAAGACAGCATCCAACATAGATTTCCACTCATTTCATTATAGGGGTTTCTCTACAGATTTTAAGTCAGTTTTTGCTATTAGTAATTTCTCATGTTCAATTCACTATGTATAAAAACATATATATATTCTCTTATTTTTAAAATCAGTTTAGTTATTTGTATAAAAATTACTTGGGAGGTAGGTGAATTTTCAACTAGTTTCAACCAGAAGCTATGCATGTCGAAACACCTTTCAACTTGTTTGTCGAGACAAGTTTGTTGAGACAAGTTTGTTGAGACAAGCCGAAAGTTGAATGAACATGTCCGTCTCTGACCCAAGTGTATTTTTTTATAACGTGGTAATATTATGCAATTTTTCTCTTTTCATTAATTCGCCCTATTTTAGTATATATAAATTCTTCATATTAATTATGATAACTGGGGGGCGTTCTTTATTTTAAACAATTTATATTTCTCACTGTAATTAGGTACTTAGGCACTTATTTTGAATTTTTATTAGGTCCTGGGGACAATTGTATGCTATACATTATCGTACACCTGAGGTGTAATCAACCCACACCATGAGGGTAATTAATAAATGTAAATTTCTAATCCTAATTGTGATTCGTATAAAGAAGAAGTCAGAATTTATATACACCAGAAGGGTAATATAAAAAAAGAGCGTGGCAAGAGACCTTTATGTATTTTATGTATACTATTGTATAATGTATTTTTGTCTTGTGGAACATGTTATGTGTGTATATTTCTGTGTGCATTTTGGGGGTTATAAATATTATGCATTTACTGTACTTTTGGTGGGAACTTGGGATATAGGGATTTATTGTTCAATGTCTTTTTACAACAGAAAGTTAACACATGTAGTCATGTGGGTATATCCTTTTCGTTTTTTTTAAAGGAGGTATTCTATCTCAATAATCGTTGCTGATCATTTCTTTAGGAAATTATTTATTTTATTTAACCTTATAACAAGTATAGGAATTGTCACCTTTAAAATTTATTTAATTTGTTGAGTAATTATTTTATTATTAATAGTAACAAGGAATGAAATCATTTATCTTCATTAATTTATATACAGCATTCTAAAAGGAACATATAAAATAAATTTTATATTTTATTAAATAGTTTAATGGGAGCTTTATTTCAAGGTTAATTATTATTTCAAATTTCAATTCATTGATAGAGTGACATAGCAAATTATTTTCTTAGTTTCAATAAATATTTTTCAGGTGGCCTTGTTGAGAGAGTATACTTATTTATTTAACTATTTTAAAGGGAAATTATAGATTACTGTTGTATTTATTTATTTATTATTAAATTGTTATGAGATAGAATAATAAAAAGGGATTTGTTAATTATTTAATTCTTGAGTTTTCATTGCAAGTCCCGTCTCACTGGATCCAGCGCATTTTTGGCTTCTCTAGGCCTTAGCCTAGTTTTAATTAACTTGTGGCCCCTCTTTACAAAAAAAAAAAAAAAAAATTCTCAAAAATTTTCTCAAAAAAAAAAATTCTTTTTTTTTAACTGCTCAAGATAAAGTGGGGTTACAACATCACCCTGGCTAGACGCATAAAAAACTAATGCCGCCGTCTGGTCGTCTTTCCCCTTCCGCGCTCGACAGGAATCAATGACATCACTCTGTCTAGACGTATAAAAAAATAGTGGCATCTTTCGCTTGCATAAAAATTACTGCCTTCATGTCAGAATAAGATTACATAACCCTGTCTAGACGAATAAAAAAATAGTGCCGTCGTCTGGTCGTCTTCCCCTTCCGCGCTCGACGGGAATCAATGACATCGCTGTCTAGACGTATAAAAAATAGCGGCGTCGACTGGTCGCCTACCCCCCTTCCGCGCTCAGCAGGAGTCGATTACAACACCTTGTCTAGACAGATAAAAAAATAATTGCCGACTGGTTGCCTCCTCCCACCCACCGAACATGACGTGTGAAAGCGGCTTTCATCCTGTTTCACAGGGTTAATAATAACAGTTTACTGCTCGTTGTCTGGTTCCCCCTCCCTCGCGCTGTCTGGTTTCCCCCTCCTCAACAGCCTTCCTACTTATAACGACACAAACGAGCGTTATTTAATTCAGACCTTGACAGAGACGCAAGCGAATAGTGATTCTTCTTCATTAGAAATGGCTTCATTCGTTGCTAAGTTCGCGGACATTAGTGCTATACAATATAGGAAAATTAAAGAACTAGTAATGGGTGTAAAATATCCCATAGTGCAACTTCAAAACGTAGACAGTAAATACGGAAATGCTGTACTCGCTACTATCCAGGACTATACGGACGAGAAATTGAAATATCGTGTTTATCTTCCAAGGAGATACGCAGGCGTTTGGGAAGACGATGAGTTAAAACATTTAGCACCGAACTCACTATATCTCGTTTACCGTGGAAAAAAAACAGAGCCTACGTGGTGGACATTTTAATGTAATACTGGATGGACATCTTATGAAGTAACAAGTATATTTGTATTTCATAATGTACACATTATTAAATTTGTAATATATATAGCGCTTACATGTAATTCGTTTGTTTTAATTACAATTCAGTGTGTGTATGTATGTGTGTGTGTGTGTGTGTGTGTGTGTGTGTGTGTGCATAATATGTATTTTAACTTGAATGCAATCATAAACTTGCAATATAATGTGATTACATATATTTCTTAATTGTAAAAAATTGACAATGTACACGTGTTTACATATTATGTATTTTAATTTGTAAGTAGTGTGCATACACGTATTTCTTTTATTTTAATTATATGCAATTGTCAATTCAGTTCATTGTGTGTGTGTGTGTGTGTGTGTGTGTGGGTGTGTGTGTGTGTGTGTTTAAATATTTTAACTGGTAATATATTGTGCTTATATGTATTTAATTTGATATTATTTTAACTTGTAAGTAGTGTGCATACACGTATTTCTTTTGTTTTGATTATATGCAATTGTCAATTCAATTCATTGTGTGTGTGTGTGTGTGTGTGTGTGTGTATGTGTGTGTGTTTAAATATTTTAACTTGTAATATATTGTGCTTATATGTATTTAACTTGATAAAATTAAACGATATTATCTTAACATTTCATTGTATTTAATTTCAAAAAATTCCTTTGAACTAACAGTACATTTAATCATATTTTAAATAACAATACAACACTCAATCTACAAGCTTGAACGGTCGTTGCGCACCGACCGTTATTACATACATTCAATTAAAATAATTGCATAATGGTAATATATTACAGAAACTAAAGAATAATTTTAAAGTAACTTACCCTGTACGAGATATTCTGTCTTTCACCGATGATGTCAAAGCAGAATCCAACGATGATATGTACTTCAACAGATCAAATCTTTCGGCTTTTTATACATCGCTGAACCTCGCTTAAGGAAATGAAGATATGCAGTCATGAACAATAAAAAAGTTAACGACTCAGGAAGGCAGATGTTTATAGACCTGTTTGCCTAACCACGCCCGAGAACAAGGTCGACCACTACCGAATATCAGCTAACGCCCAGACGTCCTTACTACCACAATATATAATTAAATTCTTTTTTTGTACAAAATATTTGTCAACTCCGAACAGACACTTATTACATACCCCGTCACAATAATACAAATGATAATAATTTTTTTTAATTTTTAAATTTAAGTTTTCAATTGTGTTTATTTACAATTATCCTTTTTCCGTTCATGATGAGTAAATTCTTTTTTTGTACGAAATAATTTTCACCACTGAACATACACTTATTACATACCCAACACATTAATATAAATGATAATAATTTTTTAAAATAATTTTTCATGCATAGTATGCATTCTACAATTTATACAAGTAAAGGTCATCATTCGTATCTTTACAACGATGCCGAACACTGTTTTTTACTCACCACCGACACACAGACCAATCCTCGACGACGAACCGGATCACCGCGTAACCCGTTCGACGCTCGCCGGCCGCCGACGGCGGCCGGCGAACGGCGAACGGCACCAACCGGATCACAACGCAGCCTCACGAACCCGTTCGCCGTTCGCCGTTCGCCGTCGGCGGCGGACAGCTTCCGACAGCAGATCAACCCGACGGCGGCCGGCGAACGGCGAACCGGATCACTACACGGGCTTACGATACAGTTCGACGCCAACCACGCCATTTCAAATTACGACCAATCAACGACCGACACGTCATCAACATGGACAACACATAGACACGCCGTTGCCAACAATGCAATACACCGCATCGACGATATCCGGACGGCCGCGGCGCCGTTCGTATACAAACCCGTACACTATAACACATGCACGAAGCGGCAACGTCGCCGACGTCTACACCAATCAACGCACACATAACCCCACTTTATCCTGGCCGCCCACAACATGACCGAAAGCCGACTACCAGATTTTTACCCCACCACCTATATTTTTGAATTTCCCGCCATATGACGTCACATCCGGGGTAGAACTGTCAGTTTACCCCTACTGGTGCACACGAGGTCGCGACGTAGTGTGAAGTGCATTGTGATGTTTGGTAATAATTTTTGATTTGTTGACCACTTCTCCAAAAGGATTGGTGTTTTTATAACCTGATGATGAGGATTTATCCTTAAAACGCGTTGTTATTGGAAGTTTAAAAGAAGTCACAAGACGGTGAGTAACCAAGTGTTTACAAATACTACAATTAAATAATAATAATATTTTTTCTAATTAAAGAACAAATTCAATAACAACAAAGCAAGATGATTTATTTAATATTATACTTTCATTAAAATAAAATAAATAAAACATTAAATATTTTAAAGAACCATCAAAACAGCTGCCTACGTAAACAAACATTACAACAATTGATTATTCGTTAATTTACATTGTGAGAGAATCAAATCGATTATTCGTTAATTCATAATAGGCCAGTAAAATTAGACTTTTGGTTCGAAATAATTAGAGGAAAGCTGAAAATTGTTTTAAATTCTTTGTTTCACTCCTAAATTGAATAGTTTAAGTTTGCCCCAATTTCCTAGGTTTCCGTTACCCGCAATCTCCAAAAAAGTGCCAAATTTTCGGACTTTTTCAGTGTTTTTCAAATAATTCGCAAAGTACGCTTCCTACAGAAAACGTTACATGTTTATAAATTGTAGAGCTTTAAATTCTGCGTCGACTGAGTACCTCAATTTTAAAAATTGGTGGAAATAAAATGCTCAACAGCTGTTTTGAATAACCGCCTTTTTCCAAGTTGGTGTGAAATACTCGAACGTTTTTTAGTGTTTCGCAAATAACTCGCAAAGTAAGCTTCCTACAGAAAACGTTACTCCTTTATTAATTGTAGAGCACTAAGTTCTGCGTCGATTGAGTACCTCAACTTTGAAAATCGGTTGAAAATTGGTTAAAAAAAAGCCAGGTGTCCACCGTTTTTTAGATACCTACCCAATGAATTTCAGCAGGATATCCGATTGTATGCTGTAAAAGTACCTATTCATTTTATGTAGGTATCAAGTGAAATTGTTCAACTGTTCAACAGTTAGGTTCAACGGATATGTACAGAACAACAATACAGCAGGTATGAAAAAAAGATATAATTGATGAAAAGTTAATATGTACAATAGTATGCAATAGTTACTTAAATAAAATATGCTGGAAAAATTATTGATTACAACGTCTAGGCCGTTTTTGAGGGCTGGCAGACCAGAGTCTTTATCTGTAGAGTCCTTGTCCTCACAGCCCTTGTCCTCATAGTCCTTTTCTTGACAATCATACTCTTGATCAGCTTCATTGGGATCATCAGGCTCATCCACGTCAACGTCTACTTCATCCTCATTACTGGTGATGTTCTGCAGAATGTTGTCATTGTCAGTAACGGAGTTAAAACAAGAATTCCCTTTGCAGTTCTTGCAAATGGTTGTGCATTTCATGCCACTCTTACGGCAACTACAACAGCTTCGGCAACCTTTGGCACATGCGCAGGAAACTGAGTTGAGAAGTTCCTCTGGTGCTGCTTTCTCAATCGTTGTTAGTGGTAAAAGGCCGAATTTCGAAGCCTTCCAACCCCAATCGAGTGGATTAAGGTTGTGGCCCATCCACTATTGGATTTGGAAATATGTTCGAAACGAATGCTGACGAGCAGCTTCCTCAGTAGGTGGCAGAGCGGCAAGATTGAATTATTTTTTTATCAGAATTTCCCAAACAGTTCAAACCTCAGGCTGCTTAATGATTGGTCATAACTGCCACCATATAGAGCTGCAATGAATTGCTGACCTGCTTTTCCCACTTCATCAGCTGTAGCATCACTTTTTTTGAAAACCTTCACAATCTCTTGCAACCTTGCATCCTTCTCCAGCAGCTTGACAAACTTGAGTTTCCCTTGCCGGAAAAATGATGAAGTGGTGTCGCACCCACTGATAGCATGAAGGAATAAAATATTTTCTTTCACAGCTTGTGTGTGTTTGAATTCTCTTGGGGTGTACAATATATTAGGGAGTTTTCCTTTCCCTGGCTTTAGCATGTACAGGCTGGAGGAGTTAGAGGAAGCAGGAGTCAGCGCAGTCAAGAGCACTAGGAGGTCGGAATCTTCACCCACAATAACTACACAGCCGCAGTTCTGAGCCTTCTCAAGTGCACTGTTTACAATGAGTGTGTCAGCATCCTCAACAGCCTGCTTGACACAAATCTGCTCAGCCTGATGTTTCTCAATCAAGCAAGAGATAAGACGGCGTTTGTTCTGTTTACTGGAGAGAAAACGTTCTTTAGACATGGTTGCGGACATACTCTCATCAAACTGAACAGCTGGAGCGGAGTTTTTATTATTTCTGCGAAGGCGCTCAGCGGCCTTAATGCTTCTGCTGCTGGCCTCCTCCGGGTATCCATCAAAAACAACTGTAGCTCCTTGACCATAGTACCGCTTTACATACCCAACATATTTAGTCAAAATTGAGGAAAATTTCTCTTTTGTCTGCCACACAACACGATGTAATAAGAAACCTCCATCTATGATGTAAACAGCATTATTAAAACTGTTTCTATCCATAGGTAATGGATTGTACAATTCGTAAAAGATGGATTTGCGTGTTTTACGCATTCCGATTATGTCAAATAGTGACAAAGGAAATGGTGCTAATTCGATTCCAAAATACTTCTTTAACTCTTCATCTGATTGCTTGCGGAATGAAATTCGCCTAAAGATTGTATCTGGGTTCACTGGAACATCTTCATTGTTACCAATGAACAACATGTTGCTCAGTGGTAACAAATGAGACACCACAAAACTTCTCAATTTCCTGACAAATGTCCATGAAAGTAGGCATTGTACCAATCCATTTTGTAAGGGTACTGTCTGTTATTCCTCGTCCATGAGTCAGACCGCCTGCACTCTTCATGGACCTCATGAGGGTCTGTTCTATGGTCATATCTGACCATATTCCAGCCCAAAATTTGTCAGATCGACGGATAGTGAAGAATCCCTTTGAGACGAACAGTTCATACTCCTGAGGCGTTAGTTTTGATTCCAGTTGTGACATGTCTTGTAAATATAAATGGCAAGACTTGGTGTACAAATAATGTCCACTTGCGTGGAAGTACGGCAACATTCCTTTGATAGTTTTGAGATGTAACTGCCAGTCTCCACTTCTTTCAGCTTGTACAAATTTCTTCACAAGGGTCACCATATTGAAATATTGTACCCATAATTTTGCTGTAGGTCCATTGTTCTGGAGTTCATCCAATTTCTCTCTGAACTTGTGCAATCTAGTGGCAATAGCGGGCGCCTCAAGTTTTTCCAGGATTCCTGGATTAACATCACGAAGAACTTCCAGTATTTTGGCATGCTCATCTTCTGTTAAATCCCCCATTGGTAAAATTAATTTGGCCAATGCCAGGTGAGCCAGAATGTGACCTCGAAGAGCTCTTGAGTAAGCATGCCCTGTCCATCATCTTTTTAGTTGAAGCTGCGGCAAAAACTAAGCTGAACAAGTCTTGTAGGCCACTTCCGTCCATTATGAATCCAACGGCACCCATAAAAGACATCAGTAGGTGAAATCCCCCAAGCCTCACTATAACGGCACCAACATCAGACAGTGAACCAACTAATGTTACAATGTCGCGGGCTTTGATAAAAACTGGCTGGTCAAACGTAACAAAACAACAGTTTTGATTATGTGCCTTGCATTTCTCAGCTGCAGTACTAAGGACAGTATAAATTGTATCGTAGTTGGTAGGTGGGGAATTCACGAATGGCAGGCATATCACTCGAGATGTCGAGTAAGAATGACCAGAGGTTAATTCCTCCATGAACCCATTCCAACTCCGGATGTTAGCTAGCCCTTTCCACTTGCCGTAGATCCATAAAAAGTCACTCGGCAAAAGTTTGTTAGTATCAGGTAGCACATATTGGTTTAGATCACTTATCTTTATTGTACGCAGGCCCTCCTTCACTGTTCTCTGGTCATCACAGGAACGTGCCCGAATTCCCCCACGGTTAAAGCACTTAGAACATGCTTCACTTTCTCAATTGGGCTTCCTGGGGTAACTGAAGTTCCTGGTGTAACACACTGGATACCACCCATAGCGTGGAAGGTATTCAGCCCATCAATGGTATCTACGTTGACATCAACATTATCAAATGCCATCTGGATGAAAGCATCATTCATAACTCTGTCGGGAGGTTGCTGCAAGCAAGCTGCCTCAAAGCGTTTGACCTCTTGGTATGAACTGCAAAAGCCAAGTGCCGCTAGCAAGTCAATAAGCTCTTTTGATCCATACTTTTTGAACAGAAATGCCCCGAGACCAAGTTGTATTGAAGACGTAAAGGATCGTGGTCTACTTCCAGATATCGTTGCAAGTGCCATCGCCAAAACTTTTGTTGTGATTTTCTCTTTATGTTGTTGTGTCTTAAATGTGAAAAGCCTTGTTAGGAGCACTTTCAGTGTGTCTGGAACATCATTTCCTGCATCATCAAGGAAAGCAACCGATGGAGGATATGAATCGAGGTTGTATACTTTTGACCTGATGTCCTCACGGATGATGGCTACGGCCTCCTCCACTACTCGAAGACGCTCTTCTTGTTTGTTTAGTTTCCTGGCTTCATACCAAAGATCAGATAAAATGGTTTGGCCAGTGTTTCGGAAACATATAGTTGTTTTCTTAAATTGATTGCCACCTGGCACACAAATTATGTCTTCGCCATATCTTTCATTCAGTCTTTTCCTGATCGTTGGTTCCGTTTGAATATACCCCGAGTAGCCTTCCAAAATGTCGCTACTCTTCATTTTCCTCCGTGTAGTCACATATGAACTATATAGCAGCTGTCACTTCGTCACATTCAGGTCGTCCTCTGGTGCTTTGTGTTGGAAGAAGTTTGAAATATTTTTTGCTGCAACTGCCGTGGTACCTAGCCTCTGCTGCAACAAGGTCGGACACCACCAATTCATAAAACCACTTCTTTGCCCCATTCATCGTTTCTTATGCTTGCAGTTGTACTAAGGCTGGTTTTGAAACCTATTGTTTCCACTACGTGCACAGAATCTCGCTTGGAGGCAGCTTTTTTCAACTCGCTCTTTTTGAAATCATCACACATTTATTCTTGAAATCGAATGTTTCCACATGAGATCGTCGAACTGCTGAACACTAAGCGTGTTGAGAAAGCGCTGCAGCTATATTGTGTTCCTTATTGTAAGATTTTCGGCACTTCTCATGCACTTTCACTGAGGAAACCCCTTGTAGACGGCTGTGTTTACCATCTCTTCTTCTATTGCTACTTTCAATGAAAGTTTTATCCTCCGTTCCTTCACGATAACACGCGACGTGTCTTCGTCGGAAAAACTTTCGTCACAAATGAAACACAATGAAGACGTCATCTTACTTTATTCATCACAGTTTCACAACTAACCATAAAGAAAGTTAACTTAAGCATGTAACACTGCCGCGGCTGTAAATAAAAATATAACTCGACCATGCACGGAGACACAGAACAATGCACATCTCAAACTGAAAACCGGTTTGGGTGGTAGGAGTGGAGGCAATGAGAGTGGAGGGAAGAAGGAGACGAGAACAAGGGAACCTCAAGGTCACCGGCCTCTTGGGCAACCTGCTGCGTTCCTAATAACTGGGAGGGTCACTATTGTTCTGCACTTGGGGAGGCCAATCCGAAAAAAATATTACGTGAGCATGACTTTTCTATGAGAAGCGTATTTTGAAACTTATTAACGAAAAACTAAAGAAAGTTCAAGTAGTTCAAACCAACTTGGAAAAATGTGGTTTCTAGAAACTTTTACGAAGCAGCTTTTGAGAAATTTTGTCAACCGATTTTCGAAGTTGAGGTACTCAATCGACGCCGAATTTAGTGCTCTACAATTAATAAGGGAGTAACTTTTTCTGTAGGAAGCGTACGTTGCGAGTTATTTGCAAAAAACTGAAAAACGTCCGAAAATTTGGCACTTTTTTGGAGATTGCGGGTAACGCAGACCTAGGAAATTGGGGTAAACTTAAACTATTCAATTTAGGAGTAAAACAAAGCATTTAAAACAATTTCCAGCTTTCCTCTAATTATTTCGAACCACAGTCTTTTTTTGGCCTTATAAAGAAACGTCTGAAGACATATCCTCTGTGAAGTGTACGTCAGGTAAAAATACAAAGCTAATAATTTTAAAAAATTCGCAAGATTGATCTTCATAAATTTATTTTATTAATACAATATACAAATTCCAGTTGAGTAATCTGTCGAATCAATTATAACTCTGGATTACTAATCAGTAATAAGATTGTTTCAAGGGAGAGTAAGAATCGCTGTTTAGCTTAAATATCGTCTTGATCTCCGCCCTGTTGACCATCATCTCCGCCCTCAACCACCGAAGAAACCGCCGTTCGGGCCGCCGAAATTCTGACCACCACCTACGCCAAATCCTGGAAGTCCGTTTAGAAAACCATTCCCCGCAAACTGGCTCAACCTGGAGTTTGTGCCTCCGCCTGTGTCCCAACGACCGCTAAACTGAGGCATGCCGCTAACCCACCGGCCTCCAACCACAGAACCTCCGCCACTACCCCAGCCGCCTCCAGACATAGGGTCTCCGCCGCTACCCCAGCCGCCATCAGACCCAGGGTTTCCACCGCTACTGCCACCTCTACCGCCGCCGCTACCTCCAGTCACAGGGTCTCCGCTGCTACCCCAGCCGCCTCCCAACACAGGGTCTCCGCCGCTACCCCAAATACTGCCAGTTACAGGGTTTCCGCCGCTACCCCTGCCGCCATCAGACCAAGGGTTTTCGCCGCTACTGCCACCTGCACCGCCGCCACCGCCTCCAGTCACAGGGTCTCCGCCGCTAACCCAGACAGCGCTAGTTACAGGGTCTCCGCCGCTACCCCAGTTGCCATCAGAACCAGGGTTTTCGCCGCTACTGCCACCTGCACCGCCGCTACCCCAGCTACCGCCAGTTACAGGGTTTCCGCCGCTACCCCAGCTGCCATCAGACCAAGGGTTTTCGCCGCTACTGCCACCTGCACCGCCGCCACCGCCTCCAGTCACAGGGTCTCCGCCGCTAACCCAGAGAGCGCTAGTTACAGGGTCTCCGCCGCTACCCCAGCTGCCATCAGACCCAGGGTTTTCGCCACTAACCCAGCCGACATCAGACCCAGGGTTTTCGCCGCTACCCCTGCCGCCACCAGACCCAGGGTTGCCGCCGCTACTGCCACCTGCACCGCCGCCACCGCCTCCAGTCACAGGGTCTCCGCCGCTACCCCAGTCACCGCCAGTTACAGGGTCTCCGCCGCTACCCCTGCCGCCATCAGACCCAGGGTTTTCGCCGCTACCACTGCCGCCACCAGACCCAGGGTTTCCGCCGCTACTGCCACCTGCACCGCCGCCACCGCCTCCAGTCACAGGGTCTCCGCCGCTACCCCAGTCACCGCGAGTTACAGGGTCTCCGCCGCTACCCCTGCCGCCATCAGACCCAGGGTTTTCGCCGCTACCACTGCCGCCACCAGACCCAGGGTTTCCGCCGCTACTGCCACCTGCACCGCCGCCACCGCCTCCAGTCACAGGGTCTCCGCCGCTACTCCAGTCACCGCCAGTTACAGGGTCTCCGCCGGTACTCCAGCCGCCATCAGACCCAGGGTTTTCACCGCTACCTCTGCCGCCACCAGACCCAGGGTTTCCGCCGCTACTGCCACCTGCACCGCCGCCACCGCCTCCAGTCACAGGGTCTCCGCCGCTACCCCAGTCACCGCCAGTTACAGGGTCTCCGCCGCTACCCCAGCCGCCATCAGACCCAGGGTTTTCGCCGCTACCACTGCCGCCACCAGACCTAGGGTTTCCGCCGCTACTGCCACCTGCACCGCCGCCACCGCCTCCAGTCACAGGATCTCCGCCGCTACCCCAGCCGCCATCAGACCCAGGGTTTTCGCCACTACCCCTGCCGCCACCAGACCCAGGGTTTCCGCCGCTACTGCCACCTGCACCGCCGCTACCGCCGCCACCGCCTCCAGTCACAGGGTCTCCGCCGCTACTCCAGTCACCGCCAGTTACAGGGTCTCCGCCGGTACTCCAGCCGCCATCAGACCCAGGGTTTTCACCGCTACCTCTGCCGCCACCAGACCCAGTGTTTCCGCCGCTACTGCCACCTGCATCGCCGCCACCGCCTCCAGTCACAGGGTCTCCGCCGCTACCCCAGTCACCGCCAGTTACAGGGTCTCCGCCGCTACCCCAGCCGCCATCAGACCCAGGGTTTTCGCCGCTACCCCTACCGCCACCAGACCCAGGGTTTCCGCCGCTACTGCCACCTGCACCGCCGCCACCGCCTCCAGTCACAGGGTCTCCGCCGCTACTCCAGTCACCGCCAGTTACAGGGTCTCCGCCGCTACCCCAGCCGCCATCAGACCCAGGGTTTTCGCCGCTACCACTGCCGCCACCAGACCCAGGGTTTCCGCCGCTACTGCCACCTGCACCGCCGCCACCGCCTCCAGTCACAGGGTCTCCGCCGCTACCCCAGTCACCGCCAGTTACAGGGTCTCCGCCGCTACCCCAGCCGCCATCAGACCCAGGGTTTTCGCCACTACCCCTGCCGCCACCAGACCTAGGGTTTCCGCCGCTACTGCCACCTGCACCGCCGCTACCGCCTCCAGTCACAGGGTCTCCGCCGCTACCCCAGTCACCGCCAGTTACAGGGTCTCCGCCGCTACCCCAGCCGTCATCAGACCCAGGGTTTTCGCCGCTACCCCTGCCGCCACCAGACCCAGGGTTTCCGCCGCTACTGCCACATGCACCGCCGCCGCCGCCTCCACTCACAGGGTCTCCGCCGCTACCCCTGCCGGCTCCAGACCCAGGGTTTCCACCACTACTGCCACCTCCACCACCGCCGCCGCCACCAGACCCGGAGGAAGAGCCGAAGCTAAAGCCGAAACCGTTGCCGGAAGAGGACGCCTTACATCGGGCATTGCCGGACGATCCGCTTTGCGACGATCCGTCTGACGTTGAACACTCAACTGAAGAATCTTCTCCGTCGTCGTCGTTGTCGTTGTCGTCGTCAGCTGGTCTGGCGTTAACGCGAGAAGCAGCCAAACAGGCGATCACTGCGAACACGATTATCTGGAAACAGTAAATGACAACACCAATGTTAAACTGAGATTCGTCAATAATTAATCGCTTTGATTCTACTGTTTAGGTGTAATATTCAATGACATAGGTGGCTGAGCAGCTCAGAAAGTGAAGTTATGTGGTACATGAAACACACACACACATACAAGTATGTATAAGTGTGTGTGTGTGTGTGTGTGTGTGTGTGTGTGTGTGTGTGTGTGTGTGTGTGTGTGTGTGTGTGTGTGTGTGTGTGTGTGTGTGTGTGTGTGTGTGTGTGTGTGTGTAAGTCGACAGTTGAAGTTATTTCTTTACGGAATAAGCATATGGTGTAGGCCTATGTGTCTACATCTACGCCCTTCAGACAGTCAGCTAATTTTCAATCTTCAAAAGCGATTTTGCTTTTAGTCTCTCTCTCTCTCTCTCTCTCTCTCTCTCTCTCTCTCTCTCTCTCTCTCTCTCTCTCTCTCTCTCTCTCTCCTCTCTCTCTCTCTCTCTCTCTTTCTATACACACACACACAAAATAGGTAAGATTACATTTATTTTATTTTCTAGATATATGTAATCTAAAAGGCTTATCAGTACCACATAATATATCAGGTTTATCAGTACCCTATCAATATTATATACGAGGGTTAGTTGAAAAGTTCGCGGAGTGCATCTACAGCTTTGCGGTACAACTAAAATTTTTCGTGTGTTGCAAGATTCATATTTCTTATAAACGCGTGTTAATTTCCAAATCTATCTACCAGTTTATTCATTGCTTATCAAATGTCTGAAATTTACGTGTACACATGTTTTAAAAAATAGGCAAAATCAAACGTCGTGCTGTGATTGAATTCTTGGCTAAAAATTTACAGGCATTGCACAAATGCAATGCACAGAGAAGGGCATTGAAAGTGCTTCAATAAATCTAAAAAAATGTATTGCAACAGTACAACCATTTACGGTACTGTGTATTGCCAAAATAATTTAAATAAATAATAAAAATAAATGAATATTGATTAATAAACATGATTCAGATTGCAAGCTGGATCGTAGTTAAAAAGGGAACGCATAATTCTTGCATGGACACGCATATCTGGCCCACCTGTCGCTAGCGTTGTGTTCACGTTGTAGCATAACAGAATTATCACATTAAAATTTTAATTTAATACAACATAAATAAAGAAGAAAATGTCCATAGGGAGTGAGAATAATAAATGGTTAAAGATTAAACTAAAGAAACTGTACATTAAGTCAATAAAATGGTAATAAAATCACACTAAATAACAAAGAAAACTCTAGGTCAATAGACAAATAACCTACTATATAAAAACCCAATAAACCAGCAGTATACCCAGTAGGTTGGGGGAGCAGTAAAAATAAAGAAAAAAAGATAAAGAGATAAACTAAATTTTAATAAGGGAAAAATATAAAGTTAAGAAGCAGAGAAACCCCAAGACACGAAACCGATAACAAGTGGACCATATTCAAATAAGATACAGTGAATTAATGCCACAAGGACTTGAAAACACAAGAGGAGGAATTTACTTATATAAGAAGTAAAGAAGAGACAAACTATGTCAAGGTTCCTAAAAAGAATATAGAAATAAGAAGAGCTATTCCCAAAATGTTGATAAAGAACAATATACCCAATTGAAACTAAATTAAGACCCATATATGTTAGACCCAGTAACTCAAGTTACAAGATACAACGCAATTAAAATAAATTGTAAACTAAATGTAAGCTTAATTTAAGAACAGAGTAAAAACAAACAAAAAACTAACATTAGTGTAGGAAATATAAGGTGAAATACCATAATAAATACAATAAAAGTTAGAGACTACAGTGAGTGTAGAGAATAACAAGTGACACACTATAATAAAAAGTAGTGTAGGAAATAAAAATTATTTAAGAAAAAAGACTACCATCAGTGTAGAGAGATACAATATAAAAAACATAAGAATAAAAGACAGTCTAATGACTGAGAATAGTTTTAGTAATAAGAGTGTTTTAAGGATTAGATAAATAAGGATAATAGGTATAAGATATTTTTATTACAGTTAAAGTGTTACCAGCAGAAACCTAAATACAAAAGACAGTTAATGACTGACAGTATTGCTAGTAATAAGATGTTTTAGTATAATTAAATTTGTTACAAAGGGAAACATAAAAACACAAAAAACAAAGGACAGTTAACGACTGAAGGTATTGTTAGTAATAAGATGTTTCCAGTATAGTTAAATGATATATAAAAAATAATAGGTATAAGATATTTTTGTTATGATTAAGTGATATAAAAATTAGTAGATATAAGATGTTATGTGTATTCAAAATAATGTTAAATGATTTTCAAGTTTGTCAAAGCAGAGAAGGCAAGTAGGTAATAGGAATGTTGTAAATGTTATTTATTAAATTGTAAACTATATAAAAAGTATAAGTCAAACTAACTAACGCCCCACAATAGAAAAACAAACCAGTATTGTGAATCAAAATCATCTATCATAGAGTCAAACTCAAATAAATAAATACAATCAAACTACATAATATAATGAATAGAATCTAGTCTATACAACACAAAAATATGAAAATGTAATCAATACAGATACAAATAATAACAAATGTAATGACAAAAGAAGAAAATTAACTTTATTTGGAAATAGGTAAAAACTAGGCCTAAGGAATACTCAACTCAAATAAAAAGTAAATTAATCAATATTGGTGTATTATAGCAGCAAATTATTAACAACCAGCAATAATTATGGAGTGAGTAATATTATTTCATGGAAATATTAACATAAAAACACTTGTAAACCATTTAAATACTAAATTTGTAAAAAATATGAGGCCTACAATAAATATCAAAAATTGTAAATATTAGGCTTATCTGAACTTAAAACAGACCCAGTTATATATCAAATTATGTAAAATTAACTTAAGAATATTGCTGAATAGTTAGATTTTTGTAAAATTAATAAATAATTGAGTTACAGCAATAAATAGGAAAACTTGTTAAGTATATTTAGGAGTTGAAACAAATCCAAGACATGCAAATTTATAAAAAGACAATGGGAAGAGGAAAAAGACATTTTATAAATTACCCCAAAACGACGACTTTCAGTCATCAGTCTATTGTTAATCGTTAATATGAATAGTTCGGAAATTACTGACAGAAGACTAAAAAGTATGAATTAGTGAAAAAACATTAAGTGAAACCTCGAAAAGTGTAACAGAGGTTAACTAAGTAAATATAACACCAACTGATGATAATTAACACCAAACTAATCCAGAACAACAGCAATAACATTATCTAACACGAGCACCAGAAGTCAACTGCCATTTTGAGAAAATTTTAAACCATATTAGCAGAACACGAATCCAACACATTTGAACACCGAACACTGCACCAGTAAACAATCACAGAACGACACCGCAGAATAAGGAAGAACACTTCATACTATATTCCAGGAATACGACAACTTCGCAGAGAAGGGAATTCTCATTTATTTCTGAGGGAGAAGACCCAGCATCGTGTCGGCATTACATCGCAGAATCGAGGTGACGGCGGCCATACTTGAATTACTAACCAGCGACGGAACACAGCCTTCTCGAAGCCAGTGACGTCATTCGACGAATGGTTCGATTTTACTTTTAATAATTGACAATTTACCTAATACTGTTGTTTTTTCAGCCATAATAATTTGTTTTAAAATAGTTGTAAGCATTGTATCTTGTTCCTTGCCCTCTCTGACCATTTCGACAGTTAAAAGAATCCGAAATAATTAATTTTGTAAACATTATACTTTGTCATTTTGTTCATTAGCGACCCTAGCGGAGCTCAACTAAAGCCTGGTACACGCGCATCAGATGTGGCGCATAATTTTAGATGTTAATAAATGAACATAATTATTCAGTTACAAGAGTTTATATTTATTTGTATATTAAATATTAGTTAGTTATTTCTTCTAAAAATTATTTAGAGCAGTTCAAGAAATATACCAGAAGGAAGAAGAAGAACAGCAAAGTTAGAAGAGAAGCTAATAAATCCGGCAACATAAATAGATTGTCTAGAGAAACAAATATTTTCAAAAAACGCAAAATCTCACTTACTTAATCAGAAATAATTGTAAAGCATACAATTAATTAATTAAACAAAAAAAATGTATAACTAACAGAAACATTTTTCATTATCAACACATATTACACTTTTATTATTTATCATTATATGTAACCAGAATATTTGTGGTGTTACTACAAATTGGCGAATCTAACGTGGAGCTTCATCATCGGCGACTTCAACGGCGGAACTTCGTCAACATTTATTAATACACAATATACAGAATTTATATATAATTTTATATTTGTAATTTTGGTGTTATTACAACGTGTATTTTGTTTTTGTGTGTGAAGCCTGTCCGTTCCCGAACTGTAACCAACCCTTTTCAAGTATTGATAGATTTTATGTTTTATTTTAATTATAAGAAAAATATGTACGATATGGTAAAACAAAAGACTCCAGAGGGTGTAGAAGATAAAGGTGAACAAAGGGTGAAAAGACCGTGACAAAGTTACAGAAAGTGCAATTACTATAAGTAAAAAGTGAATAGCTCTTTTTTTAATTACAATAAAGAAGTGAAATTTACGTATAGTAAACATATATTGAAACTAAACGTTGTGTACGTGTGTTACAATTATATATTTATATAATTCGTGTTTTGATTTAAAAATAATATTCGTGTTAAAAAAATTTTGTTTATGAAATTTTTTTTATTATATAATTAATTAAAAACAATTAATTAATTATGTTTTGTGGTGTTCAGAAACGTGTATTTATTGTTTTAATTGTTTTATTGACTTTTTGGTATTTTTTAAATTCTTTCACCACTTGATAGATTCGTCTCCAAGAACAATCGATTTGTTTACTTTTCTTATTTTGGAGGTTATCTTCCTTCTTCGTGGTGAGGTCTTGGTTATTACTTCTACTAATTTTAATTATTATATTATTTATTCAAGGAATGAAAAACTATGTTAGTATGAAATAAATAAGAAATTTTATTAGCAATTCAATATCTTTTGACTCTTTATCGATTTGTCAATCGATTCTCAGGGTGTTGTTGTATCGTACAATTTTATATAAAAGGATTCTTTTAGCAGTTATTTTATGGTAAGTCAGAGATATAAGGGTTAAGTTTATCAAGTATAACAGTACTAATATATCACCTTAAAGATTATAAATACAGATTTAATATTTAATATAATAGTAAATGAGTCGTTGTCAAACCAATCTGTAGTGGAAGGCTGTGTCGAGTTGGGTTATGGGTAATGAAAGATGGCTGCCTCTAGTGTGTAGTTGGGAGCCAGTATCACCTCGCTAATTCAAAGTTTAATAAATATGCTTCTCCTCTGAATTTACGTCCTGGTGGCTGCAAATCTTCCTTCTTGTGTTGGTGGAGTGTCACTGGTTCATATTTGGTGTTGTATTCGGAAAAATAGTGTAGATTTAAGTCAAATTGGCTTTTGTCGGTTAGGCATATGTTAGCACTTTTACGGTTAAGTGTTATTACTGTTTTAATGGGTTTAAATGTTGTGTTCACTGGTGTTCTGTTCTGTATAGTGTTAGTTGAATGTTTGTAGGTGTCTATCTCACTCGGTCTTCGTTTAAAATATGTTTTTGTTGAAACTCCCGTTCGTCACTTTTAGGCTTCGAGATCGTTCGCCATTACGGTTGTAGTAACTAGGTTAAGGTTTTTAAGCACACGTATCAAGTGTCTCATTCAACGTTCAATAATCAACTAATTTACTTCCTCCTTCCTTGGCCAAAGTCTTAGCCAAGACAATCTTATTCAAAGCATTGTTCGAAAATTCTCTTGCATCCTGTGGATGTGATAATTTACATTATATAACTGATTATATTTTTGTTATTCTTCAAATTTATTAGCTAGTAACTACTTAATCTTCTTCTTCAGTTCATTCTGCGTAATTTGATACCAAATAATGTACTTTTATAGAGTTTTTAAACTAAAATTGTATTTTGTTTCTTCATTTTGTTATGTAATTAATTAAAATTCGCTTCCTGTCCTTGTCCTTCAAATAAAGCCATATTATAAGTTATATTGGTGATTATATTAAATTTCAGATTGTAATAAAAGTTTTATCTTCCCTTAATTTCTTGCAATTAGCTTAATCGGTTATGTTTTAAAATATTATTCAGTAATATATGACTCCCATCTCCAAATTTTGAGTTCTTACATTTCCCTTTTTATCAATAATTCTGGCTATAATTTTACAAAATCTTCCATACTTACATTTATAATTACATGACTTTATTACTGATTTACCTTATGTAAATTCCTTCAGTTTAGTTGTATTTCTATACTTATTTAATCAAATTTGATGCTGTTTTTAGTTATTAACATTTTGCCTAGATTTCTAATAGTTTTTACATACAAAGTTTCTTCAATGGTACATATTGATTTATACCCTCTCTGACTTTCATTGCTATTGTGACATAGATTGACCTTTTCTTATTTTAACAAGTTAACAATTAGTATATGGTTCATACTATTAACAAATAACATATAACTCAAATTAACATTTTCTTATTGTGAACAAAAATAACAATTATTATATGGTTCATACCATTAATACATAATATATAAATCAAATTAATATTTGTCTTTTTAACTCAGACATTGTCTACTTATTGATAGATAAAATATACAAGAAATATTATAAATAAGGAATGTTAGATTCTGACATTTAAACTTAACTATTGCTAACACCTTATTCTATACAAACAAATATAATTATTACAATCTTATCCTATTTTTATTAAACTAGTTTTTTTGTTGGTTTGAACATCAGTTTTTATCTGTTTTTTGGGGTAATGGTACCTTGTCACTTCACTGTTATTATGGCCTGCTCTGTTTTATTTTATTCATTCTATTGAATGTTATTCTAAAAAGAGTGGCAGTTATTTACAAAAACACATGTATGATAATACTCTATTTATTATTCATGAACACAAATTAAATCGCTTTAAAGTTGTAGTATTTCATCATCTACTCAGTTTGTGAACACTAATATTGAAATATAAGGTTTATTTTCTATAACACTAAACTTGCACTTTCTCTATTTATTCCTTGATTTTAATTCTTAATAGTTATACAGTTTTACTAGAATCAAGAAATCTATTTATAGATTATAATGAAGATTTGTCTTTGGTGTTATATTATTATCTCACATTTGTTCACTTTCAATTCTTACTCTATACACTTTTTTTGGTTTACATCTATTGTACATGTGGTTTTTACCTTTGATATTTTGTTATACTTGGATTTATTATTATTATTTTTATTTAGGGGTTTGGTTTTTTTTTTTTATAAGAGCATTCCTCCTTCTTGTGGATGATGTCTTGTTCTTGTTTCTTCATTGGTCTCTCCTCTTCTTCTGGTTTCTTATAAAATTATTTCTTCATCTTCTTGTGGATGTTTCTTCATTGGCCCCTTCGGTTCTTCTTGTTTCTTATAACACATTTTCTTCATCTGGTTGTGGGTTTAGTTATTTTCTGGGTTTCTTCCTTACCTACTCCTATCCTACCTGGGTATTACCTGTTTTCTCATATTTAGATTTTAAATTGGTTTTGATGATTCACCACTCCTTGTAACATTTGTTTTACATGAACTTTTATTTTAATCAATGATTGTATTCCACGGTGGTTCTTAATTAATTCTTTATTTTAATTTGCTTTCTCGGATTTAATTATGTTATTATTTTATTTCTATGATCATTTTGCCATTCATTTTTATGGGTTTATCTGTCATGCTACAGATTGCTCTCTTCCAGAAGTGATTATTTCAGACTTGATTATGGATGAAATAATTGCTTATGACAATTTTATTATTTCTTGTTCTTCATTTTCCTCTCCATTTATATATCGACTTTTCCATATTTGATCTTAATAAATTTTATATAGTCACTTATCTGACTTTTGAGCCTTCTTGGATAGTTAGTGTCTTCTGAGATATATTATTATTATTATTATTATATATTTACTTTTCTTATGAACTTCGTGTTTTATCCCTGGGATATTAATTCCCTAACGTTCCCTAACGTGTGAGCTGGGGCAGTTCAGAGGGACACTGTAGGCTTCACAACTCTGCTGGCCATACATCACTTCAAATTGAGTCCAGAGGCAAATTCATCTCTGCTCAAAAACATAATGCTGCTGGAATTATCTACAGTCAGTCATCAAATAAAAATTATCTAAGAATAGTCCACTTTATGACTATTTTTAAAAATATCTTTGGATTCTTCACTTCGTTGTTTCTCAGATTATCTCACATTTTCTATCTCAATTATTCTTCTTACTATTTATTATTCTCATTATATATATTCTTCTAAACTCTTAGCTCGTCTGATATATTCATTTTAATTATGGTTGGAAACTTTTGTTAATACTTCTTGTTACTAGTTATAGTGTAACTTTTTTTCTTCTACATCTGAATTCTCATTACATTTTCTTCTGGTTATTTACATGATAGCATACTTTTTTATATGTATTTTCTCTTTGGTTCTTATGCATTATTTGAATGGTCTTATTTTATGTTAGTTAATTTTTTCAATTTGTATCTTTATAATTGATATTCAGGTTGTTATTGTGACCATATTATTTAATTATATTTTTCTTTCTTTTCTCTCAGAAAGTTATTAATCCGTTTTTACATTCATTAAAATTAATTCATTTATATTATATATCAAGTGGTACTTCTTCTCTTTGCGTTTCATATATGTCTTATTATCATTGTTTGTTCAAAATCATCTTCTCCATATGTTTGGTATGAGTTGTTCTTCTTTGTCTCTTCAGAACTGAGTAATATCATAATCATTTTTCTTGATTACCTGTTTCCATAGTTGTTTCATAAGTAGTTAGTTATAGGTTGTTCTCATTATATTATTGTTTTTTTAGATTTTTTTTTTATAATTTGATTATAATAATAGATTCTTCTCTTTGTTTCCAAATTATTGCCTTCTCTTGTATCTCACACACTTTTTTGTTTTTCTTCTCTACTCCTTCAAATGTTAGATATTCACATTTATTCTGGATTATTTTTAATTCTTTTTTCTGAATTAATTATATTATTTTCTTCTAAATTTATTTATAAGTGGATCATATTTTTTTTAGAACTTTGTTAGTTTTATGCAAAATTCAAATTCTTCTTTTTATTTAATTCCATAATTTTTTTCATAAATCATTGGTAATAAGTTGATCTTATTTGGTTTTTAAATTTTTATGTTTTTATCAAAATTCAAATTCTTCTCTTTTATTTAATTCCATAACATTTTTCATAAATCATTTGTAATAAGTTGATTTTATCATATTTTCAAATTTTGATGGTTTTATCAAAATTCCTTTTCTTTTTAATTTCCATAAAGTTTTTTCTTTCATAAATATTTGGTAATAAGTTGTGCTTACTTAGTTTTTAGAATTTATTGTTTAATTCTAAATTCTTCCTTTTAATTATTCCCAATGGATTCTTTCAAAATTGTGTGTAGTAAGTTGGTCTTACTATTATTTTTGAATTTGGATTATATTAATTCTAAATTCCAAATTCTTTGTTTTATTTTATTCCAAATGTTCTCTTTCAAATTGTGTGTAGTAAGTTGGTTTTACTATTATTTTAGAATTTTTATTTGTTAATTCATTCTTATCTTTTTAATTATTCCAAATGTTCTCTTTCTTTCAAAATTTGTTTGTGTAAGCTGTTCTTACTATATTTTAGAATTTAGTTGTGATTATAAATTCAAAATTCTTCCTTTTAATTATTCCAAATGTTTACTTTCAAAATTGTTTGTTAGTAAGTTGTTCTTACTTGTTTTTTGTATTTTTATTTTTATAAATTCAAAATTCTTTCTTTTAATTATATCTCAAATTGTTTCTTTCAAAATTGTTTGGTAGTAAGATGTTCTTACTATATTTTAGAATTTTTATGATTTTACTATAATTCTAAATTCATTCTTCATAATACTTTTTTATGGAGGCTTGGTTGTACACTCCTTTAACTCTTCCGTAAACTATTTCTTTCAGTTCGTATGTATTATTATTATTATTATTTTTTACGACGACATATGGTCCAGTATATAGTAACAATAGTTTTTTGGTAATCCCTTCTAGGGTGCTGAGTAGTTCTCGATTCTTTAACAGAACCTTTTCACCCTCTTTATAAGTTATAATTCGTCCTTGTGCCTTTTGATATTTGGCTTGCTCTTCGGCCACCTTGTTATAGAACTTCACCTGGTCAAACTTACGACCATCGTTCGTTGGGAACTCTATTATTTCTTCAATCTCTCGGGGGGTTAGTTTCTCATACATGGCGGAGTAAGGGGTAATTCCTATAGCTGGATGGTGGGCGAAATTTAAGAATTTCTCTGTTGCTGCTAAGTACTCTTGCCACTTTTTCTGTTGGTTGTGACAGTACGTTCGCAAGATTCTACCCACTTCTCTCAGTATCCTTTCAGCTGGATTACTACTTGGATGGTAGACTGACGTCTTATATGTTTTAATTCCAAGTGATAGTAATGTGTCCCGCCATCTTCTCCCTTTAAACTGAGTACCATGGTCGGTAATGATTGAAGATGGTTTACCTATCTCTGGCACATACAACTCTGTTATGACTGCGAGAACTTTTACTGTTGTTGCCCGATTAACCGGATATAGCTTTACGTATTTTGTATAATGGTCCATTATTATGATTAGGTATTTGTACCTGTGTCGACCACACTACGGGGAAATGGCCCACAGATATCTAAAAATACTTTTTCCAGTTTCGCTTTCGATGTGATCGGTATCATTATACCTTCTTTTTTCTCGTTGTTAATTTTAACGCACTGGAAAATATTACACGACTTCAAATAATTTCTTACATTTCGGTTGATGTTCTTTATCTTACAATTCTCATCTAAAGCCTGTATTACTTTAAGCGCTCCCATATGGCCATACCTTACATGGTAATCGATTATAACCTCCTTCTCGATTTGGTTCGGAATTATCACCTTCCATGTTTCTTCATTCAATGCTGTTTTGATGAATAATATAGCTTTATTCACATGGTAGTATCTAGAAATGGTTTCATCGCCTGCTTCCAATCGATTAACTATGTTTTTTAGTTTAGGGTCACACTGTTGGTGGATACGGATGTTTATCAATACAGCTTCTAAGTCGGATCTGGTTTTCATTAAGTTGTAAATTTTGACTAAGCTCTCCTTCTCTCCCTCGAAGGTCTGGTCTTCCAAATTGATCCGTGATAATACATCGGCTACCACATTCTTTTTCCCTGGAATATACTCCCATTGTAGGTTGTATTCTTGTAGGGCGAGTACCCATCTAGCCAATCGGCCGTGACTCAGTTTGCACCTACGTAGAAATGACATGGATTTATGATCAGTGCGGACGGTGACTGGATACCCAAGAATATATGTCCGGAATTTGCTACACGCGAATACCACGCTAAGCAATTCTTTTTCGGTCACATTATAATTCTTTTCGCATTGATTCAGGGTACGACTAGCAAAGCTTATCACCAGATGGTGACCCTCCTCATCTTCCTGATATAACGTGGTTCCTAAGCTGATGTCGCTCGCATCACAGTTTAAAAAGAAAGGTTTCTTAAAATCCGGGTGACGAAGTATAACACTCTCTAAGAACTTCTTTTTGATCAGTTGGAAGGTAATATCCTGTTCTTCACCCCAGGTCCATTTGTTTTTTGTAGACAATTGTGGTTGAAACTTGGCTGTCAGCTCGGAATATTTGCGCTGGAACTTTCTGTAATAGTTACAGAGTCCGAGGAAAGATTGTAACTGTTTCCTGTTCTTTGGTTTTGGGAACTTCTGAATTGCCTCCACTTTTTCTGCTGACGGGGTAATACCTCTATCGTCCAGGTTGAAACCTAAAAACTGTACTTCTCCTTCAATGAAGTTGGATTTCTCCAATTTTAGTGTTATATTATTCTGCGCTAACTTCTCGAGCACATGTTCTACTCGGTAACAGTGTTCCTCCCAGGTCTCCGAAGTAATGAGCAAATCGTCCACATAGACTGTAGCAAATTGGAGTGCTTCTTGTCCAAGTATTTGGTCCATACAGGCCACAAAGATGGCTACAGAATTTACAAGTCCGAAGGGCAATCTCTTGAACTGGTAATTGCGCCCTTCGAAAATGAACGCCACGTGGATGCAACTCCACTTGCCAGTAACCACATACAGTGTCCCATGTGCTGATAAACTTGGTGCCGTGAAATCGTTTTAGGATCTCCTCTATTTCACCGGGTGATGTTCCGTCATTGACAATGGTTTTATTTAGCACGCACGCATCCAAACAGAGCCGGACTTGTCCGTCTTTCTTGGGAACAGCAATGATTGGACTAGTGTATGGAGATTGACTAATCTCAGTTATGTCAGTGCTGATCATCTTATTAATTTCTGTTCTCACAGCCTCCTTCAGTGAATGCGCGATTCGGTATGACCTCCGGTTAAATTCCACGTTTTCCTTAAACTCAAGCTTACACTGGTAGTTCTTGACTTTACCTGGTTCATCTGAAAATACGCACTTGTATCTTTCGTATACCCTTATTAACCGATTTGCTTGGTGTATGGGTATTTTTTCGTGGTTGGTTCCGCACTGGAAGTCTCGTATTTCTTGTATCTTCACTGGCCATAAATTCTCTACTCCATTATTATATATTATTGGTTTATGAATGGATCTGTTCTCTACAAAATTTATTTTGCGAAGTTGTTGGTGTATTGTATTGGGAAGTATATTCGCGCTTCCTACCAAATCTGCTGTCCATGTTATCCCGTCTGGAAATAGTGATACCTTTCCTTGGTTAAGGTCAATAATAGCGGAGTACCTTCTTAAAATATCGCAACCTACCAATATACTGAAAGGTAATCCGGTGGCGATCAAAAATATCATATCTAAAGCTATACCACTGCTAACGACATTTACTGAAACTTGTTTTCGAATAGTTTTGTTCTGGCGGCCAGTTGCACCTATCAAGACAATATTGTTTACTGGTAACATCGGCAAAGTTTTACCACATCCTTTCTGGATTCTTTCCAGTTCGTTCACATTTATTATAGAAATATTCGCACCGGTATCAATCATGATTTTAGCGGGGATTCCTTCCACTTCCGCTTTTATATACAATATCTCATTGTTTTGACTATCGAGGCTAGTTTCGTTTTCCTCCAATAGTTCTGTTCTAATGTTCTTTAAGTAGTTGTTACTTATTATGGTGATGCTTTTTAACTCGGTTGCCTCTTGCAACTCGTTTATATACCCAGGGAATAGGAGCAGTAACGGGTCGTGATGGTTTATCACTGCCTCCTCCCGTTTAAATTATTGTTGTCATCGTTAGCACTCGGATTGACCGAGGCGTCGTTTTGGAAACCCTGAGTCGTTTCCTGCCGCTCTGTATCCTGTTTGAATGTTATTTCTCTGTTTTGCTGTCGGCCAGGATCCTCCAGGCTGGTACTTCTTCTTCTTTGTTCATCCCGCGGATAGTCCCGTTCTTCGCTTCTTCTTCGGCGATCTCCATCATGGAAACTATTCCTCCGTTGACGGTTGAATCTTCTCGGCCCTCGATCTTCTGCTCTTATAAAATTAACTCTAGGACGGGAAACTCTATTATTATTACTATAGTTGTTACTGTAATTTCTATTATTCTGGTAATACCGTTCATTATTACCGGGGTAGGGGTTTCTCTGACTATATGGGTTGTTAGGGGGTTGATAAAAATTATTACGGTTATTAGGGTATTGGTTATTATTTCTATTACCGTTTTGGTTGCCGTTAAAGTTATTGTTATTGTGTGGCGGGTTATTGTTGCCGTTGTAATTATTTTGCTGGTTGCGGTTTCCTGAATAGTTATTACCATTACTGGGGTACTGGTTGGTTCTCCCCTCCGGTCTATCATTTCTCCTCCTACTTTGACGGTAGTATTCTTCGTTTTTGTAGCTCTTTAACAACTCAGTCATGGCCTGCACCGTTTTAATCTGGCTACCTCTCCTCGCTCTGATAATATCCTCGTCATAGTGATAAGATAGTTTGTTCACTAGACATTCTTCGGGTATTGCCGGCTCTAGATGTTTTGCCAGGCACACCTTCCCTAGGAAATAGGCTGTCATGGTATTTCCTATTTGGGCCCTGTATCGTCCATGGCAAATATTATCCCTGATCAGGTTCTGGGTTGTTTCTGACCAGTATTTGGCCTTAAACAGTTTCCTGAACTGTTGGTAGTCCTCAATTTCGCTACGGTTCGCCATCCACCAGTTACCTGTCATCTCCCTGAATGACTCGTCTAATATTTCCCGGTTATTACTCCATCGACTCCCTCTATGCTTGGCAAAATATTCTTCTATCCTGGCCAGGAACTCCATGGGTTTTCTCTTGTATTGCCGGAAGTTCAGCCATTCCCGGTTTTCATTGATGGGTATCCCGGTAAAATTAGTGGGTCGGCTACTCAGGACTTCCATTTCTTCTTGGCTCTGCCGTACCTGACCCGTGATATTGGTCATTGCCTCTTCCATCCCGTCACACCTTTCCGCGACTTGGCTCCGTACTCTCCCGAATTCTTCCTGAGTTTCCTTCCGTTGTTCTTCCACTTTCCTTCGACTATGCTCTTCATATTCGTAACCTTGATGTTTACCACTTCCTTGAATTCTTGTACTTCCCTTTCGGTATGGTTACATTTTCCGTCAATTTCCCTGATTTGTTGATTTATCATTATGGTTTCTTCTTCCAATTTTTTATTTATAGATTTCTTATTAACGTTGAGTTCCTTGCTCATTTCTTCTCTTAACAACTCCAGCCTTTCGTCTAACTTGTCCAGATTTTCCTGGTTAACCTCCCTTAATTTTTCTCTTAGCAGTTGGTTACCCTCTCTTAATTCTTCCAACTTCTCCCCCATCTTCTCTTCCATCTTCTTGTTATTTTCCCTTAATTATTCTTTCAATTGTTGGTTGTCGTCTTCCATCTTCCTACTATTTTCCTCCATCTTCTCTTCCATCTTCTTACTATTTTCTTCAATTCTCTTATTGGTGCTTTCAATTTTATTACTCAATTCTTCTTTGGTTATTATGAATTCTTCCTTCAAAGACTGGTTGTCCTCCTTCAATTCTTCTAACTTCTTATTTAAGGCTAGGTTGTCTTCCTTCCTTTCCTTACTATTTTCTTCTTTTGTTTTTTCGATTTTATTTCCCAATTCTTCCTTCAAAGACTGGTTGTCACTTCCCATTTTCTTGCTGTTTTCCTCCATTTCCTTATCCTGATTATCTAGTTTCTCCATCATCATCCTGAACATCTCTTGTATGTTCCCATCCTCCATCCGTGTTGGCTTTTCTAATTGTTGCTTCCGGACATTGACTTCCCCTGTTTGTGTAGGCATCTCAGGTTGTTCTTCTGGTCGTGCGGGTTGTTTAGATAACACTGGTGGTAATAACCTTTCTACATCTTCCACCGGCGTCGCCTCTTTGTTTTCCATATCGATTTCAATCTCCTTTTCGGCCTCCGCCGCCCGTTTCTTTGACGTTGCTCGTCGTTGCATCTTCCCTTTTCTCTAACTCTATAGCTGCTGCCAAGCTCCAATTAGGGATTGGGCAAATTGTAGTGGCCTGTCAATCGCTAATTAAAGCCCCTCAGTTGTGCGCCAATTTGTAACTAAACGTTTTACAAATATAAATTTCGTGTTTTGATTTAAAAATAATATTATTTTGTTTTTATATAGTATCCAAACCACTTTTTCACAATAATTTAATTACCTTGTATCCGTCAGTGACTTCGTTCTAGCGTTTTTTATACAGACGCGTTTCGTGACATGTGTCACATCATCAGTAATCCTCGTCAAATGTTAAAATTCACATAAAACACATAAAAACACATTTGCACATATTTATTAAATCACAATAACAACACACACATAACACGATGTAACTTCGGCTTCGTTGGACCGGTCCGACCGCGCGTGTAGTTGCCGAGCCACTAATTAAACTAAGTAAGTCAATCCTTATCACCAGTCATTACCGTCATGCGCGATTATATTTAGGGCTGTATCATATAGTGAGTGAGATTGAAACCTTAATTGTTAGTTTAATATAATGTTATTGTTGATATTCTTGTCTTTAAATGATTTATAAATCTCAAACTCCTCGAGAGCGTCCATTAACCTACCCTTACCGCATACATGGATTGCTTTGAAATTAGTATTGAAATCTGTGTAATTATGGTTATGCATCATTAGATGGCGCGCATAATTAGATTTGGTCTTGTCTAAATCATTCCTTGTAAGGGATGATGTGACACATGTCACGAAACGCGTCTGTATAAAAAACGCTAGAACGAAGTCACTGACGGATACAAGGTAATTAAATTATTGTTAAAAATAATGTTCGTGTTAAAAAAATTTTGCTTATGAAATTTTTTTATTATATAATTAATTAAAAACAATTAATTAATTATGTTTTGTGGTGTTCAGAAACGTGTATTTATTGTTTTAATTGTTTTATTGACTTTTTGGTATTTTTTAAATTCTCTCGCCACTTGATAGATTCGTCTCCAAGAACAATCGATTTGTTTACTTTTCTTATTTTGGAGGTTATCTTCCTTCTTCGTGGTGAGGTCTTGGTTATTACTTCTACTAATTTTAATTATTATATTATTTATTCAATGAATGAAAAACTATGTTAGTATGAAATAAATAAGAAATTTTATTAGCAATTCAATATCTTTTGACTCTTTATCGATTTGTCAATCGATTCTCAGGGTGTTGTTTTATCGTACAATTTTATATAAAAGGATTCTTTTAGCAGTTATTTTATGGTAAGTCAGAGAAATAAGGGTTAAGTTTATCAAGTATAACAGTACAAATATATCACCTTAAAGATTATAAATACAGATTTAATATTTAATATAATAGTAAATGAGTCGTTGTCAAACCAATCTGTAGTGGAAGGCTGTGTCGAGTTGGGTTATGGGTAATGAAAGATGGCTGCCTCTAGTGTGCAGTTGGGAGTCAGTCTCACCTCGCTAATTCAAAGTTTAATAAATATGCTTCTCTTCTGAATTTACGTCCTGGTGGCTGCAAATCTTCCTTCTTGTGTTGGTGGAGTGTCACTGGTTCAGTTTTGGTGTTGTATTCGGAAAAATAGTGTAGATTTAAGTCAAATTCGCTTTTGTCGGTTAGGCATATGTTAGCACTTTTACGGTTAAGTGTTATTACTGTTTTAATGGGTTTAAATGTTGTATTCACTGGTGTTCTGTTCTGTATAGTGTTAGTTGAATGTTTGTAGGTGTCTATCTCACTCGGTCTTCGTTTAAAATATGTTTTTGTTGAAACTCCCGTTCGTCACTTTTAGGCTTCGAGATCGTTCGCCATTACGGTTGTAGTAACTAGGTTAAGGTTTTTAAGCACACGTATCAAGTGTCTCATTCAACGTTCAATAATCAACTAATTTACTTCCTCCTTCCTTGGCCAAAGTCTTAGCCAAGACAATCTTATTCAAAGCATTGTTCGAAAATTCTCTTGCATCCTGTGGATGTGATAATTTACATTATATAACTGATTATATTTTTGTTATTCTTCAAATTTATTAGCTAGTAACTACTTAATCTTCTTCTTCAGTTCATTCTGCGTAATTTGATACCAAATAATGTATTTTTATAGAGTTTTTAAACTAAAATTGTATTTTGTTTCTTCATTTTGTTATGTAATTAATTAAAATTCCCTTCCTGTCCTTGTCCTTCAAATAAAGCCATATTACAAGTTATATTGGTGATTATATTAAATTTCAGATTGTAATAAAAGGTTTATCTTCCCTTAATTTCTTGCAATTAGTTTAATCGGTTATGTTTTAAAATATTATTCAGTAATATATGACTCCCATCTCCAAATTTTGAGTTCTTACATTTCCCTTTTTATCAATAATTCTGGCTATAATTTTACAAAATCTTCCATACTTACATTTATAATTACATGACTTTATTACTGATTTACCTTATGTAAATTCCTTCAGTTTAGTTGTATTTCTATACTTATTTAATCAAATTTGATGCTGTTTTTAGTTATTAACATTTGGCCTAGATTTCTAATAGTTCTTACATACAAAGTTTTTTCAATGGTACATATTGATTTATACCCTCTCTGACTTTCATTGCTATTGTGACATAGATTGACCTTTTCTTATTTTAACAAGTTAACAATTAGTATATGGTTCATACTATTAACAAATAACATATAACTCAAATTAACATTTTCTTATTGTGAACAAAAATAACAATTATTATATGGTTCATACCATTAATACATAATATATAAATCAAATTAATATTTGTCTTTTTAACTCAGACATTGTCTACTTATTGATAGATAAAATATACAAGAAATATTATAAATAAGGAATGTTAGATTCTGACATTTAAACTTAACTATTGCTAACACCTTATTCTATACAAACAAATATAATTATTACAATCTTATCCTATTTTTATTAAACTAGTTTTTTTGTTGGTTTGAACATCAGTTTTTATCTGTTTTTTGGGGTAATGGTACCTTGTCACTTCACTGTTATTATGGCCTGCTCTGTTTTATTTTATTCATTCTATTGAATGTTATTCTAAAAAGAGTGGCAGTTATTTACAAAAACACATGTATGATAATACTCTATTTATTATTCATGAACACAAATTAAATCACTTTAAAGTTGTAGTATTTCATCATCTACTCAGTTTGTGAACACTAATATTGAAATATAAGTTTTATTTTCTATAACACTAAACTTGCACTTTCTCTATTTATTCCTTGATTTTAATTCTTAATAGTTATACAGTTTTACTAGAATCAAGAAATCTATTTATAGATTATAATGAAGATTTGTCTTTTGTGTTATATTATTATCTCACATTTGTTCACTTTCAATTCTTAATCTATACACTTTTTTTGGTTTACATCTATTGTACATGTGGTTTTTACCTTTGATATTTTGTTATACTCTTGGATTTATTATTATTATTTTTATTTAGGGGTTTGGTTTTTTTTTTATAAGAGCATTCCTTCTTCTTGTGGATGCTGTCTTGTTCTTGTTTCTTCATTCGTCCCTCCTCTTCTTCTGGTTTCTTATAAAATTATTTCTTCATCTTCTTGTGGATGTTTCTTCATTGGTCCCTTCTGTTCTTCTTGTTTCTTATAACACATTTTCTTCATCTTGTTGTGGGTTTAGTTATTTTCTGGGTTTCTTCCTTACCTACTCCTATCCTACCTGGGTATTACCTCTTTTCTCATATTTAGCTTTTAAATTGGTTTTGATGATTCACCACTCCTTGTAACATTTGTTTTACATGAACTTTTATTTTAATCAATGATTGTATTCCACGGTGGTTCTTAATTAATCCTTTATTTTAATTTGCTTTCTCGGATTTAATTGTTATTATTTTATTTCTATGATCATTTTGCCATTCATTTTTATGGGCTTATCTGTCATGCTACAATATAAATTAGCGATCGATTGAGCATCGAGTAGTGTGAAATAGACCTCGTAATTCGCGAAGATAGGCGAAATTCGTGAATTGAACCAGATTGGGGGTAAAGACGCTTCGACAAACTCTGACAAGATTCAAATTGTTCTGATCTGAGCTTTTGCACGACCTGCCTATAAATACCAGAATCAGAATGATCAATATTGCACACCACTATATAAAAATTATTCCGATTAGCGCTTTCAAGCTTCACAGCTCATCGTCAGATCAGGAATAGACAGAAAATATGTAATACCCAACCCTTCACCCCTCTACCCCACCCTGCTCACCCACAACAAACTAAAATTTAATGACCCTTCCCCACCCCCTAAACTCTGTCTCACCATCTGTACAGTTACATATTTTTCTAGTAAATTCCTTGTGTTTCAGTGTGTGTGTGTGCGTGCATCCTTTTAAACTACCCTCTTCCTCTCCACACACGTGGGTCAGTCACACACCCTTATTTTAAAACAACCAATTAGTACTATGAAATATAATTCTTAATCTTATCTATCTGCCCTCTCTCATTTACTTCTTAATCATGTTATAAAATATTTCTTCATTATCAAATTTAATTTTAATATTAATTAAATTGTCTAACCCTTTTTCTCTTTCTTTCAATATTTCTAACTCCTCTCTAAGCTTCCTTTCAACTGTGTTATTTACTACTTTTACAATTTCGTATTCTTCCAAAGGATTAACAAACTTGTGGTTGTCTTCTATGAAATGTCTTGCATATAACGAATTGGTTGTTCTATTACCTTCTCCACGTTTGTGGTCAGACAACCTGCATGCGAATTTTCGTCCTGTCACCGCTAGGTACACTTTATTGCAGTCGTTACATTTTAATTTATAAATTCCGCTTTTCTGTAATACTGGAATTTTTTCTATATTCTTATTCCTTATCTTATCAAATACCGTTTCACATTTTTTAATAGCTATATCTACTCCATATTTATTAAAACATTTTATAATTTTTCTAGTATGTGAACCTATGTATGTCAATGACCCTGCATAATTCTTTTGTTTTGGTTCTATTTTAGCTTTTTGTATGTTGACCCTTTTCATAACTTTATCCACTATGTTGGTGCTATAATTATTATTCCTTACAATTCCCTTTATCGTTTTTAACTCCCTATCTTTTGATTCGGTCTCTTTTAAACACTTCTGAGCTCTGTAACAAAAGGAATTGATTGCCGCCATTTTATATCTGTATGGGTGGTACGACTCTCTTGGTATAATTATATCAGAATACGACTCTTTCCTAAATATCCCAAACTGTAGTTTCTCATTATATTTAATTTCTATGTTTAAATCTAAGTAATTTATTTGCTTACCACCTATCTCTTCCTTAAATTGTAAGTTTTTATCCTTATTATTTACCTCCTTTATAAACTCATGCACTTCTTCTATGCTTCCTTCCCAAACTACTAATACATCATCAACGTATCTAGACCATAATTTTATATTGTCTTTATACTTAGTGGAAGTTATTAATTGCTTTTCAAAATCATTCATGTATATTTCAGCAAGAATAGGGGATAATGAAGACCCCATAGGTAAACCTTTTTTCTGTATATAAAACTTGTTATTAAACCTAAAATAGTTCTCATTTACACATTCTTTAATTACTTTCATCAACTGCTTTTTATACCTGTATTCTCCCATATTATTATCGTTTATTAACTTAATAACTTTATTTACTGTGATATTAGTAAACATGTCCTTAACATCCAGTGATATCAATTTTGTATTTACATTAATGCTAATATTTTCTAATTTTTCTATCAATTTTATATTATTCTCTATGTTGTATTTTGTCCCAAATTCATATTTCTCTTTCAGTACTCTGCTAACTTCCTTTGATAATTTATAAATAGGTGCATTAATAAAAGAAACAATCGGTCTAATTGGTTTTCCTTCTTTATGTATCTTAACCTGACTTTTAAAAGTTGGTGCTGTTGGATTACTTTCCAATAAATACTTTTTCTTTTTTTCTTCTATAAATGTTATCTGTTTCATCATTTGTTTTATCCTTGACTGGTACTTACTTGTATAATCATACTTTATTTCCTCGTATGGTCCTTCCCTTATAAATTCTTCCGTTTTCTTTATGTATTCTTCCTTTCTCATTAGTACCATTGTATTTCCTTTATCCGCCTTCGTAACTATAATATCATTCTTCTTTATTTTATTCTTTAGTTTAGTTACAGTTGCTTTGATTTTTTGTTCATTCTTTGAATTATACAAACTTTTCTTAAATATTTTATCTACTACATTCCCTACTTCCCACCTTATTCTTTTTTTATCATTTTCATTTCCTAGTCTTTGTATTATGCTTTCGCATTCAATAATCGTTTTTTCTTGATTTAATTCTGGTGGTGGTGCGTATTTTAAGCCTTTCGCTAACATTTCTTTTTCTTCCGTATTGAAATTTACCTCTGTAAGGTTTATTACCCTTTTTTCATAGTTATTCTTAGAGAGGTGTTCCTTTTTTACTTCGTTCTTTCTTATTAATTTATTTAACTTATCTACCATTTTTTTATTTTTCTTTTCCAATTTCTTTTCTATGTACCCCAAACCAAAATTATATAATATTTCTTCTAACTCTACATACGAGTATATTCTTAATAATTCTATGTGTCTGTCATATAATTCCCTATCATATCTATTGATTAAGCCGTAGAGTGACCTTATTTCCAGTTTTATCCACAACTTCTCGCTTTGTTCTTTTACTTTTTTGGCTACACTGTTCTTATTTTTAATTTTAACTTGAGCGTACTTTGGGATGACATTATTATCCAGACATTGTTTATTAAACCATATTTTACTTAAAACCCTCTTCAATTTAACTTTTAACTTAACAAATTTAAAAACTTTACTTACCTTATTGTTGTCGTTTATTACCTCATTGTTGTTGTCCATTACCTGTAGTCGATTGCACATCTTAACAGACGTTTAATGAAGAAATTTGTGTTAGTGGTTGAAATCACAATCAGAATGATCAATATTGCACACCACTATATAAAAATTATTCCGATTAGCGCTTTCAAGCTTCACAGCTCATCGTCAGAACAGGAATAGACAGAAAATATGTAATACCCAACCCTTCACCCCTCTACCACACCCTGCTCACCCACAGCAAAATAAAAATTAATGACCCTTCCCCACCCCCTAAACTCTGTCTCACCATCTGTACAGTTACATATTTTTCTAGTAAATTCCTTGTGTTTCAGTGTGTGTGTGTGTGTGTGTGCATCCTTTTAAACTACCCTCTTCCTCTCCACACACGTGGGTCAGTCACACACCCTTATTTTAAAACAACCAATTAGTACTATGAAATATAATTCTTAATCTTATCTATCTGCCCTCTCTCATTTACTTCTTAATCATGTTATAAAATATTTCTTCATTATCAAATTTAATTTTAATATTAATTAAATTGTCTAACCCTTTTTCTCTTTCTTTCAATATTTCTAACTCCTCTCTAAGCTTCCTTTCAACTGTGTTATTTACTACTTTTACAATTTCGTATTCTTCCAAAGGATTAACAAACTTGTGGTTGTCTTCTATGAAATGTCTTGCATATAACGAATTGGTTGTTCTATTACCTTCTCCACGTTTGTGGTCAGACAACCTGCATGCGAATTTTCGTCCTGTCTCCCCTAGGTACACTTTATTGCAGTCTTTACATATTAATTTATAAATTCCTCTTTTCTGTAATACTGGAATTTTTTCTATATTCTTATTCCTTATCTTATCAAATACCGTTTCACATTTTTTAATAGCTATATCTACTCCATATTTATTAAAACATTTTATAATTTTTCTAGTATGTGAACCTATGTATGTCAATGACCCTGCATAATTCTTTTGTTCTGGTTCTATTTTAGCTTTTTGTATGTTGACCCTTTTCATAACTTTATCCACTATGTTGGTGCTATAATTATTTTTCCTTACAATTCCCTTTATCGTTTTTAACTCCCTATCTTTTGATTCGGTCTCTTTTAAACACTTCTGAGCTCTGTAACAAAAGGAATTGATTGCCGCCATTTTATATCTGTATGGGTGGTACGACTCTCTTGGTATAATTATATCAGAATACGACTCTTTCCTAAATATCCCAAACTGTAGTTTCTCATTATCTTTAATTTCTGTGTTTAAATCTAAGTAATTTATTTGCTTACCACCTATCTCTTCCTTAAATTGTAAGTTTTTATCCTTATTATTTACCTCCTTTATAAACTCATGCACTTCTTCTATGCTTCCTTCCCAAACTACTAATACATCATCAACGTATCTAGACCATAATTTTATATTGTCTTTATACTTAGTGGAAGTTATTAATTGCTTTTCAAAATCATTCATGTATATTTCAGCAAGAATAGGGGATAATGAAGACCCCATAGGTAAACCTTTTTTCTGTATATAAAACTTGTTATTAAACCTAAAATAGTTCTCATTTACACATTCTTTAATTACTTTCATCAACTGCTTTTTATACCTGTATTCTCCCATATTATTATCGTTTATTAACTTAATAACTTTATTTACTGTGATATTAGTAAACATGTCCTTAACATCCAGTGATATCAATTTTGTATTTACATTAATGCTAATATTTTCTAATTTTTCTATCAATTTTATATTATTCTCTATGTTGTATTTTGTCCCAAATTCATATTTCTCTTTCAGTACTCTGCTAACTTCCTTTGATAATTTATAAATAGGTGCATTAATAAAAGAAACAATCGGTCTAATTGGTTTTCCTTCTTTATGTATCTTAACCTGACTTTTAAAAGTTGGTGCTGTTGGATTACTTTCCAATAAATACTTTTTCTTTTTTTCTTCTATAAATGTTATCTGTTTCATCATTTGTTTTATCCTTGACTGGTACTTACTTGTATAATCATACTTTATTTCCTCGTATGGTCCTTCCCTTATAAATTCTTCCGTTTTCTTTATGTATTCTTCCTTTCTCATTAGTACCATTGTATTTCCTTTATCCGCCTTCGTAACTATAATATCATTCTTCTTTATTTTATTCTTTAGTTTAGTTACAGTTGCTTTGATTTTTTGTTCATTCTTTGAATTATACAAACTTTTCTTAAATATTTTATCTACTACATTCCCTACTTCCCACCTTATTCTTTTTTTATCATTTTCATTTCCTAGTCGTTGTATTATGCTTTCGCATTCAATAATCGTTTTTTCTTGATTTAATTCTGGTGGTGGTGCGTATTTTAAGCCTTTCGCTAACATTTCTTTTTCTTCCGTATTGAAATTTACCTCTGTAAGGTTTATTACTCTTTTTTCATAGTTATTCTTAGAGAGGTGTTCCTTTTTTACTTCGTTCTTTCTTATTAATTTATTTAACTTATCTACTATTTTTTTATTTTTATTTTCCAATTTCTTTTCTATGTACCCCAAACCAAAATTATATAATATTTCTTCTAACTCTACATACGAGTATATTCTTAATAATTCTATGTGTCTGTCATATAATTCCCTATCATATCTATTGATTAAGCCGTAGAGTGTCCTTATTTCCAGTTTTATCCACAACTTCTCGCTTTGTTCTTTTACTTTTTTGGCTACACTGTTCTTATTTTTAATTTTAACTTGAGCGTACTTTGGGATGACATTATTATCCAGACATTGTTTATTAAACCATATTTTACTTAATATGGGAGAATACAGGTATAAAAAGCAGTTGATGAAAGTAATTAAAGAATGTGTAAATCAGAACTATTTTAGGTTTAATAACAAGTTTTATATACAGAAAAAAGGTATACCTATGGGGTCTTCATTATCTCCTATTCTTGCTGAAATATACATGAATGATTTTGAAAAGCAATTAATAACTTCCACTAAGTATAAAGACAATATAAAATTATGGTCTAGATACGTTGATGATGTATTAGTAGTTTGGGAAGGAAGCATAGAAGAAGTGCATGAGTTTATAAAGGAGGTAAATAATAAGGATAAAAACTTACAATTTAAGGAAGAGATAGGTGGTAAGCAAGTAAATTACTTAGATTTAAACACAGAAATTAAAGATAATGAGAAACTACAGTTTGGGATATTTAGGAAAGAGTCGTATTCTGATATAATTATACCAAGAGAGTCGTACCACCCATACAGATATAAAATGGCGGCAATCAATTCCTTTTGTTACAGAGCTCAGAAGTGTTTAAAAGAGACCGAATCAAAAGATAGGGAGTTAAAAACGATAAAGGGAATTGTAAGGAATAATAATTATAGCACCAACATAGTGGATAAAGTTATGAAAAGGGTCAACATACAAAAAGCTAAAATAGAACCAGAACAAAAGAATTATGCAGGGTCATTGACATACATAGGTTCACATACTAGAAAAATTATAAAATGTTTTAATAAATATGGAGTAGATATAGCTATTAAAAAATGTGAAACGGTATTTGATAAGATAAGGAATAAGAATATAGAAAAAATTCCAGTATTACAGAAAAGCGGAATTTATAAATTAAAATGTAAAGACTGCAATAAAGTGAAAAACTTACTTTTTTCGTCGGACGCGTTTCGGCTTAAGTATCCGCCTTCTTCAGCTTTTTGGTCAGACTGTCTGACCAAAAAGCTGAAGAAGGCGGATACTTAAGCCGAAACGCGTCCGACGAAAAAAGTAAGTTTTTCACAAGATAAAGTTCATTTTTAGTAAAGTGATAGTGCTGTGAAAGAAGAGATGAACAATCAAGACAACTGCAATAAAGTGTACCTAGGGGAGACAGGACGAAAATTCGCATGCAGGTTGTCTGACCACAAACGTGGAGAAGGTAATAGAACAACCAATTCGTTATATGCAAGACATTTCATAGAAGACAACCACAAGTTTGTTAATCCTTTGGAAGAATACGAAATTGTAAAAGTAGTAAATAACACAGTTGAAAGGAAGCTTAGAGAGGAGTTAGAAATATTGAAAGAAAGAGAAAAAGGGTTAGACAATTTAATTAATATTAAAATTAAATTTGATAATGAAGAAATATTTTATAACATGATTAAGAAGTAAATGAGAGAGGGCAGATAGATAAGATTAAGAATTATATTTCATAGTACTAATTGGTTGTTTTAAAATAAGGGTGTGTGACTGACCCACGTGTGTGGAGAGGAAGAGGGTAGTTTAAAAGGATGCACACACACACACACACACACACACACACACACACACACACACTGAAACACAAGGAATTTACTAGAAAAATATGTAACTGTACAGATGGTGAGACAGAGTTTAGGGGGTGGGGAAGGGTCATTAATTTTTATTTTGCTGTGGGTGAGCAGGGTGTGGTAGAGGGGTGAAGGGTTGGGTATTACATATTTTCTGTCTATTCCTGATCTGACGATGAGCTGTGAAGCTTGAACGCGCTAATCGGAATAATCTTTATATAGTGGTGTGCAATATTGATCATTCTGATTGTGATTTCAACCACTAACACAAATTTCTTCATTAAATATAAATACCAGGTCGCGCTAATAAAGTTTCTTCTTCTCTATTCAACCGTTGCCACAGGAGGCTATGTAAGTCAGAGACGCTATTTTAAATCTACAGTGAGAGTCACAGGACGAACTGGAAGTCCAACCAGAGCAGCAGAGCACATACGAGGAGGTATATGGATACACCTGCAGCATATGATGTGAGGCGAAACCACTATTAAACAGCACATGCAGTGGAATCCTGGAAGAGGACCCGAGGACGGAGGACACGGACTGAGGACCAAAGGAGGACATACGGATGATTACCACGTCAAACGAGGTGATGAAAAACAATAGTAATTTCAGACATTTGAAAGACACTAATTAAAATTAGAATGAAAGACATTCAAACAGTTGATTAAAATAACGAAATTGTACATAAATATAAAGGCAGAGTGTAATTTAGAATAATATCTCTTGTATAAAATTTAGTAATTGAGAGTAACGTAAATGATATAAGAGAAATATTTGATTTTAAGTTAAAGTAATTAATAAAGTCTTTGTTAATAAAGGAGAATGCATATGCAGTAGAAAGTTTTAAAGCCAATTAATATTAAAGAAATTGAAATAAAAGTAAATTCATTATTGAAGTAAATTAATCACAAATTGCAAAAAATGAACATACAATGAGTAAGCCGAGAGCAAAAATAATTAATTAGTTAAGAGTAGATAATAAGATTTATGCATAACCTGTTGTATGTAATTTGTTAGCTATAAGTCGTGTGCGAAAGATTCGTACAAACGATTTAATAATGAGTATTATTTCAATATGCGAAATGAAAGAATTTTGTTTAAAAAAAAATAATAATGGAAAAATTTTAAAACTTATATAACGCATCATCTTCTTATTACGATTACACCCATGAAATCAAATTTGTGTTCTTACGTTATATAATTTGGCGCTCCAAAAGCGTGGGGCTAGACAAATTAAAAATACATTGAAAATTTGTGTGTTGTTATAATATATTTAGATGTTCTGCTTCCAATTGTAGCTTTTCCGCCAAATTAGTTCCTTCTACACTCGAATCGGTGGAAGTCTGAGCCGTACTTCAACTCGCTTCCTCCTGATCCATCGCTCCGTAAGAAATTTTTGTCTGATGTACTACCTTAAGATAAATTTAAGGGGATATGGCACTGAAACTCACCAAAAAATTCAAAATGTTCTACGTTATTGACAACAAAGAAGTAGTTTCTATGGAAACTCACCGGTTCCCATTTTCGATCACGCACCAGCGATCGGCCGCAAATGTGCGAAACGTCCTTATAAACATTTTCAATGTTAAAACTGTCTAGCGCCAATGAATATTCATAACCGAGAAGGAAAATGTGTTAGGAGATGCTGCATCTTCAAAGACAATATTTGTAACTGGGTGCTCGAGTTTAAACATGGTCATACGAGCACTGAAGATGATCCCTGCGGTGGACAACCAAAAAGTGCATCAACTCCAGTTATCTTTAAAAAAATGCCATATGCCTACACGGTATCGGAAGACCGGCGATTGGGAGTACATGACATTGCTGACGCTGATTCACATTAGCGTGTGTATTATAGTTCAAGTCAAGGACTTGGTATGAAAAACCTTTGTGAATTTGGAGTTGTTGCAGTTTTTGGGTGTCCGCGCAGGGATCATCTTTTGTATGGCCACGTTTAAACTAGAAAACCCATATACGAACTCTTATTGTTTGTGAAGGTGCAGCATTTACTAACACATTTGCCATTTCGTTGTGAATTTCCATTGGCGCTAGACCGTTTTTGTCAAAGAATTCGTGATTTCGTCCGTTCTTATTTTATAAGTAACAGGTTCTTATAAAGTATTTTTATCTTAATTACATATAAAATTAATGTATCAAATTTATTAATGGCGTGGACGTGTGTACAATGTCACTGCCTTCTAGGGTTTATAGAAACGCTTGATCTCGAGTCGTGGAGATAATGTTCTCGAAGGAATTGTTGCCGCGACACAATGCTTTAAGCTGTCTACATTTTAGTTTGCTTATACACTAACAATCGCACACTTACACACAGAATTCTAAATATTTAATATTTTTTTGTGATAATGTGTTCGGAGAAAATATATAGGCCTAGTTGCTTGATAGTATGGCTCGATAACCCTTTGAAGCTTTCCCCGTTTCGGAACATAATTAAGAAAAATAGCTTATTTAATAATAATAATAATAATAATTTTTAACGAGGGCAGGTGGAAAAATTCGCTCTACAAATGTGCGGATTGGTCTACACTCCCGGCGTTTGTGGGTTCGAGTATTATACCCGACCCAATAAAAATCCACCTCCCTTTCCTCTTCTAGGACACTAACCTGAAACTGTTTCACACACTACTTCGGCTAGGCCCATTGTTCTTCAGCCCTAGGGCTCACATCTGACTTGTTAGGCTTCTATGTTGTATTATCCAAATATTTCTTCTTCGCCCGAAGAATCTCTCCTAAGAAGCGGGACACACAGTTCCAGGTGTCCTTCCTTTGAAGCATCGCTTCAACGATGTTATCCGGGGAGATCTCCTACCTAATATCATCTTGCAACGATCTTCTATGACGCTCCCATTTGTCGCAAACGAGTAATGTATGGCTGGCATCGCCCGCAGCTCCCGGACAGTACAGGCACTCTGGTGACTCTCGGTCTTTCCAACTTTCTTCAGGTAAGATCGAGAATATCCGTGTCCAGTCAGAAACTGGGTGAAGTAATAGTCGATCTCGCCGTGATTAATAATAGAAGTAGTAGTAGTAGTAGTAGTAGTAGTAGTAGTAGTAGTAGTAGTAAGTCATGTACAATGCAGATTCTTAATCTAAAATCAATAATGGCATATTTGAAAAGAAGATCTAAAGATTTTGTAATTACTTTTATTGATACAAAGGTTTTGTAAAATATATAAATTTTTTACAAAACCTTTGTATTAATATGTTTCACCAAGTGCCCAACGAGTCATCAATTAATATCGTGAAAACCTTTTATTGATTTTAAGAAGGTATATGACTCAATTGATAGAGTCGTTGTTCAAAATCCTTAATGATTTTGGCTTGAGTAATAAAACAACAAATTTAATCAAACAAACGCTGACGAATAGGCATACCTACTCCAAAGTGAAATTCAGAGGTGAAATTTCTGGACAGTTTGAAATTAAGACAGGAGTCAAACAAGGAGATAGACTGTAACCGTTGCTTTTTAATTGCGTTCTGGAAAAAGTAATAAGAGAATGGAGAAAATCATTGGAGGAAAATCACATCAGCCAGGGAATTAGACTAGGCTACAGCAGAGACAACCTGACAATAGATTGTCTAGCGTTTGCAGACGATCTAGCAATCCTATCACGTTCAGTAGAAACAGCCATTAGACATGTGAAATTGCTGATAGAACACGCCGAAAGAGTGGGTTTACAAATTTCTGTTGAAAAACCATGTTCATGACAAACATCAAGACAATATCCAAAAGTATTCAAAGTAATACTGAATAAACAAGTTTAAGGTGGAAAGGGCGTCTGACGAGGATGAAAACTCTTAAGAGGTTTTTACAGTGCAAATAATAAAAAAAAGGAAAAACGAAAGGCAGAGTTGTGGAGTATTGACGACGTGATTAATGATGTCAGGCCGTTGGACTGAAGAACTGAAGAATGGTTGTGTTGAAGCGCGCCCGTTGCAGGAAGCTTGTAGAGCAGGTCAAGATTCGGCAATGAGTTACTCTATCAATGACGACGACGACAACGACGATGGTGATAAACCCAATTACGTTTAGGCACTTTTATTATGAATACATGCTTTTACCATAGGGAAACTGGTGATTTATAAAACTTTATATTCTAAAAACAAAACGTTATCAAAAGTCGAATGTTTTTAAGTTATGGAAAGTTGTGGAAGCTAACTTACCGCGTTCATGGCGTGGATGTATGTATAATATCACTGCTTTCTTGATTTTACAGAAACGTTAGTTGTGGAGACAATTTTCTCGAAGGAACTGTAGCCGCGACTCACTGCTTCAATGCTTGAGATATCAACATTTCCGCTTCTTATATACTAATAAGTCCCACACTTTCAAACACAAAACACACAAACACACACACACACGCGGGGAAACAAACCGCTTAAAACGTCTGAATAGCAAAACTGTTTACATATATGCGTCATAAAGGCGGATTTACAATTGTCGTATGACAATTGGTTAACAAAAGACGAAAACGTAAGAAGCAAGACCAATTTAATTTTTGAGATGAACATTTCTTTTGTTTTCAAAATTCGATTTTTTTCTATACATTGCTACGCTTCGAAACTGTCGACTCGTTTCCAAACAAGGGCGTATTTCATAGTGTGCGGCCATATTTTTCACTCTCGAAAGTGACTCAGCTAACCATAAATTTGTTTTGAAATTCACAGAAACTGAAAATTATATAATCAGAAGACGGTGATTGTACTTATGAAATTGAAGCGTCACGCAGTTTACCAAGACTGTCCAATACGAGGAAATGGACTCTCTCAGACTCGAGCCTGAAGAGATGACCACGGTGATTAGCCGTAGTGAAGATTTACAGATATTTTATACGTATGCTCTTTTACAAAACCATACATGTTCTGCCAAAGACGTAAATAAGATCAGCTCCTTTGGGGGGAGGGGATGAGACTATCTTGACTGTTAGATTCCCAATTTTCCTCAGGACAAATGAAGAACTCAGGATTCTTTCCATATTCTTTTTTATTTAGTGTTCTGCCCTAAGGCAGGTCTTAAAATGGTAAAAGCCCTCCAAGCTGTCCTACAGCATACCAGTCTTTTCGTTTCTTTGCAACACCCTCTGATTTTAATTAACTTCTATCTATTAACTTCATTTTTCTACGCCCTCTTCTTTTTCTCCTTCTATGGCACCCTTCATGGCAGTTGTAGCAAGCAGTCTCTTCTTAAACAATGACCTAACCAATTCCTTTTCCTATTTTCTATTTCCTTCAGGATTCTTCTCTCTTTCCCTACTCTTCTTAAAACTTCATCATTCCTTACTTTATCAACCCACTCACTTTTTCCATTGCTCGCCAAACCCACATCTCAAATGCTTCTAATCTTTTCTTATACTCTTTCCTCAGTGTCCATGTCTCTGCACCATATAAAGCAACGCTCCACACATAACATTTGGCCAACCTTTTTCTTAAAACCTCTTTCCATATAATTTTATAAATACATTTTATAAATTCTTTGCGCCTCAGAGCTTTGAGTTAACCCACGTGAAGTATAAGGGTTGAAAAACATATGAAAAGAGCTTATTTCAAAATACGAGGGCTATTTTTTTTCAACCTCCGATAGACCAATAAACAGACACATGAATTACATCAATAATTTTATTATACACAAAAGTTTCATATATATGCAATCTACTTTTCTACATAGTCACCACCATTGTTGAGGCACTTAGCATAGCAAGGCACCAACTATTCTGTGCCCATGTTGTAGAATGTTCGCTCCTGAGTAGTCAGCCAATCTGCCACACTGGACTTTAACTCATCATTGGAGGCAAACCGTTGCCCACCTAACCACTTTTTCAAGTCAGTGAACAAATGGTAGTCACTTGCTGCCAAGTCTGGGCTATAAGTTGGGTGATACTGATGCACCCATTCTTCGAGTCTTGTGAACATCTGTGAGTTGTTTGGGAACCCACTGAACACAGAGTTTCATATACCCAAACTTCTGAGTAAGAATATCACAAAGAGCAGACCTAAATATTTCAGGAAAATCTGCAGGAAGTTCAGTAATTGTGAAACGACGGCGCTCTCGAATCATCCTGTCTACCCTTTCAACATCATCAGTAGCCATGGACTTTCTTCCTTGCCCTCCTTCATCATGAACATCAATTTGCCCTTCTTTAAATTTTCTACACCATTCCCAAACTGAACCATCACTCATCACATTTTCTCCATACACATTACTCAACCTTCGATGAATTTCTGCAGCACTATGACCTTCAGCTTGAAGAAATCTAATAACAGACCGAATCACACACTTGGAGGCAATTTCAATTGTAGTTGCCATAATCAAACTGTCGTCACCACAGTAATAGACAAAATAACTATAAAACCAGTGGTGATAGGTTAGAAGAAAGCCTCAAAAACATTAATCAACAATAAAATTTTGCTATGACAACAGAACCAGGTTTGCCACCTCACCGGAAGTTGATAAAAAAATAACCCTCGTATTTAAACGTGATTAGCTACTGATAAACGAACGTAAGCTTCCACGGCAGGCGTTTACGTCATCAAAATTTTCCAGGCTGTTAGGCCGTGATCAGATTGACTATGTTTACTTCCAGACGTTTCATCCGTACCGATGACGGGACATCTTCAGTGGCGGGGGAACACCCGCGAACGAATAAGAACAGTGGTAAATATAGATAATCTAGACCACGGTCTAAGACTAGGAAAACTGTGTTAATTGATTAACTATTATTCGAATTAAACATAATAAAACTTTTGTCATTAGAAATCATTTTATTTATAAATTTGTAGTCTATTATCAATAAGTTTTGTTAAAATGAGTTTTTCTGAAGATATTTTGAATAAAATAAACACAGTTTTATTACCGCTTTGCATTTTAATTTAAGAATGTTGCTCCAAGAATGTTTTAAACAACTTATAGTTTGCGTTAAAATATATTATTTTGTATGTAAAATCCAGCAATAAATTCTTCTTATCGGCTAAACCGGTGGAAACATCTTTGCCGAATGGATGACTGCAGCATCCCAAACAACTATGGAACTATAAGCCGAGGGGATGGAGATGTGAGGGACGTCCGAGGAAGCGCTGGAGTGAGCAGCTGTAGTCTATCTGCTTGGGACCGGAAGAAACCATTTTTGTTTAATTCTTTCTGAAGATGGTGATGATGTTGATGATCCGAATTAAAATCAAGAAATGGCTAGTTTACTTGTGCGAAGACGACTGTACAAAGTATAAAGATTGTTAATATTTTGGTTTGCCGGGCTCTGTAGGGACGTGGTCTGATGTCAACTGTTGCAAACGTTTCGACCGCTCCATCGGTGGCCATCTTCAGTGCGAAAGTACTGAAAACACTGACAAAGCTCTAACAGTCTTCTTCTTCTTCTATGGCGTCACAGTTCGAAGCCGAACCTTAGCCTACATAATCATCCGCCTCCATGTTTCCCTGTCCTTGGCGATCGATGTCCATCGTTTTATTTTAAGTAAATTATCAGCATTCTTCGCCACTGGGTCTGGGTCCAGCGTGTCTTGAGTCTTCCGACAGGTCTTCTACCCTCGATTTGACTAAACAGTACCTTCCTAGGTATTCGATTGTCTTTCATCCTAATGATGTGTCCTGCCCATTGCAATCTATGCGGTCGGATGGTGGTGGTCAGATCATTGTCTTTATACAGCTCCTCATTGTGACGCATTCTCCATATCCCGTTTACTTGGATATTCTCCTCAAAATACTCCTTTCAAAAGTATTAACTGTGTTAGCGGCTTGTTTGTTCAGAGTCCAAGTCTCGCTGCCATATGTTATCACCGGTCTAATGATAACTTTATATAATGTGACCTTGGACTGATGGTGGATATTCCTTGTCTTGAATATAGATGTCAACGACGCATAATTATGTTCTATTTGCGGCCTGTATCCTTTTCCTTATTTCATTTGTTTCTTCATTGTTTTCTGCCATCCAACATCCCAAATATTTAAACTGATTCAGTATTTCCAGGTTTAGTGGTTCGATTTCAAACTGTTCAGGTTTCCTGGTTTTCTTCCGATTGGTGATCATAACCTTTGTTTTATCTTTATTAACCTGTAATCCTATCTCACAGTCAGCGAACCACATTACTGTGGCAAACGTTTGCAACAGGTAACATCGGACCACGGCCCTGCAAACCAAAACATTAACAACTATGACCCCGGCCGTGAAAGCCTTAGACAGCAGTTGAGACTGTAGACATACGTATTATACTAATGATATAGACTGGAGAAGCGTGACTAGGCGAAAAAGATAAAAGGCTGTGCCTTCGTTTTCTGCCACGTAGCTATTTTTTTCGTTTTTTTTTTACTTTAAAATACATACGTTAAATATCAAATTTTGTGTGACTATCATTATTAAGAAAATTGTTTCTAATTGCACTTTTTTTTGTATCGGCCATCTAAGGACCACGTGCCAATTTAAATTATTTATTCTTTGTTCTTTTCTTTTTCTCCAATATTATTTCATCTTTTCACTGTCTCCTCTTCCTGTCTTCGATCAACTTTGAACCTGCATTTTTCTCGCTCCTACCCTGGACTCCTTCCATTTTTAACACTTTTTCCTGAAAAACTTCTCTTTCAATTGCTTCCTATGCGTGTATGTTATTTTTTTTTCTAAATCCTTTTGGACTTCTTTAATCCAACTTGATGTTGACTTCTTCCCCCACAGATATTTGATATTTGGACCTATGTCATCCATTCTATATAAATGTCTAAAAAATAATAGTCTTCTTTTTCTCATTGTTTCTGTTATATTTCTATGCTTTGATATATTTCATCGTTACTTCTTAATTTCCAACCTTCTGCAGTTTTTCGTGAGACTAATATTTTCCTAATAATTCGTATTTCCAATATGTCTAGTTTGTCTGAATTATAATTCAATGCTAGACATTCACTTGCATATAGGCATTCTGGCTTCACTACTGTACTGTAATGCTTTATTTCCGCATTTTTACATGTGCACTTTTTATTGTAAATATCTTTAGTTATACCATATGCTCCTTCCATTTTATGAATCCTTTCTTCTGTAGCAGAGATTTCTAAACCATTCCCTATTTCCCCTAGATACTTAAATTTTCTAACCCTCTCTATTCGACCAATATCTGTTAGCAAGAATTTTTGCGCATCGTGAAAAACGTGTTTTTTCTGCAAAAATTCTTAAACCTATTCTACTGACTGTCCTCTAAAAAATTAAGTTGTGTTACTGCAGATGTCAGATGTTCAGAAAGTCTTACTTGAATGTTCACTATAATTACACTTTATTAGTTAACAAATATTGTAATTACCTTTATTTCTAAAATTATTTATAAGCTTTATTTTAACACACGCAACGGGCTTAGACATAGGCCTATGTTAAATGAGTATGAAATTTAGCTAAACATGTTAATACTGCCGGGGTGGGGGGATGGTATCCTCCCCCCACAGTTATGCCACTGAGCTCTACGTATACAATGACCCGACAGCAACCGACCAACAACGCTGAAGTACTTCCGGCTTCGTGTGACTCAATGCTCCCATGCCGGAACACGCGCCATTCACACCGTATGCTACAATATGAAGTCATTCAGGAGAATAACAGAACTGTCGCAGGACTTTATAAATCAGTTGAACACATTCTTGATGGATTGAATACGTTGAGGACGAATGAGTTCTCATCAGTACTTAAAGAAAGTAATGATAAGATTTCTGAGTTTGATTTCACAGCTTGGTAGCAGGGTTTTAAAACCGAATTCTCATTGAACTCGGTGTGAAGAAACAGTTTTTTGCTAGAAAACATTCTTTTGTAAAATGAAGGATGTGAAGCGTTAGTCCCTTATACAGAAATTGACGCATAATCGCTTAAAGTAAAACTAAAATTTTTTCTACAAAGACACAAGGTGACATGTTTACATAATGTGAAAAAAAAAGCTTTGATCTCGATGACTAAATAGTCAGCGATCTTTTCAGAAATGTAGAAAAAAGTTTTGTTCGTCTTCTGCTTGTGTCCAGCATCTAGTTGTGAGACACAGAGATACGCTTCAGTTCTCTTCGAAAACTTAAGACGTATCTTGCATCAACCATTCCCAGTTTTGTTAGATTTATTAGCAGCCATCTTAACATCAACTTTGTCACTACTTGTTGCCACATTGCTAAATACTTCGTTCTGGACGAGGCCTTTCGGTGTCTCCACCATCGTTTAAGACTTGAAGAGGTGGAGACACCGAAAGGCCTCGTCAAGAACGAAGTACTTAGCAGTGTGGCAACAAGTGGTGACAAAGTTGGTGGGTCAACTGTTACCCAGACAAGGCTCATTAATGTAGCCCTGTTCTATTATGTCCATAAAAAGGTACTAGACGACATTGACAATAAGTAGATAACAAAAGTATTTCTTTCTAATGCTAGGAAATATGTGATCGGAACTTTTTATGCTTTATCAAAGCTAAGAATATTCTGAATTAACTTTTATCGTAAGCTCACACGGCCGGTGTCAATATTATCACAATGATTAAAAACTGGGCTATTAGGCCGTGGTCAGTTGCTATATAACAGCGGCATCGTCAGCAACGTTTCGAATCCCATCCTCGGGGATCTTCTTCTGGCCGCAGAAAGCGACAGAGTGTTGTGAAACACTTACGGCGGATCTTGGCCGAACGATTCCCGGCAACCTTTTTCGGATAATGGGTGGGGATTCGAAACGTTGCAGACGATGTCGCTTTTTTATAGCAACCGACCACGGCCTAATAGCCCGGTTTTTAATCACTCTGATAATAAAATGAATTGTACTGCTTAATGGTTTTATTGTAGTTATCAGAATAGATACTATACTGTAATATTGAATACTTACTGTAAATAAATATTGGTAAATAAATAAATATTGGATTAGAGTCATCTAAGTCTGCATTATATTGGAACATTATATAAGTCTGCAATATTATATTAGTTATACTAGTAATATTAAAAGATAAAAATTACAAGAAACAGAAGTGAATGACCCTAGTCTTTCAAACATTTGACCGCACACCAAATCAAGACCGTGATTACTATTTCCCGGTTGTTGACGCTTTCAGCTAAGGGAAATACGTCACTTGAGTGCGAGGAAGAGACGCGATCGGTTGCGGAAAAGCTGAAGACACAGTCTGGATAAGATAAGAAGAGCGAGACCAGCTGGCGGAGACAGCAAGTATATATAAAAACGTACGGAAACCGGGAAAGTAAAATAATCGCGAAATAGAGTCATAGGAACTCCAGGAAAACGGAACGATGAATAGTCAATAAATGTTATATATATTGTAACATAACCGGGGTTAGCCTCTTAGGTAAATATTATTTTTATTAGTTATAAATATCGTTATTAGACGCCTCACGTTGCTGTGCGCCAATTCTGTAACACTACTGTCGTTATGCTTATTCTTTATTTACTATTTATTTAATTTTAGTGGTAGGAATAGATGTTAGATCCTTGTAACGTCTCATGTTGTACGCCAATTCTATAACACTATCTGGATTATTGCGGTATTTACACGCCTCGCGTTGGTTGCTTCAATTCTATAGAAGTACCTTTCGTACCTATACTAAAATTATCATATTCACTCCAGTAGTTGCTCGACACACGTTGGTTGCGTCAATTTGTAATATAATTGGTTAATTCTGTTGTATTTAGATATTATTGTTCTTGGTCATGTTGTTGAAAAATCATGTTTACACGCCTCACTAATCGAATGAGTTCATTAAATTGAATAGTATAAGTTGAATTACACCTCCCGGAGCAATCATTGCTTGATGTTGTGATTATAACTAATTAGGTTGTTATTATACATAATTACTTACTTCGATTGTTGATTCTTCACTGGTGACAACACTATTCATCAAGTTATAGTAATTGATGATTAATTGAATATTTGAAATACTTCAATTCGGCGGCCCATGGGTGCTACCAACTGACTTAGATGTAAACATAACCTTAACTCAAACCACTAAAAAGCTTGTTGACTGAATAAAATAAATTCATGCTTCATTAATGTTGTTAAAATGTTTTTATTCTTCGTATGATGTAATTGTAATCCATTTTTATAAATAATTAATTCGATTATCATTATTGAAAACCATCAGTTATTTGGTTAGAAACTCATATCTCAGGGTTGGTAACACGGTTTCATAAACCGTTCAGTTGACAAAATTATCTATGTTGTTTATATACAATAAGGTTCTTTTAACTGCAAAATACGTAAGGTCTCTAACTAACGTGCCATCTTGTCATAGGAGTGTGATTACATATAAACTTAATAATTTCTTAACCTAATACAATATATTTCGTCTGAACACTGACGTCAAAATTGGAGGTTAACATGTGACTGGGAGGTTATTCACGTTTAACCTCAATTTACAATTAAATTACATATAATCACTGGAAAGTTACTAAATTAATAATGTTTTGTTGGTTGTGTAGTGTGAACCAATAGTTACATATGTTCAATAAGTTTAAATTGCATTATCATATAATGTGATAAATTAAGTAAATATTTTATAAATATCACTATACTTTCTTTAATTCCTTTTATATATTTTTTATATTCACTGTTAACACCTTAATGAGCATTCATTGCTTTATTATTACACCCCACTTCACTACACTCATACTCTTAGTTGACTCACTTCACGTCTTCCAGGTTAGGACGCTCGTATTTACATTCGGTGCCGCAGTGAATTATGTGTTACTGGCGAATTTTTTGGTCGCGGATTCCGTCATCCGTACTGCATTAAAACCGGTGAAGAACTGTCTCTAGTTTTAGCGTCACTTTCGCTGTTCTTACCTATGTCAACGGGGGGAATCTCGATATAAGAGTTTTAATTGGTTAGAATTCACGGAATTCCTTTATTAAATCATCACCCCTGCGTTAACAAAATCATTAAATTTTATCTAAAGCGTGGGTTTTTGGGCACGAGATTATAAAACTGACGCCAAACGTTTTACCAAAAACTATGAAAATAATTTACAATTGATATTAATTCATATGCTATTTGTGAATACAAATATAAGGTTACCATCACCTGGCATTTGTTCTACTAAACAATTAGATACCACACAAGGCATAATTCTGTTCATTATTAACAAGACTAATATTCCTAACTTATGATATAATACAATATTTTTGTTAAAATATTTCCTATAGCTATTTAATTAACATTCTGATATTACTTATATTGAATACAACGAATACAAAGTCTCTTGCTGTAATTATTTAACATTATAAACATTCAAATGTGAATAAAACATAGAATCTGTTTCTAGGCTTCGTGATGCCTATAGCACTATGAGTTAGTTTTACTTCCTATAATGGTTGAATTTTAATAGTTTATAACACTTGATATCTAATCCTAATGAATACTACCATCTTTTGGTTAACTTATGTTTACTCAAGACATGCCTTTTTTCTAGTATATTATCATTAAAATCACTTGAGTTCTTGTAGAAGTAGGCAGCTTGTTATCTTTCCTTATTTCTATATTACTTCCATATTCATTAAGGAAATGGAAGTATGGTGATGGCAAAAAAAAATCGTGTTCGAGATTATTGCAGATTCTGATTGTACTACACTCAAAACATGATAAAAAGTCGTTTTTCGAAAACTGTCTGGTTTGTGTCTGTCTCTCTGTCTGTCTGTCTGTCTGTATGTCTGTGTGTTTGTAGATTTTTTTTCTATGGCAAACGATAACAGCCGCAAATTCAAACAAAATCAAATATTTTTTGCATACAGCCCTGATTTGTAGACTACTCACGACCTATTGTTTTTGGTGAAGATCGGTTGAGGGAAAGGGGTAGTTTACCGGCAACACTTTTTTTTTATCAAAGGTAATTTTTTTTTGGCAAACGATAACAGCCGCAAATTCAAACAGAATCAAATAATGTTTCGCATACAGCCCTGAATTATGGAGTTCTCAAGACCTGTTATTTTTGGTAAAGATCGGTTAAGGGAAAGGGGTAGTTTACCAGCAACGTTTTATGTTTTAACAAGGGTATCTTCTATGGCAAACGATAACAGCCGCAAATTCGAACAGAATCAAAAGATTATTTGCATACATCCCTATATTGCAGATTTCTCAAGACCTATTGTTTTTGGTGAAGATCGGTTAAGAGGAAGGGGTAGTTTACCTGCAACTTTTTTATCAAGGGTAATTTTTTATGACGAACGATAACTGCCGCATATTCAAACAGTATCAAATAATTTTTTGCATACGTCACTGAATTGTAGAGAACTCAAGGCCTTTTGATTTTGGTGATGATTGGTTAAGGGGAAGGGGTAGTTTACCTGCAACCTTTTACGTTTTAACAAGAGTAAAGTACTTGAAAATTCATTTAAACTTTTTCAAACAATGGTAATTGTTAAAAATAAAATAATTTTGTTGCCAGGCAATAAAATTATAATTTTTCATTTTAATGTAAATCATGTATAAGAGAAAATATATCGTGCGTGGCAGGCAAGCATATCTCAGTTATGTACTGTTTGCGTCTCCATTTTATTATTATGACTACCGCAATAAAAAGGCAGGGAACACACACACACACACACACACACACACACACACACACACACACACACACACACACAGAAAATTCGCGTTATTTCCGGCCTCATTTATGTTTATTTTCTTACATTTGCACGCTTTTTAAATGGAAAGTGCCGAAACCCATACCAACATAACGCGTGCAAGCCGAAAAAGTGTCCAGTGTGGATAGCGATTTGCTTCGTGTGGATCGCTGGGCAGTGTAACTGCACGTGTTTACAGAGGAACGATTCATAGACAGACTTTTCGTCTTTAGGGAATGAACCCTCTGCAAGATGCTGAGGGTCCATGAGTGACTTCGGAGCGCTCCTTCTTTTCCGCGTGTTTGTTCTGTGAAACGTACACTGTAGATTCGCAGCTTTATTCTATGCAACGCTCAATAGGAAATGTTGAAAACTTTTGTCCACGGTGTACCCTCATACACACTAAACCTGCTCTGATGTTTTAATTACAGACATCATAATATTAAAACTTTGGAAACTTGAGCACTACTTAATGGAGATCAATCATTAACTTATACAAGCCATTAATTGTATGCATATTTTTTATATATATGTGTACAACGTTATCGGCAACAAAGAAGTAGTTTTTGTTAAAATTCCTTCCCGGGATATTTGGCCGTAGTCCAATGTTTTCTATAAAACCAGACGTTTCGGCAATGCCATCGACTTCTATCATCAGTGAAAATCGAGTGCGATAACGTGAGGTGGTATACGTTAGTGACCACAGTACTGTGGTTAAGGCTGAAGCAGTAAGTAGAAAGAAGTAGTTTCTATGGTAATATTTCATTTCGAAAATGATTTTAAATATAAATCTTAGAATATGGAAGTCATGTATGGTTCTCCATACCGATATTTATACATATGTTATTCTATTAATATCTTTTTTCTAATTAACCATCTTAGTTCCTTTTAAGTTTTACAATAGCTTGTCTCATCTTGACATTCTTATTTTCTGGTTATTATAACTAATGAAACTTGTATCGTGGTGCAACAGGTCATGGTCATTAGATATATTATTAGTGTTTTATTATTAGTGACAATTATTGTTTGGTTTATTGAACAATAGTTCGTTCACTCATCACTTGTTATATTAATATATTAATACTATTTACATACACTTATTATTGGTATTTCTGTGGTTTTTTTAATGTACAATATTAGTTCTTTATACTCTATCATATTTCATCATGTTAATTTACATGAATTCCAACAGTTACAACTTCTTGGTGATCAAATATCTGTCTTAGAATGATCTTTATTTTGTCTAGTTTCATCTAGATATAACATCCAATAGTTTTATATCATTTTTACTACATATTTGGTATTTACAAGTGTGATTTCACAGATTGTTATGTTAAGTTGTCCACTTTTACTTTCACTGACTAAATTTATTTCACATGCTTTGTTTTTATTAGTTATTTTAATCACTTATTACTATTTATTAATAGTACTATTTATTATTTATGCTTCTGAGTACAATTATCCAGGTTGTCTTATATTCTAAGTACATTATTAATTACTAATCAGTCTTTTCTGATATTCAGTTGGTTACATAAATGGTATAGTTTGAAGGTAAAATACAATCTTATTATCTTATATTATTATCTATCTCATAATCATACTGTTATTACTTCACTCACCTAATCTTGTTGGGTAACTTTTATTTTAAGTCTAAGTTATTGTTATAGTCATGTCATTCAGTAGGTCATGTCTGTTATTTTATACTTATTTTTCTTATAGTTTGGACTTCTATTTTCTCCTCCATTTATTCTGTAGATACTCTATTCTTTATTTATAGTGGTTGAGTTAGTTTACACCTCTTTTCCTTTATCAAATTAATTGTTTGTTATTATTCACTTGATATCATTTATGTTTAATTGTCATAGGCCTACATCCTTTACACGTTATTTTTTGAATGCCCTGATTCTGTTCTATGCATAGTTTTATCTATTAATAGTAGCTTGCAGATCTGCATAAATTGGTGACGCTACAATATATATATATATATATATATATATATATATTAATAATATTTTATACGCAATTCTTCAATATTTCTTGCATGTTTTCTATATTATGAATAGTTCTTCAAATATTAAATACTTCTGCAAGTAAAACAATATTATTGTATTTTCACCTGACGTACGTTTCACTGATTAAATCAGTATCGTCAGAGGTTTCTTGAAAGAATTAACAAATAATCGAATTGATTCGATTTCAATATAAAAAAAAACGAATAATCTAATTTAATATAAAAGAAGTGATCCATTTGATTTGATTTAACTTATCGAGTGTTTTAATATTGATTTACTTAATCAGCTGTTTTGGCGGGTTATTGGAAATATTGTATGTTTATATTTAATTTATTTTAATAAATTTTGTAATTTTAAATAGATCATGTTGTTTTCTTTTTACTTTAGTTTGTTCTTTAATTAGTAAATTATTATTAGGTCTATTGTGTTTGTGAGTATTAAGATTCTAACCAAAATTTTTATTTTTTGACTTTTTTGTGTGTTTTTAATTAATAATAAATTTACTACTACTACTACTAATACTAATACTACTACTACTACTAATACTAATACTACTACTACTACTACTAATAATAATAATATAATAATAAATTTTACTTGCAGAAATATTTAATATTTAAAGAATTATTCATGATAACAATAATACAAATCATAAAAATAATAAAAATGACATGTGTACATTAAAATAAATGTGTGTGTGTGTGTGTGTGTGTGTGTGTCCATTTAAGTCATTAATATGACCACTTAACTGCCTAACCAAAATATTTTTTATATTCACACTACCTACTTTACTGTACGATACTAAAGTAACAATAAGATACCATAAAGAGAATAATAATTTTTGCTTAATAATTAGAATATTTAATTACACATGCACACAGACAAATAAACAAAGTACGATAATCTTTAAATAATACGATTGTTTTTCATAACGTTTTAAAGTCTATATTCAAAACAATTGAATGTTTGTTTTTTAATTTCATATTTTTAAATTTCCTTATTTGAGAGTAGAAATCTATAGTACTTGAAATTGTAAAGTAAATATTTAATTTAAACAAATTTAAAAAAGTTTATTTAAATACTATAAAGTTAGTAATTAGTAAGGTAAAAATTATTATAAATAATTGTATAACACCCATTTGCAATCCGTATGTTACGATTGTTATACATGTGTTATACATATGCTGCATTTTATCCCCTGTGTTGACTAGTAGTATGAAGAAGAAGAACCTAACTGTTTTGCTGAATGCGTTGAAAGACATCGTACTGCACCGATGCAGTGTCAAATTAAGAAGGCCAGTTTTTCATTAGTTATTCTTTCCTTGTCGTGCGTGGACGGTATGTTTTATTTTCAGTTTTAAAATGTGTTTTAATTAACTATTTGATTGTTTATTGAACTCAAATAACTCAAAAGGTAATATGATCATGTTGAAATATTATTGCTTATTTAAACGATCATAACAGTTGAGTAATATTGACAAAATCATAAACAAAATTAACATAGCGTCACTAGGCTATAAAGATAATATGGCGTCGTTTTCTGTAAGGCAAGACTCTTGTATGTATATTGTTAAATCAAACCACGTTACATTTATATTACTATATGTGTTTATGGACGTAAAAAAAAAAAACAGAATACGCAGTCGTTGTACTACAATTGTAGAATTAATTTCCAGCTTCCTTTTGTGTCCCGGCACATGAAAATGGCCTTCACATAACTTAGGTTTTATGTAATATTAATCGCGAGTTTTGTACACAACTCGTTATATTACAGATTTCATTAGTAATGTATAATTGCTTAATTAATTACTGCATGGTGAAATAATACATTAGTAGTAAGCGAATTAATACAAATAACACTAGTCTGTAATGAAAAACAATAATTCCTTTAACATACATATTACTACTATACACAAGATTACAACTAATAAAAAATACAAAATACCTGTACCACTACAATACTACTACTACTACTAAAAATAATAATAATAGTGCAGCATCTGCTAATACTACTACTAATACTACCACTACTTATAATAATAATAGTGTAGCGCTGCTAGTACTACTACTACTACTACTACTACTACTACTACTACTACCACTACAGTACTACTACTGCTACTCCTGCTGCTACTACTACTACTACTACTACTACTACTACTTATCTTCTACTACTACTACTACTACTACAACTACTACCACTACGATACTACTACTACTACTAATAATAATAATAATAATAATAACTATTATTATTATTATTATTATTATTATTATTATTATTATTATTATTATTATTATTATTATAGCGCAGCAGCTGCTGCTACTACTACAACTACTACTATTGCTGCTGCTGCTAGTACTACTACTACTACTACTACTACTACTACTAGTACTACTACTATTACCGTTTACTTTAGTGGGACTAATTTCAGATTGATGTCACGTATTTCTCAGTCACTTTAAACAAAGTAATATCGATTAGTGTGAATTTTTTCTTATGAAGCCGTCCAGACTTCTTCCCACCCCGGAGTCAAATTATAGATACTCCATTGTGACGGACCAACTTCATGACCTCCCCTTCACACAGACACATTTTAATTGTGAGAGTGTGTACACACACACACACACACACACACACACACACACACATATATATATATATATATATATAATTTGTGATGTTTTCAATTTGTTTCTTCTGCAAGTAGATGTTTATCTACTTGCAGAAGAAACAAATTGAAAACATCACAAATTATATAATTACTGCAAGAAACATCGAGTTACTTATATAGAAAATGATATATATATATATATATGAATATAAACGATGGACTTTTGCCATTACAGGAAACATGAGGCGCGACGTTTCGCTTACCCAAACAGTGTGACGTCTAAAAAGTCCGTCATTTAGATTCTAATGACTATAATCTTTCACAACCGTTAGAACGTGACACTGGATTGCATCATCATCATCATCATCATCATCACCAGTCCAAGGATTAGGCCTTAGAGCTGGGCCAAGGCTTAGGGCTGGGATGGGTTACGGAACCCATCTCCTCATCGGTCTACCGACATCTCTCTTCCCAGTAGGCACCCACAGGTAGACGGATATCAGGCATGCGATTCAAGTGTTCATACCATCTCTTTCTGTGGTCTTCAATCTTCTGGTGCAATGATACAATGTTTAAATCGCATCTAATATCCTCGTTCCTTCTCCGATCCAAGAGAGAACAACATTGCGTCCCTCTTAGAAATTTCATTCCGGCTGCCTGACACCTCTGCACGTCCCTTTTACCAAGAGTCCACGCCTCATTAGCATACAGGAATGTGGGGATAGCCACACTTATATAAAATTTCATTCGGATATCCTTCCGTGTTTTGTTTTTCAGGTACCCAGACATTGGGTGTCGTGGCATTATTTGTCACAATAATGTTGTAGGTTGAACGACCACACTGAGACGCTGCTATAACACTGGTGCTGAGCGTCAGATTATTTTTTGATATGCGATATCGTGACACCAGTCCCGTCGCGCTACTGAAATAGTAACTACGGCATTCATTTTTATCATACGAACGCTTAGGGGAGTGACAGTGCAAAGCTGTACTCAGATAAACTAGATATTTCGTTATTAGGATGAACGATATTGTTTGCTATTTCGTCACTAGATGCATTGAAAAAACTAGGGGCTGTTCCTTGGCGAGGGGAGGGGGTAGATGAGACTAGATTGAAGGTTGCAGTTCCATTTTCCTCAAGACAATTGATAAATTCAGAATTTTTTCAATTTATTATTTATTTACTCATCATCATTTTCATCATCTTCACAACACGCCATAGGCAAGATGTTGTCTGTTCATCCTTCAAAAATCCTCCAGCCATCTCTTCCTGGGTCTACCTACACCTGTGTCCTATAGGTTTGTATTTCCAGACTTCTATGGCCAGTCTGAAATTTAACATTGTTTATTTTTCAAGTGTATTAGTGTAGGAACCTCTTTAAAAAATTTAAGTATAGGAGTGTGAACACCCCCTTACAGTTACACGACATTGCGCGTGTGATTTTCACGCGTTCAGTCCTATCAGAGAGTCTCTTGCGAAGCGGAGATGTCAAACGTTGGACGGGAATTTTTCAGCAATGGCATTGTAAAACTCGTGTTGTGCTACGATCATCATCATCATCATCTTCAAAATACAACATAGCCAAGGTGCTCCCTGTTCTGCCTTCAAAAATTACTTGCCAGGGACTGGTCACACACCTATGCCCTACATAGGTTTGTATTTCTAGACTTGTTTGGGCAGTCTGGAATCTGACAATCTATCTAAGCGTTCTTTCCACTGTTGTTTGTAATCTTTTAATTTTTGATTCACGTTTGAAACTTGTAATTAATCTCTTATGACCACTTTCTTTATACGGTCAAGTTTAGAACACATTTTAACTCCTCTTAAGGACGCCATTTCCGGGGCCTGAATTTTACTGTCTTGTTTCTTGATTGTTATCCATAATTCACACCCATAGGACAGTACAGTGACTGCCATATCTTTTTAGAACTTTAATTTTGTATCTCGACGTACTTTGTATGTAAAAATACGGTTGGTTGTCTTACAGATCGTCTGGAACTTAGATAAATTAACATCAATGTCATAATTTCTATCATATTTGATATCATTTTCCATAATTAAAGTGGTTCGCCTGTTCTAGAATTCGATCACTAATCATTATTTTTGTTTTTATTGGCTCCTTGCCTCAAAATGCCATTACCTGTGTTTTTATAGTGGAGATTATCATATTGTATTGTTTAATTACTTATAATTGTATAAACACATTTTAAAAATTCTTTGCGTCTCAGAGTTTTTTAAGAGACACAACATAAAATGTGAAGGTTGAAAAATATTCTAGCCTGATGGATTCAGATAATTCAGATTCAGATTATTCAGGTTAATCGGATTAAACTAATAAATCTCATGTAATTGGCGATTACTGTAATTTCAAATTTCTAAATTTGTATTCTTAATAAATCTTGTGAAAATGACAGTTTCTGAAGAAGTTTTGAAAAACCCGGTTTTATTATCTCTTCAGGATGTTGTCCTACCCCCTTACATAATTTAAGGATGTGCCTCAAGAATGTTTTAAGCGATCTAAAGTATTTCTTGTTATAGTACTTAACTTTTTATTTAAAATACAGTGTAATAAAATCTCCTCTTTTTTCCAAACTAAAGTCAAAAAACTGTTCAAAGACGACGGTGTAAACCAAAAACACTACACTGGAGAAGTCGTGACGTAGACAATCCTGTAAGAGGAAGTGTGTTTGGGCGAAAAAGATAAAGGTAGATTAATAGGCTGTGTCTTTATTTCTGGCGCGTGCGAAATTTGTTTCTTGAAGTTTGCAAATACGTATGTACGTTATTTATCAAACGTTGAATGATTGTCATTATTAAGGACACTGTAGTTCGTTAATTTACAAACATTGTAGTTCCTCTTATTTCTACAGTTATTTATAAGCTGTATTTTAACAGTCGCGACTGGCTTAGAAATAAGTCTAAGTTAAGTGATTATGGAATTTCGCTGAAATTTTTAATAGTTTTGCATGGCGGAGGATTGATCCCTCTGATCCCACCGTAGTTACGCCACTGATTGTATATAGTAGTGTTATATAACAACAGTATCCGTCAATATCCATCACTATCAACAATATACAACAATGCCAACAATAAGCGAATTCTTATTGTGAAACGCATCTGCATCCAATGGGGACACACCGAATTAAGTTTTACGATGGACACGCAAAAGCTGGCTTTCAATAAAAATAATTACAGAAACATGTAATCTCAACTAATCCTTAAATAATGAAGAATAAGAATATACTTTAATTGATTCTAGAAACAACCAAATGAAGCTAACAACATAGGTGTGCGAACAAACAGGATGTCAACAACACGCACTCCTTTTTACACGAGAAAAATAATGAGCAGTAGCTGAAGAACAATGATCGCTTTTGTCTGTGTTTGAATAGTGACAAACTTTTCGAACGGAACCATTCATACGAATCTCTTTGTTTTCGCCACTACACAAAGAGGTGCGTAGCATTGTCTCAAGTTTAACGCTCTTACATAATTCAATACGATACGGATACGTGATCTGTATTTCTTTGTCTCTGTTGACACGGTTTTTTTCAATTATATATGTTTACACACTACACTGAGCTTTTGTTCGATTTCAGACACACAACGAACAAATCTGTCGCGTGTGTGTGTGTGTGTGTGTGTGTGTGTGTGTGTGTCCGTGTCCGTGTCCGTGTCCGTGTCCGTGTCCGCTCACCTGACTGTGTTCACATATTTTTATGGGATCCGTGTTATAATTATGCTTTGCGTTCTATGTAGTGTATATATTCTCTGCGTTTTGTGAAACTGAGCAGAATGTGACAAAAGTAGCGATGAGCGTGGTGCGTTCTCCAAAACTGTCATATTTCTTTCTTCGTCTTCTTCTTTACTTCTTCGTTAGGATCTGACCTTGTTTCACAACTCTAAATGTTCTTCGGGACACCTCTTTCTTTTGTCATCAACTTGTAATTTTGTGTTCGGTTCGCAGTCATTTGTCTTTTTCACCAGCTTATACTCTGTCTCTGTCTCTCACTCTCTCTCTCTCTCTCTCTCTCTCTCTCTCTCTCTTCTTCTTCTTCTTCTTCTTCTTCTTCTTCTTCTTCTTCTTCTTCTTCTCTTCAACCCAGAGATTGATGGGGTTTCAATGTCTTCTCCTGAGGAGAATCTCTTAACCACCACACTTTCCTCCTTTTTTTATCTATTCCATTTATCTCTGGGCCTTCCCCTCACATACGCCCCTCCATCAGGGTGGTGAACCAGTATGAATGGTGTAGCAGATGACTAACAATCCCACATTGCTTCTCCTTTCCGCAATGGTTTCAAACAAAATCCGTAACTCTCTGCAATACCTCACCGGTAGACACTCTTTCTATCCATGATATTTTTAAGGTCCTCCAACATCCTATCTTAAAAGCTTCTCTCCAATTGCCTCGAAGTCCAAGTTTCCGAGCCATATGTGCACACGCTCCAAACGAAATTCTTGATATAAATTTCATTTGGAATAACGTTATATTGAACAACATATCCCCAACGCTAGAAGCAAAAACTAAGACTTACAAAAGTACAATAAGATTGGTATTATCCTATGCATCAGAGACCAAATCAGATAAAGCAACAAGTCAAAGTGAACAGTAATTCTTCTTCTTCTTCTTCTTCTTCTTCTTCTTCTTCTTCTTCTTCTTCTTCTTCTTCTTCTTCTTCGTCGTCGTCTTCTTCTTCTTCTTCTCAACCCAGAGGTTAGGAGACTTGCGATTTCTTCCCTCCTGTAGAGCGTCTCTTAATCACTACATACCTTCTTCCTCCTTCCACCATATACTTTTGTCTGGGCCTTCCCCTCCCACTACGGCCTTCGATCAGGACGGTGAACCAGTTTGAATTGGGTAGCAGCAAGTGACCGACCATACTGCTTCTCCTTCTCGCAATGGTTTCAATCAGAATCCTTAACTCTTTTCAGCACCTCACTATTATACACTGTTTCCGTTCGCGGTGTTCCTAAGAACCTTCTCCAACGTCACATCTCAAAAGCTTGAAAGTAGCTTCTCTTCAATTTCCTCAAAGTCCACGTTCCCGAGCCATATGTGGCACATGCTCCAAATGAAACTCTTTTTAAATTTCATTTGGAATAACAATATGTGGAATAACAAATCTCTATCTCTAGAAGCAAAAACTAAGACTCAGGAAAGTACAACACGACAGGTATTATCCTATGCATTAGAGACCATATCAGATAAAGCAACAAGTCAAAGAAAGTACCAAATCTTCTTCATCTTCTCAACCCAGATTTTGGCGGGATTGCAGTCTGTTACCTCCGGAGACAATCACCATATACTCTCTGCCTCCTTTTATCTCATCTATATACTTCTGTCTGGGTTTCATCTATATACTTGCGTCTAATACTTATTTCGTCTTGTAAAACTATGTGTACTGTATTTGGTCTTGTATGTAACTACAGGTACTGTATGAAATTTAGATTGTGTAGAAGTAGGTAAAACCTTTTAAGTCTTATATATATATATTTTTTTTTTATTCGACAATCACTCACGATTAACATGTTTTTATGTTACGCAATTAAAGCGTGCAAGTTTTGGTGTTGTTCGCATGTCAAATGTTTGTGAGTTTACGGTCCGCACTCCTCAGGTACCAGACTGTACCTCTGTCCGCACTCTTCGCCCTCTGTACTGAAGGTAGAGTGTCCTCTGTCTCCGCACTCTGACTGTACTCTGTCTGGACCTTCCCCCTCACTACGCCGTTCTATCAGGATGGTGAAACAATTTGAATGGCGTAGCAGGCGGCCAACCATACTGATTTTCCGTAACCGCAATGGTTCAATTCAGCGTCATTCTTTCACCCATTCTCTTCAGAACCTCACATTAGGCTTTCTCTCAATCCACGATATTTATAATGCCATGCTCCAGTACCACATCGTAAAATTTTCAAGGTAGCTCGTCTCCAGTTTCCTCAAACTACACGTTTTTCCAACCCATATCTGCACATGCTCCAAACGAAACTCTTTATAAACTTCTTCCTAGTTTCCAAGGACACGTTTCTGGACGCCGGAAGAGATCTTTTCATTACAATGCTTCTCTTGGGTGTGCATTCTCAAAAGCTTTATGTTGTCCATTCTCGTAAGTGTTGATTCCATAATGTTCTTCATTCAGCAGCCAGGTTTTGTAATAGGTGTAATGTAACTAAATGATTGAGGCCGCATTACGGGTAAACATGTTGTTAACTCCAATACTTCAAACTGTAACAAGATAATAGCCGGCCAACATAAACGTGAAAAAACTGACAGTTGTTCAGGCAGAAATGTTTGGAACGTTTACGTTGAGGTTTGCTGTGCTCTCTGTCATTATTTAAAAAATGTTAAAGTTACAAGTCACACGGTAGTATTAATATTACGCTACAAACTTTGTTTGCATCTACGTCACAAAAGATAAATAATGAACTTCCCTATATCCGTTATACACAGTTCTTGAGGAAACATTATGAAAAATTTGTCAAAAAAACAAAGTAAAATTATTTTCTACATCTACTGAAATTGTTTTTCTGTGCCCATTAAGCAGCACTTGTATCAAGCTCCATTAAATATACTGTACAAGTGAGTTCACTCAGAAGCAGCGCGGTTTTTTGTCAATATTTTACCTTCCTTTCTAACCTGTTCAACTCTTATGTAAGTAACGTCCTACGCTTGTAGGATCACTAAAGGAAATATAAATAAAGGTGAGAAAATAAATTTGTAGCATAAAGGAAGAACTAAGTCTGGTGGGTGTGCAAAAGTGAAATACGTGGTATTAACTTCAAACGACGCGACTCCCACCCACGTTTCTAACATTATGTTCTTATAAGATGGGTCACTGATTATTTTGCATGATCGCAGAAAATTTTAGATTCATTTCAGAATAATAAGTTACCGGCATACAGACTTTAAGTTTTAAAAACACGACAATAACTAATAGCAGCATGTCACCAAATGTCTGTGAATATCCGGTTAATGTAAAGTTTGGACAATTTTTAGGGTGGCCTTCTTTGACTGCACATTTTACTATTGGAAAACAAAGCAAAAGCTTTCCAGAAAAACTTTAAAAATTGCGACTACACTATTTTGGAGTTTGTGGACTATTATGTAACCTTTTCAAAATGATTTTGCTTTTAGTGTTTCTCAAGCCGAGAGTCCTCCATCATGTGAGAACATACTGCAGTACTTATTGTTACATTGACTGCATAGATTGTGTTTTTAAAACAATGAAATAAATTATCAAATGCTTATAAAATCGATACTCAACATTCTTCTTACGATTTCCAGAAAAATTTCTTTCCCTTACAATTACTCGTCCATGTTATCCAGTGATTGTTTTAGGGATAATAACAGTCACTAAGCTGGTAAATTACAATGCCGCAATAAAATTAAACAGTTTTAACAATTACACACTTCGTATCAAATGCGCATTAATATCGCATTTTATAGTTGCCGCCAACGTAAATGTTCGTCATGTTTGAACAGTGGAAACAGAATAATTGTTATCAGATAAAATCGTAATTTAGAACTTCAAAGAGTGTTTAAATAAATAAAAACTAAGACAAACTGTCGTATACTACACTTCCTTCAAGTGCCTAGAAGTTCCTCGATGGTGGAAGAAGCCTAGCAAGATCGAGAATTAGCTAGTGAAACTGGAACAGGGAGATGTGCTAATCCTGGAAGAGCAGAAGAAGAAGAAGAAATCACAATACTTCGTCAAGTTTAAATTGTCCAATACACACTAAGGTAATAAAGAATAAATATCTCGTAATTAACAGTGTCGGTTTAAATAATACAAGTCACACCACTTACAGACGTCTGCTCTCAATAATTAACTAAAACGCTGTAGAACACACAACAATAACTCCGATAACAGACAATGAATCGTTGGATGCCGGTAGAAAATTTGACGACAATCTTGAACACGCAAGTGGTGAGTAGGTAGAGAAGGTACGTGCTAGTATTGCGTAATCTAGCCCCTCAACACCGCGTGTCAAGCATCACGTAAATAAATAAATAACATTATCTATTTCTTCAGCGTGGCACTAACGTGTAATCGCTGTGAAGTATTTAGAGTTGTTTAGAATCTTGTTGGAACATCGTAGAATCTTCGCAATAAATCATGATACAGGCTACAAGATGTGGATTACTGGCACAGCGCGTACTCGTTTGTTGACTCAATGACTCATGAGTTACCCAACACCTCATGCATATAAGCTCTGTTACAGCCCTGACGTAAGATTATCTTACAATTTACGCAATTAAATTATGTGTCGCTTATATTTTTCATCATTTGGAAAAATGTTTTGTAATACAAACGTTAACGCTTTATATTGATTTTATCAGGTAAGACGTTAATCAGAATTTTCTTTTAGAAAATAATATTTTATAAAATGAAAACATTGATTCTGATATGTATAAATTAAGTTTTTACAAAACACTTTTACTTAAAGAAGTTTAGTTTTTACAAAATTCTTATACTAAAAACATTTTAGTTTTTACAAAACTCTTTTACCAAGTTCAAGAGTATATTTCGGATAACATGTTCAGTTACGATCGCAAAACTAACGAGTAGGGTAACAGAAAGGACGAAGTCTACTCCATACGGATTACTAATCACGAGGGTAGGATGCATGTATATCTTAATTGTATCAGATGTTAATGTAAATAGCTCATTTCATAAATAAGGAAGACACTTGTGCTAGCTATTATAAGTGATAAAACTTCTACATTAAATTTTGTCTACTCGTATCCTAATTGTTGTTAACATTTTATTTAAAAAGCTTTTCCTAAGTCTGATGTTACGACTCGAACCCAACTGTTATGCTGCAGGGATTTTAGATGAACTGAATGGAACGGGCTATTAAATTTTTGTGAAGAATGCAGATCATTATCATGAACTTCAAAAGTTGTAACGCTTGATTACATTCTATGATGCAAAATATAAATCAGTACATAAAAATGTACTAATAAGCAGTTGCCCGTCTTCACATCAAATGTATAGATTGAAAAACACCTCAGTTAAACGTTTCATCCATAAGGTACAGAAAGCTTGTGAAATTTATTGCGCTTTTCTTATACTAACAGAAATAATCAGTTCCATTCAATTACTACTTCGTACTTAATCAAAGAAACAGAAAGGACTTTTTTGATAAGTATAAGGAACATTTGTCAGTCAAAATTGACGTTACTCTATAACAGAAACTGTAATAATATTGACCGAAAATAACACTAAATAAAGATACACATTTATATATAAACCATAATGACTTAATATTAAATAAATACAATAGTTATACCCACGTTTTGCTGATTGTCTTTGAGGGTTATTTTTGTCACTTAACTGCTCGATTTGTGTATCATGTTGACTGCAATTCTAAGTCTTATGTTCCTCGGTATGTGACACTGAACAAGTACTTAGTGTGTTGTAATTAATGTCCGTAGTTTATATTGTCGTAGCTTTTTATTTTTACATTTGTTACATGCTATATGTATTAAATTGTATGATGAGCTGCTGGGCCCTAAACAGACGTAACAAAAAAATATTTCGACACCAATAACTGTAATATTTACATTTATATTTATGAATGGTATTAATAACGAAAACAATGGCATAATGGAAAACAATTAGTAATAAGTTTTAGTGAGCAGAATCAGCATTGATTTATTTTAGTATAATAAAGATTATCCTCTTTAAGTGTAACAAAATTAAGCCAGCCAGAGGACTAGAATCAATGCCGATGCATCAATCAATGTCAGCTTACAAAGTCTATTACATACATGCTACCAACAACACCTTAAAAACACAAAAAGTTTTTGTGCCACAAAAATGAATAAACTTAGTTCCTTTTCTTTTCTGCCTGGAGTGCTACAAACTTGGAGTTCCGGATGCGCTTTAATTAGTACTTAATTAGTTCACTTGAAAGAACAAAGGGCGTGTTCTCTCGAAGCATAATGTCGCCGACGATATCGTGCAGGGGCCTGTTGTAGACACGTATTTCCTGGGTACTCTCACGAGGTGTCAGCCTCCGTCTCTTTAAGTACGCGCAGGTTACATCGGCAAATGAGAGCTTCTTGAAGCAAATCAAAACTGCCGGCACTCTTCGACCAAGCCGATACTATCGAGTTACCAGCACAAAGGGCAGATTTGAAAAAAATTCCCTGACTCTGCTCACCCAGTTATAAGCTTGGACCCCAGTAGCTGACTGAGCAAAAAAAAAGTCGACCAGGTGAATACTGAAAAGGTGGGGTAGCAGACTTTATAAAGAAAATGTGGGGGCATGACGTCGTACAGCAACAAAAACTAACCTCAGATGATTGTAGCACTACCTACCCGACACAATACGTCACGGATGCATCATTGTTCAGATTAATAATAATAACGACATACTCGGTGGGGATGCCGAATAACTGCAACACATTAAAACAATACATTTAGTTTTCATGTCCTGCACAATTTTTTTATATCCGAAGAAAGAAAACTGTTTGTAAGATAGACCAGCATGGGGTGAATAAAATGATAAAAGTGTCTAAGACTGACTAAGACGACAAAAGGCGTTTTATGTTCTCGGTGTGCGATTTCTAAGAGATGTTAACTGGAGAAATAGTTAAGATAATTTAAATTTTAGTTAATCTGGTACTGAGAAAAATCTATTATTTGTCATAGTTTTAAATATCAAAGCCTGTGTGTGTGTGTTTGATGTTAAATGTGAATAAAAATATCATTGAATTAGACAGCATAATAAAAATAGTAACTACATTATTTCTCATTTTTATAACATTTATATTGTGAAAGAGAAAACTGTAATTAGGATATTACGTACATAACTTATTTGTACATATTATGAATCCGCGAGCCTCACACTTATTTTAATCCTTTATGAACATATGTAAATGTTCGAAAAATTTAGATATTGTCATCTCATGTTTCGAAGTGTTCAGCTTTTTAAAATTTGTCACCCAGTTCTCGACAGTGGACTCGACAAAAAAATGATTAAAAATTGTAACCCTTAGGTATGCCACAGTGAGTATAGTTACCTTATACAATTAACACTAACGCATATTGTTATAAAAAGTAGGCTATAATATAAATGTGTAGTCGTTTAGAAGTATATGATTCTATACAAGAACTAGATAATTACGTACACTAGAGAACATAATCTATTAACTAATTTGTTTCTGCTCAGTGGTATAAGTGAGCAGTCAGAGCGACAGATACTAATGACTGCAGTTAAACAGAGCTGTGTATCTTTTTTATTTCGTAAGCAATTATTACTTTAGGAAACAGCGCTTCACTAATTTTCTTAAACGTTCTCTTCAAGAAAAACTTGAATGCATAATAAACGAGGTAATGCAGATAGCAATTCTCTGCGTTTCTCCACGAATATAAGATGAAACCAGTTAATAAAATATAGTTATCAATTTGCAATCCACTGCATAAAACCAACCAAAGGCTTCACTACTTATCGGCAATTTTTATTGCTATTCATTTACTCGTCTGTTTTATAATACGCAGTAATATCGTTCGGATATGCCATAATGAATGTAATTATTTGACATATACATTGGTACATTTTTTTTAATAACTAATCGTGAATTCAGAGGAATAAAATAATTAATCTTGTGTACTCAATGACTGATTAGAACCTGGTTCAATACAAACATAATAAACTAACGATTTTTATTGAAGATTCGTTGAGCACATCGTGAAACATATTACTATAAAAAAGTTTTAAAAATCAGAAACACTTGGTAGTTTCACAACTTTTTCTTAACCTCTGACAATTGTTTCAGCCTAATTGTTTGTCAAAGAGCTGCTAAGAACAACTAAAGAATGTCCCTACAAAGAATGTGAGGGAGGGCGAACATACAGACATGAGTGCGGGGTGTGAATGGTAGAGGAGGTGGAGGAGCTAGTTACAGAGAAGGTCAATTAACTGTAAAAACTAAGTATAATAGAAATACAAATTTTAAAATTAACTTAACTAAATAACAGCTTTTAACAAAGGAGATACGAAGAATCATGTCTTTTTGTTTGTTAAATTTTTGTTACTTTTAACATTTTTGTTCCTAATTTCTATAATTTTCAGTAAATCCATTTTTTACCTTTGTATATGTTATGCAGTAATATTATGTTTTTATTGTATAAGAAATGGCTGTGTTTTAAGTAATAATCTGTGAAACCTGTATTTGCCATATTACTTAAAATCGCTTATTTATGTTCATAAATGCAATGTGGTCGTGCTGTGAAACATCGCATTGAAATTATATTACAATAAACTAGATAAACATAATAGGATAGTGAACGAAGAGAAGAGCATAATCGTAATTATCGACCAATATATTGAATTATTTTCATAATTATTTATTTACCGTAGAATATAAGTGGTGCTTTTCTCAAAATTTTCGAATACAATTAAATATCGTATGTTTTCTATTCCAAACATATATAGCCTATAATATACTGTATCCCTTAATAATATAATAAAACTATTGTTAAATATATTTTGAATATATTTTTAAAATTAACGATTGAGATCAATCTTATAAAATTATTTATAAGATTAATCTAATAAATCTCACGAAGTTATGTTTGTAACTTAATGTGTAATTTGATTTAAGGCTACTTGATGTACAAGCAGCGTTCAACATTAAGACATTACAGATATTTCCTACGCATTCTTCTAAGTCAAGAATGCGCTCTGGGTTATTGACTCGTGCGCGTAGTGATGAGAAAATTTTTCTAAATCCGGAAGCGAGTTATTTATTCGCTAAATTACTGATAGCAAGATAACTTTGTCGTTAATTATACACATTTGCGCCCTACAGTTTAAAAATGTACAGTCTCCAATAAATGCTTAAAAGCAAAAATTATGCTGTTATAAAATGATACACGCAGAATGTATAAATTATTATAGTTTATTTTATATTTATTTTTAAACTTACGCTTCTATATTTATACACAAAAGTAGAAAACATAATGGAATTTTGTGTTGCACAAAATAGTTGTAACAAGGATTATTGTATGTTTAGGTTTTTATATCCATGCTCACAGTACTTCTGTATGAGTTTCTTTGTAAAAATAACTTTCAGTTATCGTAATATGCATAACAAAATTCTATCATAATATGAACGCACGACTAAACACAGCAAAATGGAAACAGTCATTAACCTGGACAGAAATGTCTGTGTGTATAGTAAGTAATCAGTACACACTCAAATGGTAATTTGGTGTTGTAAAAATATATGCAACATGAGTACCTCACTCGTAATCGCCTGTGTGATTTGAGTAATTGACAGCGATAAACCGTTGACTTTGTGCACAATGCGTATTCAGTAAACACAGGAACAGCGAATAAAGCCGCCTTGAGCACTTTGTATCAAGGACTGTCTTCTTCTGATAGTTCCTATCCGTTTCGGATGTTGGATATCATACAGACTATTTTAATTTTCTGTACTGCTGCATGGCATACGTCAGTTGTATTCGTGCCAAACCAGGTCCTTAAATTTATCAGCCATGGTATTCTTGGTCGCCTAAATCCTCTCTTTCCAAGTACTTTCCCATGTAGTATGGACTGCAATAAGTAAAATCTCTGTTCATTTCTCATGAGATATCCCAGATACTGAAGCTTTCTTATCTTCACCGTGTTAATAATTTCCTTTCTTTCTTTACCTTTCTAAGAACTTCAACATTAGTTATATGTGCTGCCCATGAAATGTTCAGTATTCTAAGATAAAGCCTCATTTCGAAAGATTCCAATTTTTTAGTTGTGGCTTCAGTCAGAGTCCAAGATTCTACACCGTAGAAGAGGGCCAAGAATACGTAGAAGCGTAAAAGTTTCATGTTTGTGTTTATTGTTAAATCGTGACTTTTGAATAAACTGCTCATTCTAGTGTACACTGTTCTAGGCTTTAAATTCTGCTCTTTATTTCTTGAGAGTTCCCATTGTTCATTGACTATAGTACCAAGATATGTAAATTTGCTTACACATTCAACTGGCCTTTGGTTTATATTAAGTGTGCAGTTTGTGAACTTGTTCTTGGATACAATCATTAGCTCCATTTTATTAACATGGATGTCTAGAGCATATCTACGGCTGCTTTCTGTCACTCTATTTATTATTTGTTGCAGCCCCTCTAAGCTATCTGCGAATATGACGGTATCATCCGCATAACGTATGTTATTTATTCTTTCACCGTTCAGAGAGATTCCCACAACACAATTATCTAAAGCTTCTCTAAAAATACCTTGCGACTAGAATAGTATCAAGGACTGTAGTAATATATAAAACTTTAGTATATACTCGTTCACCGAACCGAAATTGTTTAGATTCGGTCAATTTAGATTGGCAGTATTGTAAATTGGAAACGTGCGAGCACAAGCCATGACTTGTTGGAAGAGTCTGAATGAGGTTCCTTTTAGTCTTGGCCAAAGTAGACTGATCTTTGGTACCTCGAAACTCCCTGTATACATAGAGAACAGTCCAAAAGTTTGTTCGCATTTTCAGAGGCTTTACCCTAATGCCGTTAACAAACGGCACGTCCTTATCGATAATAGCGTAAGACGCAGATTGAAAAATTGTATCTCAGGTAACATACCATTACAGAATTAAAAACTTATTTTGTTCACTGTTAGAAGACTTTAGTAACTTAAGTATTAACATAAATTTACTTCGAGAAGTTATAAAAATTTTATTTGTGTTTAAAGATAAAATATGCAATTCTTAGATCGTGTTACATTTTTCCAAACAGAGGTATTCTATTTGAATTAAATTTATTACCAACATTAAAAATACGTTACCTTATTTTGATTAGAGCAGTAAGTTTGTTTATATTTTCACAATTGGTAAAAGCTTAAGATTAATATACATAATTTTATGCTTCGTTACAACAAAAGTGGAAAAGTTATACTCTTTTGTCTACAAGAATATCAGAACTAGAAGAGTCTGAGTCGAGTATGATAGGATCAATTACAAATACAGTAAAAAAAAAACAAATTTTAATTAACGATAGCACCTGATTATTGACATATACTTTAACTCAACTATTTATACAGACAGTACCAATTATAAAAATAGTAAAAGACCGAGAAAACGAAGTGCAAACGTGGAATTACCTTTAGTAGACCCGGTCATGTCGAGACCCAAACATTTGTGTGAAGCAGTCTGTAGGAAATCTACGTTTTTAATCTTAATCTGCTACATGCTTAAACAGATTATCAGAAGATGAAGAGGCGCTGTTCTATATCCTCTCGCATTAAAAGGGCCCGTAGCAGAGCTCATACAGAAAGTACTACGCAAGATGCCAAATCGCGTATGGAGAATTAATAAAGGCTCTGAAATTACTGTACACTAATCCGCATCTCCTTGACGTGTTCCATGGAAACTGGAAGCGAAGCAACCGTGCATACAGTAATAGTCTTTGTGAGTGTGAAGCAAGTGTAAATTTTTATAACCAGATCGAATGTTAATTCTCCATTGATCCGTTTCCGGCTTTTCAGCTGATGAAGTAAGGTATAATGAAAGCAGTACTTTGGCCACCACAACGTGTCACTTTCAATTTTCTTAAGACATGGAAAAGTATTTTACTTCCTGGTAAAATTGTGTCTACATTAATTTTAACAATTACATCAATTAGAAACCTTCCAGTTTTTTGTTTGAATAAAATTTACATTTAAAAATTATACAAATACATGATTCAAAAAAGTAAAAAATTTCTTTGGTTTAATTTAATTATTTTTTTAACTATTAATGCTCTGTAATTACAAATTTGCTCCATATTTTATTTCATAACTGCTGATATCTCACAACTCCAGCACTTTGCATACGTTACTCATTTCTTCGAATATTAACAAATGTTACTATAATTGCGATCCTGTATAGTAAATATCGGTATGGAGAACCGTACATGACTTCCATGTTCTAATCATTTTCGAAGTGAAATATTTCTATAGAAACTACTTCTTTCTACTTATTGCTTCAGCCTTAACCACAGTACTGTGGTCACTAACGTATACCACCTCACGTTATCGCACTCGATTTTCAGTGATGATGGCAGTCGATGGCACGCCGAAACGGCTGGTTTTGCAGAAAACATTGGACTAAGGCCAAATAGCCCGGGAAGGAATTTTAACAACAAACTACTTCTTTGTTGCCGATAACGTAGTACACATATAAAAAATCGGTATGGAGAACCATACATGACTTCCATGTTGTAATATTTATGTTTAAAATAATTTACTTGAATTCGGTTCGGTAATTTCAAAACAAATATCGCCCACTAATTTCACTATTTATAGATATTTTTGTTATTATGGGGTAGTCGTTCAATATAATGTTATTTTCACCGAACTACTGAATCATCACTGAATCATCCCTCCTACGAAGCGCTCCGAAGTCACTCATGGACCCTGAGCATCTTGCAGAGGGTTCATTCCCTAAAGACGAAAAGTCTGTCTATGAACCGTTCCTCTGTAAACACGTGCAGTTACACTGCCCAGCGATCCACAGGAAGCAAATCGCTATCCACGCTGAACACTTTTTCGGCTTGCACGCGTTGTGTTGGTGTGTTTCGGCACTTTCCATTTAAAAAGCGTGCAAATGTAAGAAAATAAACATGAGTGAGGCCAGAAATAATGCGAATTGTGCGCGCGCGCGCGCGCGCGCGCGCGCGTGTGTGTGTGTGTGTGTGTGTGTGTGTGTGTGTGTGTGTGTGTGTGTGTGTGTGTGTGTGTGTGTGCCTTGCCTGCCTTTTTATTGCGGTAATCATAATAATAAAATGGAAACGTAAACACTACATCAATTGAAATATGCTTGCCTGCCACGAACGATATACTTTCTCTCACACATGATTCAAATTAAAATGAAAAATATAGACTTTTGTTAAAGTGAAATGAAGTGTTTCCATAGAAACTACTTCTTTGTTGTGAATAACGTATTACACATATAAAACTTATAAAATTTACTTCCTCCATCAACTAATATTTTAATTTATAAAAAAAATTACCCCCTCCCCCCACAACTACCCTTTTTATTTATAGATATGTCATCTACCTTTCTACAGTGGATTATTATGACCTTCTTTTCAGGATACTTTATTTACCAATATTAAGCACTTTACTCTTGTTAAAACGTAAAACGTTGCAGGTAAACTACCCCTTTCCCTTAACCGATCTTCACCAAAATCAATAGGCCTTGAGTCCTCTACAATTTAGGACTGTATGCAAAAAATTATTTGATTCTATTTGAATTTGCGGCTGTTATCGTTTGCCATAGAAAACATTCTATAGACAGACAGACAGACACACAGACACTTTTCGAAAAATGACTTTTTTTCATGTTTTGATGGTAGTACAATCAGAATCTGCCATTATCTTAAACACGATTTTTTTCGCCATGACCATACTTCCATTTCCTTATGGAACATGGAAGTAAAAATTATAACCTCCCCCTTCAACTATAATTTTCATTTATAGAAAAATTACCCCCACCCCGTTTAACTAGCCTCTTTATTTATAGCATATTTATAGCCTCTTTATTTCATCTACGTTTCTACAGTGGATTATTATGATCTTCTTATCAGGATACTTTATTTATCAAAATTAAGTACTTTACTCTTGTTAAAACATAAAATGTTGCAGGTAAACTACCCTTTTCCCGTAACCGATCTTCACCAAAATCAACAGACCTTGAGTCCTTTACAATTCAGGAACGTATGCAAAACATTATTTTATTTTGTTTGAATTTACGGCTGTAATCGTTTGCCATAGAAAACATTCAACACACAGATACATAGACAGATAGACAGACAGACACATCATGAGATCAGGAGACGGATACAAGCGGTAGAGACGACACTAGCTCGTATTTAAAAAGGGGACTGCAGTGGTATGGTCGTGAGATGAAAATGGGGGACGAACAATGGCCGAAGCGGATGTTTAAGTGGACACTGCCTGTTAGATGGGGTAGTCGTAGACCACACAGATCGTGGAACGATGGTGTGCAAATAACGTGGAAACACGCGGATTGGTTTTGGACGATGGTCTGAATAGATGTAGATAGCGATTGGGGACGTGGAAACGACGAGACACTTTATGAAACCCTTTAAAATAGAGAGACATGTTTCATTTTTTTAATTTTTAATTTTTAAATAAATATGGATATTTACCTGCCTTTTTGATTTACCTTAATTCAGTAAATTACTGTCTTAATTCAGCTTGAAGTAAATTTTAAAAATCTATCAAAATTTAAAGTAGAAAATAATAAAGAATATAACTGAAAAGAATATAGCAATGTAGTGAGTATAGGAATTGAATTCAATTCAGACTTGTAAACAACAGAAAATTTAATGTACGACAAAAATATAAACATTCCACTGATAAGTAAACTCTGTTATTATGTAATTATATTATATATATCTCCTTCACTAGAGTGTTTTTTACTTATGGTTCATAAACTTAATCCATGATATTTTTCAGTGAAATTAAAATTTTTACTGCTAATATTTTATCTTTGTCATGTTATACGTATAAACGTAATAAAAGTTTCGAGCTGTTACAATCAGACTTATAAATTAAGCGTCAAATTTACATTATAGCGGCAAATTTTACAATTTAATTATCACCGGATGATATACGCCGTTCTGAGTTACTGCCTTTGAGTTTATGCAAATAACAACACCATAGTGAACAACATAGACATGTTCTTAATCGATCTGTAAGTGGAGTAAATGGACTAGTAGAGTCGGAGTGATTCAATTATAACAGTAGACAGACTGACTGCCTGAGCAACGATTGTCGTAACTAATTGACTTAGATAAGATTCAAATTTACCGCAGTGTTTAGACATCACTTAGTGGTCTATAACTACGCCAAACCCATACCATGAGCGCTGTACCGGGAATCGTTTTAGCTTTACGATTTTAATTTTTTGTCTTTTACTATAGACTACTATTTCTTTTTTTTCTTTTTTTACTACTATTTTGTTTACTATTTTTCATAAATTTATAAACAGGCTATCTGTTTCACCTTTTGTTTACTGTTGACTGGACGTTTGTAAAATATGCCACCAATATTAATATAATGATTGTTCCAAAATAATGTTTTAAAACACTTCGATTTGGAGACGTGCCTTTGTTAATTTCTAGAGTAAATTTGTTTAGTTATCTGCATAGAGCTTAAATTAAATTTCTCAACTATTTTTATTAACTATTGACTAATTCTTTGAACTGATTTTAATAATTGTTATTGTGTGCCCTACGCACACGGTACATGGTTGAATTGATTTTGTTAGGAGATTTTTACAATTATTTGGTGTAACTATTAAATACTGTTTAAATTGCACAATATTAACATTGACTTTCAAGAAAATTATTTCCCCTGACAATTTTTACCATTATGTTGTTTGAGTCAAATTACCATTGACATTTGTAATTTCTTATTTTTCGTGTCATTTGGTTTACTGTTTTTCTATTATCTTGTATTGTATTTTAAAAGCGAAGCAATATATTTATTACTTACCACATAAATTTTGTATCGTTATGAGAATTCACAATCAAAATTTACAGTAACTAGTTAAATTGCATTTGCGTCACCCAAACCACACCCCTTCTATTTGTTCAGCTAAGTTCGCACAAAGGTATAGCACTTTGTTTTTCTTTGTTGTGACATAAGTTACGAACATGATGATGATAAGATGATAAATGATGATAAAAAAGTAAATAGGTATCACGTGATGTGTAGTACAATACAACGAACACTAAAAAACAAAACAAGAACTGATACTAATATGAAATTCCATAAAGTAACGGTAAAGTGATGCCTGTTCTTACACGTGTGTCGTTATCGTCTAAGGAATCGAATGCGTAATGAACATATAAGGGCCAAACTAGGTATATTCTCCATCCCCAGACATAAGACAGAAGAACGAAAGCAGGAGTGGATGGAGCACGTCTACAGAATGGACCACCAGAGGCTAGTAAAGCGCGCTGTAATCTACAAACCAGTTGGCAGGAGATCTGTGTGTAGGCCTTGGAAGAGATGGCTGTAGTGAAGACGGAACACGCTATAAGCCTACACCGTGAAGTGACTATGTCGACGACGATGATTTCTTTAACTTCGTTTTGTCTGGCATACAGTATTCTTGTATTTTAAAGTATGCTGTGTCTGAGTATAGAGAAATGCAATATTGTTTATTTTCCTGTATTTTCATACATTTTTAGTTACTTGTTTTATTCAGAATTCAAATTGTTTAGTTATATTGGTTTAGTTATTTATTATATGTACTTATATAAAGTTTTGTATTGCAAAGAAAAAAATATTCTACGACGACGTATGTTTACGTATATATTATTCTAATCGTAAGTGATTCATAAAAATAAATAAATGTATATTAAAGCCCTTACTGATATTTAATTGCAATTAATGCTAAAGAAAAGGACAACATTAATCACAATAAATTTTTGTCCCAACAAATCTTATACATAAGATTCTTATACAATCGACATTATTTTATGTTCTGTACAGATCTAGTCTGTTTGGCCTTGTAGTGACCAGAGCTTTAGCAATCCAAGATTTAGACCTACTTTTAAATTGTATTTATTTATAATTTTATATGAATAAAATAATTTCTGTTTCTATCTTCGACTTTGCTTGTCATTAAATCATAGGCGGTAACCAGAATATAAAATTTAAAAGTTTTGACAGTATCTTCGGTTATAATGTTACCGCTCTTTCATAAATTGTTAACACTTGTTAACTAAGTTTTGTTGCTATACCATAACATTTTGTTTATAAGGAAGAGTTCACCTTCAACAAAAGGGTTGTTTCGCTTACTAAAGATTACTTATTAAGATAAATATAACATAAATAAAATAAAGTATAGTTAGAGTTGATTCCTTTAAGGACGAGAAAGTTTTGTAAAAGGTGAGTCTATATGTAGGTTGATTTTCTTATATTCTTAGAACGCTTTTTTACATTTTGCCAATGTTACATAAAAAAAGATTTAGGGTCAGTTTCTTTTGTGTTTTTTGTAGAACAAGTGATAACGTTTGTTAATAATTTTTGTTAATTATGGGCTTATATATTAATATGACTAAAGTTTGTTACTTAATTTAAGTAATTAATTAACAATTATTAACAACTGACAGTTATTAAGTAAATACCATTATGATTCTAATATCATCATAAAAAATAAACTGTAATTGCATTTCTCAGCTACGACAAATTCGATATAAATAACCTCAATAAACTTTTTAGTTTACTTTTTGTTTTTCCAAATGAATCGTGCGTTTGCTGAGAATCACGTTAGATTTTGTAAACTTTATATAATACTTTATCTGGTACGGTAACTGGTGTAGTAATAATTTCTTCGCTGCTTTCCATAGGGACTAATAAGTTGCTTTCATCAAACTTTATATAACTTTTTGGTGGTAACTATTCTTTGCTGCTTTCCATAAGAAATAAACAGTTGCATTAATCGGTGTCTTTAATATGTTATTAATAATTACCATTTTTTTTTTGTATCGGTCATCTGAGGACCACATGCCAATTTCAATTCTTTATTCCTTGTTTTTTCTTTTTCTCCAATATTCTTTCATCTTTTCACTGTTTCTTTCATCTTTCTTTCTGTCTTCAGTCCACTTTGAACCTCCTTTTTCCTCTCTCCTACCTTGGACTCCGTCCATTTTTAACACTTTTGGCTGAAAAACTTCTCTTTCAATTGCTTCTTCTGCGTTTGTATTATTTTTTTCTAAATCCTTTTTGACTTCTTTAATCCAACTTGATGTTGACTTCTTTCCCCACAGATATAATTACCATTTTTTATATTGTATTTGTATTTAACATAACTGCACTGAACAAAACTGTGTTAAGAGACTTAGACAAAATATATTAGGCGGTATGTAAGTAGAGTAAATGGGCTAGGATAGTCGGAGTGATTCATTTACCATAGTAGACTGACTGCCTCTTTCGACAAATAGCGGCTCTAAGTCGCTTGAAAACAACACGATTGTCTTCGGCTGATGCTCGTTTCTACCGGCTTAACGTTTTGTCTGTTCACTCTTATTAAGTCCTAACATCGGTGTTCGGTGGGTGAATGGCCACTAGTTCATGGGATATGTTCCGTAGATGCTGATGTGATAGCAGCAATAAATATGTGTAAATCTGCGTTTGTCTTTCCATTAACATCTGTAGGTGACATGGAATCTATGAAATCTAACCAATCAGAACCGTCCAGATGCTATCTTTTCGGCATGCTTGTAACGCTCTTCTCGTTGTTATGATTACTGAGAAGTGATCGCTTCCGTAAAAGTCTGGGAGCACTCTCAACAGCAAAAGTGGGGCACGACTACTAACGATAGAAAGAACTATAGAGGAGGAAAAAAGCTCCTCCAACATCAAAATCAGTTGATCAAGCACAAACGGTGACAGATTTTCCATCAAAAAGAGATTCGTTTTTGTCAAGTCGACCTTCTTTTCCTCTACGACTAAATAATTGTTGTCACAGTGGCAGACAATATGAGAAATTTCTACTTACTAATTATGTAGAAATGCCTCTTTCTCTTCTTCTTACGTGTAGGGCGTTTTCAAGTGGAAGTTTTTTAAGGAAGCCTTCGATCCCACAATTTTTGTGACAAATAAGCACATATATATATAAACCACAAGTACCAGAGAAATAAACAGACGTCTGCAGCAGAACGCTCGAGTATCACAGCTTGGAGGCGTCTGGGTACCCTAAAGCAATCGTTCATAATTCAATAACGCAGAGCTGTTCACTCAATGGCACAATCAGCAACCATGGGTTGCGGCGTGTTTTCAAGCGCATCACACATCCTAGTAATAAATTATTTATTATTCTCCTGTTATCCAACTAAAGAATGACAGTTGTGACCACCATCACGTGGCCAAGATGATATAGGTACAGGCATAGGGATGGATTCTCGGGGGGGGGGGATTTTTATTATAATGATAATAATAATATTATTAATATTATTATATAATATTATTATTATTATTATTAGTAGTAGTAGTAGTAGTAGTAGTAGTATTAGTTTTATATATTTTTTTAAGTTTTGTGGGCTCGGCAACTAAGGCTTCCAGTACCGCGACGTCGACCAGGACTGTTGCTCGACTTTATGAATTGTTCACACTTGCATTCAGCTAACTCAACGAAAGTAGAAGTTCTTACTCACTAAGACGCAAAACAATGTGTTCAGAGTCGATACAGTAATATTTCTGCTTTTAGAAAGGACAAAGTTTGGTCTGTCGCTACCTGTTCGATTCCGAGGTTTTCTTTCAAGTTACCTTTTATTCTGTCTCTTTGCCTGAGTTCTGCAAGAGCACTACACTTTTTAATTGTATTTGTTTCACTGTAGGTACTCCGTCACAAATACATACAGGTCGCTCTTGTCCTTGTAGGAGGTACGAAAACGTCAAGTTAGTGTACGTTGTTGAGTGAATCTTTCGGTACGAAGAGTGCTTATTTTCATCGCTTCCCTGTTGGCTAGCCTTTCTTCTTATTACCTGTAGATTGCCGAGTTCGTCCAGGTCAGCGAGGTTGTCAAGTCACTGGCACTAGCAAGCAAGCTGAACTCCGATCCGCAGTAGAAAATTGGAGGCAGTAAATAAGGCAGATAAGCGGCGTATCAAAAGTGATTACTAGATCTGTTATAGTGACACTGCCGCTGGAGAGATGAGTAAATAAAGTCGGTGGGCTGATAAAAAGTTTTGTTGACGGGTATAACAGATCCGTTGAAGAGGTCCATTTATCTAACAAGTTTCCTTACTGCGAAGGGGGATGGACTCTTTCAAACCCATCTTTACAAAGTGGGGAAAGCGCAAAACTAATTGTTCACAGTGTAATGGCAGCGGCGATGACGTAATTCATACCTCTTTTGCTTGTCTTAAGGGAGCAATAGAGAGAATTGTACTCATAAGTAACAGGAGAAAATCACCGCGGACAATACCACTGACAAAGTAATGTCCTATATTAGACTCATTAGACTATTACGTCTCGTCTCTCTTAACGTGCCTTTGACAAGCATTTCTGGCGCCTACCCTGTTTGTGGAGAGCCAGATATATTGTACTAACCAATTGTCCATGACTCACTTACTATACAAGAGCCACTCTCAAGACTTACTTCGTTGTCCACAAAATATTGGCATTATGTACATATTGTATAATAACCGTTTACGGGGTGTTAAGGACCGTTTATTGTGTTTTAAATTTTTCAATAACTTTTAGTTTAGTTTATTATTTTTATTGATTTATTTAATTCAATTCAATCTAGCATTGAATCCAATGTAAATAAATCCGATGAATGCACTGGATAGTTAGCGAAGTGTTTTCAACTTCGGTTAATTTATTTTAAGTTGTTATTCTTCCGTCGACTAGGCGAAATGGTGACGTAGATTCCTCGCTGAAAACATAAATATTTGGCAAGAATGATCACTTACTTGTGGTGAGTCTTGCCGATCTTGCAGGGTCGATGTAGCAATCTAATCTGTAGATTGACTTACCGTATTCAAATTTGCCGCTGCGTGTAGTGCTATCCAATAAGAGTCGTTCACCTATTCTGAAATCTAGTCTATTGAAATGAACTAACTGACTCCGTTTGCTCGTATAAACTAATAATTTATTCTGTTTAACACTTCTTTTTAATGATCTAAAGTATCATTAATTATTTTAGTTCAAGTTTAAATAACATGAGTTGTTTGTTTTATAAAATTTGTCTCAGGGTGGTAAAACTGATTTACAATATCAGTGTATGGTTAGAATGCTTTTTGGTTAAAATAAGTTAATTCATATGTGGGTTCTTTTAGCTTGCAGAATACCAAATTATTCAATAGAAATCTTATTCTACCGTTATTAGGCAGTTTGAAGACGATTACAATTCAATCATCTCTTAATAATTAACATTCAAAATTATAACTATGCCTGCTTTGGACATTTTAGGTTAACAAAATTATTAGTCAGTCGACAATAAATGATTTAAAGAACGTTTGTTAACGTTAAAATAACTCTTGATAAAACATTTAAGATGTGAACAATAAAATAATATTTTGAAACAGTGTTGTTGAATGGAACATCTGAATCATCATTTGACTCTACAAAAAGGTAATTGTATAGTTGTAAGTATTTATATAGCTTGACAACCTTAGTTTCTTATTCATAATAGACATAAACATTTAAATAGTAATAGTAGTAGACTCTTCCTAAATTACAAAACATAAATAGTATTGGAATTTTTCATTAACTTTCGTTAATTGTTTCATACAGTTGATAATTCTCAATCGCTTATGAATGCTTGTTGGTTTGATCTATGTTTAGTAAACAACAACTTTAATCAGGTGTGGTTATATCACACTCAGTATTTATACATAATAAATTATTGATTGTTTGCAAAATTCATAAAAATAGAATATTCAAATTAAGTTGAGGATTGTCATTAGTCCTGTTGATTGTATAATGTTAATAATGCACCTTAATCTACATACTTTATTTACACACATTATTAGAATGTGGTTCGATTATATCGTTTTTCAAATTCTTAATTAATATTGAAAAAATCACTGTACTCCCTTTTTTAAATTAAATCCCGGAATTGCTATAGATTATACACTTAGCAATCCTTATTTACGCACTGTTACACTTGAAACACCTTCAATACTAGTGTAGTTATGTTGGCACAAATTGAGGTTATGTTGCTTTGTTTACAACGGTGACGCGCACAAATTATGTGAACAGCTGTTTCTTAGCGGTGTCGAGTACCCGTCTGCCTTCCTTTGAAGTTGATAAAGTCTCTCGAAAAAGCATCTCTCTCTGCCGTTCCGTCTTGTGATCGTTGTAAATTTGGATAATTTGTTGGATCTGATTGGTTGACGATCTTTAATTTGATGCACATACCCCCTCCGCGCAATATTTTAATTGTTGTTATTAGCGTGGGGTGGCTGGTTTGGAGATTATAAACATTTGCTCGATTTGACACAAATATCTTATAATTGTAATAACTTTCTTATTATGGCATAGATTTAAAATCTAAGCTCATCACTGTATTGGTAACACTTGGCTCTTTATTTTGAGTCTACTCATGGTGTGCTTCTGTTCATTATTAAGGGAGTTAATGTTTGAGATTATCACATTACACAAGTCACTATTAATTGTATTTATTCTTAAACGAAAACTATTTAATGGCAATCATACCTCCTTGTGGGCATGCCTTTCAAGTCCTCCCACACTTCTCACTTATTTGTTACTTATATCTAATGACAAAATATAGTGCTTATGCTATCATTGACTTAGCCTATGAGTCTACCAATTGTATTTACAAATTATTTATAATAAAAGGTATCTGGGTAACTTCTGTATTACTCCAGTTGTAAACATTAAGTTGTTACAACTACTGTTAGTCTTTGTTTGTCTGGAATGTATTGTTATTCCTTGGTATTTTTGTCATTAATATGACCTCTATATGACACTATGAGGTGTACATTTATTTTAACTCTTATATGGGATTCTATTGTCTTTTCAGACTATTATTTAGTTTGGATAGTTTACTAGTAGTAGTATATTGATAGTTAGTCTTGTGTTTTTAACCCACTAGTATGTTCCTTAGCGTATAGCATTGGATAATAGTAATTACACCTGGTGTCACATGACAGGTGTGCTTAATTATTCTTATTACACATTATGTCCTTGCTTATAATACTCTTATGCTATTATAATAGTGGTATTATATCTTACTTATGACATAGGTATTCGTCTGTTATTTCTATTTAGCATTACAATGTGGTTTTATCTATGTTTCACTTAGTGAATCTCATTTTGGCTGGTTTTGGTTCACTTTCTTTACTTAAATTCTTATATAAAGATTGCTCTTGGTATCTTATATTGGTATTGGTAGAAAGCTTATTACTTCTACTTGATTTGGGGTACAAAATATTTTAGTTTTGGTATGTTTTACCTACTACTAAATATGAAATTAGGTGGGCAGTACCTGTATTTTAGGTTATGTGGTTTTATTATTTGTAGCGACAATGGGTGTATTTAGTTGATACAAATTTACATTTTTTAACCTTGCTTTTTCAAGTCTAATGTTATTAATGATAACTGGTAATTCATTATTTATTTCCTTTTTCTATCTTACATGATTTTTTGATTACTTGACCAACGATTATTATAATTATGAGAAAATTCTAATTCTTCCTTTACATTACATTTATGCTGTGCATAACATGCCATTATGCCTTTATTTACAGCTTCTTTTATATTAACATTATTGTTACTTTCACTCTTTGTCTAATATAGGATGTCCTACTCATTTACAATATTATTAGTTGTATATGGGTCATCTAAGTTAGTCAGTTATTGTCTAGCTTTTCAATCTGTAAGTTCTGCAGTTATTATTTATACGGGTAAGATGTTAATCTATAGTTGACTGGCTCTTGGAATCTATATCTTATGCCATGGTTGTTAGGTGTCTTTCTCGTAGTATGTTTCTTCCTTGTTTTCATTGGTTCCTTACTGACCGAAACTATTGGGTTGTTGGTTCCTGTGGTACAATCACTGTTTGCTGTATCTTCTTTCTTCTTATAATGTTATTACATTTGTTATTTACCATTAGTTTTTATTAACTCTTGTGTTGTGAGTTTATTCTTCTTGATGAGTTGCTCATGTAGTTTCATTCTTGGCATTTTAGATTAAACACTTGGTGTGTCTTGTTGACTCAATTATTATGACATGTGTTAATATTTTGGTTACTGAAATATTGGGCTCATATGTCTTGTTACAATATTCACAAAGGCAATATATAATTTGAACGACGTAACTTATAATAAAGAGACGCTAAACAATTGCCTTTAAGGTTATATTTTACCTTTCTTATAAATTAGCATGTTATTTATGTGTAAACATTTGCACATACGGTACTTTTCATAAAATAATTTGACTATCTAGACAAAAATATAGTTTTCACCACAGAATGGTTCTCCATATAATGATTATTCAGTTTATTGTGATTATTTTTACTGTATTCTGCTATTATGTCATTTTAGTCACAAAGACGTTTACCAGTGTATGTTAAAATCTTGTAGGATGAACTTCATTGACACGTTATAAAATCTCAAACACAAAAACAAAGGCGACATTAAAACTTTCTCCCTCGGGACACGCAGTGAGCGAGTAAAACCAGATGAGATTAATGAAGGCGTGGAACAAGTGGAATTAACTTTTTTTATCTATTCATAATAGCGGCGATAAATCATAAACCCGCGTTACGACATTTACCGTACCAAAATCCAGTCAACTTATAGGAGTGGAACGCAATTAAAAGAGTTTTATTGTCAAAAACCGTATTTCTCGCTAAAAGAAAAAAATGTTTTTATCTTTCAGCATTCATAACGTAATTTATTACTGTTATGAATTGTGTTTTTATTCCTTAAGATGGTAGATTTTTGCAGTTATGTAGCTTTTTGTTGGGATATTACTTTCTAGCAGATAATTAACAAAAAATGATTGTTTCTGTAGCTTTGAAGATAACATTCTAATGGCGATATGAAATATAAGACAAAAAAAAACTTAATATATTGTAGATGTTCTCGATGTACTTGGTTAATATAAGCCACACGTTGTTGGCGTCACTTTGTAAGTAAAACTCGTGTCCGGGGTTGTTAAAAATCCGTTTAATTGGTTTTAAGTTAATGTTTGAATGTTTATGTTTAATAACTTTTTGATTTGAAGTTTTAATTTATTTTGGTTTAATTTATTTAATTAAATTCAATTAATTAAATCCGGTGAATATTTCTTGAAGTTGTTTAACGAAGGTATTTAAAATGTTGATAATTTAGCTCAATGTATTTTTCTTCTGTCGACTAGGCGAATCGGTGATGTGGATTCCTCACTGAAAGTACATATAGTTTTGTAAGAAATGATCACTTACTTGGAGTGAATCTGGGTCGATGTGGCAATCTAATTTTTAGATTGACTTACCGTAATTCAAATTGCCGCTGTCTGTCGTGCCGTCCAATGAGAGACGTTCATCTATCCTGTAATGCTCTAGTCTATTGAAATAAACTAACTGACTCTGATTTGTCGTATAAAAATTAGAATTTATTCCTTGTTAACACTTCTTTAATTATTGAAAATATCACAAACCATTTTCGGTTCAAATTTACTTAACATTGGAAATTTGTTCTTATAAAAAATTATCTCAGGGTGGTAGTACTGATGTACAAAATCAGACTATGGTTAACATACTTTTTGGTTAAATAATTTAATTCAAGTGTAGGTTCTTTTAGCCTGCAGAATACCAAATAATTAACTAGAAAACTTACTCTACCATTATTAGGTATTCGGAGATTGATTACAATTCAATCACTTCTTAATACATAACATACAAAATTATAACCATGCCTGATTTGGCATTCTAGGTTAACTGGTTTAATAGTCAATCGACAATAAATATTAGATGACTTAATGAACGTATATAAACGTTAAAAGAACTTTTTAAAATATCTAAAATGTGAACATAATAAAATAATAACTCGAAACAGTGTTCTTTAAAGAAATATCTGAATCATCATATTGCATTCCTTAAAAGGTAATGGTATAGTTGTCAGTATTTTATATAGCTTAGTATCGCTAGCTTTTATTCATAATAGAAAGAAATATTCAAATAGTAGTAGACTCTTCTAATTAAGAAACATAAATAATATTTGCATCTTTGTTAACTTTCGATAATTAATTCTGTCAGTCGACAATCCTCAATCTCTTACTAACGCTCGTTAGTTTAATCTGGGTTTACTGTACAATAGCTTCAATCAGGTGTGTGGTTATAGCACACTCAGTGTTTATACATAAGAAACTATTACTGCCTTCAAAATTCTTCTTTATGAATTATTTAAATTGAATTGAGGATTATCTCTATAACTGATGACTGAGTGAAATTAATTAGGTGCAATGCCCTATATGCTTTATTTTACACACATTACAATAATGTTGTTCGATTATATCGTCATTTTTCAATTTCTTAACTAATATTAGAAAATCACTGTACTCCCTTTAAATCCCGGAATTGCTAGGGATTATACACTTAGCAATTCGTATTAACGCACTGTTTACTCTTCAAAACTCTTCAATAGTAGTGTTGTTATGATCGCACAAATTTAGGTTATGTTGATTTGTTGACATTGATGACGCGCACAAACTAGGTTAACAGCTGTTTTCTGGCGTAGCCGAGCTGTCGTCTGTACTGATGAAAGGTTGGTTAAAAAGTGTCTCGAGCCGACGCACAATGCTGCCGTTCTCTCTAGCGATCATTGTAAAATTCGTCAATTTCTCTGATTTGATTGGCTGACGATCTTTAATCTAGCGCACATACCCCCTTCGCGAAATATTTTAATTGTTGTTTTAAGCTTGGGGTAGCTGGGTTTGAGATTACAGACTGATGCTAAACATTTTTCCAAATTGACACAAATACTTTATAATTGATATAACTTTCTTATTACTGCATAGATTTTGAATCTAAGCTCATCACTGTATGGCGAACATTTGGCTCTTAATTTAGAGTCCACTTATATGTTTTCGTCCATTATTAAGGGAGTTATTGTTTGAGATTATCACTTTACACTGTTTACGATTAATTTTATATATTCTTGAATTATAACTATCTAATGGCAATCATATCTCTTTGAGAGTATGCCTTCCAAGTCCTTCAACACTTCTCACTTATTGTTTACTTATAATTATGGACAAAATACAACTCTTATTCTAACATTGGTTTAGCCTTGGAGTCTACTAATTATATTAACAAATTATTTATAAGAAATAGTATCTGGGCAATTTCTATATTGCCCCAATTGTATACACAGAGTCGTTGCAACTACTGGTTGTCTTTATCAATGGGAATATATTGTTATTCCTTGGTATTTTAGTCTATAAGGTGACCTCTGTATAACACTATAAAGTGTACCTTTATTTTAATTCTTGTTTAAGAATGTAGTGTCCTTTCAGTCCACTATCTAGTTTAGAATAGTTCATTATAGTTAGTACATTGATTATCAATCTGGTATTTTAATACACTTGTCTGTTCTTTGGTATAGATAATTGGATAACAGTAGTTACATCTAGTGTCACATGACAGATGTGCTTATTTATGCTTATTACACTTTATGTTATTGTTTATAATTCTCTTACACTATTATAATAGTCATATTATATCTTATTTACCATATAGGTATCCCCTTTTTATTCCTGTCTAACTTTACAACATGGTTTTATTCAAGTTTTACATTGTAACTCTCATTTTGACTGTGTTTGTTCACTTTGTTTACATTAATTCTTATATAACTACTACTCTTGGTATCTGATCTTGGTATTGGTAGAAACCTTATTACCTCTACTTGATTTAGTGTACAAAAGATTTCAGTTTAGACATGTTTTATTTATTATTAAATATGAAACTAGGTGGAAAGTACCTGTATCTAGGTTATATGTTTCCCTTTTTTGTAGCAACAATGGGTGAATTCAGTTGATACAAATTTACATTTTTTAACCTTGTTTTACAAGTATTATGTTATTAATGATTACTTGTAATTCATTAATTAGTTCTTTTTTCTATCTGACATGATTTTTCTATTACTTAGCTAACAATTATTACAGTTATGAGACAATTTTAATTCTCTTTCATTTTACATTAATGCTGTGCATAGTATGTCATTATGCTGTGATTTACAGCTTCTTATGGTACTCATTTTATTGTTACCTTCACTCTTTTGGCTAATCTGGGTGCCTTACTCATTTACAATAATATTGGTCATATAAAGGTCATTTAAGTTAGTCAGTTATTGTTTTATCTAAAATTTGTAAGCCTCTTAGTTAGTATTTATACGGGTAAGATGTTAATATATAGTTTACTGGCTCTTGGAATTTATCTTATGCCATGGTTGTCATGTGTCTTTCTCGTAATATGTTTCTTTCTTGCTTTATTTGCTTCTTACTGACCGAATCTATTGGGTTATTGGTTCCTGTTGTATAATCACTATTTAATGTATCTTCTTTCTTCTTACTAATTATTATTACCATTACTTTTCTTATCTCCTGCGTGGTGAGTTCATTCTTCTTTATTGGTTGTTTATGTAGTTTCATGCTTGGCATTTTCAGTGTAAATACTTGATGGGTCTTGTTACCTCAATTTATCATGACATGTGCTTATATATTATACTTAAAATATTGGGGTCATATGTCTTGTTACAATATGAAAACAACAACGTTTCCCTTGTCTTTCCATGTAATTGCTTTTTCTATGTTTGGATTAAATAAAACTAATAAAACAAAAAGTATATATATATGTGTAATTTTGGACAAGTACAAAATATAAAATAAAATAATTCTTATCTGAAAATGGTATAATATAATAGGCCTACTAACCTCTGTCGTAATGCATTTAACTTAAAAGATTGTAATCACAAAAACAATAATAACCATAGATAAAGTGTTCCTTGCTACGTCTGGGCGTCGTTGCGTAACCCAAAACTTCACAACCGCAGCTATTTTTATGGTTGCATACTTGATCGTTTTTTTCAACACCCTATCTAAGGTCATGGCCAAATTACAGCGACACCACTCCGTTTTATAATACCGAATTCTGGTACAAAGTTCTTCAATTCCATAGCTGTGCGCTGGTGCTACCTACTCTGACTTGTATTATTTTTAGGCTATATCGTCCGAAGGTACTATTGTCATAATCTTTACCTATAGATTTCTTAAATCCATCTGTAATAATTCTTCTTCTTACGTATTTTTATATTTTTGGCACCTGTATACCTTTTTAAATAGACGTAGTTTACGATTTTACTTTCTTTATAAAATTCTCTTCTTCTAGTAATTTTTCGTATTTGCACTTTGTTCCTTCTTCTTTTCTTCTGTCCAAACTTACTTTGCCTGTTTCAGCTCTACTTTATTAAACCCATATATTCTTTACATCTTTTTAGGAAAGTATCTTTGTGTAAAATTTTCTATTTTGGAATGTTCATTTTAGGCTAAATTTGGTTTAATAATTGCTTCCTTGTCACTGGAGATGTTTGGGAACGATGAGAGAGACAGTTCGTCGGTTCATAGGATCTAAAAGTAAAATCCTGTATTAATGGAGGAAGTGAATAGAAGAGCAATGAAGATACGTGTGGAGTACTAAGCACAGTCCTACCAACAGAATTTAAAAAATACTTGCTGCTGGGAAATATTAGCCACGATATTAGCAACAGACCTTCTTCTTCTTATAATAACAGACCTCCAGAAACCTTCTTCTTATATTTATTATTACTATCATGATTGTATTTCTTTGTTGGGTTAGGTACAGAGACTGTTGTACCGTTCCTACAACATTTTAGATTTGTGAACGATGGGTGTGTGTACTGAATGGTGTATTAATAGAATTGTGCTGTATTTCAAGCGCAGATATTGCGTATTATGACAATCCTTTTATGTATTATGTCGAATTTTATTTACGTAAAGCGTGGCGAACAGGTCGTAAATGCTGAAATGTAGGTCTACATACCTGTTAAGTATAGGCGTCATAACAGGGAGAACTGACTACAATTCTTTACAAGGCTTTTTTTTTAGATCTATTTTACAACGGCATTTTGTACGAAAGTCGTTGGTAGACAAACATTCAAATTAAACAATTATTTTATATTCATTTCTTAATTTAACACGTTTATAAAAAAGAGAATGGTTATTTAGTCACAGAACCTTTGATAAACCGTGTTAACAATTTGGAATGTTATCGCCTCTAATATTTGAATGTTTAAGCTGCAGAGGAATACGACTGATCTAAATACAAACCTATGCTGCTGAGTTTATAGATCAAACTACACTGACTGGCAATAGTACATTGTATTTACGTAATTTTTTGTGCTTTTTTATTTTTAAAAATCCATGTAGTATCATGCAATGGAGATGGTTATAAATTCCATAACGTCAGTAACTATGTATAACGTAACAGAAGTTATAGTGTTGATGTTCAGATGTCATCGGTATCAGCTCCTTCAATCAGTAAAATCTGGCAAAACGGAGGTACATTTGATTCGCATTATGTATTTTACAAATCAACTAAAATTTACAGGCAAAATTGGCAAAATTTATACAATATTCACTATTTTTATTAATAGTTTTGTTATTACGGTGGGTCAACATTATAAAAGTAATTTTCACTCTCCTACAGTGACCAAATTGTTTATGTCACAATAACACTAAAATTATACTAAAAATATCATAGAAAAAACACAGATAAACGGAAGGAACCAAATATTGTGAGTATGCTTGACAGGATTGCTCAGTATCGGTTGAATTGGTGGGAGCATCTTTGCTGATTAGATAACTGCCCTGTCCCCAAACAACTATGGAACTGTATGGCGAAGAGAGTAGAGGTGTGGGACGTCCGAGGAAGCACTGGAGTCACCACCTATAGACTTCGCGTCTTTAATACCGGAACAAACCATCTTTGGTTTAATCCTTGCTGCTGCTGGAGGTGAAGATGATTATTTATTATTATACTAAAATTATACGTAGAATTATATACAATAATAAGCACTAACGCTGGACATAAACTTGAACTAATAAGTAAACACAGATTTCTTATCCGGGTTTCAACTGGTAAACAAAAGAAAAATGTTCTTACTAAATTAATATTATTCTTCGTGTACTAAAAGTTTATAAAGTAAAGAAATCAAGTTTTTGTAAAGCTATGGTACGGAAAGAATGTACAAAACCTAAATTAATTATTTCTAAGTGGATTAATTTAATATCTTCTTCTTCTTCTTCTTCTTCTTCTTCTTCTTCTTCTTCTTCTTCTTCTTCTTCTTCTTCTTCTTCTTCTTCTCCTTCTCCTTCCTCTTCCCCTTCCCCTTCCTCTTCCTCTTCCTCTTCCTCTTCCTCTTCTTATTTTTCTTCTTCTTCTTCTTCTTCTTCTTCTTCTTCTTCTTCTTCTTCTTCTTCTTATTCTTCTTCTTCTTCTTCTTCTTCTTGTATCAGGGACTAGGCGAATCACCTGTTACGGTCCCAAAAGATACGTCCACATTACCAACGCTTCCTAGGTCTTACTATACTCCTTTGTCTAACAAGCTTGTATTGCCAACTTTCCTTAGGCAACCTGCCGTCTGGCATCCTACAGACATGAGCAACCCATTTTTCTGTATATTCTAAATATAAAAAAGGATATTACAAATTTCAACTCTTCGCACATTTCTTCATTGTAGAGTCTATCTCTTCGTGTGCAGCCTTTAACACTAATCTCCGATGCCTGTATCCTACTTAGATATTTTTTCGCCGGAACCCAAGTTTCAAACCATAGAATAACACTGGCACAACCATTAACTTATAAAATAAAATGTGTAATAAATACCTCAAACAGAGAATAAAACTAAATTTCAGTACGTGTTCTTGACAGTTCATAATGTATTGAGGTGTTTATCTACTGGAGACCCTATTTTACGTACTTCGTATTTCACGAGGTAATGAATATTTCCCTCTCCGTCACGATTGAATCGATTCGTGGTGAGTCGATGTTTTCAGTAATTACGTTAAAGGAAGGGAATTTGTCTGGTATCCGCTGTATAAGGTATTTGCATTCCCTCCCTGGCCTGTATTTCGGTGAACCGGATGCATTTAAAACAACTGTGTGTTGCTGTATTTGTAAATATATGTTCTATTCAAGAATGATGGGTAATTTTGACAATTTTTACAAAAAGCATCAAATTGTAGTAATAAGCATTATGTTGTATACAAAACAACAGTAAACTTAACTGGTTTGTATTACTTAAATTATTACCTTATTGTTAGAGTAGAGTATACTGTTCATAGATAACGTTTCGTAGTATAGAAAACCTACAATTGGTTGTACGTAATAAAATTTACTTTAAGCAAAGAAAACAAAATCTAAATAACAAATAACGTCACAGTAATTTGAAAATTATTATTACTAGGAAGATAAAGAATAAAAAATTGTACTAATTGTAATTATTAAAATTTTGTACTTGAAATTCTATTACCTATTTTCAGATTGTAGGCTGATTTTGTAACAATTTGTTGAGCATAAAATTTATTGAGTACCAACTGTTTCTAAAGATGAACACGTGTGGTGAAACATTAATTATAAAAATTTTAAAAACTACTATTAAAGTAACAATAGACATATAAATATGTCCGTTCACCAATAAATCATTTTCATTCATGGAATTCAGTAAATAAGATGCAATTGGATTTTCGCTGAATATGGTTTGTCGAAGTCGTGATAATAACTTATGAGTACTGAGAGCTTTCTACCTTTGGTTTTGCAAAGCTTTAAAATGCTACGTGTATGACTGATTATGTGCAAAACTGCGAGTCATTTCATACACGAATTGTTGATGGAATCCAAACTCTGATTTTCTAGTGCTAGGACAGTTAATTATTTGAATAAAAACCTTTTTACGATATTAATTGACGACTCGTTGGGCACTTGGTGAAACATATTAATACAAAGGGTTTTGTAAAATATATAAAAACACTTGGTAAGTTTCACAAATTTTTTAATTAACTCTGACAGCTGTTTCGACTAACTTAAGCCATTGTCAAAGAGCGAGTGAATGAAATTACTGAACACAGGATGTTAGAGTAGTGTAGGTGGTAAACAACTGTTTAGGGCGTATCTGGAACATCTGTGTTGTGATGGCGAGGGGTGGGGAGTGTGTGCATGAGACAAGGGAAGGTCTGGTGTCTTTAAAAACTAAATACAATCATGAATGCAAAATATAAAATTAACTGAACTAAATATAAACTGAATGCAAAATTTAAAATAATGATGAACATTCAAAATAATATAAAATAAACTAAACTAAATAACAGATTTTAATAAAGGGGATACACAAAATTCAGTCTGTTCATTGGTTAAATTTTTGTTAGAGACCTTGACCCACCGAAACCTTTTTATAATTGTTTTCCTGTAAATTATGAGCATCTGCTCAACCTGAAACGTTTGTATCAACAATAAAAATTGAGACGAAAAATTTTTCACAATCACATCACTTACTCGTGTGTTTATAGTTTTACTACCATTAAAAGGGATCTGTGAGCTGCCGAACTCACATGAGCCACTTTACATGTGAAACACAACGAATTTCAATAGTCATTCTAAGAACAGTTAACAGAAAAAGTAATACTTTAGACCCTGTACTGTGTAAGAAATTACAACAAAGCTCCGACACATTCAAGATCCTTCGTTTTGCAACTTCTGACGTCCATAAGTCACAACAAAGCTCGCTATTTGTAAAATTAACGTAGGTGATCAGGGATAATTTCTTTGAATAAACTATTACCACTGATAGCATTTACAATTAGGAATGTCGATTGTGTTATGTGTTATATTGATACACCGACGCCACGAATGATAATGTAGTTCGGAGCCAGTGCAAAACATTTTTATGACACCAAATATCTGCATTTATATGGATCTGGTTTAAAAATTTATATTATTATTAGGTATTTAGGATTTGGAATTAGGATTATTATGAAATAAAATGTTAAATTATATTACAAACTTAATCTATATTGCAAATGAACATTATAATTGCGTATAGAATGTAGCAAAGAATATTGTTTGCCATATGATAGCATTTAAAGAAGCTGTATGAATAAGTAAAGTTTACGCATTTAAACATTGTTAAGTAATTGATAAAGAACGTTGTAAAAAATCTTATTTTTAAGTATTTTTAGATTTGTGAAGCAACTTTTAGTCCAGTGAAATGTTGCGTAATGATACTTACTTGCGGGTGTAGTGCGCTTGTGCAAAGATACGTAATTATTTTACGGGATATTCTTAAAAAAAAAGTTAATTTGAATAACTATTGAAATTTGAAAATTTTAAGATAGAACTCAATAATCGTAATAAAACTACCTACCTGATGACAGTAGTAGTTTTAAAAATTAGTAACTGAATGTATACGTTTTTAAGTACAAAGGTTTTATAGCCCATAAAATCGGTTGTAAAATATTTCAGGCTTTTTGAACATAAATTGTTCTGTTCTAAACCCTCTTATATAATAGACCTATGGGTTGGCGGTGTGAAATTGTATGTAACTGTGCCCGCGAGAAATATCTACATGCCCCAGAGTCGGACAGGAGACTTTGTTATTCAATGACTGTTAAAATTACAGCATATAATCTTGGGACGTATCATTCCATTACAGTACAAACTAAAATCGTACAGTCCTGTTTAGAACATGTTATGTTATTAGGTTTTAGATCCTAAAATTCGGCATTCTTATTGTTCAAGGACTTTGGATCAGATTGTATGTACTGCTATAAAATAATATTGCGAAGGAAGATGCTTACTGAAATGTGAATGTTGTTTCATAAGCTGATAACAACACCACTGTTTCTACATAATTACGAAATAGTAAGAGATCTGAATAAGAGTAAGGCATGTTAAATGACCATGTCTATTAAGGAAAATGAAGAACTGCTAGCAGGAGGGGGACCCTGAAGTCGGACAGAGTAAATACCCACCCACTTGGGCGAGTACCCACGTATTCATCCAGCTATATCAACCCGTCGTCTGAAGGATCTGCAGTCGATATGTCAGGGAAGTGAGCTTATTTTATTTTATGTGCAGTTGCAGAAACTTATTTAAAAGAAAGACTATAATACAAGTTACATCAATAAAGACTTTATAGTTTAGGTAAGACAAAAAATAACTTTTAAATATAAATTGTACACTTTTAAATTTCGTTGCACAAAAATTAAATGTTTAGTTTATATTACAAAGGTCAACAGAGACAAATTAAATTTTTTTTTTGTTAACTGTATTAAAAGCACAGTAGCTTGTCTAAAAATTAATAACATGATTAATAAATCCACTTCATTCCAATAACATGTGTCTCGACTACTTATTCTGTGCGTCCCTTATACATCGCAGTATGTATTTGTATGTATATGTATATGTATTAACTCGGGCTTCAATTTTATTATACAATCTGATTCAATTGTATAGTCGCTTTTCTATAGTTCTCTTGTAACCTTCTGCAACTAACATACGAGTATTAATCATAGTATGAACCACACGTTGTTATTTTTCAATTGTAGTTTTTAAAGTTGTTTAATCTTTAAAAACCTCCTTTTTTAAACTGTAAATACAACGATAGTGTAGGTTATAATGGAGCTTATACAGTTTTCTCGGAGTATTTGGCAAATTATCCTTCCAGTTACGGATATAAAATTTCATCAGAATCGTTTTTAAGCCAGTGGGACTTTATTGTTGTGAAGGGTTCTGTGAAGCAAGATACTGGGAGTTTATGAAACACACACACACATTTTGATTCTTTTTCTTGCAAGAGATTGTTCCAGGCACGTTCCACACGTTTGTCGCGCTTTCGGTCTGCACGATGTGTACAATGTCGACATTGACATAGTTTTCAGACCGTTCCAGCGCCTGTAACTACTCAAATTATTTTTGACGCGTCACGCGGACGCGGAAAATGGTAGTTTAATTTCGAACTTCAGCGGATAAACTACTATGTACGCCAGTCAAGTTGATTTGGGATCTGCAATATTAGTGCTCGATTGAGAGTGACTGTTATTGTGACTTACGGGTTACTGTAAACTGATTATTATGTTGTTTAGTATACACTTGTAATAAGGCTACATTTATTGTTTGTGTATTGTATAATCTTCAACTTAAAGAATAGTATAAGTGTGTCTTGTATATTTTTAACTGTATTTAAAGTTGCAATAAGTAATTTCATATGGTCTCAGTTATACTGTTTCCACTGTCAAACATGACGTTGTGCGGCCGTTGTAACAATATGGTGTCTTGAAGTTAATTGTTAAACGATTAAATTGCAACTGTGACATGGATTTTGAAAATATGAATCAAATTGCTATTATGATACTAAGTATTTGTTACTGGCGATATGGCTAATGTATCTTTGATAAAGAAATTAATGTTTAACTCGCTGTAGAGTAAATTCGTAAGTTCGTGTCTCAGCAAATACTACTTGTATCTAAAAAAAAGTGTACACGTTTTTTATTTATTACAACGATACAAACGTTGTTGCAAATTTAATATAATTTAATTTTGTGGAGCCCCACGATCTTGGAGCGCCAAAATTATACGACGGTACACGTTGCTGTATTTAATGTATTGAATTAGTGCTGTGTTTATACTCATATAATATTTATATACAATATTACTAACAACGTGTGTGTAAAATTGGGGTTCAGGTGTAATTATAATAAGAGTAACTCTTTTTGGGAATCGTAATATGTTTCATTTATTACTTTAAACAAACATAAAAAAATAATAATATAAAAATAATGATCAATTCCCCATACGATATCCATTATCTATGGTTTCAAATTTCTTTACTTGCCGTGTTATCATCACAAACATATATCTTAAATTCTAGATATTATATTATAAATTTTAATTATTAAAAACTTTTCTTCATTATACTATGATTTCTTGACTACTCAGTCTAAATGTGTGCTTTTTTTAAAAATTGTTAATACATTCTTATTCTATATTATCTTTGTACCTTTTTACGGCTTTATAACCATTTTAACACAATTAATTAATTATTTTCAATTGACTCTACGTTATGTGCTTTTACTAAGAAAAAGTTAAATAAATTAATTACTTGTTCATTTTCCAAGCAAGGATTTAACTTATCGTTACATTGACTGTTCATTCATTAAAGAAAAATAATTAAAGAATATTCTGATTACACATAAATTATATTGGTTTTATCTCTATCTACATACTTATTATTTACTCTTACAAAAATGTTTTGTTTTTGTTTTTTTTCTTTTTATTAAAGTCTTTCGATGTCTTTCTCTTTGATAATTATCTATTGGTTTTTCGTCATCTTAAATTCTGTACAGTTGTCCCATGTCCTCCAGTGATTCCGTCGGTTCGATCCTCCTGGATGTCCGCTTGTCCTCACTGCTCGTCCTCTCGTCTCTCGTCCTTCATGGTACATTGGCTGCTATAGATTACGATGACGTGTTGCTCTGGCTCTGTAGCTGTTATGATAGAACCGTCTCTAGTCCTCTGCGTCTCGTTCCTCTGCTAGTCGTTCTCTCGTCCTCTGTCAGGAGTTGATGTTCTTAGTTGTCGACTGCTTGTAGACGTCCGACGATTTCTTTGTTACGGTACTTTTTAAATTATTGTTTTCATTAATACTGTAAATCAAAACATTGCCGTAATACTTTATAAGTTAAGAAAAAATCATACTGATGTTAGACCTAGCGTCTGACTTTGTCCAAAGTAGTTAAAAAATTCGCGTCTCGGATGGACATAGCGTACCGCCGCGACTGAGGTAATTTAGAAGAGAGAGATTAGCTCTCCTGGGCTTCTATTTATATCCACCCAGAAAACTGCAGCTGTCGATTCATGAATCAGCCTGTCGACAGTTGAGCCATGGCATGATAACCCCCACTCTCGTCTCATTTCACATAATTGCACTTTTTCGCCAATCGCACTGTTTAACGCAGATTTCACGGCGATAAAGTATTGTCTAATTTAATGACCTATGTGATGTGCAATTATCATGATGCTCGCACCACTAGTGTAATTATAGTGCTTTAAAAATCGCACTGGATTCGCACTGATTGTCCGAATTACGTAAAATTCGCACTGCACTTGTGTCTGATTTTTACACATTTTTAGAAGTTTTTACCTTCTCGCTAACATTTATGGTTTGCTTAATATTAAATATATTCTTAATTTAGCATTGACTTGGGGTGAGGTTGCAAACTGTCAGGATCAAACAGGCTTCACACACACACACACACACACACTATTTACTTGTATACACACATGCAGTGGTAATCGCGTGATGTTTACCTGTTGGTTCCTGCTTGAAAGCCAGCTTCCAATCTCACACCTGCTCGTCTATTATATATTATTGAAATTAACTTAAATATTTATTTTAAATTATGTATGCGCATTACAGCCTATGCTTGTATTGTCGCATCATTCCTCTACTTGGTAAAAAAAGTTTTAATAAATTTATTTATTAAAATATTTTTTTCTATCATTAGACATCTTATATTTTTATATTTCATAGTTCTTCTACGCCATCTACCGCGAACGGAACGTGCACTCCTTGTACAAGATTCTACCGCTTGCAAGGTGTTGTAAAAACTATTCGTCGTTAGTGAAACGGGAAGACTCAGAACTGTGTGTGTAGTACATTTGCACACACCAGTGTTTTAACGCATTGTGCGTAAAATTACAAGCAGTTCTTCACTGCTGCTACCGCGAACGGTACATACAATCCTTGTACAAGACTCTACCGCTTGCAAGGATCTGTTAAGACTTTTCGGGGATAGTAACGCGTGTGACGCATAACAATTGATTTTATATCTTTACACACGATATTAATATTGTAGTATTACGTGTGTAAGAAGTGAGTGTAACTGTATCACTGTGCGAGATTTTCCGCAGTGACAGTATCATTAATTGTTACGCAATAGTTCCATCAAGACGTTTCCGTGCTAGTGCAAGATTTCCTCATAGGGTGGTCTGCTGATCGCGGTAGACCTTGGTATTCGCGAGAACACTTGAAGAAGCCTGAGAGGTATTAGCTCAATATACCGTTATTAGATTAAACTCACTGTCACCTGAGATACTACTTAGTCATAAACTCTATATAAGTTTTGCGAGTAATAAAATCCGTAGTACCGTTGTGTGTGCGAAGTGGCGGATTCTTCGTGGGAATTCCAGGACATCAGCCCAGCTGTTATAGGACACCAGCCCAGCTGTTATAGGACATCAGCCCAGCTGTTATAGGACCAGCCCAGCTGTTACAGGACGCTAGCCCAGCTGTAAACGTTTCTGGGAAAACGTCTGTCATTTGTAAGCCACACCTGACGAACCAACTACACCGCAAAGACCGGCCCTTCTCTTCAACAACATCATCGTGGGAGTCTTCTTATGTAACGTATCACGTCTTGCGTATGAACATTATTTAACATTTTAAAAGAATGACTCTATATCAAACATTACATTCTGTACATTTCAAATATACCATATAAACTATAACTTGTGTTTGTACAATAAATAATCTTAAACCCTCCAATATAGACTTGTAATTTGAAATACACATACTATCATATCCTATGCGCCAATAGTTTAGTAATTTGTGTTGTCGCATAGAGATATTTTGGCGCCCAACGTGGGGCTCGTAAAATAGCGGTAAATTTACGCTATTATATATTTATCTATGAGTAAAAAAATTTGTTGGAAAAATCCGACGTATAAGTATAATTAACGTTATAATTGTATGTGTATTGTTCATATGAAAATCTGAGGATATAATTTTTCAATAGTGCATATTCTCTTGTATATCTTATATGGACAGATTTTATCAGTATATTGGAGGTAGATTATTAGTTGTTGTATGTTAGATAAGGTATTTACATGTTGATGTTTTGAACTGCTTTCCGCGTGCATAGAAACTGGTTACCATATGTTCTAATCTTGTCGAAATAATAATAACTTTCTTTGCTTATAAATCAATAAATTTAAATTTACTAAATTTTAAATTAATTTGTGATCACTATGTCGAAGACAAAAGAGTGTATAGAATATTTAAGGGCCAAGTCACTTGATGATAAAACCATATCTGAGGTGAGTAGAGCCATTAGGCGGAAATTGTGGGATAAAATTGAAAGTAATTTTAACGAGGCAACTCGCTTAGGGCATAGTATTTCATTGTTCGATATGGTCGGAGATATAGATTATGCACGCAATTATAGTGAAGATGACGAAAATGAAATTAGTAATAGCAACACTATTAGTCCAGAACATACTTCAGGTAATTGCTGCGAGGAGATGAAAGCCGTGGAAGAAGAGATGATATTGGATATACAAGGAGTTTCAGAGGAAAGTAAAGCCAGGGATGAGGAGATGATAGCCATTAGGCAGGAATTTTGGGAAGAAATGGACGCCGACAGAGAGGAGAGGATGGCGAAACTACAGGAAATGTCAGCTGATATTGAAGTAGATTTATCTGTTGAGAATATTGCACCTTGTGATAATTTTGAAGTACCAAATGTCCTTGTGGAACATACTCTCAAAGAAAGTAATATGGAAGTTAACCAAGATGTTACATCTGGAGGAGTAACGGAGAACAGTAGCGTAGTAAATGAAATTGAAAGTGATTATACAGAAACAACCTTATTAGGGCCTAATAGTTTATATCTCGGTAAAGTCGAGTATTTAGATTCTGCATCAGATTGTAGTGAAGATAACAGAAATGAAATTAGTAGTAACAACACTATTAGTCTGGAACATACTTCAGGTAAGTGCTGTGATGAGGTGATAGTTTATAGTGTAACAGATATAGCATGCGAGAACCGTGAACGTATGATAGAATCTGAAGCTATCATGGATGCGGACAGTGTATGCATAACACATAAAAATTCCGAACCAGTAGTAGAGCCTGGAACTAGTATGGATACTAACGGTGCAGGTATTTATGACACATGGCCTAATGATGAGGTACTAGATGAATCAATATCAGGTACTGAGGTGTTTACGGAGGACGGAGAGGTGAATGATACTGGTGACAATACGGTGACAACAATTATGGTAAATAATAATGAACCGCCGCGTAATCAGTTTCATGTTCAAACACCACAAAATCAGCCGCAATCACAACAACATAAAAATACAACTCAGCAATTTAATACCAACTTATTAGCAACAGTTATTGAAAATGATTTAGTTGAAAAGCAGTTCAATCAATCAAGTATGAAAAATGTTAGTTATAAGAATGAAACTGTTATGTCTGGCCTATATCCTGCAGAAAGTAGAGATAGTTTAATTTGCGGTAATAATAATAATGAAGGTAAGAAGAATATTAGTACTGGAAATTGCACCGACCTTACTGTCGAAGCAAAAATCAGTGGTTATGTTGACGAGATGTTGTCCGATAGTGGCACAGGAATATCGCTGTTGGACGAGCAGTTACGTAAGAGGTGTAAAAACCACTTTATACAAATGCCGATTCTGCCGGTAAGTCACACAAGGATAAAATCAGCAACATGTGAGTCGCAGATAGTTGAAAAACAGGCACGTATAACAAAATATGTGCGAGTGGTAAACGTTTCCCGGGCGGTGCGTGAAGTATTTATCGTTGTGTTGACATTAACTGAACTTAGACATATGTATCGCTACAATCCCTATACCTGTCGGACTATTGTTTACGTTCATATATGATATTAGTATGCAGGCAGTTATGCATGAGATACGGGTAGTCTGATTACCGCTATGCATGCTGTTACAAAGTAAATGCACTCTACTGCATGAAAAGTGCATTGTCACTTTATACTAACCATGCGACTTCCATCCACCAATAGAATGCTGAGTGGTGGTTGGAAATTTTCTTAAGCCTGTCGTTACACAGGTAGTTCTTCTACGCCATCTACCGCGAACGGGACGTGCACTCCTTGTACAAGATTCTACCGCTTGCAAGGTGTTGTAAAGACTATTCGACGTTAGTGAAACGGGAAGGCTCAGAACTGTGTGTGTAGTACATCTGCACACAATTTTGTTTTAACGCATTGCGCGTATAATTACGACAGTTCTTCTACGCCATCTACCGCGAACGGAACGTGCACTCCTTGTACAAGATTCTACCGCTTGCAAGGTGCTGTAAAAACTATTCGTCGTTAGTGAAACGGGAAGACTCAGAACTGGGTGTATAGTACATCTACACAGTAGTGTTTTAACGCATTGTGCGTAAAATTATAGGCAGTTTTTCACTGCTGCTACCGCGAACGGTACATACAATCCTTGTACAAGATTCTACCGCTTGCAGGGATCTGTTAAGACTTTTCGGGGTTAGTAACGCGTGTGACGCATAACAGTTGATATTATCTCTTTACACACGATATTAATATTGTAGTATTACGTGTGTAAGAAGTGAGTGTAACTGTATCACTGTGCGAGATTTTCCGCAGTGACAGTATCATTAATTGTTACGCAATAGTTCCATCAAGACGTTTCCGTGCTAGTGCAAGATTTCCTCATAGGGTGGTCTGCTGATCGCGGTAGACCTTGGTATTCGCGAGAACACTTGAAGAAGCCGGAGAGGTATAAGCTCAATATACCGTTTTTAGATTAAACTCACTGTCACCTGAGATATAACTTGGTCTTAAACTCTATATAAGTTTTGCGAGTAATAAAATCCGTAGTACCGTTGTGTGTGCGAAGTGTCGGATTCATCGTGGGAATTGCAGGACATCAGCCCAGCTGTTACAGGACATCAGCCCAGCTGTTACAGGACATCAGCCCTGCTGTTATAGGACCAGCCCAGCTGTTACAGGACATCAGCCAAGCTGTTACAGGACGCCAGCCCAGCTGTAAACGTTTCTCGGAAAACGTCTGTCATTTGTAAGCCACACCTGACGAACCAACTACACCGCAAAGACCGGTCCTTCTCTTCAGCAACATCATCGTGGGAGTCTTCTTATGTAACGTATCACGTCTTGCGTATGAACATTATTTAGCATTTTAAAAGAAAGACTCTATATCAAACATTACATTCTGTACATTTCAAATATACCATATAAACTATAACTAGTGTTTGTACAATAAATAATCTTAAACCCTCCAATATAGACTTGTAATTTGAAATACACATACTATCATATCCTATGCGCCAATAGTTTAGTAATTTGTGTTGTCGCATAGAGATATTTTAAGACGTAGACGTAGACGTTAAGACGTAGTGTATAAAATTATCAATGGCGGATGGAAGATTATGGTACCGGACGCCATGGTGGAAGACCTCACCTGGATGTGTCATGACAGTCTGGCTCATGCGGGGCCTTATAAATGTTACCTGGCGATGCGGGAAGATTTTGTGTGGCTAAATATGACCAGGAAAATAAAGGCCATACTCCGCACATGCCACATCTGCCAAACAGCAAAATATCCGAACCAACATACCCAGGTGGAAATGGGTAACATTGTTGTGCGTAATAAAAATGACCTTGTATGCATTGATTTTTTGGGTCCACTTCCTCGGGCGGCACGTGGAATGAAGAACCTTGTGGTTGTTACGGATGCCTTTACCAAACATGTTAGCCTATATGCTATTGGTAGACCTACTACGTCGGCTGTCATAAACATTATGCTAAATAAATACATGCCGAAAAATGGTCCCGTAAGGAAGATACTCTCAGATCAAGGTAAGCAATTTACGAACACCAAGTGGCACTCCGAGCTTGAGAAACACGGTGTCCAGACGGTCTTGACTGCGATCCGGAGACCGCAAGGTAACTTGGCCGAGCGTGTCAACAAGGAGTTGGGACGGTTGTTCCGTACGTACTGTAATACTAACCAGAGTAAGTGGCCGGAATTCCTAGAATTTTTTGAGTCTGCCATAAATGGAAATTATAATTCTACTACTGGGTATACTCCGAATGAACTCCAAACTGGAGAAATGCCAGGCCGGGTCTGGAGTAAACACATTGAAAGGATAGCGACGCATAATGTGCCTATACCAGTTGAGATAAAGAAAATTGAGGCTAGAAGACGCATTAAAAAGTGCGCCGAGGAGCGCACGGAAAAATTTAATGCGGAACATAAACTAGTCAAGTTCAAGACTGGAGAGAGTGTGCTTTTACGAGCATTAAATGTTGGAAGAAGGGAGGACAACACAGCCGCGAAGTTTTTTAGGCTGTATAATGGTCCGTATACCCTGTCGGAGCAAGTTGGGAAAAATACCTTTATCTTAACCAACCCAAATACCAACCGTGCGATTGGTAAATTCCATGCTTCCTCATTGAGGAAATATTATACAAAGGATCCGTAAACTCAGGAATAAATGTCAGGATATAGGGGTAAGATAGTGTGGTGATTTAAATATGTCAAGTTCAGGTTTAAATGTTGTATGTAAGATGACTCTGTGAATGAACAATAATCTAGTTTTGATAAGGAATGTTGTCTGTGTACTCTGTGACCCTGCATAAGATTTCGTTATCTGTGTCAAGAACATGTGTGTTTGTTTTGGTTTGAAGGTTACCACGTGTCTTTTGATTTGATGCTTCTGTCAAAGTGACAGGTGGAAATGTTAGTATTAATTGAGGATGTTTATTTGATTTTAGTTCGAGGGTATTATTATTATTTCAGGATTAGGAAGTTGTTTTGGTTATATTGAAAAAAAAAATTTTTTTATTTTTTGTTAGTTAACTAAAGAAAAAAATTTTTTTTTTTATGCAGGAAGGAGTTAATCCTGCAACGAATCACAGGATCATGATAGGCGGGGCAAGTTCATATATTACACAGACAATGGACATTCATATTATATTGGTAGATGGTTAAGTTTGGTTGTTATCAATTGTATTTAGTAAGGTTAAGGGTTTAGTTTAGGAAAACTGTGCATTATTATTTATGGTTATTCATGTACTGTGTTAGTGGAAATGTGCGCGCGTGCGCGAGTGGTAAACGTTTCCCGGGCGGTGCGTGAAGTATTATCGTTGTGTTGACATTAACTGAACTGAGACATGCCGGATTCTTCGTGGGAATTCCAGGACATCAGCCCAGCTGTTATAGGACATCAGCCCAGCTGTTATAGGACATCAGCCCAGCTGTTACAGGACATCAGCCCAGCTGTTATAGGACATCAGCCCAGCTGTTATAGGACATCAGCCAAGCTGTTACAGGACGCCAGCCCAGCTGTAAACGTTTCTGGGGAAACGTCTGTCATTTGTAAGCCACACCTGACGAACCAACTACACCGCAAAGACCGGCCCTTCTATTCAACAACATCATCGTGGGAGTCTTCTTATGTAACGTATCACGTCTTGTGTATGAACATTATTTAACATTTTAAAAGAAATACTCTATATCAAACATTACATTCTGTACATTTCAAATATACCATATAAACTATAACTTGTTTTTGTATAATAAATAATCTTAAACCCTCCAATATAGACTTGTAATTTGAAATACACATACTATCATATCCTATGCGCCAATAGTTTAGTAATTTGTGTTGTCGCTTAGAGATATTTTGGCAACGAATCACAGGATCACGATAGGCGGGGCAAGTTCATATATTACACAGACAATGGACATTCATATTATATTGGTAGATGATTAAGTTTGGTTATGTTATCAATTGTATTTAGTAAGGTTAAGGGTTTAGTTTAGTAAAACTGTGCATTATTATTTATGGTTATTCATGTACTGTGTTAGTGGAAATGTGCGCGCGTGCGCGAGTGGTAAACGTTTCCCGGGCGGTGCGTGAAGTATTATCGTTGTGTTGACATTAACTGAACTTAGACATGTGTGTCGCTATAATCCCTATACCTGTCGGACTATTGTTTACGTTCATGTATATTATTAGTATGTAGGCAGTTATGCATTAGATACGGGTAGTCTGATTACCGCTATGCATGCTGTTACAAAGTAAATGCACTCTACTGCATGAAAAGTGCATTGTCACTTTTTACTGACCATGTGATTTCCATCCACCAATAGAACGCTGACTGGTGGTTGGAAATTTTCTTAGGCCTGTCGTTGCACAGGCAGTTCTTCTACGCCATCTACCGCGAACGGAACGTGCACTCCTTGTACAAGATTCTACCGCTTGCAAGGTGTTGTAAAAACTATTCGTCGTTAGTGAAACGGGAAGACTCAGAACTGTGTGTGTAGTACATTTGCACACACCAGTGTTTTAACGCATTGTGCGTAAAATTACAAGCAGTTCTTCACTGCTGCTACCGTGAACGGTACATACAATCCTTGTACAAGACTCTACCGCTTGCAAGGATCTGTTAAGACTTTTCGGGGATAGTAACGCGTGTGACGCATAACAATTGATTTTATATCTTTACACACGATATTAATATTGTAGTATTACGTGTGTAAGAAGTGAGTGTAACTGTATCACTGTGCGAGATTTTCCGCAGTGACAGTATCATTAATTGTTACGCAATAGTTCCATCAAGACGTTTCCGTGCTAGTGCAAGATTTCCTCATAGGGTGGTCTGCCGATCGCGGTAGACCTTGTATTCGCGAGAACACTTGAAGAAGCCGGAGAGGTATAAGTTCAATATACCGTTAGTAGATTAAACTCACTGTCACCTGAGATAGTACTTGGTCATAAGCTCTATATTAATTTTGCGAGTAATAAAATCCGTAGTACCGTTGTGTGTGCGAAGTGTCGGATTCTTCGTGGGAATTCCAGGACATCAGCCCAGCTGTTATAGAACATCAGCCCAGCTGTTATAGGACATCAGCCCAGCTGTTATAGGACATCAGCCCAGCTGTTACAGGACATCAGCCCAGCTGTTATAGGACACCAGCCCAGCTGTTATAGGACATCAGCCCAGCTGTTATAGGACCAGCCCAGCTGTTACAGGACGCTAGCCCAGCTGTAAACGTTTCTGGGAAAACGTCTGTCATTTGTAAGCCACACCTGACGAACCAACTACACCGCAAAGACCGGCCCTTCTCTTCAACAACATCATCGTGGGAATCTTCTTATGTAACGTATCACGTCTTGCGTTTGAACATTATTTAACACTTTAAAAGAAAGACTCTATATAAAACATTACATTCTGTACATTTCAAATATACCATATAAACTATAACTTGTGTTTGTACAATAAATAATCTTAAACCCTCCAATATAGACTTGTAATTTGAAATACACATACTATCATATCCTATGCGCCAATAGTTTAGTAATTTGTGTTGTCGCATAGAGATATTTTGGCGCTTAGCAACGTGGGGCTCGTAAAATAGCGGAAATTTTACGCTATTATATATTTGTCTATGAATATAAAATTTGTTGGAAAAATCCGACGTATAAATATAATTAACATAAAAATTGTATGTGTATTGTTCATATGAAAAGCTGAGGATATAATTTTTCAAGTGTGCATATTCTCTTGTATATCATATATAAACAGATTTTATCAGTATATTGGAGGTTGATTATTAGTTGTTGTATGTTAGATAAGGTATTTTCATGTTGATATTTTGAACTGCTTTTTCTGTGTGCATATAAACTGGTTACCATATGTTCTAATCTTGTTGTGATAATAATAACTTGCTTTGCGTATAATTCAATAAATTTAAATTTACTAAAATTTAAATTAAATTTTAATCATTATGGCGGATACTGCTGAAATCAAGAATGCTTTAGCGACCTTATTAGAAGAGATGAAAGCCAGTAAAGAAGAGCGGAAAACTGATAAAGAGGAAAATAAAGCCCGTCAAGAGGAGGTGCAAATGAGTATACAGAGGCTTTCAGCAGAAGCCGAGAAAAGAAGTGCAGAAGCCGAGAAAAGAAGTAAATTGATCCACGACGAAAACGAGAAATCATACGTGGCCATACAGGAGCAATCCAAACAAAGCAAACAAATGGTAGAAGCGGCAGAAAAGCATATTAGCGAGACCGTGGAAACTATGAAGGCCAATATAGAGGCAAATTTGGAAGTCAATAAGTCACGACTTAGTGAATATGAAGCGAAACTCTCTGGTACGGCAGAGCAAGTAGTGCAACACATATCTACGATAAATGAATTAATGGCCGAACGTGACCTGCGGATTCAAAAACTACAACAGCAAGTGTCACGATTGCAAAGTACCTCGTCACCACTAAACTGTACCCCGTATGTATATAAGACTTTAAATGACGTCAGCTCACAGCAAAATTTTTATGGACGGGAGAATAAAAATTTTCAGTATCAAACTCAAACCAAGCACACACAGTCACCAAAACAATATAAAATACCTAATAGAAATACCAATCGGAAATGGTGTAAACATAATGGGATGAATGAAGTTTCAAAAGCCCGTTATAACTATAAAAAGCAGTTCAATAAATCAAATGTGAAAGATGTTAATTATAAGAGAAAATTTGTAGTGTCCGGCCTGTATCCTGCTGTAATTAGAGATAGTTTAATTTGCAATAACCATAGTAAGGAAAATGAGAAAGGTATTAGCGTTGAAAATGACACTGACCTCATTGTCAACGCGAAAATTAACGGATGTGTCGGCGAAGTTTTATTTGACAGCGGCGCAGAAATTTCGTTAATGGATGAGCGATTCCTAGAGAGGCACAGGAAACATTTTTAAAAAATCCCGATTCTGCCAGCAGCCCACAAAATCATAAAATCAGCGACGGGTGAATCTCAGAGGGTTGACCGTCAAGCTATGATAACAGTATCCATTCAGGGAATGGAAATAGAGGTCACTGTGCTTATGGTCAAGAAACTCGTGTATAATGTTATTTTGGGAGTGGACACATTAAATAAACTGCACGCGACCATTGATTTTCCAAATAAAATACTAAAATGTACAGTAAATAATAGTAAACACGATATCAGGTTAGGACGCAGGAGGGGTAAGACGGGGTCTGATTGTGAACCTATTACTATAACTCGCCCAGCGGTTCAACTTGCCGATAAGATAACACATAATCTGCGGACTCACAGCAGGCAGATAACGAGCAATGAGCAAGATAAGCTGCAAAGTATGCTTGATAAATTTGAATCTGTGTTTTCCAAAAATCCTACCGTCACGAATGTTTATGAACACAGTATTCAGGTCACTGATGAAAATAAATTTGTACGGAAGACGTACCCCATCCCCCTTCACTATCAACAACAGGTTGATGCCGAAGTTAAGAGTATGCTTCAGAATGGTGTGATTGAACGAACTGATAGCAATTTTTTAAATACTATGGTTGTTGTTAAAAAGAAAAATAACGACATTCGATTATGTCTCGACATGAGAAATCTAAATTCTATTACAAAAAAATGCTACGACTGTGCTCCAAATGCGGAGAACCTATTCATAAAATGTCAAGGTGTTAAATACATGTCTCGCCTTGATCTCAAAAGTGGATTCTGGCAGATTCCCCTTGCCAAAGAGTCGAGAAGATACACAGCATTTCTATATCGAAATAAATGCTATCAGTTTAAAGTAGTTCCATTTGGTTTGGTTACCAGTTTAGCGGCCATGGTCAGATGTTTGGAGTTAGCTCTGGGACCCGAGGTGGAGGACTTCGTCAGCATATTTGTTGATGATATTTTGGTCATATCCAAATCATTTGAAGAACATCTTGAACATCTCAAGATTGTATTTCAGAAATTGCAAGCCGCTAACCTAACTCTCAATCTTGAAAAGTGTGAATTCGGGAAATCGCAAATTAAATTTTTGGGACATATTATCTCAGCGGAAGGTATAACAACAGACCCGGAAAAAATACATGCGATCATGGAGTTCCCGAAACCCACAAAACCCAGGGATATCAGAGCGTTCCTTGGATTGACTGGTTACTTCAGACGTTTTACTCCAGAATATTCTGGGACAATTGAGCCGTTGTTAGAACTACTTCGTAAGAGTAATAAATGGAGATCGGAGGAGCGTCATCAGCATGCTTTCGACGCGACTAAAAATTTGTATAGTAGAAACCTGCACGTGTTCCATCCTGAGAAAAGGGGTACATATGTCTTGAATTGCGATGCTTCTGATTATGCCATTGGGGGGGGAGGTATTCTACCAACGGAATGAGAAGGGTGAAAACAAAATAATTGCGCACAGTAGTAGGTCACTAAAAGGGGCCGAACGTAACTATTTCACATCGGAGAAAGAAATATTGGCTATTGTGTACTGCATTAGTAAATTTCGTTATTACCTGGTTGGACAACACTTCGAAATCCTTTCGGTCAACCAGGCCTTATCGTTCATGTTGCGCTGCAAGTTAGCGAACGCTCGCATATCCCGTTGGATCATGGCCATCCAAGAGTACGACTTTACCATTAAGTACTGTAAGGCAAGCGAGAACCAAGCAGCTGACACGTTAAGCCGATACCCTCCAATGGTGGAAGAACGTCATGCGTCTAATAACCAGGAGGTTCAAATTCTAGCTGTCAAATATAAATTAGAAGACAGTCTCAAAAATAAGTTAAGAAATATTGGTATGGAACAGCAGCGTGACACAAAGTTGAAGCGGATATGTGACGCTATCCGGATACAAGAAAACCCTAAGTACAGAATATATAAAGACGTAGTGTATAAAATTATCAATGGCGGATGGAAGATTATGGTACCGGACGCCATGGTGGAAGACCTCACCTGGATGTGTCATGAGAGTCTGGCTCATGCGGGGCCTTATAAATGTTACCTGGCGATGTGGGAAGATTTTGTGTGGCTAAATATGACCAGGAAAATAAAGGCCATACTCCGCACATGCCACATCTGCCAAACAGCAAAATATCCGAACCAACATACCCAGGTGGAAATGGGTAACATTGTTGTGCGTAATAAAAATGACCTTGTATGCATTGATTTTTTGGGTCCACTTCCTCGGGCGGCACGTGGAATGAAGAACCTTGTGGTTGTTACGGATGCCTTTACCAAACATGTTAGCCTATATGCTATTGGTAGACCTACTACGTCGGCTGTCATAAACATTATGCTAAATAAATACATGCCGAAAAATGGTCCCGTAAGGAAGATACTCTCAGATCAAGGTAAGCAATTTACGAACACCAAGTGGCACTCCGAGCTTGAGAAACACGGTGTCCAGACGGTCTTGACTGCGATCCGGAGACCGCAGGGTAACTTGGCCGAGCGTGTCAACAAGGAGTTGGGACGGTTGTTCCGTACGTACTGTAATACTAACCAGAGTAAGTGGCCGGAATTCCTAGAATTTTTTGAGTCTGCCATAAATGGAAATTATAATTCTACTACTGGGTATACTCCGAATGAACTCCAAACCGGAGAAATGCCAGGCCGGGTCTGGGGTAAACACATTGAAAGGATAGCGACGCATAATGTGCCTATACCAGTTGAGATAAAGAAAATCGAGGCTAGAAGACGCATTAAAAAGTGCGCCGAGGAGCGCACGGAAAAATGTAATGCGGAACATAAACTAGTCAAGTTCAAGACTGGAGAGAGTGTGCTTTTACGAGCATTAAATGTTGGAAGAAGGGAGGACAACACAGCCGCGAAGTTTTTTAGGCTGTATAATGGTCCGTATACCCTGTCGGAGCAAGTTGGGAAAAGTACCTTTATCTTAACCAACCCAAATACCAACCGTGCGATTGGTAAATTCCATGCTTCCTCATTGAGGAAATATTATACAAAGGATCCGTAAACTCAGGAATAAATGTCAGGATATAGGGGTAAGAATGTGTAGTGATTTAAATATGTCAAGTTCAGGTTTAAATGTTGTATGTAAGATGACTCTGTGAATGAACAATAATCTAGTTTTGATAAGGAATGTTGTCTGTGTACTCTTTGACCCTGCATAAGATTTCGTTATCTGTGTGTCAAGAACATGTGTGTTTGTTTTGGGTTTGAAGGTTACCACGTGTCTTTTGATTTGATGCTTCTGTCAAAGTGACAGTTGGAAATGTTAGTATTAACTGAGGATGTTTATTTGATTTTGGTTCGAGGGTATTATTATTATTTCAGGATTAGGAAGTTGTTTGGTTATATTGAAAAAAAAAATTTTTATTTTTTGTTAGTTAACTAAAAAAAAAAAAAAATTTTTTTTTTTTATGCGGGAAGGAGTTAATACTGCAACGAATCACAGGATCATGATAGGCGGGGCAAGTTCATATATTACACAGACAATGGACATTCATATTATATTGGTAGATGATTAAGTTTGGTTATGTTATCAATTGTTTTTAGTAAGGTTAAGGGTTTAGTTTAGTAAAACTGTGCATTATTATTTATGGTTATTCATGTACTGTGTTAGTGGAAATGTGCGCGCGTGCGCGAGTGGTAAACGTTTCCCGGGCGGTGCGTGAAGTATTATCGTTGTGTTGACATTAACTGAACTTAGACATGTGTGTCGCTATAATCCCTATACCTGTCGGACTATTGTTTACGTTCATGTATATTATTAGTATGTAGGCAGTTATGCATTAGATACGGGTAGTCTGATTACCGCTATGCATGCTGTTACAAAGTAAATGCACTCTACTGCATGAAAAGTGCATTGTCACTTTTTACTGACCATGTGATTTCCATCCACCAATAGAACGCTGACTGGTGGTTGGAAATTTTCTTAGGCCTGTCGTTGCACAGGCAGTTCTTCTACGCCATCTACCGCGAACGGAACGTGCACTCCTTGTACAAGATTCTACCGCTTGCAAGGTGTTGTAAAAACTATTCGTCGTTAGTGAAACGGGAAGACTCAGAACTGTGTGTGTAGTACATTTGCACACACCAGTGTTTTAACGCATTGTGCGTAAAATTACAAGCAGTTCTTCACTGCTGCTACCGTGAACGGTACATACAATCCTTGTACAAGACTCTACCGCTTGCAAGGATCTGTTAAGACTTTTCGGGGATAGTAACGCGTGTGACGCATAACAATTGATTTTATATCTTTACACACGATATTAATATTGTAGTATTACGTGTGTAAGAAGTGAGTGTAACTGTATCACTGTGCGAGATTTTCCGCAGTGACAGTATCATTAATTGTTACGCAATAGTTCCATCAAGACGTTTCCGTGCTAGTGCAAGATTTCCTCATAGGGTGGTCTGCCGATCGCGGTAGACCTTGTATTCGCGAGAACACTTGAAGAAGCCGGAGAGGTATAAGTTCAATATACCGTTAGTAGATTAAACTCACTGTCACCTGAGATAGTACTTGGTCATAAGCTCTATATTAATTTTGCGAGTAATAAAATCCGTAGTACCGTTGTGTGTGCGAAGTGTCGGATTCTTCGTGGGAATTCCAGGACATCAGCCCAGCTGTTATAGAACATCAGCCCAGCTGTTATAGGACATCAGCCCAGCTGTTATAGGACATCAGCCCAGCTGTTACAGGACATCAGCCCAGCTGTTACAGGACATCAGCCCTGCTGTTATAGGACATCAGCCCAGCTGTTATAGGACCAGCCCAGCTGTTACAGGACGCTAGCCCAGCTGTAAACGTTTCTGGGAAAACGTCTGTCATTTGTAAGCCACACCTGACGAACCAACTACACCGCAAAGACCGGCCCTTCTCTTCAACAACATCATCGTGGGAGTCTTCTTATGTAACGTATCACGTCTTGCGTTTGAACATTATTTAACACTTTAAAAGAAAGACTCTATATCAAACATTACATTCTGTACATTTCAAATATACCATATAAACTATAACTTGTGTTTGTACAATAAATAATCTTAAACCCTCCAATATAGACTTGTAATTTGAAATACACATATTATCATATCCTATGCGCCAATAGTTTAGTAATTTGTGTTGTCGCAATATATATTTTTTTATTTGTATTTATACACTACTATCCATGATAATGAATATTAATTGTTCAAATTCCCTTAGTTGGAGGGTAAAACAAGCCTAGTCCCTATCTCCCCCTCCCTACGAGTTGCTATCAATGCATAAACGTAGCTGCTTCTTCTCATTGTTCTCCTTCAATCTGGTTCCACTGACCCAGTTATTTTTACGTGTAAAACTTTCTGAGTGAACTTGCATTCTTGCACTGATAAACATTTTGCATCTTAACATATTATGCCATTCTTCAATCTGAAATTTTACATTATCTTAATTATACATTCTTACCTTCGTTCCTTACATGAACATTCTTTATCTTTCTTACATTACTTACATACTACATTAACATTCATTACCTTTTATTACATTTCTGTAACATTACCTTTCTGATCGCTAATAATTTTCTTCATCCTTAGCTGAAATACACTTCCGTAACAGAATACTCTTTCAGTTTTGTAGTGTGTCACATGATCGGTTACAGATGAACTGCCTTAGAAAACAACGATATTTTACTCGTAGTCCTAATTTCTAAGTAGTCTCTGCCCTTGTGACTTTTCATTTTCGCTTTCTTCTGTGTCCTTGTATCTCCATTAAGTGTGAAGGTTTCGCTTGATCAGGCGTTCTGATAATTATACATTCATTGCTCATCTCTAATCCTTTCTCCATATTAATAACAACATTGATAATAACATTCCTTCACAATCATTCCTTACACTACCTTCAACACATTACATTCCTTGCCATTCTTATACATTGAATACTAACATTCCTTACCATTTATAATACATTTCTTACCTTTCTTTGAACATACTTTTATTTAGCATAACATTCTTTATTATTTAATTCCTTATTTCTTTCCACTAATATTTCTTTTTATTTGCAATCACAACCGTAATAAATAACATTTCTTAATTATACTCTCTTATCCTTTTACACATATTATTTCTTATTAATTTAACTCCTTTTCTTATTATTAATAATTAATAGTAATATTATTTTTCATTTAAAAATAATTATTCATTCCATTCGGGTATTGAATTCTGAGGTCGGTGTGTCGTTTGATCTTACACCCCTCATTATAACCATTGCATTGTCCGTCGTCTCCCGGACGTATATTAGCCGACGTGTACAGTTATTTCCGTTTCGCACCCTCATTGTGTTAACGTCCCATTGTACGGCTACAACGTTTGTTTTGATCGTGGAAGTCACCTGTTTATAGGGTAACGTTTTTATCTTACTTGTTGACCACACAAAATCTCCCTTTCGTCTCTCTTTACAAACGTTTCTCTCTCTCTCTCATTAGTTTGGCTTAGTGCACCTACTTGACCAGCTGTGCGCGACTTTTCTTTCTCTTTGTATCTTTTATAATTATACTTACCATGATTTTTATAATTACAGTTATAATTATCGTTTGCTTTATACTTCTCGTGCGTATATCTAACATCATATTTCTCACACGTTTGCGTAGTATTTCGTATAAATAATTTACTACATTTCTCATTAGGCCTACCGTGATATTTACCTCCGTAAGTGTGGTGTCTTAAGTATATACCCTTATAATTATGTGCTTTACTAGTGTGTGTGTGTCTCACAATTGGGATATTGCTATTAATAAGGTACGTTTTATTAACCTTTATTTTCTCCTCATCCTTAACGTTAATTACTTCTTCATGATTATCGTTATTAATTACGAACGTATTTTCAACTATTATTGTTTGTTCACATTCTACTGCCGCTATGTGCGTATTTATGTCGCTAATTTTCTCTTTTGCTCCTTCTCTTAGTATTGTATTATATTCTTCTAATGTTTTACCTAATTGTTCTTTATTTGGTGTAACTTATTTTATTTTATTTTTGACTTGACCAGTATCATGGTTGCGATTTTAATATATTAGTTTATTAATTAAGTGTTATCTGAGGATGGGACTTAGTCCCGAAACGCGTCATAACTGACGAAACTTTGTATCGCTAGAGTGGATAATAAGGTAATTATATAATCATATAATAAGTGATACGGTACGCAAAAAAATAAGTAATTGAAATGGAGCCATACAAGGCAAGTATCGCGTATAAATATCAGAATCTTAAACTTAAATTATTCAAAACTAATTTACATATAAAATTTAATAAAACCTGTTTACGGCAAAATTTAATCCCAAATTATGCTAAAATTAAGATTAATAATTCCTCCAGACTAGCCAGAAAAACAGAACAATATGCTAGCACGTTTAGAATCAAAGAAAAATTAAATTTCTATATAGCAAAAAAATATCATTGAATTTGGTTATGTATAAATCTAAATTGGAATTATATAACATGGTACATCCTGCTTTGATCGATAGTATCATAGAGCAAATTAACAAATACGTTACAAATAAGATTAGACTTCACAAACATAAACAGGCAATTAAAATCAGCCATTTAAGTAACAGTAAATATAAATATAGCATCGAAAGCACGCCCAATTTCTACCCGAGAGTAATAAATACAACTGACGTCACTTTAACTGACGCAGAAACAAAACTTATCAGCAAAGGTCTAAATTACAATTTTCCCCCCAACCTTAAAAATAAACATAACTTAATTAAAGAAATAATTGAAGCCGAGTCAGTGATAAAAAACATTCCTGACCCAGGTAAACAAAATGAAATAAGAGTATTAGTAAATAATAAGTTTAATAAAATCATTAAAAACAAGAACAATAATCATATACAAAATAAAGTTAATTACACTAAAGCACAACATGAACAACGTATAGCTATACAACTAAATAAAAAACTTTCTAATAATAATATTTACATAACCAAGGTAGATAAGGGAAATTCTACAGCCATGCTGAAACTTGATGAATACACACAAAAAGTACACAACTTTATAAACGACAACAATATTACTAAGTTGACATCCGACCCCACTAAGAGGTACACTTTAGAACTGAATAAAACAATAAATAAATGCACGCAACTATTTGATAAACGCACACAATCCTCACTAAAACCAATAAATGCTGTGCGCCTTATTTAAGGGGTCTTCCGAAAGTACATAAACAGAACACTCCAATTAGACCATTAGTTAATTTTACAACTGCCCCCGGTTATAAAATAGCAAAAACCTTAGTAAAAATCATCAGAGAGCACACCAACTTAGAAAATAATCGGAGTGTAAAAAGCTATAAGGATTTTATCAAAAATATAAACCACGTTACAATTCAACCAAACCACAAACTAGTATCATTCGACATAGTAGATTTATACACTAATGTGCCTATTGATGAAACATTAACTTTACTCAGACGTAATTTAATGAATAAAGGTTTTTTAGAAATACAGAAAGTTGACCAACTGATGATGATACTAAAAACCATTCTTCATCGAAACTATTTTTCATCTGAAGATGCATATTATAAACAGAATGAAGGACTTGCCATGGGATCTCCACTTTCTGGCATCCTGGCGGACCTATATCTAAACCATTTAGAAAATACAAAAATTTTTAAAGATAATTATTTCGCCAATAAAATCATCCATTATTCCAGATATGTTGATGATACCTTTATTATTTTTAACGGGAATGCCAGACAAATAGAATTATTTAAAAATTACCTAAACAAAATTCATAACAAATTAAAATTTACTATGGAGATCGAAAACAACAAAAGTATCAATTTTTTAGACCTCACTGTATTACATAACGGGAATAATTTAAAATACAAAATCTTTAGAAAACACACTAGTACTGACACAGTAATACACTATGATTCACATCATCCCGTTACACAAAAAATGGCAGTATTTAACAGTCTTGTCAACAGACTTTTAAATGTTCCCCTCGAAAAGGAGGACTACTTGAATGAGGTTAGCACTATCAAACAAATAGCAATAAATAACGGGTATAAATCTACAATAGTTGACAAAATAATAAATAGACATAGGAAACGTTTAGAAAATAAAAATTCGAACTGTATAAAAGCAATTAATAAAAATTATAAATATCTTTCTGCTAATTTCACACGTATTATGCCAAATATTTTAAGACCCGTTCTCAAAGATAATAACTATATTTTATCATTTAAAACAAATAATAATTTAGGAAATTATTTCAAAAACAAAAACAAATTACCATTAAAAAAGAAATGTGGTGTATATAAATTAAAATGTGATGATTGTGATGCGTTCTATATCGGTCAATCAGGCAGATGTTTTATAAAAGATTTTTAGAACATATTCCTAAGCCAAGTAATACTAAGTCCAATTTTGCACAACATTTAATATCAAGCGGACATAAATATACGAGCTTCGAAGAAAATTTAACAGCGTTGCATTTTTGTAAAAAGGGTAAACGGATGGATAGTCTGGAGGAATTTGAAATTTATAAAGCTTTAAAAGATAGTACCACTAAAAACAGTTTACTAAATGACCAGATAAATTTTGCGTCAAATTACTTGTTCGACACTGCAATCAGTTTGGATTAATCTTTGATCAGTCGCGTGACGATCGCGGTTGTGGGTGAACGCATGCGGGAGCTCCGGCCGTGGTTAGTAAAACATATCACATGCGATTTGTAACTTATTTTATTTTATTTTTGACTTGACCAGTATCATGGTTGCGATTTTAATATATTAGTTTATTAATTAAGTGTTATCTGAGGATAGGACTTAGTCCCGAAACGCGTCATAACTGACGAAACTTTGTATCGCTAGAGTGGATAATAAGGTAATTATATAATCATATAATAAGTGATACGGTACGCAAAAAAATAAGTAATTGATTTGGTGTTAACTCTACTATGTTTCTATCTAGTCTAGCACATACATTTCGTCTTACACCATATTCGTCCATAAGATTTCCCATCACTTTAATGATTGCCTCCATACTAATACTTCCTGATATTGCCATGTCGAAGTATTATTATTAAAATATATATTTATAATATTTAAGAATATTATTTTAATGGAACCGACTTATTAATTTTATTTATTTATTGTTTCGTTATTATTATTTCTTTATTCTTATCTACTTATATTACAATTACACCTGTTTGTTGGGGTGGGCGCCAGTGGCGTTATTACAATACCATATACACAACAAAATTAAACACATAAAATATTCATTAATACACATCAATTATTATACATAAATCCTATGCACACATTTAACAATAGAGCATACATTTATTTATTAAATGTAGGCGTGTCGGGTCCCACGTTCATGGGCGACATTTACTACAACGATACACGTTGCTGCAAATTTAATATAATTTAAATTTGTGGAGCCCCACGATCTTGGAGCGCCAAAATTATACGACGGTACACGTTGCTGTATTTAATGTATTTTATTAGTGCTGTGTTTATACTCATATAACATTTATATATAATATTACTAACAACGTGTGTGTATAATTGGGGTTCAGGTGTAATTATAATAAGAGTAACTCTTTTTGGGAATCGTAATATGTTTCATTTATTACTTTAAACAAACATAAAAAAATAATAATATAAAAATAATGATCAATTCCCCATACGATATCCATTATCTATGGTTTCAAATTTCTTTACTTGCCGTGTTATCATCACAAACATATATCTTAAATTCTAGATATTATATTATAAATTTTAATTATTAAAAACTTTTCTTCATTATACTATGATTTCTTGACTACTCAGTCTAAATGTGTGCTTTTTTTAAAAATTGTTAATACATTCTTATTCTATATTTTCTTTATACCTTTTAACGGCTTTATAATCATTTTAACACAATTAATTGATTACTTTCAATGACTCTACGTTATGTGCTTTTACTAAGAAAAAGTTAAATAAATTAATTATTTCTTCATTTTCCAAACAAGGATTTAACTTATCGTTACATTGACTGTTAATTCAATAAAAAAAAATAATTAAAGAATATTCTGATTACACATAAATTACATTGGTTTTATCTCTATCTACATGTAGCACTCCCCGCTGCTAGGCCCCGGAAGTTCTCCGCATACACACAAATAACATAATATAATATCTAAATCCTGCTGTGTCTGGCCAACCTGCTGTGTCTGGTCGCTACGGCTGCGTGTTCCTCAGTACCTGCTTTGAACCACTGCTATGTCTGTGCTGGAAGATCGTGTAAAAACTGTACGAAGTTCGTGTTCTCATGTCTTCGGTCCGGAAGGTCGAACCAAGTTTTGAACTGAAAGTTTTCACATCTTTTAGTACACTTTATACCCACATCGTTCGATTAACACGCACACATGCATTCATACAGTGCGTAGTTACAATTTACAATATTGCAAAATTGCATTACAAGGTTACGACTTCAAATTACATATATAACGAGCACTGACACTGAACTTTACATATCTTAGGTCTTTTCATCAAGCTGACTGACTGAAATTTAGTTTTAGGCGAGGCTGACTATTACAGACAAGATACGTCTTGGTTGGTTATGGATAACAATCTTTTTACATCTATTACAAGTTTTCTTCCTTTCGTTACAAACGTAATATACAAAATTATTAGCCACTAGCATTGATTTACGATAGCTCAAAAACAATCATAGTTACCTTGGTTATTGAGGCTCCCAAACTTGACGAAAGTCCGGCGACGGGCCGCTCTGCTCACAGCGTTTGATGGCAGACTGACGAGATTTAACAAAGCAGAAGAGTTGCATTCGGCGGAAGACGAATGATTGCAACAGACTCCCCCCCCCCAAAGGCAAGCGTCGGGTGTAAAAACGACGATTGTCCAAGGGCAAATTCACCAAAATTAATCGGTACGGTCAGTGTAACCAAACAGAGTCGAGTCAGGGGAAACCCGTACCTTAAGTACGTAAATGGGAAAATTCAGATACTAGCGCGGCACTAGCCGCCATCTGGAAACAACTCAAAGGGCTACCTTCCGTCACCTTAGAAACGTTGCCTGCGCGCAGCAACGCTTCCTCACTGAAAGTGAACGACGAGGGGGTGATCAGTCCCCGCGCCGCTCACCAGGCAAGGCGACCGAAAGCGGGGTTACAAATTAATAAATTAATGAGCATGGAACATGTTCACGCACGAACATGAGGACTGCGACTCAGTATGTGAGGGTACAACAGAGTTGAGTTACAACAAGAGCCGAGAAGGGTGATTGGTCAAGAGCATCGACAACCAACCGCGCGGCTGAGAGCGAGAGATCAAACTAGAGGGGTCACTCACCTTAAAAGCGCTTTATGACCACAGCAACTTCTCTTTACGGCTCACGGACGACAAGGTGGAGAGCACATCTCCACATCGTCCGATCGTGCGAGGTGAGATAAAGGGGGCACTACACACCATTACCTCTACCCAGGTACATGGCTAAACCGGGACAAATCGGGGGTACGCCAGACTACAATCACTGGCAAAGGGGTACGCCAGACTACATTCACTGACAAAGGGGGGTACGCCAGACTACATACACTGGCAAAGGGGTACGCCAGACTACATACACTGGCAAAGGGGTACGCCAGACTACATACACTGGCAAAGGGGTACGCCAGACTACATACACTGGCAAAGGGGGGGTAAGCCAGTCTACATACAATGGAAAAGGGGGGGTACACTCTTTACGAGCCTCTTCTTTTTTACGAGTTTCTTTCCTGACCTCTCTCTCTCAGCGCGAACGTTTTGCACTGTCGCTTATTACGAAGTCATTGATTCATTATAAAATAGTTTACCGTGACAAGGAAATGCTAGTTGACACGACTTTGATTCGTAGTTGACGCAAACCAATTGACATGAAACAGGTGATAACGTGTGTGTGACGACTAACAACGAACATTTTCCATTAGTAAAAGGCTGCTATTTTATGAAAATTTTAATTTTGATTTTTCTTGTAACGCCTTCCACGAGACAAAATCGGATTTACTGAGATGCGCACGTTTCTAAATAAAATTTACCGAATTAATAGAGTATCAGATAGAGCAAGGTACGGAGTTATTAAGCCAAGTATGTGGAGAAAACCAAAACATACAAAGCGCAACGATAAGGGAGCAGCTGTTTGATGGAATGTAGATAAGACGAACAGGTGAGCCTGGCACAGCAATGCACGGCCTTATCTGCCAGACAAGGTTCAACTAGCGGTTTTCTACTCCCGAGCGAATAATTTGAACGATCTGATTTCACCACAACTTGCAGCAAAGACCTACTCGTGACAAAATTGTTAACTACGCATGTAACATTTAAAATACCTCCCACAGAATCCTATACAAAATTTCACGGGACCAATACCGTGCAATACAAACAATACAAAATTTCAACACACACAACATCAACAAAATTACTCTTGATAACTGTGGCTTATAACCCATTAAATTGAATTTAATGCCTTGTAACCCATGGACCAAGGAAAACCTAAAATATCCACGCTCCGGCTACCACTTCTGCTCTAGCACTTCCCGCTGCTAGGCCCCGGAAGAGCTCCGCATACACACAAATAACATAATATAATATCTAAATCCATCAAAATGCTTAAGACACTTTTTCTGTGTTGTAACTTATTTCTCAAGTGTTTCTATAATTAACATGATTCTATAAAGGGAGGAGGTGCAAGTAAATGAAATTGTTGAAAGCGTCAATCTGTGAGCAGAGCCGGATGCGACCCGTTTATTTCAAAAACATTACGAGCCTCTAAAATTTACCTAATTATGTGCCAGTCAGCAACGGTCAGTACTGAGCTAATTTTTTTTTGAAAAACTGAGCATAGAAAATGTTAAATGCTAAATATGGGGCTGTCGCGTAAATCAATACTAGTTTACAAAATGGTGTTCAGCGTACACGCTGTGATCTACTTATAAATTTCTTACACTGTTATCTATCACAAAAGTTTACAAAATTGTTTCTGACACTTAGGATGAGTAACTAGTTTGTTTCGCTTTTCCTTCGTGATTATGCAGCAACTGCCACCGTAAGTTATTAAAGGTAAAAATATTACTTGGCAATCCAGATAAGTCCTTTTGCAACCTGCTGTGTCTGGTCGCTACGGCTACGTGTTCCTCAGTACCTGCTTTGAACCACTGCTATGTCTGTGCTGGAAGATCGTGTAAAAACTGTACGAAGTACAGGTTCGACCGAGTTCGTGTTCTCGTGTCTTCGGTCCGGAAGATCGAACCAAGTTTTGAACTGAAAGTTTTCACATCTTTTAGTACACTTTATACCCACATCGTTTGATTAACACGCACACATGCATTCATACAGTGCGTAGTTACAATTTAGTATATTGCAAAATTGCATTACAAGGTTACGTTTCCAAATTACATATATAACGAGCACTGACACTGAACTTTACATATCTTAGGTCTTTTCATCAAGCTGACTGACTGAAATTTAGTTTTAGGCGAGGCTGACTATTACAGACAAGATACGTCTTGGTTGGTTATGGATAACAATCTTTTTACATCTATTACAAGCTTTCTTCCTTTCGTTACAAACGTAATATACAAAATTATTAGCCACTAGCATTGATTTACGATAGCTCAAAAACAATCATAGTTACCTTGGTTATTGAGGTTCCCAAACTTGACGAAAGTCCGGCGACGGGCCGCTCTGCTCACAGCGTTTCATGGGAGGCTGACGAGATTTAACAAAGCAAGCGATAGGGTTAGTAAAAGGGAGGCCGTGACGTCGGGGCGTCGGGCAAGGTACAATTCGCGGATTGTTGCATTCGGCGGAAGACGAATGATTGCAACATACATACTTATTATTTACTCTTACAAAAATTTTTTTTTTTTTTTTTTTTTATTAAAGTCTTTCAATGTCTTTCTCTTTGATAATTATCTATTGGTTTTTCGTCATCTTAAATTCTGTACAGTTGTCCCATGTCCTCCAGTGATTCCGTCGGTTCGATCCTCCTGGATGTCCTCTTGTCCTCACTGCTCGTCCTCTCGTCTCTCGTCCTTCATGGTACATTGGCTGCTATAGATTACGATGACGTGTTGCTCTGGCTCTGTAGCTGTTATGATAGAACCGTCTCTAGTCCTCTGCGTCTCGTTCCTCTGCTAGTCGTTCTCTCGTCCTCTGTCAGGAGTTGATGTTCTTAGTTGTCGACTGCTTGTAGACGTCCGACGATTTCTTTGTTACGGTACTTTTTAAATTATTGTTTTCATTAATACTGTAAATCAAACCATTGCCGTAATACTTTATAAGTTAAGAAAAAATCATACTGATGTTAGACCTAGCGTCTAACTCTGTCCAAAGTAGTTAAAAAATTCGCGTCTCGGACGGACATAGCGTACCGCCGCGACTGAGGTAATTTAGAAGAGAGAGATTAGCTCTCCTGGGCTTCTATTTATAATCCATAAAGTATTGTCTAATTTAATGACCTATGTGATGTGCAATTATCATGATGCTCGCACCACTAGTGTAATTATAATGCTTTAAAAATCGCACTGGATTCGCACTGATTGTCCGAATTACGTAAAATTCGCACTGCACTTGTGTCTGATTTTTACATATTTTTAGAAGTTTTTATCTTCTCACTAACATTTATGGTTTGCTTAATATTAAATATATTCTTAATTTAGCATTGACTTGGGGTGAGGTTGCAAACTTTCAGGATCAAACAGGCTTTACGCATACACACACTATTTACTTGTATACACACATGCAGTGGTAATCGCGTGATATTTACCTGTTGGTTCCTGCTTGAAAGCCAGCTTCCAATCTCACACCTGCTCGTCTATTATATATTATTGAAATTAACTTAAATATTTATTTTATATTATGTATGCGCATTAGAGCGTATGCTTGTATTGTTGTTATTGTACTTATATTTACACTTACATTCACATTTACATTCGCACTGATGATTAAGTTTACGTTTACTTTATGCTTTTACATTAATCTTCTTCTTCATTCCAGCATTAGGCGACATCATCTGTTCCGGTCTTTATTTTCAAGCCATCTTTTGCGTGTCCTTTCCACATCTCTTTTCCCTTTAGGCGCATATTGTAAAACTTGTTGAGGTAGCCTTTTCGTTTCCATTCTACGTATATGTTCAATCCATCTCAGCTTACATTCCTCGAATCTTGCACTTACAGAGAATATAGCCAATTCATGTCTTATCACATTTTACATTAATTTACAACCAATTACATCATGTGAGGAAAAAATATTTCATTTGCCGACTGTTGTACACATCTTCGCATCCCATAGTGATTACCTTAAACAATAAATGCTATATTAGAAAAAATATTAATTATTAAAAATCACGGAGTACTCATCATCCAATTTGTAATTAACATTCTACAATAATTTTACTTTACCTTCTCTACTTTTCGTGTACCATACATTCTGCCATATTTTCAAATCATATTTTACGTATCAGACCCATATTTATGAAACATTGTTTATATATTGAGGATAACTTCAAACATGTTTGCAAAAAATAAAAACTGACATTAGTTTACTGTTGTATGTCAGGTACATGCGTGTGTGTTTGTAACACGTATGCAAACGTATACAGATATACGGATTTACATAGGCTACGCAAACGCGCATGAGCGTGTGTGTAGTTTCTGTTTTTGTAGGGAAATACGAACATATCACGTAAATATGTTCACAGTCTAAGTAATATTCCATGTCGAAAAGTTTACACCTAATGAAATTCAATACGTTCAACTGACGTGTTACTTAAATTACTCATTATTTAACAATTACAACTTCGTGATAATCGTGCACGCGACTGAACGATGCAAAGTGTAAGAAGTGTAATAACTAACGGACCTTTAAACAAACGGACACATACACACATACACACACACCAACATTTGTTTCTACAATATGTATGTATACGCACCCAACCACGTTCAGTATCAATTACAATTATCTGGCGTTCCGTTTTGCTGGCAGCCGTTTTTGAGTGTGACTGCACATACTGCTTTTTCATTCGCGAAGATATTCGTTTTGAACAGGAAATTGATCATTGAAAGGAATGGCAATGCCAAATCAAATAATGTTACAGTTAGGATTCCAACAGGGTTCTTTGCAGTATAAATTATAGCGCGCCCCGTCAGTGATGCAATTTAATTATGCCTGTTGGTATATAATGGGTAATATTTCCCAACGGCAAGCAATTAAACGTTTCTTGTTAAAACTGTGCTTAGTACTCCACACATACCTTTTTGCTCCTCTGTTTATTTCATCCATTAATACAGGATTATGAACCGATGGGCTGTCTGTTTCTTCGTCCACCAAATGTCTCCAGTGATAAGGAAGCAATCATTTCTATCTTTACCATACTGTAAAGTCGCCAAGCTTTGGCTGAGATCTGACTGGCCAAATATGACTATAAATTCCGGTCCAGCGCAGGTAACTGTGTATGTTGCAACATACGTCAAATAATCGTACTTGACTTTGTCGAGATTTCGTAGAATACATGTTGATGAGCAACATGTTATATATGTTAATGTTTATTTATTAATATTCATTGTTAACAAACACTATTAATTAATGTATATATTAAGCACTTCAATAATTACCATTTACGTAACAATCTTACCTCTTAGGTCACATTGAGGTAGTAAGAGATAAGAATGTATTCAATTAAATGTTCCCAAGACTATATGATATCTGTAACTATTTTTACTACCGTACGAATACGTTTTCACATCTGACTAGTGGTTTTGGCACCATTCTTTTCTACTCAAGTTGGTTGGTTTTCTATAAACGAATTTAAACGTCTAGTAACATTATTTTTAGTAGCAGTGTTCATTTGCCTTTTCTATTAGCAATGCAAAGTTTTCTCACAATCGTAGAGTACATAACTACGATTATTTCCAATAAAAAATTGTATTGATTATTACTGTGATAAGAAGAGACTACAATGTATATCCTACCCTAACCGAGGCAGTACTCATTATAGTACCAGATATAATATTAATTATTAATGATATAACAAAATAACAATATAATATTTATTATTATAACAATATTATTAGTATTATTAACGCTATCAAAATTAACATTAGTAACAAATTATTTTGTGTTTACGGTGTATTTAAATGTTATATTTTGTTCTTATTCATTATTATTGTCGATAACATAAATTTATACTTAAAATTTCAATTTTTATTTAATTTTAATAACTTTTTTTATTAATTATTTATAAAAGCAGGAACTAAGGCAATCTGTTACAGGAAGCGAATCATTTTTATATTCAAATTTCAAAATTATTGGAAGACATTTTTTTGGGTTACCGGTATTGTGAATATTATTTTTTATGCTGAATATCAATATTAAAGATGTATTATTATCATTATTAATATTATTATTATTATTAATACTACTACTACTACTACTACTACTACTACTACTACTACTACTACTACTACTACTACTGCTACTACTAGTACTACTGATACTATCTGGATTCCCGACTCGACCGTGCCGCTCCCTTCAAGCCATGGTGCCGGAAGTGGTTTCGTGTGGGTGAGATGCGAGGACATCACTTATGTAAGCTGCTACCTCACCCCTAACGAGACCATCCACGAAATTCGTGAGAAAGTGGACAAATTGGAAGACACGATTCGTGAGATGGAAGGACCCTGCGTGGTTGCTGGAGACTTCAACGCCAAAGCGGTGGAGTGGGGAATGCCTGCGACGTGCGCCAGGGGACTGTACGTGTTAGAGATGGCAGCAAGAGTCGGGCTCGCGGTGGTCAATGTGGGCGGTGTCTCAACTTTTAGAAGACCTGGTTACGCCGAGACAATCCCGGACATTACTTTGGTGTACGACGCATTGGCGCACAGGGTCATGAACTGGGGGAGGTGCTGGAAGATTATACTGGTAGTGATCACCAATATATCACTTTCACCCTGCGGAGAGTTCAGCATTCGCCCATAGCTGAACCCAGCCGAACACCTGGCTGGAACGTGTCCAAACTGGACGTGGAGTTGTTGCAGGATGTCATCGCGATCGGAAAGGAGGCGATGATGAACAGCTTGGGTCCGACAGAGGAAGTCGTCGGTGTGACAATGTGCCTCATACGGAATGCCTGCGATGTGTCTATGCTCAGGAGAGCGAGACGCCGCGGGGGGAAGACAGTGGCGTACTGGTGGACAGACGAGATTGCTGACCTCAGGAGACGTTGCTTGCGCTCGCGTCGCATGGCCACCAGAAACAGACGGAGAAACGCGATTGCAGCAGCCGAAGCGCAAGACGAATATCGGCTCGCCAGGAAAAGACTGAAGGAGGCCATCAACACAAGCAAGCGGCTCAAGTGGGAGACCCTCAGGAGTGATCTAGATTCTGATCCCTGGGGTCTGGGGTACAGGCTTGTAATGAGCAGGCTTGGAGCCCGGCCTCGTAGCCCAAGGATGGACGGAAATCGGATGCGCTTCATCGTGGACGGTCTATTTCCTCGTCACCCACTGAGGGATCGTGAGGAATATCCAGGCCCATTGGAAGACGTCCCGATTTTCAGCGAGGACGAGCTATCACTAGCTGCTAGCTCCCTGCGCAACAAAAAGGCACCAGGGCCGGATGGTATATCTGCGGAAGTGCTGAGGGTGGTCGCTAGATCCTGCCCCCAGGTGCTACTCAATATGTACAACCGCTGCCTCAAAGACGGAGTCTTCCCGAAGAGATGGAAGACCCAGAGACTAGTCTTAGTCGGCAAAGGGAAGAGCGGCCCGAATTCCCCGTCGGCATACAGACCTCTTTGTATGCTGGACACGGCGGGGAAACTACTGGAACTTCTACTCAGGCTTCGCCTAGTAGCGGCAATTCGGGATGCGGGAGATCTGTCAGCGAGGCAGTACGGGTTCAGAACGGCCAGATCCACCATTGGAGCCATACAGGAGATCTTGAATGCCGTACAGGTGGCCCAGCGGGGTAATCACTTCTCGAGAAGTATGGTGCTACTCGCTACACTGGACGTACGCAACGCCTTTAATTCGGCCAGGTGGACAGACTTACTAGCGGCTTTGGAGGACGTCTTTCAAGCGCCGGACTACCTGCTCCGGATAATACGAAATTACCTGAGGGACAGGGAACTCCGGTACGACACAGCAGATGGACCACGCAGCAGAGAAATAACAGGAGGCGTAGCTCAGGGCTCTATCTTGGGCCCCGACCTGTGGAATGCCTTCTATGATGGAATCCTCCGGATGGAGATGCCAGATGATACCTTTCTGGTAGCATATGCTGATGACGTGGCTGCCGTGATCACCGCGAGAGACGCAGAGGAGGCGCAGCGCATGCTGAACCAGGTCATGCGCAGGGTCCGCATCTGGATGGAAGAACACGCTTTGAGCCTTGCGACGGAGAAGACAGAGATTGTGCTGCTCACTCGACGACGTATACCCACAATCACACAGTTCGTGGTGGGGGAAAAGGCGATAATATCAAAGCCAGCGGTGAAGTATCTAGGTGTGCACCTGGATACTAAGCTTTCCTACTGGGAGCAAATTCGATGTTCCTCGGAGAAAGCCGCTAAGGTCGTTGCTGCGCTGAGCAGGCTAATGGCAAATGTCGGAGGCCCAGCTGCAGGAAGACGGCGACTGCTGATGTCGGTGACCAACTCGATTCTCCTCTACGGATGCGAGGTCTGGGCCGACGCACTGAAGCAAGAAAAATACCGCAACCAGATAGCCGCGGTACAACGAAGAGGGCACTTCGAATTGCAAGCTCCTACAGAACGGTGTCGGAACCAGCAGTGTTGGTCGTCGCTGGAGTAATGCCAATAGATCTGATGGCTGAGGAGGGGAGGAGGGTCTTGGGGTTTGTAGAAGCAAGAGCAGTGGCCAGGGCACACTCCATGCGGAGCTGACAACTACGATGGGAGCAAGAGAGTCGAGCTAGGTGGTGGACGGCGAGGCTGATTGGGAACCTCCCTGAATGGGTGGACAGAACGCACGGCGAGGTAGATTATTACCTTACTCAATTCCTGACAGGGCATTGTTATTTCTGTGCATACCTGCGAAGGATGGGTAAGATGGAGGATTCGTCGTGCGTGTATGGCGACTCAGACTCTGATGACGCTCATCATACTTTTTTCGAGTGTCAACGGTGGGTGCTGGAGAGGCGAGGACTGGAATCGGAGATTGTCCCCATGACGCCTGATAACATCATATGCGTCGTGCTCAACAGCAAAGAGAACTGGGACATGGTTGTGACCTTCGTGAGGATGGTCCTGCGGGAGAAGAAGCCTGAACTGGACCGTCTCACAGGTCGATGATATAGATAAAGCTGTAGAAGCCTAGTAGGCGCAATACGAGGTGCCACCCTGAAGCCATACGAATAGTTGTTCCAGAGGGGGGGTTCCCTGCCTGTAAAGTGGAGGTTTTTAGTGGGTGCGAGTCCCACACACCGGGAGACCAGTCGGGAGTCTCCTGATGGTGCATAATGCATTTTTCCTCCCCCGAAAAAAAAACTACTAGTACTACTACTACTGCTACTACTAGTACTACTACTGCTATTATTATTTTTTTTTATAGAATAGCAGGAAACGTAGACCCCCTGAAGGTTTAAAACAGATAACCTCCACAGGACGAAGTACAAATGGCACCACCTTGAAGTATTTCGAAAGCTGAGTCCCGAGGTGGATCCATGCCATGGGCAATAGGGTTTGTGGTTTGGTGGGTGCGAGTCCCACACACCGTATGAGTGCGGACCTTCCTGCGACAAACATTAGTTTTTCAGTCTTCCTCGTAAAAAAAAAATATTATTTTTATTATTAGCATTATTCTTATTTTTTATGGCTCCTTCCTTCGAAAGTAGTCTAGAAGAATTATGCAGGGTAGGCTGCCTTGTGTGAGCCGTCCGGAATACAAGGAAAGTAGTGTGGCCAGCAGAACGCTTAATTATTCCGATTGTTACTTTTATTATTATCCTGCTAACATTTGTAATAAGTTCTTTGTATTAAGTATGTAAAATTTTCCAAGAATATTTTTTTATAATTTCGTACTTAATGCAATGTAATGTTTAGTGAATAAGTAATTAAATAATAATAATATTTTAGAGTCAGTTTTCTTGCCGACTCTGTTATTGATCGGAGGGTGTTTTTGTTCTTCGCGCCACTTGCTGTATATTTTAACGTGCTGAACCGTATCCTTCTTTCTTGACCCAGTTTTCTCTGCAACAATGTTTCCCCTAACTCGTTACCCTCGCATTGTGGGAATAAGTTGTGTTTAGTCTAGCGTGTTTGTCATCGACTCCAATTAGATCTCACGATGTTTGATACAGAGTACGTAACCTCAATTTTGTGATTCGTGTTTTTAGTTGTTGATCACAAATTTGTAATATACGTTTCTAGTGCTCTCCTCCGTACTTTAATATTTCTCATGTCAGCTCACTGCTGGACGCTTAGTGAAAATATCTAAAACTTTTTTTTGTTGAAACTTATATTCGTAAAAATGCAATTAGTTTTTTCCCATATGTGTCGGTCTTAAAACTTTTTGACATTGAAACACTAATTTTTTACATAAACTAAATGTTGCTCATGTCATTTTTTACTTCTGTGTAAGGCTCATAAAGATTCCAATATTAAAAAAATTGTTCATAATACTTCATAACTATAACGTAATAAATAGTAATATATAAGTACGTTCTTTTTGTTGTAAAGGATACTGACAGGTAAAATTTGCTTGAATTCTGACGTAAGCTTTTGCGACCGGAGTCAAGTATGTTTTTGAAGTCTTCTTCTGGTATGGACCGCGTCAAAAATATTTTGTATGACAACTTTTCACGAATATTATCAATGTTAAACTTCGAAGACGCATCTGTTATAACATCGTGCAATAGGTATTATGATAGATTGGTCTTAGAAGCTACAGAGATTAACTAAAACACAAGGATAACATCAACAGAGAAGCAGTAACGCTCAGCACGACTTGGTACCCTTTACCGAATGGCTAGGCAGGCAGCTATTCAAATTCTTCTGTAATCCTACCAGTTCTACAAAAACATCATCTACATGTTGAGTCAATGCTGTTTTTACATGATGAATTTTTTCAGCATACACAAAATGTATACTACATTCAGTATATTACATTTATTTTTTGTAATTTTTCACTATACTACATTTTGTAGTATTACACAAAATGTTTTTCAACGTATCAGTAATGTGCAAAATAAACAACGCATTGTTAATGTCATGTAAGAAAAACGGCATGTAGAAAAACTACTTGGCTCAATGGTAAGCAGAAGCAATGGATATCAGTGCTCGTATGACGTTTACAATTATCATTATCAGAAACTATACATTATCATAAACTTAACATGTTGACTATTAAGAAACAATGTTTAAAATAGGCTTGGTGTTTAATATAACGAAAATTCGTTGCTTCCTCAACACCTAAATTTAAATACTTGAGGCCAAAACAACATATCTATCAGCCATCAGCATTCCATAACCGTGACAATTCTTATTATAAATTTAATAAACTTGATTTTAACGCAACAGTAGGCTACTTATATATGCTTCCCTACATTGTACATACAAAACCAATTTTTAAATAACCTAGCTTCCTGGTTGAACGTGTAGTAACCAGGAAAATTTTACTTTCTCTTTCTCTAAATTCAAACAATTATACATGTTTATGCTAATTTATATTCATACGTGGTTGATATTTTCGCACACTAATTTAAAATATGTTATAACAAAACATAAAATTTGTTTTATAATATTAAATTATATTTACCTAAATAATATTTTAACATTCTTAAAAACAACCTGTCATTTAGAAAAGTACACTTTAATCTGTTTTGACTAGTCAAATGATAGATAAGCAGTTCAGTGGAAATGGGTTTCATGCTAACCATAAGCGCATGTAGTAAATACGTAAACGAATTGAATGTAACATTTCAATAAAATTGTCTTTAGACGGAATGGTACAGTAAACAGAACTTATTTATTCTTTGCAAATAAGAATAATGACTATTATTTATAACATTCTTCATTTTGTTTAAGAAAAGTAATTATAATTTGTGGTATTTATTTATTTGCAAGTTAACATTTTGCACAAAAATTTAACAAAAAAATAACTTTTCTCTAAGTAAATAGTAAATATTTATGTCATTGATTTTAACACAGACGTTTCAAGGAAAATTAAATTAATACTTTCTAATCTGACCTGATTTATTGTAGGCAACTTTCCTCTCTGTTCTTTTTTTTGTTTGTTTAACTGCATCATTTTAAAGAATATATGTATTTTTCGATACACATATTGTATTTACAATTTTTAAGTAGTCCACAAAAGCACTTTTTCCTGTAGTTAAAGACGGAGTATAACATAAAACAATCTTTAATTAGTGACTAACTGTTTACCATTTAATTTAGAATTAAACCACTGTTCGACGGTTTCTTTATTATTCTGTATGGCTTTAGATAGACAAAAATATTTTTGTCAGTGGGTTTCACGAGTAAATACATGAGGCACAAACCTCTGCTGTTTTCTGAGTTTTACCCATGGTTTCAATTATGGTAAAATTACAAAGATCCCGATTGTCCTATTTCTTTTGTAATATAACAATTCTGGAGCACACAATCATACAATAAACTCTAAAAATGCGTAATATTTGGATTTTGTTTAAAATTCCTTAAATCTGACACTTGCTGGATTTTCATAATTTTTTCAAATTTTTCATTTCATTTCATTTTGAGCCCTTGACCAAAATCTCAAAATTTCTAAAACTTAAAATCACATTTAGACGTTAGATAAAATTTTCGTTAATTTGATACCCCACATGAATTTTTGCTATTTTATCAAAATTATCACCCACCTTATAAGCCCTGACGCCCAAAAAGATTTAAATTTTAAAAAATGAACACTATATTCAGACTGTGGTTAAAACCCTCTTTCCTCCCCACATGGGCTTTTACAATTTCATCGTAATTTTAACCTCCCTCACATTTTTGCATGTCGCCCCCCTATTTTAAAAGGGATCAATTTCAAACACAATGGAATTCCGTAGGGTACAATTATGGACAAGCACTCTACTTTTGAGATAATAGGTTGATGTGTTCAAGTTATCGTGAGCCATATACCTCATGTAGACAAACAGATGCCAAACGGACAAGTTAAAGCTGAGTAAAGAAACGTTCACTTATATTTTTAAAATTTTAGATTACATAAAATGTCTTAAGACTTATTTATTATAAATTTTTCAACAACTTTCTGTTATGCTTCAAGCAACAAATTTAGAATATGTTTCAGAAACCTTGACAATAGCTGTGATCAATATGTTCCTGTAACATGTATTTATAATAACCGATTTGTAATTAATGTGGCCTCATTGATTGTTGTTTACGAAAGGCTACATTATTAGGTGTCAAAAAATAATTTAAAAATTTATAGAGCCAAAATGTTTTAAAACAATATAAAAATTTACTTATTAAAAAACGTTTTGCGAACCAACCATTCGTTATTAGTAACTCTGTTCTTCCCATGCCTCATTTCAAAACCAACCATTAAGTTAATCCAGCGTAAGTTACGACAAAAATATTACAGTTGAGTTTACCTGCTATTCATTTTAGTTCCTTCTAAAAATATATAGTGAGGATTGAAGTTAATCGGATATGGAAAATGATGTGAAAGCGTTTCTTGTGGCCAGGCGTTTACATTCAAAACGATTTTAGACTCTCACAGTAGTCCCGAGTGTTCTGTAAACGTTGTTGTTACCATGCATATAAATTTAGTTCATAATTAGTCGTATGTAGTCAAGTTTAATACAATGTACATTCGATCGCTACATAAACATTGTATACGTATGCCCATATCTCGACTGGCTGACTATCGTGTATGTATTGATACTTCATCTAATCTAAGTTTACCGTTCACTTAACACATGCAGCGTTTGAAGGTTAATAGACAAATACTCTGTAGCTTCTCAAAAGTATTGATTTGTCACTTGGTTCATTATTAAGCACTTCATAGGCCAAAGTGCACAGTGGAGTTTCTAGAATTGGCCTAGAGGTGTGGGGGTACGGTCGACTCGGCTTCATACAAAAGAGAAACTGGTTAAGACTGATTAACATTACTATCTTTAAAATGTTATAAAATATGTGACAACATCTTGAAATAAATCCCATTGAAGTAAACGGAAATAACACGATAAAAATATGCGTTATTGAAACATTGTTTAGAAGATACTTGGTGACTGAATTGATTTTCCAATATTTCATATTTCAAAAGTATATGCAAATGCTGTGTAATAAACTGATTGTATATTTAAAAAGAGTTACTACAGTATCCCCTAAAAACTTAAGATATTAACAAAATTCGTCAACGTTTTTCAACCCTGGGGGGGGGGGAGTCACATTCAATGAGAGAGAAAAATGTTTAAAATTTTAGTTCCCATTATTACTGAAAATATAATAAATGTAATAAGCGTGTTACTTTGGATATTCTTTTAATATATTTTACAGTATAATTATAAATACATAAATACTTATCAGTGCATTATAACTCAAACATAGAAAGGATAGACATGAATTATTCAAATTAGAAACCAGTAATAGATGGCATTTTGAAATTTTAATAATTATCCTATAAGTCTGATCTGTAAGGCTATAAAGTTAAATAGAATACAATATAGAAGTCCAATAGGATGAAACAAACACATTATGAATACAGTATCGTCTAAGCGTTGTCTAACTAAAATATTATTTTAACTTTTATTCTAAATTTACGTATGTTTATTTTCAATTGTTTTATAAAATATCTGAATTGTATAATGGGTAAGGTGTCAGTACAGTATACAGTAAGAATTAGAAGAAAATGTGTTAAAAAAGTATTAGGTTCTGGAGATGTAGCAGAATAAAACGATAGATTCCTTCAAGCGCGTGTTCGAATGTCTATAAGAATTTGTATTTTTGAGAATTTATATTATAATTAATATTATGACTATTAAAGAAATCTCAGCTTTAATACTCGATGTTCTTACTGCAGACGATGTAAAATGAACAAGAAAGTCAAGTATTTCCTTTGCAAATAAACAAATCAGTTTTATTAAACTGTTTCGAAGACAGTGGCAGTTGCATGTAAATGTAACATTACATAAACAATACACAGTGAGTTCAAATCATTAGTTACTCGATATCATGTTTATGTGCGCTAATAGAAATTTCCGTACAGTCGAAACATTCTTTACCTGTTATTATGGCAACCTAGATGTAAGACAAATTGATAAAATGTACTGTAATAAACAGGCACCTTTAACTGGGTCAGTGGTTCCCTTTGTATGTACAATTTAGTTTAACTTTGCTCTGCGTGCACAAATATTGAAAAATACTATAACCCATACAAAAACACGCAACCTAAGCAATGCGATATTAGTAACCTAAATGAATAAAATAAACGTGCACATGCTGTCGAACCGCATTTTATTGGATGCTCAGCTGGCACACACTACAGTTCTTTTTGCTTAAATATCACTGAACAGAAGAGAAAGCTGAATCTGTGGTTTGATTGCATGGCGCATACACACAATATGGTGTACAATAAAGTGTGGTTTCCAACACCTGTTACCACAGTGTAGTTTTTATTTGAAAGATAGCAACTCAATATCATAACAGAATCCATCAGTTTCAATTTTATAAAATGGTACATAAATTTCATGAAAGACATGTTTGAATTGGTATCCAAGTCACTTATTGACAAAATCTGTATAATATTTACCTTATTTCTTCCGTCGTGTGACTTTGTGTTGCGTTCGATTTCGAAACGCGTTAATCAAATCGAACGCAACACAAAGTCACACGACGGAAGAAATAAGGTAAATATTATACAGATAAATTTCGTAACTTTTAATATAGTGCTGCGACGGTATCAAGGATTGTCGTATTGTACAGTGGAAAGAAAATAACAGACACCAATGAAGTCACTGATTACAAACTGTAATTTGCCACAAACAACAATTTGAAATTAACAATGGCACTCTCATACATTAATTCAGGTCAAATTGGTTCACACGCAATTATAAATATTACCCTTTTGCAGACCTCATAATTAGCACAACAATCATTTCCACTATCCGCAACAATCACTTTAACCGCACTGAATAATTATCCAACTGTAACTAACTTGTAATCCGGCCGCTGACGCTATATACGTGCCGCAGATGTTCCAGACTAGTCTTCGAGCATAATATACGTAGTTACAGACGCTGGAACAATCAAGAGACTAGATCAAAGGCGTGCCCTTGAATGCAACATGCCGACTGCACGCGCTAGGCTAGTCCAGAAACGTGTAGAACTGACAAACCGTCTCTGCAGCATACTTAGCCAGGCCATCTTGGCGGACGTCCTTGAATTTTCGTTTTCCTTGTTGTATACGATAAACATCATTGATTCTCTTTTTCACAGTATAAGATCCTTCTTAGTTAGTTTGAAGTTTCGAGGAGCAACCACGACGGCGCTTTGGGTTATACATCCAAACCTGGTCTCCTTCTTCAAAACTCGCACTATTAAATATCATACCGCATTTTCATTTTATCACTGGCTGTCTTCAGCCGTCCTCTTATCAAGCGATTCATTTCTCCCAGTTAGTTTTCTAATTGCATGGAATAGTTCTGTAGCTCCTGGGACTGAGTCTCAGGTGACCCGAACATCAAGTGCCCAGGAAGACGAATCTCCCGCCCAAAAACACAAGTATTTTTGCTGGACTCATGCTGGTTGTGTCGTGTACTAATGACTTATTTGCCATTAGGAACCACACGATGGTCCCGGTCTGTTTACTTCTCGACAACAGCCTTCGACAGAAGCTGCTCAACTGGCCCATTGAACCGCTCAGCCATTCTGTCGGACTTAGGATGGAAAGGTTGGTCTTTCGAATTGCGAGTAAGAGATACAATCCTTTAAAAACTTCTGACTCAAAATTCCTGCCTTGATCGTATGTACTGTATTTCCATAGGGAATCTATAACGGCAAAAGAAGTTGTAAACTAACGTCTTTGCCACATTGGTAACCTCCTGATTTGGAATTGCATAAGCTTCCACCCACTTAGTAAAATAGATCTAGTCACCTATAACCATGATGTACCGATTTCCATCGTCAGTAACTGGCAACGTCTATGGAAATTCTCTTGAATGGCAGTACAATATAACTACTGTCTCATTTCCCCCTGCTTGTGGTTTGTGGGCCCTTGCTGGCAGCACACATTTCACACCATTCCTCTACGTCGTGGCAAAGATGAAGCCAATAGAATCGCTTCCGTACTTTGTCAAGGGTTTTTTTAACGCCAAGATGACCTCCAGACAGACGCCATCCTGCCCCATTGTGCATCTCCTTCAAAACAGACTGCACTTTACTTCGGGGAAGTATCAGCTACATGACTACGTCTTGTCCATCTGCACTTTCCCAAGCCTTTTCAGCAATCCGTTCTCCAAGGTTAGAGATTTCCATTGAGCCCAGTAGCCCTTCACCACTTCGGAACCACGACGTTTTGCCGGTCCGGGCGGTGACTTCGTCTTTGGCTGTCAAGATCGCTCCAGTGTCTTCATCAGTCATCTGTTCTTGTCGAAAATCTTGTGTCCTCTAGCCGTTTGTCAGGAAATCTACAGTGATGACTTGAACATGTTCGCTTGCGTTCTGTTCTTCCTTTCTAAGGCGATTTCGGCAACCTTCCAAGCACGGTCATCGGAATAAGCCATCTGCATTACTATACAGCCGCCCCCGCCAATGTAGTACCTTGAAGTTGTACTCTTGGAAACATTAAAGCTACATTGCCAACTGCCCTTCCGGATTTTAAACTTCAAAAGCCATGCAACCGCAACGTTGTCGGTACATAGTATAAAAACTCCCTCCCATACAGATATTTATGAAAGTGCTCGAAAGCTCGGACGATAGACAGCAACTCTTTCCTTGTAACGCAATAATTTCTCTCTGCTTCAGAAAGCCTCTTGCTGAAATAAGCTATTACTCGTTCTCCACCTTTTGCATTCCAGACAAAACTGCTTCTAGACCCAGTTAACGATGGAGCCTCACAAAACCTTTCGAGTGGTTTTGGATGACTTCATCACTGGATGTATCAACAGATTAATATTTTTCAAACAAGATATAGCCTATTCAATTTAGTAAAACAAAATTTGCATACTCTTTACTGGAACAGAAGCTACCGAACAGAATGGTATGAAGCAATATGTTCTAATGCTGGATAGACACAAAGTTTTGTAAGAAGTAGATAATAAAAAATAGTCTTTGGAGAATAGTCTCCCCCGCCTTCTCTCAGACACACGCGCGCGCGCACACACGTGTATACAAATGTATGTAGGATATGTATAGCGCAGTTTTATGGAATGAAATTTGAAGGAAATAAATCAACTCCATAAGTCTTCTTTGAAAGTTTTTTAATATCCAGATATAAAATAGTTCTCCTTCTTATAGCATCAAATCAAAACTGTATATTGCATGTTACTTCTGACACAATAGAAATTACTATTGCACAGAGGACGCACACATCTTTAAATTAAAAGTGTTATTCTTAAAAAATTGACTTTGTTGCTGAGAGAAATTAATTGCCGGTATATGTTTCGGCTCCAATCGCCCTCTTCTTGCAGGTTTAGTTACGTTTCACATGGTTTATTCTACAAATAAAATAAGAAGAAATTTGGAGTATTAGATATTTGGCAAACGCAAGTAAATGTAATACAATACAAGTTTTTTGTAACACCCTCATCAGAGATAACAACAAATAAATTCCTGGATAACAAAGTTGTTTTAAATATCTGTGAATAGGAAGCATTTTGAATTTAAGGATTAAAATACATGAAAAGTACAAACACAATAAACAGAAGAACTTGGTTAAAAATTCTTTTCTTTTCTTTGCTAAGTTGCTGGACTAATTCCACTGGTTGAGCGACTCGTGCTTGAGGGAACCTTCATAGAAAACAGAAAGTCGTAAAGGAAAACGATAAAGAAAAGAAATTAAATACCGGAGCGGGCAAGAGTCATAAAACAGCAACATTTGTAATTATTAGGAGTACAGTAAATACAGATTAAACCAGTGTTTTATTCTCTACTCGTTGCCTCGGCATGTAATTTGCAAAACGTGATGCAAACGAAACATAGTTAGATTTGCGTCATTGAAACCTACAAAGCAAATGATATTCCGTGTAAGAGCTTTGTGGTAATAAGCTTTGCATTAAGAACTTTGAAATGTGGAATAAGAACTTTGTTAGTTACTGAACAAGAGCTCTTAATCAGTAACAGCACAAATACGTTGGTCCCGTTTTTAGTAGCATTATCTGCTCGCGAACGCGCGCAAGCGCACGCCCGCAAAACCACTGTATTAGAATATGTTGATCTTCTGTAGAGCACAAGAATAATGGTTTAGTGTGATAGAACTCAGATATTAGTTTAACTGCCTTAACGTTAAAACACCGAATGTAAATTGAAACAATTATTCCTTCCTCAACAATTTTTACTCTCCAGGAAAGAACCTTCGTAACGCTTTGATGAATACTGTTTCCTCTTTTTTTACTTAAACAGCATTTTGCTTTGAGATGTGTTATGAACTTTTGTTTAACAATAGGACAGAAATGTTGAACAAAAAATAGAATTCTAATTTCAAAGATTGTTTTCTGATAAATTATTATACGTGATTTATGAATATAGTTCGATTTGAATAGATGTCAAACAGACGTTAAAACTAATAGGTTGTCACAGGCTGGTGTCCTTACTGAACAAAGACAAAAACCGGTCGCAGCTCACATTTAGAAAATTGTCTCATGTATAAAACGTGTAGACTACTGGATAAAAATTGGGTAACACAAACCTCTATAACCTATATTTCAGGAACTAGCTCTCTCTTTCTCTGTTTGTCTCTCTCTCTCTCTCTCTCTCTCTCTCTCTCTCTCTCTCTCTCTCTCTCTCTCTCTCTCTCTCTCTCTCTCTGTCCCTTTCCATTCTTTACTCTATTCTCTGCGATATCTGAGAGACCTTCCGTGCCATGTTTAGACTCCTGATCCCCATGTCTTGTTCTTCTCATTCACTTTGTTTTTTCCAAAGGGATCTCAACCATGTTTCTCTAGTTTTTGTGATGATCCTTAATTTTATAGTTTTAAAACTGCACAAAATTACGGAAAAAACTTTTTTACTTGAGTTGTTACTTCTTCAGTCGTCTTTATAATAACGTTACGGTTTGATCTGTTATACTAATTCTTGGTTTTTGTAATATCTATCCATAGCTAACAGTTATCGTATTTTTTTTACCTTTCGGCCGTATGCAGGTAACACTTCGTCACTTCGAATAACTTTATAATCAATTATAGGTACAAGGAAAAGAAAGTAAACATTTCTACTTACATTTGCTTATGCGCTGTCACAGATGTGTTTCTGTGACATACGTATCATGAATATTGCTTGGCCTTAGTATTAACGTCTTGTTTTAAAGCTTCCGAATTAGAAACAATACTTTTAAACATGCAGCTGTTTACAAATTTCTAAAGCATGTTATTTTCTAGGATACTACTTATGTAATAATGAGTACTGTCATAGAAGTAACATGATTCCCGTTACAGCGCTCTAAGTGGGTGAGTAGACCAGTGTTGCGTAAACGAACACTGAGCTGAAGCTGAACCTTATGCACCCAAGGCTGAATTAAGTCAATTGTTACTGGAACACTGTCAAAGTGATTGCTCTAGTCTAGCCTAGTTACTCTGTTTAGCGATCGACTGGAAACCTGTCTAAGTCGTTTGACACGGTTCTGTGCACTCCATAAATTGGGATCCAGTAACCGAGCCGAGAAGCCATTAAGAACAAAGGTACTCTCTCCGAGCTGGTCTCTAATGTTCAAATGTAGTGTTTCGGCAAATATAACTAACAACACGCTTAATGTTTACTTAACCATACTATGTTTAACGCGTTCTTACTCACGACAATAAACAGAAATGCATTAAGAAATTCACAAGTAAGAAACATATTGATATATTTTAAGCATACACAAAAAGAAGTGTAGAAGATACGAGGTGTGTAAATTAAGTAATAAGACTAATTCAATAAAACCTTTTATTTATAATCAAACTACATCTAGAGTCTATAGCCATCAAAGTAATTCCCTGAGGAAGCCACACAGCGCTTTAGACGGGTTTTCTACTCTTCATAGCAGTGCTGCAACTCAAAAACTGGAATCTCCTTCAGCTGGTCGGTTACATTTTTTTAATGTTGTCTATCGTCACAAAATGGTGTTTTTTGAGATATTTTTCAATCTTGGGAAGAGAAAATAGTCACAATGACTCAAGTCAGGTGAATAAGGGCTGTCGGCCACCAACAGGCATAGGCTGACGACGTTCCAGAACTGGACCTTACGCTCCTTCACGGGTCCCCGTGGTTTGTGCGAAATTCCTTCATTCACCGGGGTCTCCGTGTTCCCACCTTAAAGGCCTTCGTCTGGTCCTTGGCAGCGAATTTGTTCACCAAGACCGGCGAGTCCCCTTATCCGCACCTCCAAAGGCTGAACAGCATGGACAATACACCGCCCCCTCTGCACGTCAGGCGCCCTAGGGCGCTGTTAGACGACCCACTTAGTTCATCACATGAACCCCTCAGCAACGAACCCCCCCAACCTTCTGGAATTCTGAAACAATCACCTGAAACATTCCCTACCTGCGCCTGCCGACTCTGTAGTCCCTCTTATCCTCGTCAGCGCGCCTCTAAGTTTCCGTGGGCTATGCCCTCGGGGACCACGGAGCCGCGCCCAGGCGTGGCAATTGGCTGAAGCCATGCCAATTGAGATCCCCGTCAGCACCTGCTTTGCTGACTCGGCAGGGTAATGACCTGAGACACGGGCTCCCGCGAGGTTGTACAAGTGCCTTCCTTGCGCGTGCTGGCTGTCTCGGAGTCATTCCCCATCGTTTCGGCCGACGCCCTAGGGCGCTCGACCCTCTTGTCCTCGCCAGTGCGTCACTACGTTCCCAAAGGCTATGCCCGAGGTGACCATGGTGCCGCGCCTCGGCGTGACAATTGGCTGAAGCAAAAGCACATGCTTGCTCCCGTGGTGTCCATGTTAATAAATCATGTACCCGCGGACTGCATCATAACTCCCTTGTGCAGAGCAAACGACCGCGCTGACCTGTTGGCACCTGGCGTTCATCAGGCCTAGGCCTGGACAACGCACACAAATTAGGGCGCAAGACGCACGTGGATCCTCTGTCTGTCTGTCTGAATAAGGGGGCTGAGTAACAACAGAAATATTTTTCTTTGCCAAAAACTCGTTATCCGAGTGTGGTGTGTGGCAAGGTGCATTGTCATGATGTAGGATCCAGGTGTTCACGATAGCTGGTCTCACGCGGGCAACTCTTTTCTGCAGCCTTTCAAGAATTATCAGTAAACATGTTCATTGACAGTTCCTGTCCTGTAGGCAAAAACTCCTTATGGATAATGTCATTACTACCAAAGCAACAAGTGAACATGGCTTTGATTTTGGATTTGCTCATTTTTCCTTTTTTGGGACGTGGTGAGTTTGGCGTGTGCCACTCCTCACTCTGGCGTTTTGTTTCTGGATCGTACTCAAATATCCATGATTCGCCCACAGTAATAACATTTTTTAGAAAATCAGGACCATTTTCAATTCGTCCTAGAAGATTACGGCACACTTCCATCCTGTTGTCTTGCTGTTCAAGAGAGAGGTTTTTTGGCACCAATTTCGCACAAACTTTTCTCATTCCCAATTCGTTTGCCAGAATTTGATAAACTATAATGTCGTTAAATTTTAATTGTTCTGCGATGATTCTGAAGGTTAATCGACCCTCAGACCGCACGAAGCCCCTGATTCGATCAACACTGTCGTCAGTTCTTGACGTTGACGGTCTTCCAGAGTATGGATCATCCTTAGTTTATTCGCGGCCATCTAAAAATGCTTTGAACCATCTGAAAACCTGTGCTCCTGACAAAGCTTTATCTCTATACGCCTGTGTAAATTTTGTAAAAGTTTCAGCAGCATTGTCCCGAGTTTAGCACAAAAGTTGATTGCACAATGTTGATCGTAATTGATAGTACTCATTTTTATAACCCACAACAAAAACTCACTTCACGAAAAACCTGTTTACGTTTCACGTGGCAACAATAGACAATAAATATTTATACTCAATATAAATCAGCTGTTTATCTAACCATCTGTGTTAATGGAAACCTTACAGTGTTGCCATATTGACTGCTAGATGATTAGTCTCATTACTTAATTTACAGACCTCGTACTTCTAGTCTCTCTAAATAATTTAAAAGTATACAAGATAATACATTTTCACGCACCAACACACACACATACATTATTGTTGCCTCTTGTTTCCTAATTTTTGTATCTTACACGATGAAAACATAAGAGAAAGAAATATTTTATAAACTGTTAATAACACAACAGCCTCTCTAGAAACGAGATTGACAAGGTGCATGAGTGTCGCTACCCCAAGAGCTAAACTGTTATGTACTACTAAAATCTGTTGTTCCAATTAATTATTTTAAATTACTCCTAACTTTATTTAATTAGTACCTTTAACCATAGCTTACATCATATCTCAAATACCCTATGATATGTTATGTTGGTTTTGATAGTGAGTCCCGAGGCAGTCGCCCGATTTCACGCCTCATCGACTGCCAAAACTGATGCTGAACTATAAAGCCATTGTCAGAAGAGACGTGGGTCGTTCGAAGATGAGTTGGGTAAGGTTTATATAATTTAATCCTTGTAGTGAAGAATAAAGATGAAGAAGCAGAAGGAGTAAAACAAGAAGAAGAAGTAGAGGAGTTTAAAAGATTTTTCTATAATGAAGTGTAACTGTCTAGTGTACGTACGTACTAGAGAAGATACACCTTAATTATCAAGTTACAACAATCCAGTAGTCTTATTTTTATTTCTTTGCATATGTCATGTATATTATTTAGTCAAACACTGAAGCTGTTGGCAATAGCGATAAATTTTGGAATACATGTGACCACATAAAACATGTCTGCTCTGTTCGTAAAAGCAAACAGTAAGAATGGGAGAATAAGGGGCATCTAGTTGCAGAGCGAGTAAGAAAAATGTGGTTTTGAATACGAAACTTGGATTAAAATCCTTTTATTATTATTTTATTATTATTATTACACTTAAAAAATGTAACGAATAATAAAGAATAACATTCGTCATTTCACCCTTAATTGGAGTGTATACAAATGTCTTACCTCCCCTCTTTATACGCTCACTGCTCGTGACCTTGTAGTAGGGTGGCTTCAACAAACAGCTGATCTGACTGGTTTCATTGACCTCGTTGTTTTCATGTGTAGAACTTCCTAAATGACGTTGCGTGGAATTTACCTATTTCTTTCTTCTGTATCTCATCATATACGATGAAAGTGTGTTGTCCTACTCGCTGTCTTAACGTATACGGTCCATTATAAAGTCTGAAGAATTTCTTCGCCGTATTATCACTCCGTTTCCCACTGGATAAGCTTTGAGTAGTACACTTTCTCCCACGTTGAATTGTTGTAGCTTGTGAGTTAGATTAAATCTTTCTACTCTCTTGTTACTTCTTTCTCTTATCCGTTGCTTTGCGTATTCAATTTTCACACTTATTGGTACAGGTACATTTTGGTTATTAGGTTTGTTTATATACTTAGTCCAAAATCTGTTTGGCTTCTTATCTTCTTCTAATTCCATTGGAGTATATCCTGTTGCTTCACTATAATTTTCGTTGATGGCTTTTTCAAGAAATGGTAAATATTCTGCCCATTTATTGTGTTGATCATGGCAGTATATTCGTAAATATTTACCTAATTCTTTGTTAACTCTCTCAGCAAGGTTTCCTTGAGGATGTCTTATGGATGTGAGTACTGGTTGTATTCCATTTTCCCTTAACGTCTTCTCCCATTTTTCACTCTGGAATTGTACACCTTGGTCACTGAGTACTTTCTTCATTTTTCCATATGTCGGAATATATTTCTGCAGTAGTACCTTTAGAACAACTTTGGTTGTGGGTCGCATAATTGGGTACAGTCGGACTGCCTTGGAAAACACATCGATACATGCCAATATGTGCTTCACACCTCGACTTGATCGTGGTAGTGGTCCCAGAAAATCCACTGCAATTAGCTCTCCTTTGTTCTCTTTCTGGATGCTCTTCATTTCTACGTATGTGTGTAAATTCGGTCCTTTCGGCGTTTGACACTCGTAACACTTCTTCACCTCCTTCTTTATTTTTCGAAACATAATATTAATCGTAAATTCCTCTCGTAGACTCAGGTAACATTTCAGAGCAGCAGCATGTGCTAAACTCTCATGTGCTGGTTGAATTAATTTCTGTAACATTTCGTTCGTTAGTACTATCTTCCAGTCTTGTCTTACTAACCTGAAAAGAATTCCATTAAGTACCTTATAATGATTTGGTAGCTGTTCTTGGTCCTTCATCTCTCTTATTGTCACGTCCAAATCTTGTTGTTGTGCTAATGTTTTGTTTTACTTCATCATTCTCTTTAAATTTAATTCATAACAATTGTATTTCTTTCTTTTCGCTCTCATAGACTTCTTCACATTCTTCTGTGATGTATCGGCTTAGTGTATCAGCTATAATATTGTCTTTACCTTTACAGTATTTAATGGTGAATGAGTATTCGCCAATGGCTAAAATCCATCTTAATAATCGGGCATTAGTTTCAACAGAAATGATAATGCTTGGTGGTCAGTATGTATCTCAAAATTAGTACCATAAACATAATATCTGAAGTGCTTAAGAGCGTATACTATAGCAAGTATTTCGTTTTCTGATGTGGAGTAGTGTTTTTCAGCTCCTTTGAAAACTCTACTGGCGTAGGCGATCACTCGGTACTCTCCCGTAGTATCTTGTTGATACAGTACACTTCCTACTGCGTAGTCACTAACATCGGAGTATATTACGAATTTTCCTTCTCGTTGAGGATGATGTAACATAATATTTTCGATGAACAACTCTTTCACTTGGTTAAAGGCATCTTGGTGTTTCTTCTCCCATTTCCATTTCTGTCCTTTCTTCGTCAGCTCCAGTAGCGGCTGCGTATACTCTGCATATAATGGTGAGAATCTTCTGTAGTATCCGGTTAGTCCTAAGAATGCTCTTAACCCTTTGAGATTTCCGAGTATAGGAAAATTAGTTATGCTGGAAATTTTGATAGGATCGGGTTGAATACCAGAGGAGGAAATAACGTGGCCTAGGAATTGGATAGAGGATTTGATAAATTCACATTTGTCTAGGTTAAGGGATATGTTCGCTTGCCTAAACTTGTGGAATATCGTACTTAGCTGTTTTATATGTTCGTCTAACGTTTTAGATACAACTAAGATATCATCTACAAATACCATGGTGTAGGGTTCCACCTCAGGTCCTAGGGCTCTTTCTAGACACTTTACGATGGCTGCCAAACTCGTGCTTAATCCGAAGGGTACTACCCTGTGTTGGTAGCATTTATTTTTATACAGGAAAGCGGTGAACTTCCTATTCTCTTCACGAATTGAAATCTGCCAGAAACTTGAGCGTAAATCTAGCTTCGTCAGATACCTCGCTCCTTCACACTTAGTAAATAATTCGTCCGCAGTTGGCGCGCAGTCATACTCCTTTAATACAATGCTGTTCAGCTCTCTCATGTCAAGGCATAGACGTATCTCACCACTTTTCTTCTTCAACTAAACTTTTATAATTATCATACTTTATTTTATATAAAATACGTTACTTATTCACCAATTGAAGTAATAAATTTACACATAAGTAAATACAAAGTGTTTTTAAATAAAAAATTAAAATTGTAAATCAATTAGCAAAGTATTTAACGAATTGTTAAATACAGAAGCTTCATTACGTTTTAAAAATTATCGTATGTTCAATAAATATATTGCGCACTTTAAAACATATGATAATTCTGTATACAACTGTGGAAAGAAAGTAACGACTATTGAATAATTAAAATTGTAATTAAAATTTAAATAAAATTTAATTTACAGTAGTAATCCTCATTAGCACTACTATACTGTATGTGTTTTATATGTCGTACGTCTCAGTCTGTGTTCAATGCATGAGTGGATGTGCGCGGGTTTGCGAGTATGTGTATCCGTATGTAGTGTATGTGCGTGACAATATATTTACCCGACTATATATCACTGCAGGCGAGAAATCTTACCAATAAGTAAATCAAATGAACTTAGAATGAAACAAATGTAGATAGATGAAGCTAATCTGTATTAATTCCACTAACACAGCACACAACAAACTAATTCTGCGAGCTGAAGATGTCTCGGAAATTTATTATCCTCCAGAGGGAACGTGTTATCCTCACGAGAGTCGTTACTTAATTTCCTACAATTACTTGCGTATTTGAAGATACTGCTGACAGTGCCGTTCTAAGTTCTAATGCTGTGGTTTAACTAATTACGGTGGCAAATATGAAGAAACAAAATGTAATAACACGCACATTACGCTAACTGAACTTACTCGATTGTAGTCGTCCCTTCCCGGGCCTTTAACAGAGATTTATTCAGGTTGTATACAATGTCTTGCATAATGTGCACGTGTAGTAATGTCCTATTATTTGTTTTTATTCAAAAAATCTAAAAGATTTTTTTTCAGATGATTTGCAAAATACGTGTAAACTATCCATGATTTGACTTACAAATTATATAGAATAATTTTTGATTAGGAATTTATATAATCAAAGAATGATGTACAATAAAACAAACTACGTTAATAATAATGGAACCAACAGCTAAAAAATAGGTGTATAGAAAACTGTTCGAATGAGAATTTGAACCGTTTTTTTTCTCGTATATTATAACTGGGCGTTTTTTTTTAGTTTAATTTTAAGCGAAATAAAATATAGACATGTTGTCCGATACGTCAGTTTTAGTGTTATACATCTTTTGGTGCCCAATAACACACGTTGTTACACCACTGGAAATGCGCCTTATTTTAGTTATCAAGTGTTTTTATTGTAAAGGTACAGTACAGTATCTGTGTGCATAATGTTACATGTTAACTATGTTGTCGCTGCATAGTTAATACGTTTTGCTAATTACAACTAGACGGGAAATAAATGCCCTGTAAAGACCAGAATGCAATTTTATACAAATCGTGGTGTACAGTAAAACTGTACAGAGATAAAGAAAAGAACACGAGAATCAATCAGCAAGGGGAGTGCAGATTCAAATACTTGTGATTACTGGGAGTATCACTGACGAATTCCAAGAAAATTGAATTAGAAACAGAAGAAATTTCAGAGAACTGATTTCTGTTATTCAAACTGAGAGCCTGTTGTTTAGTGACAATAATTTAATTAGTTATACGGCTTTCAAGAGTTTATAATCACACAATAATAATATGAAAATAAACATTAAGTTTGAAATAAGATACTCAAACACACAATTGAACATAAGACTCGGTGATAAAACAAGGTAAATAAGTAGCGTCCTTTACTTTAAATGCCGGCGATATCTATTTTGTCCCAGAGAAGCGACGCAACAAACACTATCTGTGGGTTTCTCAATTTTTTAGCGTTAACATAGACTTGGCCGTCATGAAACGAGTTATTTAAAGTGGTTTTCTAAATTAGTATTTGATTTTACGCCATCACGTTTGTCTTTTGTAGTGAATTACCCGTTACAGGTGGTAAGGAAAACACGAATGCTTAAAATCCGCAATATTAACATATAATAAGAAAGAAGTGTTTTAAGCCAGTAGTAGTTTCATTGAAGATCTATCAAAAGAGACTCCACATTATACAACAGTAACCATGCAATGTAGCAGTCCACAGTTTTTACGTATTATTTATACATAATCCCATAAACCTCATAGACTAGTTTACAAGTGAATACAGTTTCAGGAACTGCAAACAGAGATACAAGACTATAATCTATACCATATGTATAAGTCTTGCACTGTCTGTTGTATATTTGGTACTATTACTGGTTTCCTAAAAAAAATTAATAAAAAATTATAAAAGGAAAATTGTTGTAGTGCCACAAAAAATAGTAAAAAAAGAGAAAGGAAGAAATCGTTTTTTAAATTTGCAAATATATAAAATAAATAAATAAGGATTTCTTTATTTGCTATACTTTTCTTCTTCTTCTTCTTCTTCTTCTTCTTCTTCTTCTTCTTCTCCTCTTCAAGGATTAGGTTATATAAACCTGTGTTCCGGCACCCATCTCATCCTCGGACGACCCGCGTCTCTTCTACCAATGGCTTTATAGAATAATATGGCTTCCTATACTTTTTTACTAGATTTCCAGCATTTATTCTTGTATACATTTTGTTTTAGGTTTATAAAACGTTGCCAGAGAGTCTTCATGTGTAGTTTATTTTCGTCTTCCTTTCCCTATGATATAAGAAGAAACTGTACATCTGACTTTGTTGATATTCCGCTTCCTATAAATAACATATAAATTTTTATATTTTAAAAAAAAGTTCCTGCAACAAATTTGTGGTCTTTTATTCTCTGCCAATATAAGTAATTTATTAAATAATCCGCCGCTAAAATCTTTGTTCACTGCTTAGCAACAGTGTTGGTTCACTGGTAAGCCACGTGCAGTAGTGTTGGTTGGCATTACAGCTTGAGTGAAAAAAGTGCCATCGATATCAAAAGTGTTTCTTTTCTACTGCAGACTTTGATAATACAAATAGTGATTCTGATCATTGCCCATCTGATCAAGGGGAACAACAAAGCTTTTCAAAGGGTGATTAAAAATATTTACTAATCGGCCTACTAATTATTAATATTACATCTAACAATTATGTGGCTTATGTCAAATATACTTTCTTGAATTAAATATCAAACAGAATAAATTACTGTAAATTTTAACATAAATAAATCCATTTCTTGGTCTACACCTAAAACTTCAGAAAATATCAAACAGAATTATTATTATAATTAATTAAAACTTCCGGGCTGAAAGGCCGTGGTCGAATGCTTGATGTAATATCGCTAGACGTTTCGGCCACACCACCGGTGGCCATCTTCAGTAGCAAAGAATGTTCGTAATAGATGGTATGCCGAACAATTCGCCCAGTGAAATGGGAGTCGGTGTTGCCCGAGGTTGTTGGCTCCGCTGTCTTGCCCTACATCCGTGGCGTGACTGACCGCATAGGCAAGCTGCTAAGTAAACGGGGCGTCAGGATGATCTTTAAGCCAACCAAAAAGATCCATCAGTTCCTGCGAACGGTAAAAGCCGCCAGGGATCCACTCTCGTCGTGCGGGGTGTATAGTATTCCTTGTACGTGTGGCCAGGTATACATAGGCACCACGAAGCGTAGTGTCCGAACGCGCCTCTCTGAACATCGGAGATACTGCCGCCTGGGCCAGCCGGAGAAGTCCGCAGTTGCTGAACACGCTCTTTCCCACGACGATCACCGGGTAATGTTTGATGAAGCCCGCGTGTTGTCTTCTGTCCGGGGTTACTTCACTCGCCTGCATCTGGAGTCCATCCATATTCATAAGAATGCGTCCGTCGCTATGAACCGCCGGTCCAAGTCCAAGTTGTACGGAGCAGCAGCTAGTCGTGCTCCGGTGGTCGCAGTGTCCGGATGATATCCAAAGACTGCATGTTGCCTGCTTGTTTCCTTGACTAGTCGCCGAGGGCTGCCAAGCGGCAATGTCGGCGCACGGGAGAGAGCGTAGGAGGAGGCAGCGTCCACCAGAGGTGGCACTAAGCACACCTAGGGCAAGCGCAGACCCCACCCCCCTAGTCTGTCGCCGAGCGCCAGCACGGAAAAGAGAAAGAAGGAAGGAGTGGGAGTGTGAATATACTCAAGATCGGGGAGAATGGGCTGACGTTCTGTGAACTGCTTATGGAAGGTCGTCGAGCAATGCTCGGGGGCGTTTGTGTCGTCTAGGTGGTGGGCCGACATCTGTGCTTAGTCGACGGATGTGGGGATGGGTCGAGACATAGGCTCGGGTGAACAGTTTGAGGGCAAGGGACCGAACGAATTCGGTGAGTGAAGGAACCTTCAACCCTCGCCTGATGGCATCATTTCTGACAAACCAGGGAGAGTTGGAGATGTAGCGGAGGGTTCGGGATTGGAAAGCTTCCAAACGGGCGACAACGGATGGGCTGAGTAGTACCCAAAAGGCGGGGCTGCGTAAGTCAGGATTGCCCTAAGAAAGAGCAAGTAGATGGTGAGTTTAGTGCGCACAGGCACTGAACCCCGATGAGAGAGAAAGGGAAATAGTTTGGCTCTGACGCCTCTGGCGCGCTGGAGACTTAGAGAGACGTGAGGTGCAAAGCTTAGATGTCGGTCAAGAATGACCCCCAAGTATTTTACAGTCCGTTTCCAGTCGATTGGGCTCCCTTCAAGGGAGAGGGACAGGCATCGGGAAGTCAATTTATGAGATAAGGCGATCGCCTCGGATTTCTCCGCATTGACCGCCATCCTCCACTTCCTTAGCCAGTCCGGAAGTACGGCGAGCTGACGTTTCACCAGGCCAGCTGCGAAATCAAGACTCGCTGAGCTGGCGTGGTACATGGCGTCATCCGCATAGAGCGAGAGAGTGACTCCAGGCTGAACAGGCAGGTCGTTCGTGTAAACGAGGTACAGAACGGGGCCAAGGACAGATCCTTGAGGTACGCCTGCTGCGACTGGTCGGACGGATGAGTACGACCCATCGACGCATACCCTAAAGATGCGATCGCACAAGTACGATCGGAGAAAATGAACGAATGAGACAGGTAGAGGGGAGTGGGCCAGTTTGTAGAGAAGGCCTTCGTGCCAGACTCGATAAAAGGCCTTACTCACGTCGATCAAAACAGCGACGGAGGACAGATGCTTGTTGTAGGCGTCCGTCAAATGGGTAACAACCCGGACGAGTTGAAGGGTCGTCGAGTGCTCTCTGCGGAAGCCGAACTGCTCCTGCCGAATGAAACCATCCATCAGGGGCGCGTAACGGCCGTGCAGGAGTCGCTCGAGTACCTTCGATATGACTGGCAACAGTGAGATGGGTCGATGGTTTGAGGGGTCAATACGCAGCTTGCGAGGCTTGGAAATCATAATGATTTTCGCACGCTTCCACAGGCTGGGGAAGTAAGGGAGCCTGAGACATCCATTGAACAGCTCGTAGACCATGTTGATGAGGCTAGGGGGAGCGTGTTGTAGCGCCGCCGCTCCGATACGATCATCGCCGGGTGCCCGCTTAGGGCGGAGTCGACCAATAGCCGAAACAACATCGGCTCGGTCGAACGGGTCAGGGGTGTCAGCTGGAGGGCGGGAAAAATATCCAGATAGGAAGTCTGCGACCTCGGCCGAGTGGACGGGGTCGCAGACGCCTCCGTGGACGGTGAATTGCTCCTCCATGGTAGCGGCAAAGACTTCTGCTTTGCCAGCCGCGGAGTAAGGGAGAGTGGGGGAACTGTGCGCAGCGGGTAACTGTGGGCATCATTATAACGAAATTTCTAACGGCCATAGACGTCTCCAGTTGGTGCTGAAACCTAGCAGTAGACAAATAATCTACCCCACCGCAGTGGCTTCCCGCCAAACCTACTGTTGTGGCCATTAGTACTGTATTATTGTTATGTGTGTGTACTGTTGTTATTTGACTTCCTTGGAAAATTAGAAGGTATGCCTTCCACAATGTTTTTAATCACTTTAGCTATTCATATTTATAATCTATGACTCTTTATTAACATCTACATGTGTAATAATATAGATGTTAGCCAATCATTTTGATAGGGTAGAGCAATACATTTCTACGTACATGATCGGGTAACTGTGCGCGGTGGTGCGCATGATTCCCCCCCCCCCACACAATTCAGTGCTAAGTACTGAGTATTACATTTCTCTTACTTTTTCATTGCAGATGCCGAGAACGTATGTTAGGAAGACGGAGATTAACTCTTACTCACTTGAAACCCTGCATAAAGCACTTCATGACATTCGTGAAAACCATAAAAATATCAGAGAAGTAGGGAGAAGTTATGGAATTCCTGAGTCGACTCTGCGAAAGCAGCTGTTATTAAACAAACCCTGTGTAGAACCACTTGGTCGTAGACCTCTGTTTTCAGCGGAAACTGAATTAGAGCTTAAAGATTATATTTTAAATCTTTGCAACTTATTTTACGGATTAACACCTAAAGAGTTGAGACGCCTAGTTTTTAAGTACGCAGAGGCAAAACAAATTAAAAATAGTTTTAACAACGAACTAGGTCTAGCTGGAAAGGACTGGCTGTACTGTTTCTTAAAGAGACACCCGGAAATTAAGCTGCGGCAGCCAGAGGGGACAAGCATCAATAGGATAGCAGCCTTTAATAAAGAAGAGGTGGGGTTTTTTTATCAAAACATTGAAGAGATTTTTAAAAGGCATCCCTTCTCCCCTCACAAAATATACAACCAGGACGAAACTGGCATCACTACTGTTCAAAAGAAATGTCCAAAGGTTTACGGACCAAAAGGGGCTAAGAAAGTAGGGGCCGCTACTTCAGCCGAAAGAGGTCGGAATATTACGGTCTTGTTTGCTGCTAATGCAGCGCGAAACTTTATCCCACCTCTGATGGTCTATCCTCGCAAAAGGATGTCAACTCAGTTGCAAAGGAATGGTCCAATTGGAGCTGTCTATACTTGCTCGTCAAATGGATGGAGCAATGAAGAAATTTTTTTACAGTGGTTGGCTCATTTTAAAACGCATGCTCACCCCACTGAAAGTGAGCCTGTCCTACTTATTTTGGATAATCACAGCAGCCATGTCTCCCTTGACATTTATAACTTCTGCAGGGCAAACTTCATTCACATGGTTTCTCTCCCTCCCCATACTTCCCATCGGCTACAGCCTTTAGATTTGACATTTTTTGGTCCCTTAAAAAACGCCTTATACCGTGAGTACGATTGCCATTTACCAACAACAGGCCATCAAAAAATAACTGAATACGATGTAGCTGAGCTGTTAAATAAAGCTTTTATGAAGACAGCAACAATGAAAAACGCTATTTCTGGGTTTAATGCAGCTGGGATCTTTCCTTTTGATTCAAACAAGTTCTCAAAAAATGAGTTTGTCTCAGCAAGCACACCAAATGATCAAGAAATCTTTGTGACTAGCTGTGAAACTCCACAGAATGGTAAAAATCTAACGGAACTCACAGAAATTTCTAATGAAGATGGTTTGGATAATTCAACCTAGTGTGATGTTCCCAAAAGTGGAGGGCTCATTCCGCGGAATATCATCTATGGCAACCCTAAGCCGTCTACCTCAAAGGACAACTCTTTCCTGGACTTTGCCCCCGTGCCAGTAAAAAAGATGAGGCCTATGCCCAGTAAAAAAAAAACAGATTCGTCGTGAGAAACAACGTTCAGAACTACTTACCTCCACACCAATGAAAGTAAAACTACAAGAAGCCGAAAGAAAAAGGAAAGTAAGTTTAAGCAAGAAAAAAGAACGAGAGATTAGAAAAGCCGCACGACTATTAAAAAGGAGAAAATAAATCTAAGATTTCAAAAGGCAAGAAACGTACGGCTAAAAAACAAAAAGGGAAAAGGTCAAAGAAAACCATTGCGGAGGACGAAAATTCTGATGAGTCTGAGGTCGATATGAAATTTTTATGTCAAGATCAAGATATAGACGTTGACATGACCGATATTGTAGACCCAAATGCAGTTGAGAAGACTTCAGCAGATCTTTGTTCTGCGTGCAATGATGTAGGGAAAGATGGGGAATTGTGGTACCGATGTGTATATTGTTCTTCTTGGAGTCATGCTGCGTGCACTGGATGGGACTCTCCAGAGAATTACATTTGTGATTTTTGTAAAGTTGCCTAAATTTGTTAGATTAAAATAATAAAAATGTATCAATATATTTTATGGTAACTATAAAATATTATTAAACCTGTATATGTATCATTATAATTACTATATGCAACTTTGTATAAATAAAACATCAGTTTAAAAGAGTAGCATCTCCTCATTTACCCAGAATTGTACTTCCCGCGCACAGTTACCCCACCATATGCGCACGGTTACCCGAGGGTCGGGAAACCGTGCGCAAATGCATACTTGTAGATTTGTGATTATGTAAAAATAACAGCTGCTATGATTGAAATGATTTTTTAACCTAAGAAACTAGACTAAATAAGGAAAGGTTTGATCGGTTTAGTATTAGTTTTCATATGAAAATATCGGTGTTATTATATATTTTTCTTAGGTGCGCACAGTTCCCCCACTTTCCCCTACACAATGCCGTCCGGTGATCTGAGGGGATGGCGGGTCCTTTTGTCGCCATTAAGTCGGCTCGCAGCCTGCCAGACAGACTCGGGCCGGACTTCAAGAGACTCGAGATACGAGTCCTAACGATGTGCAGTGGCATCAAGCAAAGCTACTTGACAAGGTCAGATTGGGCGTTTAACCTGCGTATGATAGCAGGATCCCGGGTTTGTTGCCATCTCCGGCGGAGCTGGCGCCGTTTTTGGATAGCGAGGAGCACCTCTTCAGGTAGTTAAGACCTGCGATTTGCCTCTGGGACAAGGTAGGTGTGTTTCTCCATAGCGGACGTAACGACTTCTTGAAGATAGTCGGTCAAACGGTCCGCATCAGCCGTTGAGGCGATGGGGGCCGGGGGGTCAGATGGCACTGTTCATTGGAGTTCGTCATGATAGGAGCGCCAGTTGACTCTCCGTGGACGAGAGGGGGTTGGAGAGGTGAGTCCGACGGGGAACGAACAGTGATAAGTACCGGGTCATGGTCGGACGAGAGGTCCGACACTGAACTTACAGTGATAGAAATGGCCAGGTCCTTGACAATGACAATGTCATGGACATCCGGAAGGCCCCTAGTGGGCACGTGGGTCGGTGAATCAGGACCAATAACTGAGACCTGCAGATGACGCTGAACGTAGCTGTAGAGCGAGCGGCCACGCGGGTTTTTGACACGGCTGTTCCAAGAGAGATGCTTGGAGTTGAAGTCTCCGGCAGCTATAGTGGATAGTTCGTGGTCGAGGAGGGCGTCCCACTCCTCAGGCGGCGGAGGGCTGCCGGGCCCGGGAGGGAGGTACGCCGAAATTAGGCGAACCTCCCGATCCCCGATCCAGAGGGCCACCGCCGTCGTCTCCAAATACCTAGTATCTGGAGGGGGTAACAGACGATGGTCAATGCGCCTGTGGACGAGTATAGAAGTACCCCCGCTGAGATGAGCGGGGGGTGGTAGCCGAGGCCTACCCGTGCGATAAGTAGTGTACGCCGAAAGCTGAAAGGAAACAGCAGGGGTAAGGAACGTTTCGGAGAGTAGTATGACATCTAAGTCGTACTCAGTGGCAAAGTTAACCAATTCGGCTCGGCGAGACGGAACGCCATACGCATTCCATGCCACCAGCCGAAGAGGTCTAGACATTGGGAGGCAGGAGGGTCATGAGGGAGGTTAGAATGGTGACTAGCAGAGACTGGACGTCCTTGGCAGCCAAGATCTGAGGAATGAGGGTCTCAACCCAGGCACGCAAACGATCGGCAAAGGTCGGGTCCGAGGACCCTTCCTCACTCGATGGCGTCTGCGGCGTGGGCGGGGGCACTCGATTCATGATTCCATTATCGGGCCGAGGTTTAGGGTTAGGCTGCCGAGGCTCTTTGGGAGCTGGGGCAGATGCTGGCTTGGGTGCAGCGGGCTTGAGCTGTGTGAGAATGGTCGTCGATGTCTTTTTCTTCTTTGGCGCGGGTTGCTTTCGCGACGAGACCAAAGGAGGGAAAGATGCATCAGAGGCGGCGGCTGCAGCGTAAGTGAGCGCTCCGGCGGGCGCTGGACAGGCTGGAGGGACTACTACGGCTGCAGGCGCAGACGAGGTAGTCAGAACTGGGGCCACCGTGGCGGCAGATGCAGGGGCTGAGGGTTTCTTGGGAGCAGTTGGGACAGGCTTTTGGCCCTTGTTGATGCGCTTCAGGGCGTCATGATAATGTTTGCATTGGCGAGAGCTTGCCGGGTGAGGTTCTCGACAGTTTGCGCACGTTGCGGCGGCGGAGCGTTCACGAGGACAGTCCTTGTGGTGACCCTCACCGCAACGAACGCAGCGTGTCGGAAAGTGGCAATAGACACTGCTGTGCCCGTACCGCTGGCAGTTGTAACACTGCTTGGATCCGGGTCGGGACTCAAAAGAGGACACTTTTACGCGGAGGTAAAAGAGCGATTCTACTTGGTAGGTATCCTGGAATTTTCCTACCTTGAGGATTTTCACAAGGAATGCATTTCTGGGAATGTGTCTGCCGGGGGAAAAGAGAGGAGTTATTGAGCTAACAGTGAAGCCCAATTGTTCAAGGGCGTGACAGATTGTTGGCACGGGAACATCAGCGGGGATGCCGTTGATCTCGACCTTGAGTTCCCTCTCCTCCGGCAGGACGAAGGTGTAGTAAGGGATACCACGATCGATCAGCAGTTTCTGGGCGAGCCGGAAACTGTCGATGGTCGTGGTTTCAATTCGGATGGAGCGGCCACCCTGACAAACTGCAGTCAGGGTATTCGCAGGAGCGGCCCGGTTAAGTCGTCGCATGACCTTATCCCAGTCAACAGGCCGGTCAAAGATCAGAGACGGCAACCGCCAGGGCGGGTGAACCGCCGTCACACACAACTGGGGGTTGCGCGGCACGCGCGAAGCGCGGGTCGCGAGTAGTGCAGTGTCCCGAGTCTCAGAAAGGACTCCTGCCACTGGGTCTGTTTGAGTTCGTTTTATACTTTTTATCTACTTATGGGGGGTCTGAAGCGACCTGCGATTGGTGGATTATACCACCGGGACTAGCAAACGAGGTCGCTTCCAGGACTCACCTGGTCGCGGGGTGTATTTACCAAGTCCGGCAATGAGGGAATTGTGGGTCACTCTGTCGGAACGAACATAGAATCTACGCGCCAGGCGTCTCACGGTGTCATCAAGAGAGCGGACACTGAGTCCTCTCCTCAAAAGACGAGAAGAGTACCTCCGGGGGACTTTGCACGCGAGCTTCAGTCCCCGGTCGAGTACGCGCTGGAGCGTTGTTCTATGACCACGAGCCAGGTATCCCCAAACAGGACAGGCGTAGGTAATCACGGGCAACACGTACGTGTTGACTATGAGCTTACCTAGCCGGGGGGTCATTGCCGGATTAGATAGCACGGGCCAGAGTCTACTGAGTTGCGCCGAAGCGCGTTGTCTGATGTACTGTGCATGGGTTCGCCAGGTGAGTCGGGAATCCACGTGGAGCCCGAGGTACTTGACGCTATTGGTCCAAGGCGATGGAGGGCGGAAATCATGACTCCGTCCGGACCAGGCGCCTTTCGGGGCTTGAGCTGAAAAATCCTCTCAGAGACCTCCTCCGGGGAGATGGGCTCCGGTTGGTCTGTGATATCGGCCGATAGAAAGCGCTCTACCTCGCGGCAGATTTGCTCAATGAAGGCCGGGTTCTTGGATGGATTGGGAGCGAACTGTCGCTCTAAACTGTCAGCCAAGAACTCTGCCTTTTCGAGGGGGCGGCCAAGGGGTTGACCGCCGGGTCCGGCCAGTGCGGGGAGAGGCGCGCGTTTGCGCTTTCCCGTTAGGGCACTGGGAATCCGCCAGACATTACGGTCCTCGGCAGGGCCATCCATCTGTGTCACAGCTAGCTCCCAGTTGCGTCTACGGAACGCCAGCATGTCGCGACGCAACTTGCCGGACGCTCTGTTGAACGCAGCCTTGTCAGCCGGGTCACGAGTCCTCTGCCAGCGTCTCCGGAGGCGATTCCTCTCGCAAGCGAGCTGAGACACCTCTTCAGGGATACGCTGATAGTCGGGGGGTGAACCGCCGGGTGAAAGCATCTCCTTAAATAGTGTCTGGCATGGTTTATTTTCCACGGCCAATCAGAGTGGAGAATGATGAGCTGGCTTCTGATTAGTTCGCGTTATACACCTAAATCCGCCAAAAAGTTATAAATAGAAACAGCGTAGCCGTCTCTCACTGTTACTTGTCCCATTTCACTGGGCGAATTGTTCGGTATACCATCTATACGAACATTCTTTGCTACCGAAGATGGCCACCGGTGGTGTGGCCGAAACGTCTAGCGATATTACATCAAGCATTCGACCACGGCCTTTCAGCCCGGAAGTTTTAACTAATTATAGTGACACCGGCCGTGAAAGCCTACGTACTAAAATTAAGAACCTCTACGGGGAGGAGGTTTTCAATAATATTCGAAAGCTGGAGGCGCTACGAAAGAAGAAAGCCACTATCCTGTGTTCCTTGGCCTTTTTACTTCGTTGCAGAGACTCGGAAACCGTCCTAGGTTCCTACGACAAAGACATATTTTTAACACACCACAGGACAAAAGGATCTACAAAAGGGCGGAAAATGCCATGCTGCGTGAGCGCATACACCATACGCGGAGGGAGTTGGCGTTAAATGACCAGAGCCTGTTGAACCTGCACTTACAACTCAGCAGTTCCCTCCAACGACAGGATTGGGAGGTGTTGGATGGTCTCACGTACAATGTTTTCGAGGCGTGTTATACCAGCACCAGCCAGAGACAGCGGGAAAAATTCGAACGCTATGGTTCCCAGAACATCAGGGAAAGAGAACAAGACCGCGACAGGATGGTCGTCAATCTTACGAACCGTCAGCTGACACCACATGAGACCTCGGTGTTGGCCAAAGGGGAGAAGTTTGCGGTTACCCCGAGGACAGTACCGGTGGAGGAAATAGTTGCGAGCGTGGAAGCAGGTATCCGAGGACTGGCCCGAGACCAGGCAGATGAGATACGGTTGGAAGCTCCCAGGGCCCTTAAAAGGGCCGTTCCGCCAAAATGCAATCTTCTGTCGGTGGAACTGCGGGCCTTGAGGGATTTGAGAAGGGATGACTCCATTGTCATCGTGCCTGCGGATAAGGGGAGCGCTACGGTGGTCTTGAACACCGAAGACTACCAGCGGAAGATTGAGGGTTTGTTAGATCCGGCCACTTATCGGAGGCTGAACAAAGATCCGACTTCTACGGTCTTAAGAAAAACAGATTCTTTGGTGAAGCAATCTTCTCTGGCGTCTGATGTGAAGGCGGCCGTCCGGTGTTCGGAGGCCCTTCCCCCTCGTCTCTATGGATTACCAAAGATCCATAAGGAGGACGTTCCGCTGAGGCCCATCGTTAGTGCAATTGGCTCGCCGACATACAACTTCGCTAAGCACCTCACTGTATTGCTTACATCGGGCATACGGATTCGTTTGTCCAGGACTCTTTGAATTCCCTCCTGAGGATCCGGGAGTTGGTGCTGGAGCCTGGCGATATGCTTGTGAGCTTCGATGTGGTCTCTCTTTTCACGATGGTCCCTGTCCAGGAGGTCTTGGAGTATATAGGTGAACTGTTCCCGGCGGACATCACTGCTTTGTTCCGGCAGGTCATAACAACGACCTACTTCCAATGGAACGGAGGCTTTTACGAACAGTTGGATGGCGTCGCGATGGGAAGCCCTCTCAGCCCTGTGGTTGCAAACTTCTATATGGAAAAATTTGAAGAGTTGGCAATTTCATCTGCGCCACTGAAGCCGAAGTGTTGGCTGCGGTATGTTGTCGACACTTTCGTGGTCTGGAGCCATGTGGATGAAGAGCTGGGACGCTTCCTTGTACATCTCAATGCTGTGCACCCGCGCATACAGTTTACGATGAAGCGCAAGAGCGGTGATCAATTGGCATTTGTGGATGTATTGGTCCTGAAAATGACCGATGGCAGATTAGGGCATAAAGTTTATAGGAAGCCAACGCACACTGACAGATATCTGCATAAGTCCTCCAATCATCATCCTAGGCAGAAGCGGGCTGTGCTGAAGACTCTGGTCGACCGAGCTAAAAGGATCTGTGAGCCCCGGTGTCTCGAAGATGAGTTGCGGCATCTCGAGGAAGCACTGCAGTCCAACGGCTACTCTGATGCGGAGATGAGGAGAGCTGCCCGGCCGAGAAGATCTGGTAGGCCGGACGAGTCGGTGTTGCCCGAGGTTGTTGGCTCCGCTGTCTTGCCCTACATCCGTGGCGTGACTGACCGCATAGGCAAGCTGCTAAGTAAACGGGGCGTCAGGACGATCTTTAAGCCAACCAAAAAGATCCATCAGTTCCTGCGAACGGTAAAAGACGCCAGGGATCCGCTCTCGTCGTGCGGGGTGTATAGTGTTCCTTGTACGTGTGGCCAGGTATGCATGGCACCACGAAGCGTAGTGTCCGAACGCGCCTCTCTTAACATCGGAGATACTGCCGCCTGGGCCAGCCGGAGAAGTCCGCAGTTGCTGAACACGCTCTTTCCCACGACGATCACCGGGTAATGTTTGATGAAGCCCGCGTGTTGTCTTCTGTCCGGGGTTACTTCACTCGCCTGCATTTGGTGTCCATCCATATTCATAAGAATGCGTCTGTCGTTATGAACCGCCGGACACGACTGGGGGTTGCGCGGCCCGCGCGAAGCCCGGGTCGCGAGTAGTGCAGTGTCCCGAGTCTCAGAAAGGACTCCTGCCACTGGGTCTATTGGAGTTTATTTTATATCTTTTTACCTAATTGTGGGGGGGGTCTGAAGCGACCTGCGATTGGTGGATTATACCACCGGGACTAACAAACGAGGTCGCTTCCAGGACTCACCTGGTCGCGGGGTGTATTTACCAAGTCCGGCAATGAGGGAATTGTGGGTCACGCTGTCGGAACGAACATAGAATCTACGCGCCAGGCGTCTCACGGTGTCATCAAGAGAGCGGACACCGAGTCCTCTCCTCAAAAGACGAGAAGAGTACCTCCGGGGGACTTTATATGCAAGCTTCAGTCCCCGGTCGAGTACGCGCTGGAGCGTTGTTCTATGACCACGAGCCAGGTATCTCCAAACAGGACAGGCGTAGGTAATCACGGGTAACACGTACGAGTTAACTATGGAGCTTACCTAGCCGGGGGGTCATTGCCGGATTAGATAGCACGGGCCAGAGTCTACTGAGTTGCGCCGAAGCGCGTTGTCGGATATATTGAGAATGGGTTCGCCAGGTGAGTCGGGAGTCCACATGGAGCCCGAGGTACTTGACGATGTTGGTCCAGGGTACCTCGACGGGGCCTACTTTAAGCGACCGAAGCCGCTTGCGTTTGCGCGAGAATATTACCGCGGCGCTCTTGGAAGCGTTAACGGCAACTCTCTAGTCATCGGTCCACCCGACATACGCGTCAAGTTGAAGCTGGAGCTTAATTGCCGCATAACTTGCGTTCGGCTCTGAGGCAAAAGCCGCAGTGTCGTCCGCTAACAGCGACAATTTAACTCCAGGAACTCGGGGCGTGTCATTGACAAACAGCGAGAACAGGAGAGGCCCAAGGACACTTCCCTGAGGGACACCAGCGGTAATACGCCTCTCCGAAGAGAGAGCGTGGTTTATTCTCACTCGGAAGCTACGGTCTCGCAGAAAGCTGCCGATCAAATGAACGTAGCAATCTGGAAGAATTTCCGTGAGCTTGTAAAGGACACCCTCGTGCCACACGCGGTTAAAGGCTTTCTCTACGTCTAGGAAAATCGCAGTCGTCTGTTTGCCCTGGCAGCCAGCCTCGGTAATGCATTCCACAAGTCTCATCAGCTGATGAGTCGAGGAGTGCAGCTCACGAAAGCCGAACTGTTCGGGGAATTCTCATTTAATTCCTAATTTAAATATCATCCTGTTTTATATTTTCTATAAAGAACTTGATATTTCTAAACCCTAAAGTTGCTTCCTAACGCTACACGTTGTTTACTGTTACCTTCATTAGTACTCTTTTTCAGCATCGTTTTGTTCTCATTTTGAATTAATGAAAGCACGTTCTGCAAAGTTTATTCGCTTTTCTTCAGCGGTTTCGCTTAAATGTGTGTGTGTGTGTGTGTGTGTATGTGTGTATGTGTGTGTGTGTGTGTGTGTGTGTGTGTGTGTGTGTGTGTGTGTGTGTGTGTGTGTGTGTGAGAGAGAGAGAGAGATTTAGTTTGTATGCAGAATATTTACATTGTTCCCAAGAAGAAACCTAAGCGACCCAGAGAGTACTTTCAATTTGTTTGAAGCGCTCGTATCTCCTCGCAGAATCCAGACAACCGCAGTTTGCACAGCACGCTGTAATCAAACAAACCCATGGTTGTAGCACACTATATGTCTTCTGATATAAACAACCTCACTTTTTCTTCTGTATATGACATCCTCAAGTTTTTTCGCTGCTAAACGTTTGTCTCTGTTTTCCTGCTTAGTGTCGTATCTTAGTTTTTGCCTTGCTGAAAGTTGCAGCATTGAAAAGTCTGCAGACCTCTCTCAGTAAAAACGCAATTAACTTTGCAGTCTACGTACAGGAAATGAGGGTACAGTAATATGGAATAAAGTTGCTTGAGAATTTTGAAAATTTTCTCTTGTAATATGCAGGAAGTACTACAGGATGCAACTAGGAAGAGCTAGTGTCACTGTAACGCCAACAGATCGACTGGTGTTGTTGAGAAAGAAACTTGTTTGTTTTGATGTTCACAGAAACTTTACAGGTAAGTGTTAACATTGCAGTCTGCATATCTTGAACAGTTGCTATCGACTCCAGTCAACTTAATCTCTTAGTTTAAGGTGTAGCCTATTCTTGTTTACCTTTGGGTTATAACAATTATTCTAATAGACTATAAATTAACAGGAATAATTCTTTACCAAGATGGCGAGTCAATACGGAATACCATTACTCTATATAGCCAGCATATCTTATCAGTATTCCATATTACCCGTTTTTTACATTCATATTAATTTAACACTCTCGATTAAAACGCCAAATCAGCAAGTTGTAAAATGTTTATAAGAAAATGTTAATAGATAAATTATTATAATATATTAAATATCAATCTCAATCTGTATAAAAAAATAACTGAAATTGGTGAGCTCTATCATTCAATACATAAGCGCCTCAAGTTGTTTCAGTATCTATCTAAAGAGCAGAAGACGGAAGGATTTATAATTCCTATTTCGGAAGGAATATAATTGTAAAACAGATAACTGATTACATACAACAGTTAAGAAAACATTAAAATTCAGAAGGTTTTAAGGTTTTCCACGTTTTTGTTTACAGAAATCCCGAAGAGGAGAAACAGGTTAACCCTAAGAAAACAGTGGGACGCACAAAATATGGAGTTGGCTATACACGAGGTCCGCGACAAGCAAATGGAATTCCTAAAGGCTGCTAAAACTTTTGGAGTACCCAGATCCACTCTATTTTGGCTAGCTGCTGAGGTCGAAAACCAGTATTCAGTCTAGAACTATAAGAAGAATTCGTAGTGTATCTTTATAAGTGGAATCATTATATTATGGTGTTATACGACTAGGTTAGAAGGATGGCTTATCAAATGGCTATAAGAAACCACATTATACATCCTTTTTAGAAGAGGTCAAGCTGGTAAGTATTGGTAAATGCATTTTTAAACAGACACAAACATGTGGTATCAGTATTTATACCAACTAGCACATCATATCCAAGGGTTAGAGGAGTTTGTAAAGATAAAGTATTAAAATCTTTTGATTTTCTAAATCTTTATAAAAAGTTTAATTTTTCGGTTAATCGCTTGTTTAATGTGGATGAAACGGGGCTTTCTGTAGTTCAAAGAGGCAAACGATAGGTGGGAGCCTTTACTGCTGCAGAAAGAGGTTTTCTGATCACCTTCGTTACATACATGAGTGCAGCTGGTGATTTTGTGCTATCATGAAACGCTCAGCCATGTATATGTGACTATGATAAAGACAAAGTGGTATATAAAAAGAATTCGACAGCATGTACGCGTTACTAATACCACAGTAGAAGGAGACGTTAGACACACATGGACAGCCAAGGAAGTTATTCAGTTTATTAGCAAATTGCACTTAAATGAAATTTTCCCTTTCCCAACCTGTCTCATCCTACAGTATTTTCTTAACGCTTTGTTTGTCTGTGGCCTCATGTGAAAGAAGTTTCTCAAAACCGAAATAAAAAAACACCGTAGATCAACGATGCGTGATGAACTTGGCGATTTGGTTTACTAAAAGAAACACTACATCTTTGAATTATGTAAGAGATAATTTCGGTAAAATAAAGGCTTGAAAACATTAATCATAATTTAATTTCTATGTATACTGTTTCCGTTCTTAGTTTAATTCTGATATCAACAAATAGACGTGACACTTCTGAAACGCTATTTGCTACTTGAATTAGAGGCGAATCACTCTGACAGAAGGAGTACAGACAGGGTATAATTATATTGATACTGTTTAATATCGATACTCTTTAATATTGATACTGTATGTATAATCCACTTGTAATAATTTGTCCTGACCAAAGTAAAATTTGTGTGACAATATCAGACCGACAGTGAAACATTTTGTATCACCAGTTAATTGCTTTTTTTTATTAACCGTTTAAATATCGCAACAAACAAAAAAGTAAAGTTTATTTAAAACAAAAATAAAAGCTGTGATAATTACCAGTGCACTGAATAATATCAGCTGCTGTCAGAGTGTAATTCAATGCCTTCCATGTCTGTGTCTGGACTTGTATCATCACTTGAGTCAGCGTTATTTAGATAAGATTGTGCACAACGACGTCGGTAATGTGGGCCAGTTGCCGTAGCTTATCATTACGTGTTGCAAGCAATGACTCCACTTGTCCACCGTTGTTTCATTTACCACCTTCTCAATAATTTGTTTTACATCAAGCAGCTAATGTTGTGTTATGACGAGTAACATATACTTTCAACTGGCTCCATATTAAATTAATTTGATTCAGAATACAGTGATAAGAAGGAAGTGTTAAAACTATGTGCCCCGATTTAAGTGGCAAGTTAACTTTCACATGACTATAAAGACATTCTTTACATGCCCGTAATACATTACTGTGTGAACAGTGTCAACGCCCCTGACCAATACCGTTTGCCACGTGGGTTTGTTTACATCAGGATTGAACTAAGAACGGAAAGAGTATAACTTAAGTTATATGAAACTTTGACTTTTATCATTTTTGTATGTCTTCTTATTTCTGTTTCGGTAAAACCCATAAATAGTGAGTTTAATATTTAGACATGAAGACCTGCTACTAAAATCTATGAAATGTGTACGTATTCAATAATAAAACCGTATCTGAGGACCCAAAATGAAAAGCCACCGAGGGCCTTGGTTAGCCTTTGTCTCGTCAAATATGGTTAGAAGCAGACGTATTATGACCGATGAGTAATGTTAAGAATTAATTCCTTGCACTTGCAGTAAGTTGCATATAGAAAAATATTAACACTTATATGTATTGTTGTAATTGTTAATAACAATACTTCTTCCGTTTCTAGGCAATTGATCAAAATTTAACGAATTTATTTAGTTTAATTCAAAGCGGCAACGGTCACAGACGTGTCCTGTCGATGTCTCTGCAGATAATTTCATCTCGTGGCCTGTTTACCCATTGTGGAATACTCTAGGTACATGGGAGGTTTGCTATTTTGACTGTCAGGATTACGACACGGGCGTCACGCTCACACACACCCGTTTGGCGGAAACATACTGGCGCGCAGTTTGCGTGTTGAGGCTAGTGCAAGCGTGCCCCTTGCATTGACTTCAGCACGCATTCTGGCGCGCTCATGCATGTGTCGCCCACGCGTACAGACTCACACCGCACCGCTTGAGCCGACACGTCCTGCGTTGCAGTCTGCATGTTGGGGATCAGTGCGAGCGCGCGCGGCTTGCATTGACTCCATCCCGCACTCTGGTACGCGCACGCATGTGCGCTCGCGGTGCACACACATGCTTTTGTTGTTTTAATCGTGGCAAGCACAGTAGCAAAATTTTCCAATCTGGAGTATGTTCAGAGTGGGTAAATACAGCCAGGGACGAATTTACTGCAGAGACGGAACTTCAAAATAGGTTAATGTTTGCAACTGACATAACACAAAATAATTCTTAATATGATATGTGTAGCATAACAGAATTATCACATTAAAATTTTAACTTAATACAACATAAATAAAGAAGAAAATGTCCATAGTGAGTGAGAATAATAAATGGTTAAAGATTAAACTAAAGAAACTGTACATTAAGTCAATAAAATATTAATAAAATCTAACTAAATAACAAAGAAAACTCTTGGTCCATATATGAATAACCTACTATATAAAAACCCAATAAAACAGCAGTATACCCAGTAGGTTGGGGAAGCAGTAAAAAGGAAAGAAAAAATATATAAAGGTAAAAACAATTTTAATAAGGGAAATATATAAAGTCAAGAAGCAGAGAAACCCCAAGACACGAAACCGATAACAAGTTGACAATATTCAAATAAGATCCAGTGAATTAATGCCACAAGGACTTGAAAACACAAGAGGAGGAAGTTACTTGTATAATAAGAAAGACGAGACAAAATATGTCAAGGTTCCTAAAAAGAACATAGAAATAAGAAGAGCTATTCCCAAAATGTTGATAAAGGAATACATACCCAATTGAAACTAAATTAAAACTTATATATGTTAGACCCAGTAACTCAAGTTACAAGATACAATACAATTAAATCTAACTTGTAAACTACGTATAAGTCTAATGTAAAAGCGAACCACTAAAAAGACTACCATAGTGTAGAAAATATATAGTGAAGTGATATGATAAAAGTTAGAAACTACAGTGAGTGTAGTGAACAACCTAGTTAAAAATCTATAAAAAATATTCAATGAAGGAGTTGAAAAAAAAAAGATTTAAAAGGACTACCATGAGTGTAGAATAATACTAGAAAAAAACATAAGAATCAAAGACAGTCTAATGACTGACAATATTATTAGTAATAAGAGTGTTTAAAATAATATATAAGAAATATTATTACTAATAATATGTTTTACATTACAGTTAAATAAGTTATAAGAAGGGCATAAATACCAAAGGACAGTTCATAACTGAGAGTATGACTAGTAATAAGATGTTTTTATTTTTTTGTTAATCAAATTATATATTAGATAAATAAGGATAATAGATATAAGATGTTTCTATCACAGTTAAGTTTTTACCAGAAGAAACATAAATACAAAAGACAGTTAATGACTGACAGTACTGCTAGTAATAAGATGTTTTTATTTTCTAATTAAATTATGTCTAGGGAATATAATAGGCATAAGATGTTTTTGTTATAATTAGATGATATATAAAAATTAGTAGATATTAGATGCTATGTTTATTCAAAATAATGTTAAATAATTTTCAAGTTTGTTAAGGAAGAGAAGGCAAGTAGGTAATAGGAATGTTGTATATTTTATTTATTAAATTGTAAACCATATATAAAGTATAAGTCAAACTAACTAACACACCACAAAATAAAAACAAACCAGTATTGTGAACCAAAATCATCTACCATAGAGTCAAACTCAAATAAATAAAGTCAATCAAACTACATAATATAATGAATAGAATCTAGTCTATACAACACAAAAATATGAAAATGTAACCAGTGCAGATACAAATAATAACAAATGTAATGACAAAAGAAGAAAATTAACTTTATTTGGAAATAGGTAAAACTAGGCCTAAGGAGTACTCAACTCAAATAAAAAGTAAATTAATCAATATTGGTGTATTATAACGACAAATTATTAACAACCAGCAATAATTATGGAGTGAGTTATATTATTTCATGGAAATATTAACATAAAAACACTTGTAAACCATTTAAATACTAAATTTGTAAAAAATATGAGGCCTACAATAAATATCAGAAATTATAAATTTTAGGCTTATCTGAACTTAAAACAGACCCAGTTATATATCCAATTATGTAAAATTAACTTAAGAATATTGCTGAATAGTTAGATTTTCGTAAAATTAATAAATAATTGAGTTACAGCAATAAACAGGAAAATTTGTTATGTATGTTTAGGAATTGAAATCAGATCCAAGACATGCAAATTTATAAAAAGACAATGGGAAGAGGAAAAGACATTTTATAAATTACCCCAAAACGACGACTTTCAGTCATCAGTCTATTGTTAATCGTTAATGTGCACAGATCAGAAATTACTGACGGAAGACCAAAAAACATAAATTAGTGAAAAAACATTGAGTGCAACCTCAAAAAGTGTAACAGAGGTTACCAAGTAAAATTTAACACCAACATTTAATAATTAGCACCAAACTGAACTAGAACAACTACAATAATAATACCAGTTACGAGAACGAGAAAGCAACCACCATTTTGAGAAATTTTAAACCATATTAGCAAGACACGAATTCAACATTTGAACACAGAACACTGCACCAATAAACAAATCACAGAACGACATCGCCGAAGACGGAAGAACACTTCACCATATTTTCCAGGAATACTACAACTTCGCAGATAAAGGAATTCTCATTTATTTCTGAGGGAGAAGATCCAACATCGTGTCGCCATTACATCGCAGAAGTCGAGGTGACGGCGGCCATATACTTTATTTCACTGCCAGCAGCGAACACCGCCTTACAGAGCCAGTGACGTCATTCCACAGATGGTTCGATTTCATTTTAATAATTGACAATTTGCATAATACTGTTATTTTTTTCAGCAATAATAATTTATTTTAAAATAGTTGTAAGCATTGTATCTTGTTCCTTGCCCTCTCTGACCATTTCGACAGTTCAACGAATCCGAAATATTTAATTTTCTAAACATATACTTTGTCATTTTGATCACTAGCGACCCGAGCGGAGCTCAACTAAAGCCTGGTCCACGCGCATCACAGTGGCGCATAATTTTAAAATGTTAATAAATGAACATAATTATTCAGTTACAAGTGTTTATATTTATTTGTATAGTAAATATTAGTTAGTTATTTCTTCTAAAAATTATTTAGAGCCGTTCAAGAAATATACCAGAAGGAAGAAGAAGAACAGCAAAGTTAGAAGAGAGGATAATAGATCAAACAACATAAATAGATTGTCTATAGAAACAAATATTTTCAAAACACAAAATCACACTTATTTAATCGCAAGTAATTGAAAAGCATAAATAAATTAATTATTAATTAATTAATTTAATTAATTAATTAAACCAAAAAAATGTATAACTAACAAAATTTTTTTTTTCCTTATCAACACATTACATTATACATTATTTATATTTAATTTATTATTTGTGATTTGGTTTAATTATATATGTCACGCTTAATAGATATTTTAATAAAAACAAGTTTCACTGTAAACGGATACTAACATTGTAATGCCTATATTGAATGCCGGTTTTAATAATTACTGGCAAAAAACATTTTCACTGATACTACCAGAAAGGAATCGCAACGCAAATCATGGAATGACAGAATCCGGGAATAAATGACAGCCACCAGAGAAAGGAGTCTGGACGATGCGACAGCCTATGATAGAATAATTTGTAAAAGTTGATTGAGTAGATACTAATTCGTTATTGTAGGCCTATAATTAACGCATTGTATTATTTATATACTGTACATATTTAATCCAAATACAAATACGTAAGATGAAATGTAATTGTTTACTTTGTATAATAGCCTCCTATAATTAATGGATTACAGGTCTACACATGTGCGCCTTTAACATACGGATACATTGTAGACTGTAACCGTGTCTTATTTACTGTCTGAATCATTAAAACTATGGATTCCAGAAGGCAGATGAAAGGCGGCTTCCATTAATTCACTTAGCTTTGTTAGTATTTTTTCCAGAAAAATTATGAGCAATTTACTTATGAAAGTCCCGATTCAAAAAATATATACCATCCTTCAGACTGGGTGAAACAAATTTCTTCACTCAGTGGCATGAACATTATTAATACAGTACTAACAAAAGATTCACCAATTTTGTTGGTATTAGACGGACATACTAGCCACAGACGAAATATTTATATCAAAAATATGGCAAGAGTTAACTACGTTAAGATAATTTGCTTACCACACCACACCACACACAAATTCCAAAACTAGATAAATTTTTCATGTAGAACAGTTACTACTTCATGACTTACTTTCATGAGTCCCTGCTTTTACAGAACCAATGATGAGATCCCAATGTGGCTGAGACATAACATTAGAGTTCTTAGCCAGTATGATATAGTCTAACTACCAGGACGAAAGTGAAAGTACAGACTGGTGAAATTGTAGTTAATGGTTTTAGAGCTACTGGTATTTACCCTGCCAAAAGACAAATCTTTATTTTCTTTATGCTGCACTTTTACCAAATGATATAGACACTGAGCAAATAGACGAAGACGTTTCAATTCATGAAGACACAGAATCTTCGAACGCCACTCAATACACCACAGCAGTTAGTAAGATCGTTTGATCAAGGATAAGACTTGTTAAAAATGGATGACACTTGGCTCCTCTACATATCTCTGCATATTTCTCTACCTCCTAATTATTTAATCAAGAACAAGAAACTGGTGTGGTCACAATAGCCACTGCTTCACCATAGAAGATGAGTCTGGAGATTTCTCTCAACGAATCCAATAGTAAACATCCTCCAAAAACTGATAAAACGAAAATTATATAACATCACCTGTAATGAAACAATTAAGGAAAATATTGTTCTCGCTTCCACAAGATGATAACACTAGTAGTAACTCAGAGAACCTGACATTCTATTCTAATGAATCGTCAGACTGGAACTTGGAAACGCAGGTGATAAAAAGACTCCTGTTGACCACAATTCAGAATGTCTGTTTTGTGACGGTAAGTTCTCCGATATGCAGACAATGCCTTATATGATCTATATGGGCTCATAGTGACTTTGCAGGTGCCGAAAATGTAAAACCTTACAGATCTGACTTACATAATTTTTTTTTTTAATTAAGACTCAGACAATTTCTGATATTACTCGTATTATTTTTAATTTTGTGTGGTAAAATTTTGTTAGTTTTACACTTTTTAGCAAACATCGGTCTCTACAAATATTTTTTATATCAAGTACGTCATTTTCTATGTTAAACATAGTCTACAATAATATTAATAATCCTGATGTAAATATTTACATTTTTTATAACTATTTTTGTTGTACATACAATTTTCTGTTTTTCCACTATTGTTATAGGCACTTTTGTTACTTTCGTTCTTCTTCTTCTTCTTCTTCTTCTTTTTCTTTTTCTTTCCCCAAAAGGATTAGGCCTTGGTGACCCGTTCCGGCTTCATAGGATTTATTCCCATCTTTTCTTTGGTCTCCCTACTCTTTTTATTCTAGCTGGTTTGTATCTACTTGCCCCGTTTGGTAGTCTTCGATCATCCATACGCTCCAAATGGTCCTTTCTGTTTCTTCTGTGCATCTCTATTTCTCATTTAAGTTGTATATTTTAAACTCTTCATTTCTAAATCGATCTTATTTAGACCAACCTTTGACCGATCTTAGAAATGTCATCTCCGCTGCTTGTATGCGTCTTTTATCTCCCTTTCTCATTATCCATGACTCGTTTACATAAAAAAACATAGGGACAGCCATTGCCTTGTAAAACTTGAGCTGAGCATATATGTTGCATGCGATTCGGATAATCTCAGCTGGTAAGAGCTGGTAAGAACAACTAAACGCAAATAATGTGGTGGAGGGTATTTATGAGTCAAGGGAGTGTAAAGATGATTGTGGAGGGAGAAGTGGTAGTACGGGGAAGGATAAGTAACTGTAAATTCTAGGCATAACAGTACTGCAAATTTTAAAATTAACTAAACTAAACGTCTGCTTTTAAAAAGGAGACACAAAAAACATTTCTGACCACTCAGTCGTTACATTGTTATCTTTAATTGCCTTCTTAATGTTTAAAGTTTCCAATAAATCCATTTTATTACCTTAATGGTTAAATAAGGATTTACTGTCATTATATCCAGATTGACTCCTCATGTCAAATTATTACTGTGATTAAAACTTTTATTTTATTTTTGACGCGCAGACCAGACCAATTTTTCATTATATTTTATATTACTTTCTCGCCGTAGACGTTCGTTAGTTTTCGTACAGGGAGTGGGATGTTCCTTGCGTGTGAGCTCAACAGCTTATAAAGTAAGGTTAAATAAATATTTACAAAACCTCGCGCGGCTCTGAGTGAACTCACCTGTTCATATAAAGGCACTCGACACAAGTGCTGCTTACGTTGAACACAAGAACAAATGGACGAGCAAAGCAATTTCACTTTCGTTTCAGCCGAGTAATCGCGAGTCAGAAAAATTTTATTTTTATTTCTGTTTTTTTACAGTAACAGTGTACAATGGACATGGCGAGGTTCATCATTTATCACAAACGTCAACTCGGCAGTACGCGCGAATACAGCACCACATAAAGTATAACGTGTTACGCTTTCACGCTTTAAAAAAAAAAGTACGAATATAAAATAAATGTCATTTGTAAAGAGGATGTCACATCGTAACTTCTGAAGAGACCGCCGTGCCTATATTTCATAGTAGGTCTGCGTATTACTCGCGTTATTTTTACATAACTGAGTAACCAATTATTTATAATTTTTAAGGTCACATTGTTAAAATAATATTTCTATTCTAAATATTAACTGAACATTTTTGCTCACCTATTTTGCAAATATAAATTTTTTAGATTACTTATGTGACAGAAATAGAGAGGCTAAATAATTGTTTACACAATGTTTTTATAAACATTTAATATGCAGTTAGGACTACGTGCATTTGTGCACAAACAGGCATATCACGTGTGTACACATACATTTTATTCATAACTGTGTACGCAAATACATTATTGTAAACAACGTACAATAATTATTGTTTGTTGTTTCAAATACTGATGTTAACAACATATTCTCCATATCGCAGCCAATATTATCTTCAGTTACGTTACGAGTGCCATAAATATTATTTGCATGTTTTTGTTTATGACTAATATTTAGTCAAGTGGAAGAAACGTTCTTTGCCGTGTAGAGATTGAATACGATTCCAAGACATTACAACGTTTTCAGCAGAAACAATTGCTTACCGCAAACGTACAGAACTATGTAGGACTGTAAATTAATAAGAAATATTTTAAAATATTTTTGTACACAATATTTAAACCTTTCATTAGACTATTAGCAGAACATTATGAGAGCGGTCTCTAACACTGAGAAAGTTGGTGTATCAGTTTGATTTTAACAATCGTTCAACGCTAATTGTGTTACTTGGGTATAGAACATAATAACTTATAAAATGCTACATACGAATACATACGAAAGTACTATAGAACGTAAGCTGTAAATAAATATACATTTCAATTGCACATCAGCATATAGAAAATACCTAAAATTTATTAATGGACTGTTTCTGTTTTCCATGTGTCAGGTTATATCTATTCGTGTCACGTGAAAGGATTAAACCAAAGATTATGCACATCCAACTACAGTAAAATGTATTTCTTTATTATTTTTAATTATTATTATTATTATTATTTACCTACCAAATATTTTAGTTAGAAAATCTTAGCGATATACCTATTTAGAATTTTACCAATTATTTTTTCATAATTCCTTAGAAAGCAACTTTATACTTAGGATCTAGGTGGAGAACTTAGATGGTAGGTGGAGGATTTTCGTTGAACAGAATCTGCGTTCTCGCGGCAGACGAAATATTACCGCAAGGATATAATTTCTTCCTCAGACTTATACTTATTTTTGTAATGATTTTTCCAGGACGCTTTGATGTTTTGGAGAAAAATCTTGAACGTGTTTTTACGTAAATGTGTAAAACGACAAGATTACAACGATTAGCAGACAAGCAGAGAGTGAGTGAATGGACTAAGCGATGGATTAGGAGGCTGCAATAAGCAAAGTTTGAGGATTCATAACTCATTTATTTGTTATGACTTTGTTCGTACATGACTCTTTATCGAATCGCTTCTTTAAGAATGTACTGGTATCAGATTCTAAAATTTGAGTATATTAATACGCCATGAGACAGTGGCGTAATTAAGAGCTGCTCTTGGGGGGACAATGAGACTACCTTGAAGATTGAATACTCCATCTTTCTCATAACAAACGAGCAATGTAGGCTTCTTCTTATACAGTTTATAAAAACCTTTTATAAATTCTTTGCGTCTCAAAGTTCTGAGTAAACCGATTTGAAGTATGCTGCAAATACGTACACTATTTACCAAATGATTATGTCATTGTTAAGAAAAGTCTAAATATTTCATTAATTTACAGATATTGTAATTAGATTCATTTCTACAATTAATCATAATGTTTATTTTAATATACGCAGCTGGCTTAGAAATTGGCCTACGTTAAGTGATTTTTAATAGCCCTAAATTACTGAAATTTTTAATAGCCCTGGGAGAGGGAGATTGATCCCCGATACCCCCCGTAGTTACGCTGCTGCCATGAGCTACAAAACAATGCAGCGAAATATCTATTATTTACGTCAACAACAATGGGCACATAAATTTTTATGGCAAAGGAGTACAAAATTAAATCGATTGACGATTTCTTAACAGACACTTTAATTCAATTCCTCTAAATAAATATATAAAGACAATCGCGGTTATGGAAAACATTGTCTAAACCAATTTCAATATTTGAACTAAAAAAATTGAGTCACAACATAGTTGTTTTATGTGGCAACTTTGGCATTGTGTACAATTTTAAAATGTACTGTAGAAAATCAATTCGTAGTTCCAGTTTAGCCGTTGCTGGTGTGAGTGAAAATGTACGTAGTTTGGGACTTTGGTTACAGCAAACCAAAACAAGTCGGAGCTTTAAAACGTCCTGACTAACAAACAGGTGAAATAAATGGTAAAGGCGCTTTTTAAGGGTTCACAGCTAATAAAGATGGTGTCGTAAGTAGAGCTCTGAAGTAGTCTGACAATAATGCGCTTCCATACCTGAGTGTATTTGTGGTGGTTATCTAATGTCAGTAGTGTAAAGATGGCGCTGTCTTGGTGGTCTATCTCTCAGTGTTGTACGATATTACAAGTGATGTGTTCATCTTGTAATCTAGTAGACCCTCGTGTAACATTATGAAAAACTGAAAAAATCTTTGGGAAATTGGAACCTGACAATTGTATACATAGATCCACCTCATCATAAACCGATTGTAGTTAGTGCCTAGTTACTCTGTTGAAAATTATATCACGTACAGTGACAAAAAAACTGTGGCCTGGATGCTGTTAATTATACGTTGATGTTACCTTTTCAACCAAAATAAATTACAACATGAGAAGAAAGAGATCTCGTAAAGAATAAAATGGAACTAAAGATAATATGAACTAAACACATCAGTTCCAGAAAATCAGTACAGACATAGGACACTCGCCAAATGTGCAGAATGTAATGTTAAATTGTGTTTTACACTAAATTTTAAACTTTTTTCGAATTACATGTAAAATGGTCAGTTACAGTCTGTAACTTAGAGCAAAAACTTTTTTGACGTAATTTATGTGACTACAAATTATTCTGTATTGATTTTCTTATGTCAAATCAATTACAGCATTGACAAGACTAAACTAGACCTGCTTTATTACAGATTATTATATCAATTTAAACCACTACATTTCTACTGAAGTAATCTTAAGAATGAGTAACTTCTAGGTAGAAGCTTACTTTGTTATTGCTCCACGAATTCCCAATGTGACTGGAAGTTGCAAACCTTTTTGTAGGAATACAGAAATCACACTATAAAACATAAGGCTATATCTTTCCTTAAATCAGAATAAAATAAAATTTACAATTAAAATAATTCCATCATCTTAAACATTAATTGAACCACATTACAGAAGGATGTATAATATTGGTAAATATTTTATATCAGTACATTACAGGCTTGAGGGCATACTCGTACACATCTCGGTCGCATGCAGTTCGTTTCAGTTTGTACGTCTGTATAGATTTAAACATTGTACATCAATACTTAAAATAACAATTCACATGCGGCATGAGGACAGAGTTTATGGTTACGGGAAACATAAATGTTTATATTCCATGTACTAAACGTTTATTACAATTTTAACGATGAATTCGTTCGTTTAAGACCATTTATGGATCATACTCAGCGTTCGTGAGACATAAAGAATAGTAATGGTTAACAATAAATTTGAATTCTTCAAAACAAAATGGACTTGCGTTGTAATTCACAACAATTACCATAAATTGTTAAGACGTCTGATGTATAAACAGAAATTATAAGTGTTTGAAAAACAGTAAGGTAGACGTAACATTGAAAACGCACATATTAGGATAACTGATATACTATGGGTAAATATGGCTGTACTACGCTGAATTGGTACAGTCAAGCAATTCTTTAGTTTTCAGTTTTTAAAATTATATTGTTTAGTCTAAATTTAAGTAAATAAATAAATGAATATTGCTTATTTTATTTCAAATTTTTAAATCGTATATTCAAGTACCAAATGCCAATTCACAGAAGCATTTTTTGCATATATTTTTTCCAAAAAATTCTGAATGTTCCAAACTTTTGACAGCAGACTTTACTATACGTACGCACACTTTATTTTCTCTATGTCAGCTTCTGTTTTTAAACTTTTCTTATACTGGTAAACCTATTTGTCTTAGTTTCAATAATGTTAAACGCCAAGCACTACGAGTTAACTGTCAGCCTAAGTTTTATTTAGTTTTATTAAGTTGTTCTATCTAAAACTAATAACAAAAGAGGTGGAGGGGCAGTAAGAGTAAGTTTGCTATTGTGCCGTTGCAAGCATTCCTGAGTCTGTAACGCTGAATCTCTTCTCTATCTTCTATTGACAACATACTTTACCAAAACCCTTTCATAATTTCTGTACTTACAAACTTATTATTACTTATTATTTTTTTATAATCGTAGAAATTTAGTCCTTTAAATTATTTTACTTATCACTTTACTTATTACTTATTACTTTAAAGTAAGAGTTTTGTGTACATGTCTCTCTTTGTCCATTTGTGTGTTATATTGTAAGTAAAAATTAAACATTGATTTATTGGAAGAAATACCCTACTTCTGCCGCTGTAAAGAGCTAGGAATAGTAACGAGAGGTGACAAAGTGACAAAAGATCACAAAAATAACATATAATGGTATTATCAACTATAGTGTAAACCTAGATTGTAGAGTTCTGCTTCACCAAGCTAAGAATTTTTACCGTTGAATGAAGATGGTAACGAGAAGAATATTTACGATCTTCATCTAATATATAAGAGAAGTAAATTTAATCAGTTTCAGTAACTTTTTCAGATTCAGAAATTACATTTTCTATTCCATAACAATAGAAATCATTGCATATCGTATTGTCTTTAATTAACTGTAAAAAATACTTAATTTATCTTGAATTTGTGAAAAAAATGCATGCATTATTCACCGTTTATAGTGACATTGAGATGATGTTGAAGCGAGAGTGAATTAGTGTTTGTGATACAGCGAGAATTGTACAAATGCCACCCTTTATTTAATGCGTTATCCTGTTACACCAGCAGGCACAGATTAAACAATTAATTAATACGCGCATGGCGTGAAGAGTTTGTTTTTAACCAATTGAAATTAAATCGTTAACGTCCACTTAATTAGCGCACCCATAGGAACATGTTTCACAATTAACGCGGATATTCTACTCTGACACAGTAACATCATTAAAATTGTTTAAAAGAAGAGCGTCAAATTTTCAGTTTCCAAACAAACGAATAAAATTACTTATGTTGATTCTTTATGTAAAGCTTTTGGCTTGTGAAACAACAGTTAAGCCTACTACTACTGAGAGGAACTATATATAATTTGAACAAATTAATCCTTGGGTATAATTAAATCAATTTACTTAGAGCTACGGGGAACACCTCGTTTTGTGTATCAGATAGCCCAATTAAACATTATTTGACACTATCTAATATTATAAAAGAATACACATATTCAGCCTAAATTGTGGAGTTTCACTCAGTGGGTATTTAATTAGTACGTCTCGGTGACCTGACTTAATTAGTGTACTATTTCTAAAGCCAACAAGCTTAAAAAGAAGGTTGTGTTTTTTACAGGCTTGTCCTATAATTTGCTATATATTATATGTAGATATTAATAGTGCTTATTGCATGTAGAGAGCAGACTATAATCATACATAGATTAATAATTAAAAAGATATTCAACGGCTAACGCCAAAAGAGCTGCGACTGTTTTCCGGACAGAAAATATTTTCTGCAAGCAGGACCAGCATGTGTTTTGTGTCTAACATTAAACAAGTGGGTCAGGTTACATATGCATACGCGCGCCTGTCAGATTTTCTACACTTTTATAAGGTGGGTAAACAACTAGTTTTAAATTACCTAGATTCAACCAAGGCGATATGTTAGCCAGCGCCACACGGAACGTTCGTGTGTTATAATAACCTACATGTAATACTTCTTGTTACATGTTTTCTTAAAAATCTATCCTCTTCAGTAGCTTCGATTAAATATGATTATGAAAATAACTATCATGATTCTAGCGACCGTCTCTGAAGGCAAAGTAAAATGAGTATAGTAACAATTACGAAGCTCCAACGTCATCGGATACAAATATTCAGTCTTGTTGGTTTACTTTTTACAGAATAGTTCAAGTAATTAGATAAAATCGGCAATAGTATCTTAAGAGAAAAATTAACGTAATTAGAATACTCTATTTTACTTAACGATGTTCAAGCATTACATTTGAAAAGTATTCATTAAATACACTACTGAAACTGAACAATTACATTTTCCTGCGATTCAGTACAACAGGCTTTAGTGAGGTTGAGACGTCCGCCTGCCGAATATTAACATTCATATGCACAGAAGAACGGGGCAGTGGAGTTTTCCAGATTGTATCTAATAAGGGGAAATTTTTGTAAAACCTGTAGCGACTAAAAGTAATGTAGGAAAAAATTCTGAATTATTGGAATCCCGTTTTTCTAGTCTTGCCTACTGTTTTCTCATTACTTCTTTATTACCTCATTGTAGTATGGTCATGTACATGTAATGATATAGTTTACAGCTGTTCAAATACATTCACATGAGATTCACATATTTGTTGTGTATTCAGTACAACGCAGTAAAATGAGAGACAACAGATTCTACTAACAGCAGACCGAACTTGAGTAAACCTCTTAAGACTTACTAATAAAATACTCTGACATTAGGAAAACACTGACAGTCACGATAATAGTAATAGCCGCCACTTTATAGAAACACTTTAGTCTTGACTTTCAAGGAAGGTAGATCATCTTACAGTCACACTCAAAATCACGAAAAAATGTATCAGTATTGACACAGACAAATGTATTCTAAATGAATTTCTGAATGAGATACTTTTGTTCTTTGTTCAAGTTTCTTAGATATATTCCCGCTAAGTGACACTCAAAATCACGAAAAAATGTATTAGTATTGACACTAATTCTAAATTAATTTCTGAATGAGATACTCTTGTTCTTTTGTTCAAGTTTCTTAGATATATTCCCGCTTAGTGCTAACTATAACTCGAAAAATCTAGAATACCTTCGCGGTAGCGGTCTGTAGAAAACAGCATTATCACTACGTGCTGTGTCTCGCTGCAAAGCATGCATTCGAGAACGTCCCCTTTTATTAAATCTTATATTATGTAATTTTCACAAACAATCGCAATAAAAACAAATTTTTCTGTACAGAAGTAAGCTATAAAAATTTAGTTATTGAAAACACGGATTATAATTAAGATAGTACAAACTTAAAAGCACAGAAAATGTGTTAACTGAAACGTAACTCAGGCGTGACCAATTCGACGCTGTGTCCTTCAAAAATCTGGCAACATGCTAACGGCCTGTAGATGTTCATTAGTCAAGACCATTCTCCCTCAATTGTTTTACACCAGACAAATCGTTCTTTCAATTTGCTTAGTCCAATAAAGAGAAATGTACTATATCGCCCCTTAAAGTTTTGTTAATTTGATACAATTACTGAATTAGAAACCTACGCTAGAGTTTTACCAGAATGCTGAGTTGGTACACTTGACTCTGTATACTAACCTTTCACAAACGTTCAGCAAATCTGATTTACTGAAACGAAAGTAGAATTTATTTCTCCTACAGAAATAAAAAATACACAAATAATATAGGTCTCCATACTAAAGAAGCCCAGTTGACGCCCATATATGAACATGAAAATGTAATGCCGCTGCGTGATACTGACTCGTTGTTCTCATTAGTATAATAACGGAGTCAGTTACAAACCCATTTAGTTAAAAAAACTTAAATAATTATATGAGTTAATTAATTTTGTCATTACAACTGTTTGAAAGCAAATATACTTGAATGTCGAAAAGCTGAAAACATTAGTGTGTGGTGTATTATATTTATCCGAGCTCTAAAGTTTTGCTGAAGACGTCTTGTGTGACACCGTGTTGTCTTTAACAATTCAGTTTAAATTTATAAAATTCTAATCCTGTAAGGCAAACAAATTAGAAAAATCATGTAATCCAAATTACGATTTAGATTTAGTCGTTCTTGAGGAAACAAGAAATATCTCATAAAAATTCGGTAACAGATTGCAGTATATAAAAGTTAGGAGGAAAACCCCAAGTGGAGTAAAACATATATACGAGGGGGGACCCAAACGTAACGAGACTTTTTCTCTAGCAGTTGGTAGAACGCTAGTTCCGACTTCTCCCGCTAGGTGCCTTCACTAGACACCATTTTGTGTCAGTGGCCATAGCGACATTGTTGTGGAAACAGCGCGGTCAGTGTGACTATTTTTTGTAAGCGCTGTTTCACGTTTTCGGCGATTTGTCAATGGCAGACATTAAATACCAACGTGCTAACATCAGGTTCTGTTGAAAAATTCTCGTTACTTTTGGGTCCCCCCTGTTAAATAAAGTATAAGCAGAAACAATTAGTAGTTCCACGCTGGCAATATAATATTCTTTGTAATTGTTATTTAAAAATTTTTTAATAAAAATAATATTCATATTAATCTTATTTTCTCTTATAAATATAATCTTATTAATATATATATATATATATATAAAATTATATATTTTCTCTTACAGTTGAGAGCGTCCAAGGATGAGATAAATTACTAGTATCGATTCTGTTTACTTCGTGTGTAAGGAATACGTTTTCTTTACACGTAGTGGTACCTGAGAGAGCAGTTACTCTAAGTAGAGGTTTAATGGAGGTTTAGACGTGTTAAATGTATTTATATTGCGTCTGCCCTTTGAACGGGGTGGAGGTGTGTGTGTGTGTGTGTGTGTGTGTGTGTGTGTGTGTGTGTGTGTGTGTGTGTGTGTGTGTGTGTGTGTGTGTGTGTGTGTGTGTGTGTGTGTGTGTGTGTGTGTGTGTGTGTGTGTGTGTGTGTGTGTGTGTGTGTGTGTGTGTGTGTGTGTGTGTGTGTGTGTGTGTGTGTGTGTGTGTGTGTGTGTGTGTGTGTGAAAGAGAGAGAGAGAGAGATGTAACACGTCTATATAGTGAAACGACTTTATACCTGATTCACTGAAGAACGTTTACACGCTTGCTTTGAATTTTTTCTACCACGTAATACGCTATAATTGACTAATAAAATGTTTTTAACTATGAATGCCTAATTAAATAGTAGTAACAAGTAGAGCCAGAATCGCTATCTATTGAAACTCGTCATTTCGGAGTTATAGTCTGTAACTCGGCAAGAACTGCATATTATAATTCGACAATAATGTCTACCTATGGTTCCACATCTGTAAACAAACTCATTACACGTCTTGAAAAGATTTCATTATAAGACGCACATAAACTATTCAAAGCTCTCGCCTACACATACAAACGTAAGAATCAAACAAGGGACACGCTAAAATAATCATTACCAACAATTTCTTTACGAATTGTCTATCCTTGTTGCTCAGTTATTCTTTCTTTGTAACTCGTTTTATGTCTTCCCTTCTCTCCTTCTCTCTTACGCATACTACATTCGCGCGCTCATGCACAACAGAACAAATATACAATTCTATTTTAAATCATGTTCAGCTTGATTTAATTGCTAAAACTTTAACTAATTAATATTCCATAAATGTGACAGTTTTAATTTTTAATTAAGCAATAAACTTCGGTAATTAGACGTAATGGTTAAGATAACATTGCTTATTTTTCGGGTTACGCATGATGTCCGAAAAATAAAAATAATAGAATTTACAAACAAACGCGAACGAAGTTATGCAATTGAATATGGACTGAACTGTGTAGTGTTACATGATACGAAGCAAACATTAGAAGTCGAGAGTAGCACTAAGGTGGTCGACTGTATTGAAGAAAGCAGTATGTCATGTCTCCACAGCGTAAGGAATATAAGAGTTGAAAAGCAGTTGAGAAATGGTTGTTTTTTCCACAAACAGAAAGATTGATGTAATTAGGCCTAATGTAGATTGAGAAGGAGTGGAAAACTGGTTAACAGAATATGTGGAAAAGATAATACAACCGTGTATGGAATATATGGAATTCATGATGTATGTAAGAATGATTACATGCTTCAAGGCATTTGAGATCTTATTTAGGGAGAATTCAATCTCAATCATGTAAACATTTTATATATGAGCATTAAGCGGATAGTGGTGGAAATTTTTCGTTGAATTTAAAATAAAAGAGAGTTTAACTATTTTTGTTCCCGTAAAACCCCACTATTTGGTGTCTATACGAGGAGACAATTTAAAAATATTCAGTTAAATGACGCACTAAAATTATTTTCAACATAAATAATACATATCAATTAAGTAAAAATTAATATTAAAACATGTAAGAAGTTAAAAATAGCATTTTTTGTGTCAAAATTCTTTTTTGATAATTCCTACAAAAAAGTATCATTACAGAATCGCACGTTATTTCTTTGTGTTGCAAAGTGTGTGTGCCGAGTTTTTTAATGCAAAGTAGAGAAAGTAAGAAAAAGTTCGTGTACAAGTCAGTTCTGTTTTCTTCTTTCAACTGTTTTCTCAACAGTATAAGACGCTTACGTTGACAAAATTATTTATAAAAGGAAAACAATATAAAATCGTAAACTCATTTTCACTCTGTCTTCATACAATCTTTGTGCCCCGAGTTTAACGGTGTTTTGTTTCTTCAATAGTCCTTGTGCTGAAATAATCGCTTTTTTGAAGTGTTCTTTAACTAACCTAATTTTAATTGTGTCGCCGAGAGTACGGGAGTTTGGAAACTCTCTTGTATAATACAGCCTTAATTCACTTTTAAGAAATGTTGATTCCATTGTTATCCGAGTTTGTCCAAAAGTTAAAGATTATTGTAGCGCTGTAACCCCTCTTTCCCTTTTATGCTGTATATAAAATTTTTTCTTTTTTGTATTTTATTTTTTTTTTTTATTTATATTTTTTTTGAAAGAGAAGCCACAAGTTATTTAAAACTAGGCCCGAGCCTAGAGAAGCCAAAAATGCGCTGGGTCCAGTATGACGGGACTTGCAATGAAACTCGGCTGTAATCTAACAATAACAACTTTATTGTACCCCCATAATTCGTTACATACAAATCACAAAATTATCACATAATATCAGGAATAACCCACATAATAAATGAATAAGTCCCATATTCTTAATAGTGTCAAAAGACAAGGTCTGTATATCAGTAATGATTATATATATATATATATATATATATATATATATGTATATCAGATAACATTCAGTAATTATATAATTTTCCCCCTTTTTGGTGACTAACGCTTAACATGGACAGAAACATAAAGACACGTACAGAAACATAAAGACACATACACTCATAATTATACACAAATATTATAAACACAAATACCCTTGGAATACGCATGCTCAACAGGCAGTGTTCTACCAAGCCCCCCGGGTTCTCTAGCGCCGCGGAGACCTGGCCTACTCCGGAACCATCTACTCACACCACAGAAGGAGACAAGCAACAACCAACAATACTGAACACACATAACATCAAACATCAATTCGACACACACGTCTCACCAACACATAACTCACAAAAACCAACTAGCAATCAGAATTCATAATTCGGGAATTAGTAATCAAACGTGAACAGGACATAAGTCGGCGACGGTACCGACTTCCGATCGGGCCATACCGCATCCCGCTAATGTCACACGCTAAACTCCGACCCTGAATCAGCAACATTCTATCACCCAGGCCACCCTTGAGACTCCCCGGCAGTTCAAGCTACCACATTTTCCGAACACAAATACCCGCCTCAGTGGTGCGACCAGACTCACAAGTTATGTGACCTAAAACTAGCCTACACGGGCATATACCTAAGAAAAACAATGTCATAACAGCAGCCTAATGTTTCCGAGTTTGCAAGCCCCGTCACACCCAAGGACCCAAGGGTTCAACCCTAGAATGAACCACGCTCTCTGCTACCATTTGTAACCCCTCTTTCCTTTTTATGCTGTAAATACAATTTTTTTTTTGTATTTTATTTTTTTTTTTGTATTTATATTTTTTTTTGAAAGAGAAGCCACAAGTTATTTAAAACTAGGCCCGAGCCTAGAGAAGCCAAAAATGCGCTGGGTCCAGTATGACGGGACTTGCAATGAAACTCGGCTGTAATCTAACAATAACAACTTTATTGTACCCCCATAATTCGTTACATACAAATCACAAAATTATCACATAATTGTCACATAATATCAGGAATAACACACATAATAAATGAATAAGTCCCATATTCTTAATAGTGTCAAAAGACAAGGTCTGTATATCAGTAATGATTATATATATATATATATATATGTATATCAGATAACATTCAGTAATTATATAATTTTCCCCCTTTTTGGTGACTAACGCTTAACATGGACAGAAACATAAAGACACGTACAGAAACATAAAGACACATACACTCATAATTATACACAAATATTATAAACACAAATACCCTTGGAATACGCATGCTCAACAGGCAGTGTTCTACCAAGCCCTAAAACCGACCCTGAATCAGCAACATTCTATCACCCAGGCCACCCTTGAGACTCCCCGGCAGTTCAAGCTACCACATTTTCCGAACACAAATACCCGCCTCAGTGGTGCGACCAGACTCACAAGTTATGTGACCTAAAACTAGCCTACACGGGCATATACCTAAGAAAAACAATGTCATAACAGCAGCCTAATGTTTCCGAGTTTGCAAGCCCCGTCACACCCAAGGACCCAAGGGTTCAACCCTAGAATGAACCACGCTCTCTGCTACCATTTGTAACCCCTCTTTCCTTTTTATGCTGTAAATACAAATTTTTTTTTTGTATTTTATTTTTTTTTTTGTATTTATATTTTTTTTTGAAAGAGAAGCCACAAGTTATTTAAAACTAGGCCCGAGCCTAGAGAAGCCAAAAATGCGCTGGGTCCAGTATGACGGGACTTGCAATGAAACTCGGCTGTAAACTAACAATAACAACTTTATTGTACCCCCATAATTCGTTACATACAAATCACAAAATTATCACATAATTGTCACATAATATCAGGAATAACACACATAATAAATGAATAAGTCCCATATTCTTAATAGTGTCAAAAGACAAGGTCTGTATATCAGTAATGATTATATATATATATATATATATATATGTATATCAGATAACATTCAGTAATTATATAATTTTCCCCCTTTTTGGTGACTAACGCTTAACATGGACAGAAACATAAAGACACGTACAGAAACATAAAGACACATACACTCATAATTATACACAAATATTATAAACACAAATACCCTTGGAATACGCATGCTCAACAGGCAGTGTTCTACCAAGCCCTAAAACCGGCAATCATAAATGTTCGCCCTTCAGTCACCGTCATTCATCAATTTCCATTAATTTAAATAAATAAGAAAAACCCCCGAAAGGATGATAATCACTCATACCATAAGAGGGACCGGACCGCCCATATGTATAGATAGCAACTGATAATTGCCCCATCATGAGCATATGAAATTCTTTAAGTTTCTGCGACATCACATAAATGAGAAAATCCTGATCACCAGATTTTAAGCAATTGTTATGAGTTATAAAATGTGAATTTTGTTTTACAAATCCAGATGGATACATGAATCAGTCTATGCTTTTACAAGTAAAAAAAAATTAATCAGTATAGACCTTTATAAAGTGGAAAAATATTAATCAGTATATGCCCAGAAAAATATGAAAGTTCTTTTCTGTTAAAGCCGAATGGCTGTATATAAATGAATTTATAATAACTGATTGTTGTATCCTAGCAGATGTGGGAGCGCGCCAGCCTGTGCTTAACCATGTGTGACAGGAATCAAACCTGCCTTACACTGTATGAACATGTGCCTGGCAAAAACTATGTCCCCATTTATTCCCCGAAAACAGCCAAAAAAAGACAACGAAAACTCCCCCAGCCCTTACATGTTAACCCAGAATGAAATTAAAATATAAACCCCGTTCTGAACCAGCCGGAACAGAACCCCTAACATGTGACATAAATTTTGTAGTAAGCATAGTGATGACTATTGGCAATATGTGAAAATGTTTAAGTGTAAAAAATCTCTAGCACGCTCCCCCAGTGCAGCACACAATTACAAACATTGTACTTAGTGTTATAAAGTTAAATTACTACAGTCACATAATGTTCAGAAAGAATGTTCAGCTGACACACCCTATAGCAGACTGTCTGGCCACGTGGGCACATGGTTTCAAAAGAAATTTACACTGTGAATCAGGAGCACGGTAGGCCCGACCACCAAAAAAAAAATAAAAGAGTTCATATCACCTTAATTATGCTGAGCATGCGATACATCTTGAGTTAGTCACCCGACTCCTTTTCCGAACAGGTGCGTTTCTGATGGTTCATGGCTGATGAAGATGGAGTTCTATCAGCAGGACCAGCATCTCCGGCTTTAGGCGAGAACCCGGGAAGTCTCGTAAATTTAGCCAGCCATCTGAGTAGAAGAAAAACTGCGTAGTACAATCTGTTCGGATCAGGGGAGTCGGTGCTTTCTTGACTGCCGGTCGGTGACTGAATTAAACGGCCACAATCTAACAAAACCAAACCTCCCTACAAGGTGCGCGCGCAGTTTTAATAAAGCCGTACAAATCTCGTCGCTTTAACTGACCCTTGCGTTCGCGTTATTTTAGAATTAAATTTTCTAAAACCTTCGACAGCCGGGTTTACACCGGCACAGCGCTTAAATGTTAATTTTGAGAAAAATATTTTAACTTTAATATAATAATTATAGTTATTACAAAAAAAAACATTTACGAGAATTTTATTAAAATATAAATGACAATTGTTATAAAGTGTTGTTATTAAACTCAATTTTTATTATTATTATTGAATAATGGGACGTTTCATATTTTATAAGTTTAACAGAATACCTAACAAATTACGAGTGCTTAACAATTAGACTTAACTACATACGAGTGAAAAAGTTCATATATATGTAAACTAACGAAGTTCATGATGCAGTCGTTTTTAGAGATGACTTATTATTATTCTTATTGTTACTGCTATTATTGTAAAGTGATGGTTGATGGTATTGTTGCTAGCGATGATAGTGGTAAAGTTCCCTGTAACAAAGAAATTGCTCCTAGTAGCGACGAAGTGAGAGCTTTGATCATTTGTAGAGCTGTTTAGATGTATTAGGTTTTGCAATATCGGTAAAGTTTTAATCTATTGAAACTGCCCTTATGACTCAATGACTCATAGGAAGTACATGTTTATGACCTGTATGTCGGTTAAAATTAATACCCAAAAATGTCATGTTAACCTGTTTATATAATGCAAGACAGCCTATAATAGTAAATTGAACAACAATCTATTACATCAATATTGTGTGGTTGTTGTGATTGTTACTAGAAATATTACTATTATCATTTTCATTATTCAAAAATGATAATATTTAGAACGGTGTCATGTAAAGTAATGTATAAATCAAATAAATATATTAACATGAACATCATTATCCTCACCTTCATCTTGACAATAAAACGATGACCTAACATAATTGTGCCAGGCGTTCGAGGGCGTTTCTATTGCCTCCATTTATATATTTAATACAAATATGCAAGTAGAAAACACACTTTTGTCATTTCTAAACAAAAGGAAAAGTATTTAAGAAACCTTTTTTCTGTTTTTAAAATTTTGTAAAAACCACAACAAATCAAACAAATAAAATAATTTTATTAACTTTACACTATCCTTGAAAACATTCTTCCTTGTGCTCGGTTACGTAGAGAACATATTATTGCAAAAAAGTCATATAATACAAATCCCAAGAGGTAAATATATTCTCCATGAATGGAGAAGTTATGAAGTTATTTTGGAGCCATATAAGCGTACATTAGGTAATCCGATAATCATTATATGGCAGCAAGTGATGAAGTACGCAGGTTACAATCTTTTCTAATGACACGCGACACGCCCCGGGCTATTTTTTATTCTTGTCGTAAATCACGAATTTTTAATTCCCCCAAAGTTAAAGGTTAAAAATTAAATTACGCGTATAAGTTATTAGAAGGGGTAAACAGTAAATTTTTTAAGCAAAGTAATTCGAAGTGGTTGAGAATGGAGAGTTAATTTTTTCCGGGTATGGGTAATACACCGGTGCGCAAACGGTTAAGTGATCCATGCACTCCAGCAATGTACGGTAGAAGAGTACCAGTATAAGGGTTCTAACGTGCTTTGCACGGTGTGAATTTCACGGCATGATGTCGAGCAAGAAGAATTATTATTTCAGCACGACGCGCAATATACGTCATGCCATCGTGCTAGTGTGTGGGATCAGTCAGGCGCTACGCGCCGGAGTGAACGCATTTTTAGGTTATGTTCTGTCAGTAATGAGTTGTATTAACGTTTAGTGTTAACATGAGAGACTAGGAATCCGGAATCCTTAGTAAGGACTATTCTAATATAAACATGAAGGAGGCTCGGAACAAAGATATTTTAGAATTACCAAAGCCTATAGTGTCTGATTGCCCTGTTGATTTTGTTAAAATGACTTGTTGGGAGGAAACGTTAGAAGAAGAGTCAAGAAGATTAAAGAATTCATTAAGTCACAAAGTGGATATCGTAAACACTACAAAACTGTAGTATTACAAATTGTCATCATTCCTTACAGGCGAAGAGGAAATGAAGCTTAAATTTTTACATCAGAACCCTCGCCTGTGAAAAAATTGATTCCGATTTGTAGTGGAATCGAATCAAGAAAGAACAACCATGCACGTTGGTTAACATAAACTCTGTTTCTAGAATCAATGCTGCTGAGTTGTTATACTCTTAGTATTTTTTTTATTTTAATTGTTCAATAATTGTTTTTTTTTAAGTACAAAAACGCTTTAAAATAGAATTTATAAGTTTACTAACACTGGCGTTATGTGACAGTAATGTTAGTACACCATTACACCTAATACCTGATACCTCGATAAATGTTATTTATTAAATTATATAATTTTTAGTAACAACAGGCTGAAACAGTTAACTAAGAGAATTGAATTAAATTTACCACACAACTTTCTTATCGCAAGAACAAAATTAATACATAAGCACTAAAAAACCCTTCTGTCTTCCAAAACATCCTTCCAATTGTAAAACACTTGACACTGTCACCCTTACTGTACGCTTACTGGCTTTGTTTCTGTACGTTACTGTTTCGTAAACGTAAGGGTAAACAAAACTTATTTACTGTACGCACCCTTACTGGCTTTTACGCACCCTTGACAGTTGCGGCTCCATTTCAAAATTTGAAGGCTGTTTATACTCCACATGAGCCTTCTGGTTATTTTTTTACTTAGTTTTTATTTTATTGTATGACAATACAGTACTGTATAAACTGCAAAGAAACAACAATAAGTTAAGCTCTTATCATCAAGTAACAATGATTTTCTTATAATTTATGGTAAATGACCTGACAGTGGGATGTTTTAACATGACTGTACAAAATAATGTTTTATATTTAAAGCTGATAGGGTCTAATAATTGCTTCAATAAAATGAAAAACGGCTATGAATCTATTTACATCCTAACGTCACTTTTATCAGTTTATTTACTAACTTTAATTTTGTAGCTGATCTTTTTTGGTAATTATACACAATATATTTTATATTAACTTAATTTATGTACTTGACAAGGGAAAATGTGTAAGATTTTGTATTAAATAAATGATGTTACAATTAGTTTTTTCCAGGGTCATTATACACCGGCGAGAAGAATAATGAAGCAAAGGTCATTAATCTTTTACTTCTAAATTTAGCTGTGAACAAGAAAATTAACGTTAAAACGGAAGTGAAAAATCTGATGCAGCGTTTTTACTTCCATGTTCCTTAAGGAAATGGAAGTATGGTGATGGCAAAAAAAATCGTGTTCGAGATTATTGCAGAATATGATTGTACTACACTTAAAACATGAAAAAAAGTCATTTTTCGAAAAGTGTCTGTGTGTGTGTCTGTCTGTGTGTGTGTCTGTCTGTAGATTTTTTTCTATGGCAAACGATAACAGCCGCAAATTCGAACAGAATCAAATAATTTTTTGCATACAGCCCTGATTTATAGAGTACTCGTGACCTATTGTTTTTGGTGAAGATCGGTTGAGGGAAAGGGGTAGTTTACCTGCAACGGTTTTTTTTTATCAAAGGTAATTTTGTTTGTTTGGCAAACGATAACAGCCGCAAATTCAAACAGAATCAAATAATGTTTCGCATACAGCCCTAAATTGTAGAGTTCTCACGATCTGTTGATTTTGGTAAAGATCGGTTAAGGGAAAGGGGTAGTTTACCGGCAACGTTTTATGTTTTAACAAGGGTATTTTATATGGCAAACGACAGCAGCCGCAAATTCAAACACAAGCAAATTATTATTTGCATACAGCCCTACATTGTAGAGTTCTCAAGACCTATTGATTTTGGTGAAGACCGGATAAGGGAAAGGGGTAGTTTACCTGCTACGTTTAATGTTTTAAATGGGTATTTCCTATGGCAAACGATAAGAGTCGAAAATTCAAACAGAATCGAATGATTATTTGCATACAACCCTGAATTGTGGAGTTCTCAAGACCTATTGATTTTGGTGAAGATCGGTTAAGGGAAAGGGGTAGTTTACTTGCAACATTTTATGTTTAACAATGGTAATTTTTTCTATGACGAACTATAACTGCCGCACATGCAAACAGAATCAAATATTGTTTTGCATACGTTCATCAATTGTGAAAGACTGAAGGCCTGTTGATTTTGGTGAAGATGTGTTAAGGGGAAGGGGTAGTTTACCAGCAACGTTTTTCGTTTTATCAAGGGTATTTTCTATGGCAAACGATAACAGCCGCAAATTCAAATAGAAACAAATAATTTTTTCATACAGCCCTGAATTGTAGAGTTCTCAAGACCTATTGTTTTTGGTGAAGATCGGTTAAGGGAAAGAGGTCGTTTACCGGCGACATTTTATGTTTTAACAAGGGTAATTTTACTTTTATTTTTATGACGAACTATAACTGCCGCACATTCAAGCAGAATCAAATAATTTTTTTCATGCATCCCTGAATTGTAGAGGACTTTAGGCCTATTGATTTTGGTGACGATCGGGTAAGAGAAAGGTGTAGTTTACCTGCAACGTTTTATGATAGGTACTGGTAAATGTAATAGGCCAACTGAAGCCTACAACTAAACATTGTATTTTTGTCAATTTAAGATGTTTATTATGTTAAGCATTGTTATAAAAGAACTTTATACGTATCCTAGTTAATGTAAATAATAATCATTCAATTAGTAATTAGTTATAAGACATAAGTTGATCAAAATATTGTATCGACTAATCGATTTGTATGACGAACGATAACTGCCGCACATTCAAGCAGAATCAAATAATGTTTGGCATGCGTCCCTGAATTGTAGAGGACTTTAGGCCTATTGATTTTGGTGAAGATCGGGTAAGAGAAAGGTGTAGTTTACCTGCAACGTTTTATGATAAGTACTGGTAAATGTAACTTAGGATGTGATAAGCCAACTGAAGCCTAGAACTAAACATTGTATTTTTGTCAATTTAAGATATTTATTATGTTAAGTATTGTTATAAAAGAACTTTATACGTATCCTAGTTAATGTAAATAAGAATCATTCAATCAGTAATTAGTTATAAGACATAAGTTTATCAAAATATTGTATCGACTAATCGACTTTGTGAAACGTATTCAGGTGTCCATATTTCAGCCAATCACGCATCTATATTTGAATATTTTACCCCCAGATTTCCAAATACGAGGTACGCCATAAATCTGTTACCGTTAAATAACTGACTTTTTTCAAAGTTCTGAACGGGTAAGGTTGTTAGAATCTGGCGATCAAATTATTCGTTAATTAAAAGTTTATTCCAGGGTTAATAGTATCATAAAATTGCAAGGTGTATAATAATTAGCAATTCAGTGAATTTAAGGCAAGTATAGTTCAATATTAATTATTTATGTTAGTATAATATCCAGCAAAGCAGTTTGAAATAATTACACATTTGTCAATAATTACACCATCACCAAGACATTACCCATTATTCAAATAATCACTATTATTGTTAAATTGTAAATTAAAAAAATATAAGCATAGGTTAAAGATGTTACTTTTTCGTAACATGGTAACCTAACAATGTCGAACATTTTCAGCCGAGATTTATTGTTTTAGATTAAGAACAATGGGTCTCTTTCTGACCTTTATTTAGATTATAAATCGGTTATATGTTACAACAACTCTAAAATTGAGTATAACCCTGCTGTACAGATAGCATTATGGTTAAGATTTAGATCATATTATTCATTGAAAGTATTTTAAGAGTTAGTTACATTTCACACTTATTCTTAAAGTCTCCCTTCAACTTCTGGTTATCATTGTTTGACTTAATTAATACCCTTTTTTGTGTATTTGTTTGAATGACATATTTAGTTATTGGCACACCTAGGCCATAATTTTTATTCTGCTTTAATCTTATAATACATTGTTTATATTGGTTACATTTTAACCACTACTTGGTGTGTTGTCTATCTTATGAGTTTACTCCTGTTAGGTTGAGTCTGAGACTCTGTATAACTTAATATTTAGTATCAGTCTCTGGGCTCCCTTAGGCTTATTACCACCCTAGTTAGTTTTAACAATGTTCTGTTGCTTACTATTGGATTACCTTTGAATATTGGGTAGTTACTTGTTTCTCTAAATTAACTATTACAACTTCTAGTTGTTACCTTTAGTTTTGACACAATTATTCGCTGAATTATACCCTTTGTGTTCACCAAAATAGTGATAGAAATTATATTAAGGTGTTACCATCATTTGATTGGTATTAGTATATCACCTTTCTCTGTTAATACAATAAAACGTCTTGCATCTGGTCTCAAGATACAAGTATGTCTATTTTCTATAATTTTGTTATATTTTTAATCTAATTACAATTGTTTTACATTATATAAGTGACTGTGAACCTTGCTGGTTCTATTGACACTAATGTCTCACCTCTTTTATACCTTATTGTTAAAGTTTTTGCAAGATTTGTTATGTAACTTCAGAGTGTCTGATTTATTGTTTGAATTTATTCTAATTACAATATAGTGCTACTTCTTCTATACATTAATTCTGTTTTGGTACTACCCTTTTAACATTTAGGTTCATTACCCTCCAACAGAAATTGGATTACTTATCATTTAATTTTCATATTTGAGGTGCCTTATTCACATGGAGTGAGGTTGTGTGTCCTATCTTGGTTTGACAACAATGTGTTTATTTTATGGTGATTTCAATGTCTTTTATTTCACATTATTGTAGTATTACTAATGTTATTTATTAGAATAGGTTTATTAGACACTTTTCTGTCTCTATTACCCATTCTTAAACAGTATTCATCAACATCATTCTATAAGTTATATCCCTACATTTGCTCTAGTTACAAGGCTGGTCTATTTGATTCATTTTTGTTATTCTTCCAGATACACAGTTAATTTATACTTTGACTACATTTACTTCACTCTCCTGATTTTTATTCATTTAATCACTTTATAAGCTTTCTTTGTCAGCATAGGTAATTATATTAGTACTTCAGGCTTCATTATTACTCTGTTCTTTACTCTGGGGTTTCTTGTTATGATCCATTCATGTTGTCTTAATTCTTCTTTTGTTTAGTGTAGGGCATATCTTGTATTCTTCTTCACTCCACTTATAGTTTCTTCTCTCTGGCTTTGGTTTTCACATTTTTAGCTAATCTATTGGGTTAGTTGTCAGTTAATTGCGTTTCGTCTAAGTCATTGTCACAGTTTGTTAAAGAGTAGACTTCGCATTACTGGCTGGTATGGACTGAATAAAGTATAGTCTGTAATTTAACTAGCGAAGCGAGTTGTCAGTTTTAACCCGCTTTTGTGTGTGTGTGTGCGCGCGTACCGGCAACCGAGGACTGTTTCCATATTTTATTCATTACTAATGACAATCTCTAAAACAAAACAGGATATCACCGATGAACAAGCTAAGCTGATTTATAACCAAATTGAGGTTACCTGGGACCCGCTGTTAGACAGCAGTGGTCTATGTTTTGGCTATCTGGTTTCAATCTTTTACAGGTTATTATGTGACACTTTTACACTTGTTAATTATTATTTTTGTACAAATTATACATTATTCTGTCTATTTACAATATATGGTCATAATCATAAAATAATTCTTTATTATGTTTTAATAATTTATACTTGATAATTTATTCTAATTTTAATTATAATTTATTTGTGAGTAAATTTTATATAAAGGATTACTAAACTTTGTGATTTTTATTCTAGAATGGTTTTTATTAATTTTCTGACATATTTCCCTTAATGCAAGACGGTCACCACCATCAAGCGACCAGCTAGTACACTTTATTTTTAAATTTAAACAACGTTAGTGTTCGAATAATATTCACGCAATTATTTTATTTTTTATCTAAGGGAATTCTTTTCAGACAATTATAATTTTGCAATTGTAAACACTTTTAATAACATCTGATGCTACATTTTAAGTACTTATAAAATTAGTAACTTTCAATTTTCAACAACTACAACCTTTAATATTTTAAATATTTTAAACAGTATTAAAACATTGGTTACGTTACAATATTCTTCAGTCTCTTGTTAATGTTGAATGTCATTGTACTTTAGTTTTGTCCTCTCATTTACCATATCTATTGGGGCAATTGTTTAATCACATTATTACGTTGTCTTCTAGACTTTCTTCTTTATCACTGTTTATTATCTTTCGTTTACTGAGTTAATTACGTTAATTGTTTTATGGAGTTTTTGAACCTTATATAATACTTTGTACACAGTTACTTAGTTATCATTCTTTTCTTAGGTGTTTTGGTGTGATTTTATGACTGTATCATTCTTTATCTTTTGTTGTTAACTTTATTGTGAAGATATGTACTATTACACTATCGATGGTTTCGTTTCAATGGTTTCCTTTGAACACTTCGAAATAAAAAGTATTTTGTTTTGTTTATTAAGCAGGTAAAGCATAATTGGTAGATGAGTTATAGTTAATAATAATTTGTTTTTTATAGGCCCAAATTGAATTTCTGTGGAATTCACGCAGGGGAGGTTCACCTGTTGACGCGTGACGACACCGTGTGGAAGAACTACACAGTAAGCGTTTCATTTTAATTGCAAAGGGAGAATAGATATTTAATTATGGTGCAAATTAACAGAATTTTGTGTAGAATGAGTAGACTTTGCATTACTGGCTGGTATGGACTGAATAAAGTATAGTCTGTAATTTAACTAGCGAAGTGAGTTGTCAGTTTTAACTCGCTTTTGTGTGTGTGCACGTGCGCGTACCGGCAACTGGGGACTGTTTCCATATTTTGTTCATTACTAATGACAATCTCTAAAACAAAACAGGATATCACCGATGAACAAGCTAAGCTGATTTATAACCAAATTGAGGTTACCTGGGACCCGCTGTTAGACAGCAGTGGTCTATGTTTTGGCTATCTGGTTTCAATCTTTTACAGGTTATTATGTGACACTTTTACACTTGTTAATTATTATTTTTATACAAATTATACATTATTCTGTCTATTTACAATATATGGTCATAATCATAAAATAATTCTTTATTATGTTTTAATAATTTATACTTGATAATTTATTCTAATTTTAATTATAATTTATTTGTGAGTAAATTTTATATAAAGGATTACTAAACTTTGCGATTTTTATTCTAGAATGGTTTTTATTAATTTTCTGACATATTTCCCTTAATGCAAGACGGTCACCACCATCAAGCGACCAGCTAGTACACTTTATTTTTAAATTTAAACAACGTTAGTGTTCGAAAAATATTCACGCAATTATTTTATTTTTTATCTAATGGAATTCTTTTCAGACAATTATAATTTTGCAATTGTAAACACACTTTTAATAACATCTGATGCTACATTTTAAGTATTTTATAAAATTAGTAACTTTCAATTTTCAACAACTACAACCTTTAATATTTTAAATATTTTAAACAGTATTAAAACATTGGTTACGTTACAATTGTAACATCACAAGATGTCACCTAACCTAAGTGTATGTTATCAGATTTCATAAAAACGGAATAACCATGTACACAGGTATAGAATAGTCAAGATAAACAAGAAAGAAGAAACCAAGAGAGAAGAATAAAGCAGAAGTGCCATGGGAAACAGTAACCCAATAGCTGTTTGACACTACAACTAGACTGAGACTAAAACGAACTAATGGACAGAATAGATTTAAATTCAACTGTCAATTCAGTAAATGGTTAATGTAAACCGAATGTCATTTATAAACAAAAAAATAAACGAATGAGCAGTTAAATACTGTGAAAGCAAAATCAGCATTTTGCTGATAACGAATGTGACAATGAACAGTAGATAATGAATGCCAAAACCAATGTTAACAATGGCTATATTGTAGGAATTAAGATGTATTTCCGCATCAAATATACCTATTAGAAAAGAGAGCTATTTATATAAGAGAATCTTATACAAATAAGATGTCTCCGTAATTTACCGAATTGAGAACCAATAGGCATTATTAAGGCCAAATTTCAGTTTAGGCGATACACTTAGCAAACTTAGACCAAACATTAGTCAATAAAATGACTATCAATGATTATCACCAGTGCAAAATAAAATGCACAAGAACTATGGTTATGCATTGACATAACGAAAAATGTTATTAAAACGATAGGTTTAGCCATAATTTTAATTGTAAATAGTAGATTAAAACAAACTAACGGGAAACGAAATGTCATAGTCAGTAGGATCTTTTATTACTATGTATAGAATTAAGGTGTACAAGTAAAGTTCAGTGGAAAAAAAACGTCAGTACAGTATTAATGGTGTCCGCACATAAACATTTGATTAATAAAATGTTATGTGGATACGAGAAAGGTTAACCAAAAGTGTAAAATCGGCTACTCATAAAGAGCAGACGACAGTAAGAATAGTGTACCCGAACATTGATTTTCTAACAATGTCGGTTAAAGTGAAGGTAATTCGAGATCGAGTGATATCAATTTAAAGGAAACAAAACAATCTTTAATTTGATAATAATATCAACTCAATCGTGACGGTATTAAGCGTATTACAACTGTTAGCATCATTGTATAAATGTACATCAGGAATCTGGGTACAAATAATAATAACAATGACAACAGAAGCGACCTGTCAATCATCTCAACATTTGACAGTTAGAAAAACCGTTATCAACCGCCAAAAAGTGATACGTCATCCTCGTCCCACCTGTCTGGACCAATAGGAAAATTAGTTATAAAATGATAATTTTACCTAAGCCCAATCCAAAAGAGGGGTATATAAAGACAAACCAGCGAATTTTGACAGAGACCTTTACTAACTAACAAGCAGAACAGACGTACGCTCGTCTCCGCTACGTTTTTCTTATAACACATAGCGTCAGCTACCTTGTACTCCGGAACCAATAGTTAACAACGAGAAACTTTACTTCAAGTTCATCATCAACCAACAACAGTGTTTAAGTGCAGTTTATTTTAATTTTGTGCGGGAATGACGAACAGAAAATAATTTATTGTCATTATTCACGATCCATTTTAATCAGAAGAGGATCGCATTATTCTGTTCTTGTGCGAATTAGTGCCGAAATAAAGTAATCACTATAATCCGATTACTTAAGTGATAAAAGGTTTTAATTAAATAATTAAAACTCTGAAGGTAAAAGTGCAATTATTATTAATCTTGATCTGAGTGCAATAACTTGTATTTTTGCTACCATAACCTGTACTGACGCAAAACACGAAAACAGTATTTAAGATTACACCACGTTTCGATTTATTATTCAAATTTGTTATTAGTAAGTAAGCTATATGTTAGTTGTAAGGGCTCTCAATTGAATAATATTGTCATTAAAAAAGCAAGCGTTGATGAAACGCACGATCTTCCAATAGATCTTTTTTTTTTAATTACTTGGTAAAAGTAACTTCAAACTTTGTTGATCAATTGTATCATTGGATACTGTGTAGGCATAATTGTTTTCTTTCGTGTCTCAAAGAATTCACAACTGAGATAATAATAATAATAACAATAATACTAATATTAATAATTGTAATAATTTTATATTAAAAATAAATAGTATCTGGACTTAACCAGATTTATAATTCATGTTCTGAGCAAGCCGTATGAGGCATATAATAATTAACTTTTCATTGTACAACTTTGTATGTTTACATTATGTGTATTTTTTTGAATTCACTATAAGGGTGCAAATAAACCCATTATTAACAGCATCACCTGATTTGATTTATTTTTTTTTTTTTTTTGAATAATTAAATATTTTCTTTTAATAAACTTAAACAACCTTCTGTTGTGTTTGACATATTGGAATAGCATTGCCAAAAAGTGGTACTCAACTATTTTAAATTTTCTTTTCATCTATTAATTTTTATGTATGGGTTTTACACGGGATTTTCCCTAAATAAATCCGTGTGGCGCCCACTAATTTAATAAACAAGGTGACATAACCTTGCAACCAAAGGGAGTTGATGAATGTAAGCTGAGTTGACAGTTTAGTGAACTTCAAGTAAACGCAATCAGGTACGTAAAAGTATATGTTTGTTTATAATATTGTCCAGACTTTACGGGACTTGACTTACTCAGACTACCTGTAATCAAAAGAAGTTTCTACTACTAGTTTCAACCAGACGAGAACTATTATCAAGCAATCAACTGCTATACTTCATATTTTAACTTAAGTTAATCTAACATTTAAATATAATCAACTTCATTATTTTTTATTTAATACAAGGGAATTCTTTAAAAAACAAGAGTATTTAAACCATTGTAAACACTGTGAGTAACTTGAATGTTGTATGGTAAAATACTTTACTACATTAGTCACCTTCAAGTAGAAATAACCATTCTCAACATTGAGTTATCTCAAAGGAACACTTCACCCATAGATGAATTTTGTTTTAATGAGACTTTTAATATTTTAACCACGAATTTAAATTTAAACAACAACCACTCTTTTATTTTGTTTCAAGTTAATTTAAACGTAACGTAAATTCGATTATAATAATAAACATATTAATTTTAAATAAGAACCCCCAATCGGATAGAGTTATACAATATTCTTCAGTCTCTTGTTAATGTTGAATGTCATTGTACTTTAGTTTTGTCCTCTCATTTACCATATCTATTGGGGCAATTGTTTAATCACATTATTACGTTGTCTTCTAGACTTTCTTCTTTATCACTGTTTATTATCTTTCATTTACTGAGTTAATTACGTTAATTGTTTTATGGAGTTTTTGAACCTTATATAATACTTTGTACACTGTTACTTAGTTATCATTCTTTTCTTAGGTGTTTTGGTGTGATTTTATAACTGTATCATTCCTTATCTTTTGTTGTTAACTTTATTGTGAAGATATGTACTATTACACTATCGATGGTTTCGTTTCAATGGTTTCCTTTGAACACTTCGAAATAAAAAGTATTTTGTTTTGTTTATTAAGCAGGTAAAGCATAATTGGTAGATGAGTTATAGTTAATAATAATTTGTTTTTTATAGGCCCAAATTGAATTTCTGTGGAATTCACGCAGGGGAGGTTCACCTGTTGACGCGTGACGACACCGTGTGGAAGAACTACACAGTAAGCGTTTCATTTTAATTGCAAAGGGAGAATAGATATTTAATTATGGTGCAAATTAACAGAATTTTGTGTAGAATGAGTAGACTTTGCATTACTGGCTGGTATGGACTGAATAAAGTATAGTCTGTAATTTAACTAGCGAAGTGAGTTGTCAGTTTTAACTCGCTTTTGTGTGTGTGCACGTGCGCGTACCGGCAACTGGTGACTGTTTCCATATTTTGTTCATTACTAATGACAATCTCTAAAACAAAACAGGATATCACCGATGAACAAGCTAAGCTGATTTATAACCAAATTGAGGTTACCTGGGACCCGCTGTTAGACAGCAGTGGTCTATGTTTTGGCTATCTGGTTTCAATCTTTTACAGGTTATTATGTGACACTTTTACACTTGTTAATTATTATTTTTATACAAATTATACATTATTCTGTCTATTTACAATATATGGTCATAATCATAAAATAATTCTTTATTATGTTTTAATAATTTATACTTGATAATTTATTCTAATTTTAATTATAATTTATTTTTGAGTAAATTTTATATAAAGGATTACTAAACTATGCGACTTTTATTCTAGAATGGTTTTTATTAATTTTCTGACATATTTCCCTTAATGCAAGACGGTCACCACCATCAAGCGACCAGCTAGTACACTTTATTTTTAAATTTAAACAACGTTAGTATTCGAAAAATATTCACGCAATTATTTTATTTTTTATCTAAGGGAATTCTTTTCAGACAATTATAATTTTTCAATTGTAAACACACTTTTAATAACATCTGATGCTACATTTTAAGTATTTTATAAAATTAGTAACTTTCAATTTTCAACAACTACAACCTTTAATATTTTAAATATTTTAAACAGTATTAAAACATTGGTTACGTTACAATATTCTTCAGTCTCTTGTTAATGTTGAATGTCATTGTACTTTAGTTTTGTCCTCTCATTTACCATATCTATTGGGGCAATTGTTTAATCACATTATTACGTTGTCTTCTAGACTTTCTTCTTTATCACTGTTTATTATCTTTCGTTTACTGAGTTAATTACGTTAATTGTTTTATGGAGTTTTTGAACCTTATATAATACTTTGTACACAGTTACTTAGTTATCATTCTTTTCTTAGGTGTTTTGGTGTGATTTTATGACTGTATCATTCTTTATCTTTTGTTGTTAACTTTATTGTGAAGATATGTACTATTACACTATCGATGGTTTCGTTTCAATGGTTTCCTTTGAACACTTCGAAATAAAAAGTATTTTGTTTTGTTTATTAAGCAGGTAAAGCATAATTGGTAGATGAGTTATAGTTAATAATAATTTGTTTTTTATAGGCCCAAATTGAATTTCTGTGGAATTCACGCAGGGGAGGTTCACCTGTTGACGCGTGACGACACCGTGTGGAAGAACTACACAGTAAGCGTTTCATTTTAATTGCAAAGAGAGAATAGATATTTAATTGTGGTGCAAATTAACAGAATTTTGTGTAGAATGAGTAGACTTTGCATTACTGGCTGGTATGGACTGAATAAAGTATAGTCTGTAATTTAACTAGCGAAGCGAGTTGTCAGTTTTAACTCGCTTTTGTGTGTGTGCACGTGCGCGTACCGGCAACGTGGGACTGTTTCCATATTTTATTCATTACTAATGACAATCTCTAAAACAAAACAGGAAATTACTGATGAACAAGCTAAGCTGATTTATAACCAAGTTAAGGTTACCTGGGACCCGCTGTTAGACAGCAGTGGTCTATGTTTTGGCTATCTGGTTTCAATGTTTTACAGGTTATTATGTGACACTTTTACACTTGTTAATTATTATTTTTATAAAAATTATACATTATTCTCTCTATTTACAATATATGGTCATAATCATAAAATAATTCTTTATTATGTTTTAATAATTTATACTTGATAATTTATTCTAATTTTAATTATAATTTATTTGTGAGTAAATTTTATATAAAGGATTACTAAACTTTGCGACTTTTATTCTAGAATGGTATTTATTAATTTTCTGACATATTTCCCTTAATGGTGATTAAGGGAAATTAAATCCACCTTGGTACTTTTAAGAGTTAGTTACATTTCACACTTATTCTTAAAGTCTCCCTTCAACTTCTGGTTATCATTGTTTGACTTAATTAATACCCTTTTTTGTGTATTTGTTTGAATGACATATTTAGTTATTGGCACACCTAGGCCATAATTTTTATTCTGCTTTAATCTTATAATACATTGTTTATATTGGTTACATTTTAACCACTACTTGGTGTGTTGTCTATCTTATGAGTTTACTCCTGTTAGGTTGAGTCTGAGACTCTGTATAACTTAATATTTAGTATCAGTCTCTGGGCTCCCTTAGGCTTATTACCACCCTAGTTAGTTTTAACAATGTTCTGTTGCTTACTATTGGATTACCTTTGAATATTGGGTAGTTACTTGTTTCTCTAAATTAACTATTACAACTTCTAGTTGTTACCTTTAGTTTTGACACAATTATTCGCTGAATTATACCCTTTGTGTTCACCAAAATAGTGATAGAAATTATATTAAGGTGTTACCATCATTTGATTGGTAATAGTATATCACCTTTCTCTGTTAATACAATAAAACGTCTTGCATCTGGTCTCAAGATACAAGTATGTCTATTTTCTATAATTTTGTTATATTTTTAATCTAATTACAATTGTTTTACATTATATAAGTGACTGTGAACCTTGCTGGTTCTATTGACACTAATGTCTCACCTCTTTTATACCTTATTGTTAAAGTTTTTGCAAGATTTGTTATGTAACTTCAGAGTGTCTGATTTATTGTTTGAATTTATTCTAATTACAATATAGTGCTACTTCTTCTATACATTAATTCTGTTTTGGTACTACCCTTTTAACATTTAGGTTCATTACCCTCCAACAGAAATTGGATTACTTATCATTTAATTTTCATATTTGAGGTGCCTTATTCACATGGAGTGAGGTTGTGTGTCCTATCTTGGTTTGACAACAATGTGTTTATTTTATGGTGATTTCAATGTCTTTTATTTCACATTATTGTAGTATTACTAATGTTATTTATTAGAATAGGTTTATTAGACACTTTTCTGTCTCTATTACCCATTCTTAAACAGTATTCATCAACATCATTCTATAAGTTATATCCCTACATTTGCTCTAGTTACAAGGCTGGTCTATTTGATTCATTTTTGTTATTCTTCCAGATACACAGTTAATTTATACTTTGACTACATTTACTTCACTCTCCTGATTTTTATTCATTTAATCACTTTATAAGCTTTCTTTGTCAGCATAGGTAATTATATTAGTACTTCAGGCTTCATTATTACTCTGTTCTTTACTCTGGGGTTTCTTGTTATGATCCATTCATGTTGTCTTAATTCTTCTTTTGTTTAGTGTAGGGCATATCTTGTATTCTTCTTCACTCCACTTATAGTTTCTTCTCTCTGGCTTTGGTTTTCACATTTTTAGCTAATCTATTGGGTTAGTTGTCAGTTAATTGCGTTTCGTCTAAGTCATTGTCACAGTTTGTTAAAGAGTAGACTTCGCATTACTGGCTGGTATGGACTGAATAAAGTATAGTCTGTAATTTAACTAGCGAAGCGAGTTGTCAGTTTTAACCCGCTTTTGTGTGTGTGTGTGCGCGCGTACCGGCAACCGAGGACTGTTTCCATATTTTATTCATTACTAATGACAATCTCTAAAACAAAACAGGATATCACCGATGAACAAGCTAAGCTGATTTATAACCAAATTGAGGTTACCTGGGACCCGCTGTTAGACAGCAGTGGTCTATGTTTTGGCTATCTGGTTTCAATCTTTTACAGGTTATTATGTGACACTTTTACACTTGTTAATTATTATTTTTGTACAAATTATACATTATTCTGTCTATTTACAATATATGGTCATAATCATAAAATAATTCTTTATTATGTTTTAATAATTTATACTTGATAATTTATTCTAATTTTAATTATAATTTATTTGTGAGTAAATTTTATATAAAGGATTACTAAACTTTGTGATTTTTATTCTAGAATGGTTTTTATTAATTTTCTGACATATTTCCCTTAATGCAAGACGGTCACCACCATCAAGCGACCAGCTAGTACACTTTATTTTTAAATTTAAACAACGTTAGTGTTCGAATAATATTCACGCAATTATTTTATTTTTTATCTAAGGGAATTCTTTTCAGACAATTATAATTTTGCAATTGTAAACACTTTTAATAACATCTGATGCTACATTTTAAGTACTTATAAAATTAGTAACTTTCAATTTTCAACAACTACAACCTTTAATATTTTAAATATTTTAAACAGTATTAAAACATTGGTTACGTTACAATATTCTTCAGTCTCTTGTTAATGTTGAATGTCATTGTACTTTAGTTTTGTCCTCTCATTTACCATATCTATTGGAGCAATTGTTTAATCACATTATTACGTTGTCTTCTAGACTTTCTTCTTTATCACTGTTTATTATCTTTCGTTTACTGAGTTAATTACGTTAATTGTTTTATGGAGTTTTTGAACCTTATATAATACTTTGTACACAGTTACTTAGTTATCATTCTTTTCTTAGGTGTTTTGGTGTGATTTTATGACTGTATCATTCTTTATCTTTTGTTGTTAACTTTATTGTGAAGATATGTACTATTACACTATCGATGGTTTCGTTTCAATGGTTTCCTTTGAACACTTCGAAATAAAAAGTATTTTGTTTTGTTTATTAAGCAGGTAAAGCATAATTGGTAGATGAGTTATAGTTAATAATAATTTGTTTTTTATAGGCCCAAATTGAATTTCTGTGGAATTCACGCAGGGGAGGTTCACCTGTTGACGCGTGACGACACCGTGTGGAAGAACTACACAGTAAGCGTTTCATTTTAATTGCAAAGGGAGAATAGATATTTAATTATGGTGCAAATTAACAGAATTTTGTTTTGGCTATCTGGTTTCAATGTTTTACAGGTTATTATGTGACACTTTTACACTTGTTAATTATTATTTTTATACAAATTATACATTATTCTCTCTATTTACAATATATGGTCATAATCATAAAATAATTCTTTATTATGTTTTAATAATTTATACTTGATAATTTATTCTAATTTTAATTATAATTTATTTTTGAGTAAATTTTATATAAAGGATTACTAAACTTTGCGACTTTTATTCTAGAATGGTTTTTATTAATTTTCTGACATATTTCCCTTAATGGTGATTAAGGGAAATTAAATCCACCTTGGTACATATAATTAAATGTACCTGCGATATATACACATAATAAGCCATATCGATATGAACTCCATTGTCAGATAAATTTTAAATTATAATTAACATCATCACATAATTAAAGACATAACAAAGCTACACGAACACTTCAGTGAGTGTAAAAGCCAAGGAAGAATTATCAGATACTGTACCTGTAACAAAAGGGATCAGGCAAGGGGAAATTCCTAACTTCTATACTCTTAAATGTAGTTATGGCTGAAATTATTAAGTAGGTAAAGCATAATTGGTAGATGAGTTATAGTTAACAATAATTTGTTTTTTCTTATAGGCCCAAATATGTGACACTTTTACACTTGTTAATTATTATTTACTATGTCTTTATGATTTCTTCCTGTCTACAAGTGATTACTAGGTTCTTTTTTGTTATTTTATTTAAAATTTGCCAGTATTAAAAGCATGCCTGGTACACTGTTCTTACTAAGATAATTACTCTATTCTTATCATTCGTTATTTTCTTTCATGGTTTTGATTTATTTAATTAATGCTATGCTTTTATTAGAATAAAGAGTTTTACTTTTTGTCATGGTTTGTCTTTGGTAATGACTGTCTATGTCTGTGTCTCTTTGCTGTTTCTTAAGTCTGTAGATTCCTGGTTTTATTAGTTTCATTTTCTGCTAATACATATACTAGGCACATTATTCGGCATATTTGGTAATTCTTCTGTGTTTGTTACCTTGCTTGTGTTTGTTTATACTCTTCAGTCTTCTTGTTAATGTTGAATGTCATTGTACTTTAGTTTCGTCCTCTCACTTACCATATCTATTGGGGCAATTGTTTAATCACATTATTACGTTGTCTTCTAGACTTTCTTCTTTATCACTGTTTATTATCTTTCGTTTACTGAGTTAATTACGTTAATTGTTTTATGCAGTTTTTTAACCTTATATAATACTTTGTACACAGTTACTTAGTTATCATTCTTGTCTGAGGTGTTTCGGTGTGATTTTATGACTGTATCAGTCTTTATCTTTTGTTGTTAACTTTATTGTGAAGATATGTACTATTACACTATCGATGTTTTCGTTTCAATGGTTTCCTTTGAACACTTCGAAATAAAAGTATTTCGTTTTGTTTATTAAGCAGGTAAAGCATAATTGGTAGATGAGTTATAGTTAATAATAATTTGTTTTTTATAGGCCCAAATTGAATTTCTGTGGAACTCACGCAGGGGAGGTTCACCTGTTGACGCGTGACGACACCGTGTGGAAGAACTACACAGTAAGCGTTTCATTTTAATTGCAAAGGGAGAATAGATATTTAATTATGGTCCAAATTAACAGAATTTTGTGTAGATTCAGTAGACTTCGCATTACTGGCTGGTATGGACTGAATAAAGTATAGTCTGTAATTTATCTAGCAAAGCGAGTTGTCAGTTTTAACTCGCTTGTGTGTGTGTGTGTGTGTGTGTGTGTGTGTGTGTGTGTGTGTGTGTGTGTGCACGTGCGTGTACCGGCAACCGGGGACTGTTTCCATATTTTATTCATTACTAATGACAATCTCTAAAACAAAACAGGAAATCACCGATGAACAAGCTAAGCTGATTTATAACCAAGTTGAGGTTACCTGGGACCCGCTGTTAGAGAGCAGTGGTCTATGTTTTGGCTATCTGGTTTCAATCTTTTACAGGTTATTATGTGACACTTTTACACTTGTTAATTATTATTTTTATACAAATTATACATTATTCTCTCTATTTACAATATATGTTCATAATCATAAAATAATTCTTTATTACGTTTTCATAATTTTGTTGTTTTTATTATATTTATATTTATAAATTTATGAATTGAATATTGTTTTCATTTTATCACTTACGGCTAGTGTCGCCGCCGTTTTATTAGTTGCCAACTTAACTTTTTGTACTTACCGTATCCAGGGTTCTAATTAGACATGTTGTAAACGAGATGGTTGTTTGGAATAACTAATTCAAATTCAGCTGTTCAAATCAATCTTACTTTATTAAATTATAAAGAATCCAGTTAAATTTATCTTTTCAGTCAAAATAAGAACTTTATACATTTCTTTCAACCCCATCATTACATACAAAATTTTCTCCCCCTCTCTTATATTTTAGTTTCAGTAGTAGAGGGAAAGTGAGCGTATGAGAACACTTCCGGGTTCCAGTTGAAAACACTACCGGGTTCCAGTTCATGACGTCATAGAGGCACTGGCAGCTGGTGTCCGAGCTGTCCATGTGACGTCACTGTTTTGTGTGTGTGTGTGTGTGTGTGTGTATGTGTGTGTATGTGTGACTGAAACACTTCCGTGTTCCAGTTCATGACATCACACAGAGGCTCAAGTCGCTGGCGTCCGTATGGCTAAAACCTGTTTCAAGACGTCACGGAGGCCGCGGTTTCTGCATGTCCAAAATTTGGTAGCCGAAAACAATGTGTAGCGGATGGGGGTACCCGGAATTCGGCGGTTGCCCGGAGAGGCGATGTCATCGGGTACCGTTACTCGAAATTTTGGGGGTATCGGTTACCGTTACCCGAAATGTTTAAATCAACGGATGGGGGTACCCGAAATTTGCATGACAGAGGCCCTGGCAGCTGGTGTCCGAATGTTAAAACACTTCCGCGTTCTGGTTTATTTTGATGTAACAAAATAATCGTTCTCTCTCGAAATTTTTTTAATGTCAGAATTTTGGTACCCTAAATGATTAAAACAACGGATGGGGGTACCCGAAATTTGTGGGTACGCCCACATGACGACGACGTAGAGGGCGTGATGTCTGAAATGTTTAAATCAACGGATGGGGGTACCCGAAATTTTCGGTGTCTGAAATTTAGTACCCGAAATGTTTAAATCAACGGATGGGGTTACCCGAAATTTTTGGTGTCCGAATTTTGACACCCGAAATGTTTAAATCAACGGATGGGGGGGGTACACCCTAAAACAAGTCCTGTATGTCTAAACTCTGGACGGGGAGGAGAAACCGTTACGCGAAATTGATCGGTTAAAATTTGGGACAATAGGTACCTGACGGGTTCCGAAATTTGGTGATTAATGACATCCCGACGCGGTTCCTCCGGTACTCAAAACCGGATATTGTATTATTATAATGTTTATATTGTGTTAATATAAAACAGATGCATCGATTTGAATACTGTTTAGAAAACATATATTCTTATCATGCGTTACTAAAATTGTTAACTGAATAAATATATTTACTCCTGTGACGATTCTCCTGTAAACCAGTCAAACAGCATCTAAGCTGGTACAAGCGGTGTGTGTGTGAAACACTACCACGTTCCGTTAATTTATTCAAAGAGGAACTGATAGCTGGCGTCCGTGTTTTATAAAGCTCTGTGTGTGTGTGTGTGTGTGTGTGTGTGTGTGTGTGTGTGTGTGTGTGTGTGTGTGTGTGTGTGTGTGTGTGTGTGTGTGTGTGTGTGTGACGTAGAGCCGGCACAGGCAAGCTGTTGTAACTTGCAGCGCTCTTTCTCTACTATAAAAACCGGTTTCTTTGCTGTTACATTCCATGTGAGAGACGTACATCTCTACTGCTTTTGCGATTATTCAAGTATGATAGGAATAATTGTTTTGTATAAGGGGTATAATAATAAAAATAACATAGGTTATGGTTTATATGTATATATAATTTTTAATAATATCAAAAGCTTTTACAATCAAATCATAAGCTATAAGTTTTTTCTCTCTCTACACACACATGTTCTATATTCACAAGACAATTATAATTGAGCAAAACATACGCCCTCTCTCTATATACATAACTAAACAAAATAGACACTTTATCTATATATATATATTTACATAATTATACAAAATAATCTTTTTTCTCTCTCGCTTTCTCTCTCTTTTGCAGCCTTGAAGGTTCTCTCTCTCTCTCTCTCTCTCTCTCTCTATATATATATATATATATATATATATATGTATATATACACACATACACACACACACATATAATTAACAAAATAATAATTACATTTACTACAACCAAAACAAGCCTTATATGTCTAACAATAATAATAATAATTAATAACATACAATATTACAATGTTGATGTGTAATATATTAATAATAACATACTGAATGTAGACACACATCAAATGATAATTAATATGGTGTTAACTACATGTGTAAAATGGTACACCAAAACCTTGAATTCAACTCTTTTTAGTATTTTAGATAATAACAGTGGTAACAACGCTTATAAAGCGCACATCCAGTGGAATTATGCCTTAACCAATTACATTTTTTCGTCAAAATAATTTTTTAAAACAATTGTTCTTCAGAGTGTAAATTCTCTCCACTCACAAGCACTCAGAATGTTACAGTGGTCACCATATGGTGGTGAACGACATACATCTCCCTCGCATTCGCACAAACACATAACATCGAAACAAGGTTTCTGTAACTATGAGAGAAATCTTTTAAAAAATTTAATTACACATAAAAATTTAATTAACACTTTAATGATTGTTTATCTCAACTTTTTATGTTATAAACCACATACGTTTTTTAATAATTAAAAACAGAATATAATTTCCTACAATTAATAATACTTGATCAAATACAAAAGAATGTAGACACATCAAATGATAGTTAGTGTGGTATTAAAAAAACATGTATTCTGAATTAAAGTCATTTTGATATGTTAGATAACAACAGACGCGACAACGGTTACGAAGCGGACATCCGCTAGAGTCATGCCTTGACCACTCATATTTTTTTACTAGCGAGGTATACGCTGTACCAGTAAAATTATACATCATATAGTATATCTGATTAACCAGCTTTGTTTTAGCAGTTAGCAAATCTTTTATTTGAAGATATTCAATATTATGGTTGTTACAATAACTAATTGATGTTTTGAAGAGTTTGAAAAACTCATTACGAATAAATACTTTCATTTTGTAAATATTCTTTTCGTTTCGTATTGATATCCATCTACTCAGTGTCTTACGATTATTTCTAAAATTATAATCGAATTTAATCATGTTGCATTGACAATATAATCTATTATTACCATTTATTTCTCTGTTTAAAAGTTTTTCTACAATATTAGATCCAAGCAACACCTTGTTCTTTCTCTGAAAATGAATAGTTAACATTAAAAAACGACAAAAAAATAGAGAAGTCTACTTCATCATTTAAAAACATTTTACTATTAATGTTATTATTACTATTATTATTATAATAAATCAATCCTGTTCTCGTTTATTTGGTCTGGAAAAAAAGAGAAAAAATTAATACATAACCACTTCTGTATAAGTAATTATTAGTGGTACTGAAATATCATACTCACATAATCAATATCCAACTGCACGCTCACTTTCTCGTTCGCCAGCGGAGTGTGTGAGGTTACGCATAGTGATAGGACACAAGGCTTCACAGCTTTCAATTGCTCCTCTGTAAATACGTCACACCATCTTTTAGGTAGGTATACATAGAAAAGTTTATCCTCCGGCTGAGGACAGGCTCCGGTATCTTCCAAATCTACCACAACTGACTCCCCGAATTTCGTTTTCACAAATTTCATGTGAATTATATGATACTTTACTCCTAAAGAAAGACTTGACAAGTCTCTTTTTGGTAAAAAATTTTCAACTGTCTTCGCGTTCGCAACGATTCCTTCCATGGCGAGTACTGATGACTGCACAGGGAAACACTGGCGTATTTATTCTGTTTCCCCCGACCACGTTCCTTCCTTCTAAAGCGTCATCTCCTTCGGTCACGACACCCTACCCCGCACCTCCACCGCAACGGTAACGGCTATAATTTTGCTTCCTACCCCACCCCGCGTCGTCACGGGCCACCATCTGCTTTCGGTCACGACCGGACGATGACATTATACCCCGCACCCCCACACCGCACCCAGAGCCTCGCCACCACCCCGCACCTCGCCTACATATTTTGTTCAATTACTTTGTCTGTCGCTCCGCAACGACCGGGTTTACCCCCCCCCACTCGAGTCCGTCGGTCACGGTCACCCCGCACCCCACCCTGCGTCGTCTCGGGCCACCATCTGCTTTCGGTCACGACCGGTCGTACAACCCAGCCCCCCGTACCCCGCACCCTACATCCCGCGCGAGGCGACTCAACGAGCGCGCTTCGGCCAAGGTCGCCGGCATCCTGTACTCCGCACCTCGCCTACCTCTCGGTCACGGACACCGGCTGCAACCTAGCTCCCTACCCCGCACCGCCATCCCACACCTTTACCCCGCACCGCATCGGTCACGGACGTCGGCTTCCTACACCGCACTCCCCACCCCACCCCACCCACCGCAACGCGCGTCGTCGGTCACGACCGGACGACTACCTACCCCGCACCGCTGCTCCTCGCGAGGCCGATCGGTCAAGGGCGCGCGGCGACAGAGTCACCGGTTACCGGACTGTCTATATAGGGAACCGACGACGCGAAGCCGGCCTCACTCCTTTCGCAATGACCGACAACAGCAGCAGCAGCGGCAGCGGCAGCAGCAGCGAACACCGTGCTATCAATGGTAATGTAATTACTATAAAATTTATGATACTTGACAATACACTAAACACACAAACAGTATTATTAGATTACAAACACACGATTGTTGATAAGATTTGTAGCGAAGCCGTAGCATTAAATAATTATATAAAATGGTATTTAGCAGTTCGTGTATCTTTTAAAAAATTAATAAACACCGAAAATATTTATTGTAATGCGGTATTCAGATCGCGTACAGAACTTAAGTCACAGTATGACGATATCGATGAACAGTATTCGATAGCTAGCGAGAAAATAATGGAATCCGTTGACAAATTCACGCGTGACGGAAGCGGGTGGGTCGAAAATGGTGTCGAGTCGGTGGAAATAAATATTACAAAATACAATCCTCTTGTGGGGTCGAGCTTTCTACCTACACCATCGAAATTGTCGCACAGTAGGAAAGGAATTATTAATGTGAAAAATTTAGAAGATGAAAAGTGTTTCTTGTGGTCTGTGCTCGCCTGTATACACCCGATCGCGTGTAACCCACATCGCGTTAGCCATTACCTTCCGTACGAAGAAGAAATAAACATGAAGGACATACCTTATCCCGTCGCAGTCAATAAGATAAAACGTTTTGAAAAATTAAACGAAAACATATCCGTTAACGTTTTTGGCTACGAAGGCGAGGTATATCCTTTACGTATTACTGAACACCGCGGTCGAAAGTACCACGTAAACCTACTGCTACTGTCCGACGCGAACACTACTCACTACTGCCTCATACGGAACCTTTCGCGTATGCTTTCGTCGTTGTCAAAACGAAACGGCGCTTCGTTTTACTGCAACTACTGTCTACACCGATTTTCGGACAATAAAGATACTAACGCGGCGCGAAAACGAGTTGAAGAACACGAACGCAACTGTTCTCAGCATGCAGTACAGAAAGTAAAACTTCCTGACGAGAACGAAAAGTGGATGTATTTTAAAAACTTTTCACTTTGTCACCGCGTACCTTATACGGTATACGCTGACTTCGAATCGTTTATTGTTCCGACCACCGGTAAAAACGTGGCACATCATATACCAGCCAGTTTCTGCTATGTGATAGTTGACTGGATGGGAAACGCCGTCAAGGAACCTGTAATATACCGCGGTAAAGACGTGGTGGACACGTTCCTTCGTGTGCTTTTAGTCGACGTTCAACGACTCGATAGAAAGTTTAATAAACCGATCCAAATGACAGCGGCCGATGAACGGTCATTCCGAAACGCTACGCACTGTCATCTGTGCAAGAAGGCGTTAACGGATGACACGGTTCGAAACCATTGTCACATAACGGGAAACTATTTAGGCGCTGCTCACAATGCGTGTAATATAAATTACAAAATACCAACACACGTTCCGGTTTTTTTCCATAATTTAAGTGGCTATGACTCGCATCATTTGATGCAAGGTTTCGGAAAGTACAAGGAAGATGAAATAACGTGTATCGCTACTACAAGCGAACGTTACATCTCCGTTACACTCGGTCAGCTCCGGTTTCTCGATTCTCTGCGGTTCATGAACGCGTCACTTGAAAAACTCGTCTCCAACTTATCCGCGGATAAATTTAAAATCCTTAATCAATTTTACACGCGTAATGTTAATTTACTGTTGCGTAAAGGCGTGTACCCTTACGAATACGTTACGGACGATTCAAAATTTGACGAGAGGCAGTTACCGGACCGCGAACATTTTTACAACGGGTTGACAGAGTCGGATATAAACGAAGAAGATTACGCGCACGCTCGAGCGGTTTGGTCGGCTTTCGACATGCAATCGTTCGGTGATTATCATGACCTTTATTTAAAAACGGATGTACTACTGCTTGCAGATGTATTTGAAAACTTTCGAAACATGAGCCTGCAGTACTACGAACTCGATCCGTGTAACGTTTTTACCACCGCCGGTTTAGCGTGGAACGCGATGCTGAAAATGACAGGAGTTAGGTTAGAGTTACTCCGCGATATAGACGTACACCTGTACATCGAAAGAGGTATCCGTGGCGGCTTAGCAGCAATTTCTAATCGGTACTCCAAGGCCAACAACCCGTACATTCCCGATTATGACGCAAGCAAGCCGCATAACTATTTACTCTACCTCGATTGTACCAACCTGTACGGAACGGCTATGACACAGCCTTTACCACTGTCAGGTTTTCGATGGTTGGAACGTACAGAGATCGATACGTTGAACGTGCACACGTTACGTGACGATGATGACACCGGTTATATCCTGGAAGTCGATCTGGGGTATCCACATTACCTACACGACTTACACAGTGACTACCCTTTAGCACCCGAAAAGTGTACTATTACGGACAGTATGCTTTCACCGTACTGCTATCGCATGAAGCTGTTAAAAGACTTTGTGTGTAGTAACGGTAAGGTAGAGAAACTGATAACGTCCCTCGAGGACAAGACAAAATACATTGTTCATTACAGAACATTGAAACTCTACCTCGAACTAGGAATGGAGTTGAAAGCGATTCATCGTGTGTTAGCATTCACACAGTGCCTATGGTTGAAACCTTTCATCGATTTTAATACGGAGCGACGAAAGGAAGCCAGAAACACCTTTGAAAAAGACTTTTTTAAGTTAATGAATAACGCACCGTACGGAAAATCGTTGGAAAACGTACGGAAGCGAATCGATTTCAAGTTAGTTCCAAACGAGAAGAAACTTCACAAACTAACCGCTAACCCCAGGCTACAACATTTTTTCATCTATAACGAGGACCTGGTAGGTCTCACGATGAAAAAAATATCCATTACACTGAACCGACCTTTGTACGTTGGGTTCAGTGTATTGGATATTAGTAAGCTGATTATGTATCGGTTCCATTACGGATTCACGATGAATACGTACGGGTCACGTGCACGTCTATGTATGACGGACACTGACTCTCTGTTGTACGACATTCGCACCGACGATGTGTACAAAGACATGGAGGAGCATCTCGAACTCTTTGACACGTCGGAGTACCCTAAGGCACATCCGTGCTATAGTGAAACAAACAAGAAAAAGTTGGGTACTTTTAAAGACGAAACAAATGGAATACCGATACTTGAATTTGTCGGGTTGCGCGCAAAATGTTATTCATTCGTTACGGCAAACGATAAAGAGAAAAAGGTAGCGAAAGGTGTGCCACGTTCCGCGATAGCTACACAGTTGAAACATCAACTTTATAAGCAATGTGTAAAGACCACTTCTCAAACTTATACTACGGCGCAGACTATCCAAAGCGAAAAACATAACATATACACAAGAAAGCTTACAAAATTATCGCTGTCACCATACGATGACAAACGATATGTCTTGGATGACGGTGAAACAACACTGGCGTACGGTCATTATAAACTCTGTCAACCCAGACGCGAGATAATTCAGCAAGCGAGAAAATCCGTTATAAATTATGCGTTCGATATACGTTGATATAAGACTCGCTTGCAGGAGCAACACACTGTCAGTAACGACGATGAATTCGGTGAGGTTCAGTGAAAACGTAACGGTATATCTCGTACCAAAATTTTGCGATTCGCGTTTCGGGTGGCGATATGGAAAACGTACGCAAAACTATTGCAAAAGAATTGCACAGACCGGTGAGAAGGAACTTTCCCAGACGTGCGGTGGAGGTGAAGGGGTTACACGATCTCTACCAAGCGGATTTGGTGGAAATGATACCGCATGCCAAGTTGAACAAGGGGTACAAATATCTAATGACGGTAATAAACGCATTTAGCAAGTATGCATATGCGATTCCCTTAAAAACTAAATCGGGTGTTGAAGTAGCACATGCTCTCGAACCAATAATTGTAAAAAATAAAATGAAATACCTGCAAACAGATAAGGGGAAAGAGTACTTTAACACTACCGTACAAGCTTTACTAAAGAGATACAACGTCAAACACTATTCAACGTATAGCGAGAAGAAAGCGTCCATCGTAGAGCGATTTAATCGTACGTTGAAAACGAACATGTACCGCGCGTTCAGCGAGCAAGGCCATTATCGGTGGTTGTCGCTTTTGCCTAAATTGGTGATGGACTACAACGACAGAGTGCATAGAACTATAGAGATGAAGCCGCGACAAGTCGACAAGAGCAACGAGCAAATTGTGTTGGAACGAATAAGAAAAAATACCGTACCGCGGAAAGTGAGCAAGAAACATAAGTTTAAAATAGGCGATCGAGTGCGTATCAGTAAATACAAAATCACATTCGCTAAAGGTTATACACCAAACTGGACGAACGAGATATATACAGTGCACAGAGTTCAGCCAACCGTACCGGTTACGTACTTGTTGAAAGATCACACGGGTGACGTTGTAAAAGGTGGGTTTTATGAACAAGAATTGAGTAAAACCAGCGTTGGTGATGTGTATCTCGTTGAGAAAATATTACAACGTAAAGGTGATCGCGTGCGAGTGCGCTGGCTCGGCTTTGATGGTAAACACGATTCGTGGATACATAAAAATGATCTGATATAATAACATTACCACAGTATTTAACCGAACGTAAATGAGTTAAGATGAAGATTGAACAACAATCGTTAAAGTTAAATGTTAAGAACGTAGACTCTGCTAAGTACAACGGTGAAGTTGCATATAATAAACACAGTCCACTGTTTCCAAACACAGTTCGATGTATCGTGTGCGGCGGATCATGTAGCGGGAAGTCAAACGTTGCCTTTAACATGTTATTCGATTCAAACGGACTGCGATTTCAGAACCTGTACGTGTTCTCCAAATCGTTATTTCAACCAAAATATCGTATGTTGGAAGACATTTTTAATACTCTCGCTGACGAAGGAATGACGTACTTCACATACAGTGAAAACGATAAAGTACCACCTCCGCACGAAATTGTACCTAATTCAATCATGTTGTTCGATGATGTGGTATGTGAACGGCAGAATAACATACGAAAATATTTCGCTATGGGACGGCATAGCGGTGTGGACACTTTGTACCTTTGCCAAACGTATAGTCTGGTGCCAAAGCAACTGGTGCGTGATAATGCCAATTTCTTGGTTTTGTTCAGACAAGATGATCTCAATTTACGTCACGTTTATAACGATCACGTTAACACAGATATGAAATACGAAGAGTTCAAAGCGATGTGCGCCGAAGCGTGGAAGGATCGTTACGGATTCATAGTCATCAACAAGGACTCACCGATAAACGCAGGTAGATACAGAGTGGGTTTCGATCGTTTTATACATAAATAGAATAGTTTGTGCAAGAAAGTCATCAGTGTCAAGATGGATGACAAGCAACTGACACATGAAATCGATGCAATTAGCGATAACATAAGACAAAAGTATCGCGCGTTGAAACATGACATCAGAGAGAGCGATGAAGCGTTAACGAGAAAGTACAAACCTCTTTTGGAACCGTTAACCCAGATTTCGGAAAAGTTGAATGACTCCAGTGATAAAATTAAAAAAAAAATAAAAGTTGAAGATGAAGATACGAAGGCAGCTGTTGAGACGAAAACACCATCACAACCTCGTTTCCTCAGAACGGAAGTGTTGGCACAAACGCCTGATGTCGAAACACCGAACGTAACTCTTGAAGAGTTTTTATCAACACCCGAAGGTCGACACGAAGCACAAGAATACGTTGAACAGTCTGTCGAAGGTCCACTCGCGAGGAAATACTTACTGCTCGCGTTGTCTGATGATCGAGATAAGAAGATGGATCATACATACGGTGTTCGTAACGTTGAAGATAAATGGATGGTAGGCAATTCGGTGTTAGAGATCAATCAAGACGATAGCTTCTACATAGCTGGAAAACGATACAGAGGCACACCGGGCCTCTACGAACTTATGTTTATGAAAGAACCCGACAAGAGCGTCTACGATGAAAACGATTTAGCAGCGTACAGGTCTATATTGTCGGACACTAACGCTTATAAACGTTATTATTTACCCGGTGCTAAAGTAAATACAAACAAAGGTTTAAAGTACAGAGAGATAATCGCTCGATTGTTCCCACCACGCAGCGGACGTGGTATCGATTACGTACATTGGAACGATCCCAACGAACTGGTTGAACGGTTGAGACTGCTGGTAAGTTCAAAACGCACCGGTCACACCGGACACGACAACGAAATCATCTCAGTAGTAGAGGAATTACGTGAAGCCAACATTATCGTATAAATTTTATGAACGTCGGTGTAACAACTCATTGTTGTCAACACTGTCGACATGTGCGGATTAGATTTGACACCTGACTTTGAAGTCGAAAACGAGAGACTGAAAACCTTTACATCATGGCCTGTGTATTTCATCAGTCCGACCGCTATGTTTGCCGCAGGCTTTCATTACACAAATGAAATTGACAGGGTTCGATGTTCATTTTGCGGTATAGAAATCTTTCGTTGGAAAGAGGGTGACGATCCGATTGTGTTACACACGCGATGGTCACCACAGTGTCGTTACTTAAAACGGTTAGCACATCATTTGTAGCGTGCAGTCGTACAATGGTTGTGGACAAGTTCGGTAGACATCAAAGCGCCGTGAGCGTGCGACGTGAAACAAAAAGACAATTACGCGATACTGTAGGATTTAAGATTACGAATGATGGGCATATAGATGTTGAAAACAAAAAGATCCGCAATCTGAACGAACCGGATGCAGGAAAGGATGCTGTATCCCTGACTTATATGCAAACACATTGTCTGCTACTCGATGATGAACGTAAAAGCGTGGACGTTAAAGGGTGTAGATTGAAAAATGTTGATACTCCTGTAGACGTTAAAGACGTAGTCAACAAATATTACGTTGATGACAACTGTATACAACACTCGAGTCAAGAGAGAGGTGAGGTCATCGATGCACGAGATCGATGGGTAATCAACGTTCGAAGTCCGGAACTAGCGACCGATGCGGTCAACAAAAACTACGTAGACTCGAACGTCATTAAAAAAGTATCGAACAGCTATTTGTTTGGGCAGAGCTGGTTGTCAGGAGTGAGTTCACCGATTTTTGCAGATGACGCGGTTAACGTAAAATACATGTTGCAGAACACCGTTAGCTTGGGCGAAGATGGTGTTTTCAAAGCAGCGGAAAAGAGAATATCAGACGTAGCGGATGGTTTTGCAGAGAGCGATGCTGTTAACTTACAACAATTAAATGACGTGAGACGATACGTAAAGAGCGAGATGTATAAGGTCGTTAAAACATTTCAGTATCAACTGGATTACTACTTATTGAAATTGTCTAAGCCACGTAGTTCAGAAGACGAGTGGACACTCGACACGAAGGAAATAAAAAGGTTAATAGATGAATACGATAAAAACACAGAAGAGAAAGGCTGGAGATCGGTTTACGATGAACAACAACGTTAAGAGGAAAAAGGGGTGGGGCGTCGGAAACGTGCTTAAAAACGTTGTACCGTCCGTTGTTTCGTCAGTTATCAATCGAGCGGTGGACGCACTACCTGTCGAATTACATCTGCCGGGTTACAGATTCTGTGGACCGGGCACGAAACTTGAAGAAAGATTAGCGCGTGGTGATCGCGGAATCAACCAATTAGACGAAGCCTGTCGCGAACACGACATCGCTTACGCTCAATACAAAGACAACGAAAGTAGACGTATTGCAGATCGTAAACTCGCGGAAAAAGCGTGGGAACGGGTAAAGGCGTTGGATTCGGGTATTAGCGAACGAGCTTATGCGACAGCAGTTGCAGCGACTATGAAAGCAAAATCAGCAATAGGAAGCGGTCGACGTCGTAAAAATAAAAAGAATGTGAGTAGTCGTGGTCGTGGTGCTGGTGGTGGGATGAAGAAGAGGAGGAAGAGAACTGTCCGAACCGCTAGGAAAAAGAAGAGAACTGCGTCCGGATTGTATCTACGTCCGTACCGAAAAAACTAATTCACATACCGCTCCGCCCGTTGTCCGAAGATGAATTACGTGTATACGCAAAAAAGCTAAACATACCGTATTTTAGAGGTGTTTACATGCGTAACGCATTACCGGATACAGCGCCGTGGAAGAACGAAAGCGTCATCGTAAATTTGGACGACGAGAGCGGACCGGGAACCCACTGGGTATGTTACAAGAAGCGTGGAAATCGAGTACACTATTTTGACGGGTTCGGTAATTTACGTCCACCTCTCGAGCTGATGCAATATTTTGGTGATACAACCGACGTTCGTTACAACTATGAACGGAAGCAACCTCCTAACACGGTCATCTGCGGTCATTTATGTTTAGACTTTTTATCGTCTTCTGATCAGTAAACTTCAGCATGTCGTCGTTAACGGTTACCGTGACGGGTACCGACGCTGCGAATCTCGTGTGTAACTTTTTCCCACCTCTCGAGTTATATGGTGAATGGTACGTTGGACTATTGGATTTTACATCGTATAATTCAATACCAAACGTTACTGAAGGAAAAAATAATGCATTTCCAGTAAACATTTCCAAGGATCAGTGGTCCGTCATCAAGTTTCCTACCGGCACCTACGAAATCAGTGATATCGAAACGTATCTGCAGAAACAGTTAGGCGAGAGAACAATCAGTTTACGTCCAAACAACAACACATTAAAGTGTGAAATTTACTGTAAGCATGTCATCGACTTTTCGCATACACCGAATACCATTGCAAGTATGTTAGGATTCAAGGAGAATCAGCAGCTGGAAGCGTATATAACACACGAGTCGAACGTACCCGTCGACATAATCAAAGTTAACACCGTTCACGTACGGAGTAATATCGTACAGGGTGCGTACAAGGACGGCCAGGACCAGCACACGTTGCATTCGTTTTATCCGACCGTGGCACCAGGTTTCAAAATAGTTGAAACACCGACAAACGTAATATACTTACCGGTAAACGTACAACGCGTTGACAACATAATTTTGTCTCTCGTTGATCAGGACGGGGATTTAGTCGATTTTCGCGGTGAAGTTATCACGATACGACTGCATCTGAAAATATGGGATTGTATTTCGGACAAACGTCACCTGTAAAAAGGGAGTGTGTACGAAAGAAACATGGTAGTCGGTGTTCAACGTTGAAGCGATTGACATCAAGGAACAAGCGTTTCTTACTTTCACTTGGATTCAAATTATACGATTAAAATAATGTCGGGTGAAATTCTAGCTATCGAACGAGGAGCGGCTTTCGATAACAGAATCGTTGAGTTCGAATATCGTACGCACACACCGTATGCTTCCACCCGATACGGTAACAACGATGAAATACGTATACCCATCCAACAACAGGATGTTTTCACTTTACCGGCGGAGAGTTTTCTGTACATCGAAGGAACATTGACCAAGGTTAACGCTACCGACACAGCGTTGAACGTGAAATTAATCAACAATGCAATGGCTTTCTTGTTTGAGGAGATCCGTTACGAAGTGTGCGGTGTGGAAGTAGATCGTACGAAAAACGTTGGAATTACGAGCACTGTGAAATTGTTACTATCGAGCAATGAGCATGAAAGAAAGCATCTAATCAATGCAGGATGGGTGACGACAACCGATGAGTCGTTGACAGTACACGAGAGTACCGGTGATTTTACGTTTTGTCTTCCGTTAAAAATGCTACTCGGTTTCAACGAAGACTATACACGCATCATGCTGAACGTTAAGCAAGAACTGATTCTGTTGCGTACCTCTACCGATCAGAACGCAATGGTGCTAAAAGAATCAGGTGCAACTGCAAACGGTAATCTCGTAATAAACAAAGTACACTGGAAGATGCCCTATGTGCGCGTGTCAAACAAGTACCGAATACCGCTATTGGAGCATATCGAGGAGGATCATGAACTGGTGATGCCGTTCCGCAGTTGGGAATTGCACGAGTATCCCGTTCTACCGACGACAAATCGACATTCGTGGACCTTGAAGACATCGTCACAGTTGGAAAAACCACGGTATGTGATACTGATATTTCAGACGGACAGAAAGAACAATATAGCGAAAAACGCGTCGGAATTTGATCACTGCAATTTAACGAATGTCAAGCTATTTCTGAACGATAAATACTATCCGTACGATAACCTGAACCAGGATATCGAAAAAAAACGTTACGCACTGTTCTACGACATGTATACACGTTTTCAAACATCATACTACGACCGTCGCAACAGAACGCCTCTTTTGACACCTAATGAATTTATAACGAAAGCACCGTTGTTTGTCATCGATTGTTCCAGACAAGAAGAACCAATCAAGTCGTCTGCCGTTGATGTGCGTTTAGAATTTGAATCCAGTAACAATTTTCCAGATAAAACCACCGCTTACGCTTTGATTATTCACGATAGGATAGTACAGTACACAGCGTTGTCGAATACTGTTCATCGTTTGTCATAAAAAACTTGTTCTCCCCTCTACCAGTTTATAAAGATAGGTATTAGCGATCTCTAGCTTGTAACAAGATCAGTCCGTCTCAACGATGGAAGGTGACTGTGGTAGCGGCGGCAGCAGCAGCAGCAGGCATTGTGAGTGTAACGTTTACTTATCTCTTGCATATCCTATTAACTCTTACACTAAGTTCGTTACCGTCGGACTGTTTAACGAACTCAACTATGAACCGGGTGTTTTGTTTACAAACGGAAAAAAGAAACGTATATTACTTGACTTTTCTGAGTGGAATTACTTGTTGATCTTTCGTGAACAGCTACTATCCAGTATGTTATTGCACGAAGAAGGTGAAAACCGTGAAAGGAAGAAGAGTGTGATGATCAGTCGTAACTTTGGGAAAACGTTTGTTCGGATTAAAGGTAGTAAGACCGAAAAATTTGTTTTCACAGAACCCGAGTGGATCCGTTTTGGTTGTTTATTAACAGTACTAAAGAAATATCTTGTTCGCTTGTTTTATGATCAAGATCACTTCAAGTCGTACATTAATCAGGTAGTAGCCAAGGGGTGTTATGTACCACCATCCTTCTTTTTCCCCTCGTTTTTTCGATTGGAAAGCAGTCGTCATGACCAACAGCTAACATTTGATCGTCTTTACGATGAACTGGTATTGGAAGGAAAAGTAGAGGGGGAATTTGAAAAAATTAACGTATTCGATGCGAACAAGTGTCACTCGGAAAAATGAACTTGAATAGGACGGTTATTGCCGAGTTTGAAGCGTTTCGTGGTGACAAAAATGAATATGTAATCAAAGAGTTCGTTGCAGTTGATATAACAACCGGACGTTTTGTTATCGTGTTGTTCGCTCCACCGTACGAACGTGCACGACTGCACCTGAAATTTCAAAAAATCAATGACTGGTTGGAAACACATTATCACAGAATTCGGTGGAACGATGGTAATGTGCCGTACAACAATATGGTACGCATCGTTGCAGACTTTTTTTCAGACAGTTCTGTTGTCTATACAAAAGGGTTTGAGAAGGCAAATTTCTTACGACAGTTGTATCACCATGGTGAGGTGATTGACTTAAACGATATTCAAGCACCTGTAGTTCCTAGATCCTTTGTACCCATCATACAATGTCCTGTTCCTCATCGTCAACCCGTTACCACTCCCCCCTTACACTGTGCATTGCGCAAAGCTTTGTTTTATGCAGAATGGTTGCGGCAACGAAATAAAATATAGTCGGTTGTGAATATGTTTTCATCATGGTGTTAGTGTGAATGCTACGTGACAGAAATGTCCATAAACGTAGAATTAGGTACCGTAGTGTGTGCGTGAGTGTTAACCTTGACTACGTCACTGTCGCGGTAGACATACTCATAAACGTAGTCCTGGTAGTTCGAGACGGGTCACTGGCACGGTAGATATACCTGTAAACTCGTCAAGGACCAGCATGGGTGTGAAAATTACTCATTACGGTACAGCAAATGTGAATACGCATCATGTATGAACAACATATACACCCGATAAAAAAATAAAAAAATAAAAATAAAGTAAATAAATAAAAAATATATGTACTGCTTTTATACATTGACTTAGCATTGCATAGTGTATCTTATCATTATCTACCACTGTATTAGTTAATAGTACAGCGATAGATAACGTGGAGTAGGCCTGCTTTACGAATCTGTAAAGTTGGGGAAACCACGTTAAAAAAAGCGTAGCGGTCTCTCATTCGCCTCTGGCCGCTAGGAAGAGGATGAGAGGTAAAAAATAAAAGTATAAAAAATGTTTATTTATTTTTAATAATAAATAAACTTATATTGTGCTTTTATGGTTTTACACATAGGACAACAGTAGATATCACTCGTCCACCTCATAGTTGCAAGTAAGAGACGAGAAGTATAAGTACAAAAATAATTACAGTTAAACGACAACGGCCCCTTGGTGTAGTGGATGCATGCCGGTTTGGAGTACCGGAGGTCTCGGGTTCAAATCCCGGAGGGGCCATAATTTATTTTTTGCGGAAACCAACTGTTTCGCCTCGCAGTCGAACACATGCGTCATGTCGGGTACCCCCATCCGTTGATTTAAACATTTCGGGTGTTAAATTTCGGACACCAAGAGATTTCAGGAACCCCCCCCCATCCGTTGATTTAAACATTTCGGGTGTCAAAATTCGGACACCAAAAATTTCGGGTAACCCCATCCGTTGATTTAAGCATTTCGGGTACTAAATTTCAGACACCGAAAATTTCGGGTACCCCCATCCGTTGATTTAAACATTTCAGACATCACGCCCTCTACGTCGTCGTCATGTGGGCGTACCCACAAATTTCGGGTACCCCCATCCGTTGTTTTAATCATTTAGGGTACCAAAATTCTGACATTAAAAAAATTTCGAGAGAGAACGATTATTTTGTTACATCAAAATAAACCAGAACGCGGAAGTGTTTTAACATTCGGACACCAGCTGCCAGGGCCTCTGTCATGCAAATTTCGGGTACCCCCATCCGTTGATTTAAACATTTCGGGTAACGGTAACCGATACCCCCAAAATTTCGAGTAACGGTACCCGATGACATCGCCTCTCCGGGCAACCGCCGAATTCCGGATACCCCCATCCGCTACACATTGTTTTCGGCTACCAAATTTTGGACATGCAGAAACCGCGGCCTCCGTGACGTCTTGAAACAGGTTTTAGTCATACGGACGCCAGCGACTTGAGCCTCTGTGTGATGTCATGAACTGGAACACGGAAGTGTTTCAGTCACACATACACACACATACACACACACACACACACAAAACAGTGACGTCACATGGACAGCTCGGACACCAGCTGCCAGTGCCTCTATGACGTCATGAACTGGAACCCGGTAGTGTTTTCAACTGGAACCCGGAAGTGTTCTCATACGCTCACTTTCCCTCTACTTTCAGTAATATTCAACAAAGGGTTAGTTTCAAAATAAACTCTAGGTACAAACTTAATTTTACATATGGAAACCAGCGCTTGCAGTCACACACTCACACATACGCCCCATGACTTTAGGTGATCTCCATTTTTATTAAAATAGTTAAAAATTGAACTTTATGAGCCCTAATTGCAAATCTTTTTTGGTTTTTACTTTTGTAGGTCACTTAACTGAATCGTGGTATTTCCATAGTCCAGCCTCCTCGCGTAATGGTCTTCATTTCAGACAATTCTATTACGGATAATTTGTTTTTTATATATCGCCGAAACTATCACTTCATGATTGTTAACGCTATAATTTAAATAAATCACATTTTGTTCGAGTTGTGGGCCCACATTTTCGTTCCGGAATTATTGTCACCACCGGCCGGCTTTAAGCTGTATGTGCGACTGAGGCGGATTTTACTGCGTTTAGTTCTTTGTTTTCGTCACATATTCGACGCTGGAATGTATATATGGGCTTTATATCGTGTGACCGTTGGTTGACTGGCGCGCATACGCATGAATTCGCACCCCTCGCTGACAACTTTTACATTCCCATACACTTTAATTGCTTTTGCGCGACAGGGACACATACATACGGCTGGGCTTGGTACCGCACCGACTGCAAGGTGTTAAAAAACTGACAAGCGTTTATGATCCAAATGTTGTTCAGCTTCAGTGGTTGCTATATTTTACCATTATTTAATAAATTTTAAGAATAAAATAAACCGCAATAGTTTGTCCCGTTACAATTTATACTTGATAATCAATTCTAAAGTTAATTATAATCTATTTTTGATTAAATTTTATATAAAGTATTACTAAACTTTTTGACTTTTATTGTAGAATGCTTTTTATTAATTTTCTGATATATTTCCCTTAACGAGTACCTGCAATATATACACATACAAGGCCATATTGATATGAACTCCATGTCACATAAATTTTAAATTATAATTAACATCATCACATAATTGAAGACATAACAAAGCTAATAAAACAGATCTATATGAACACTTCAGTGAGTGTAAAAGCCAAGGACGAATTATCAGATAATGTACCTGTAACAAAAGGGATCAGGCAAGGGGAATTCCTTAAGTTCTATACACTTAACTGTAGTTATGGCCGACATTATTAAGCAGGTAAAGCTTAATATTTGGTAGATGAGTTATAGTTAACAATAATTTCTTTTTTTATAGGCCCAAATTTAATTGCTGTGGAATTCACGCAGGGGAGGTTCAACTGTTGTTGACGTGTGACGACACCGTGTGGAAGAACTACACAGTAAGCGTTTGATTTTAATTGCAAAGGGAGAATATATATTTAATTATGGTCCAAATTAAGAGAATTTTGTGTAGAATGAGTAGACTTTGCATTACTGGCTCGTATGGACTGAATAAAGTATAGTCTGTAATTTAACTAGCGAAGCGAGTAGACAGTTGTAACTCGCTTTTGTGAGTGTGTGTGTGTGTGTGTGTGTGCGTGTGTGTGTGTGCACACGCGCGCGTACCGACAACCGGGGACTTTTCCCATATTTTATTCATTAGTAATGACAATCTCTATCCCCAAGTTCTATACTCTTAAATGTAGTTATGGCAGAAATTAATAAGCAGGTAAAGCATAATTGGTGGATCAGTTATAGTTAATAATAATTTGTTTTTTTATAGGCCCAAATTTAATTTCTGTGGAATTCACACAGGGGAGGTACAACTGTTGTTGACGTGTGACGACACCGTGTGGAAGAACTACACAGTAAGCGTTTGATTTTAATTGCAAAGGGAGAATATATATTTAATTATGGTCCAAATTAACAGAATTTGGTGTAGAATGAGTAGACGTTGCATTACTGACTGGTATGGACTGAATAAAGTACAGTAGAAGCCCGATATAGCACGGTTGTCGGATGACATACTTTCCCCTGTGTTATAGGCATAACCGCAGTATATCGGAAGGTGACTTGTACAGTGACAAATGATGGGGAGGGAGGAACGGGAAAAAGGCTACAGCATAATGCACTACTATATACTGTACGTAAATTACGTCACCAAATATAGAAATAAAAAATAAGAAAACTATTTTAATCCAATATTTTAATCTATTTTAATCCAATGGAATATAAAATACACTATTTATACATTACTCACTCGACCTACTGTAGGCCTAATTGTTAAAGCGAAGCTTTTTATGTCAGGCGTCCGCATGGAGAGGAGTGAACAGAAAAAAATCGTTACGAGAGAAGCGTCACGAAGAATCGTCACGCGCGTTCGTTTGGCAAACGATAACAGCCGCAAATTCATACAGAATCAAATAATTTTTTGCATACAGCCCTGATTTGTGCAGTACTCAAGACCTTTTGTTTTTGGTGAAGATCGGTTAAGGGAAAGGGGTAGTTTACCTGTAACGATTTTTAACAAAACTCAAGTGTATCGAATAAGTACACCAGCGTAACCATTTTTTCATCCAGCGGGGAACTTTTTTTCCAAAGCGATGACCTATACTTTTTTTTTGCTTAACCGTTTTCTGAAAGTCAAAATAAAATTTTAAGATCACAATCCGATAAAGTGTTAAGGAAAAGTTTCGAGATATCAAGGATGTAAGCAGAGCGTAGCGGAGCATTAACCAGTAAACACGCATTAATCTGAACTGTGTGTTGTCTGACACACACGTTGCACTTTGTGCAACGATTAAACGCTTTGTTTAGTCTAATCGCAAACTTACTATCAACGTATTTGGAAGGAACGTTTCTTGGAAGTAAAGTTGTCACCGATTTCTGAATCGTGATTCTGCGTATTTGTGAACAGTTCAGTCAGTGACTAGGGGGAAGGGGTTTTGAGACATTCCAATGGTTCTGAAATTCCCTACTCGGCTAAAACACTGTAATGATTTATTTTCCTTTAGGAAGGTTTAAACGTGGTTCTGCGAATGTACAGAAATCGTTTTAGTAGACTGGTGACATTAATATTTACCACCTCCACTTTTTGTTATAGGCTTGCCTTGGCATGAATTCTTAGAAACGTAGAGAATGTAAACACGGGGCAATTGTTTATGTCTACAGGTACACTTGAACTGGCAATTCTGGCTGTTGTTTACAACGCTGTTTCCAACAACAAGCCTTTGTTTACAATAAACGCAACGCATTCCAATGTGGCTACGGAAGTCACGATAAACAATTCATAATTTACTCACTCTCTACAAGTAAGAATTTTCGCTAATAACGGGCGACATACTCTTCACCGCGTTATATCCGAATCCGCGGTATATCAGACCGCGCTATATCGTGCTTCTACTGTATAGTCTGTAATTTAACTAGCGAAGTGAGTAGACAGTTGTAAGTCGCTTTTGTGTGTGTGTGTGCATGCGCGCGCGTACCGACAACCGGGGACTTTTCCCATATTTTATTCATTAGTAATAACAATCTCTATTGCAACAGGTTATTACCGATGAAGAAGCTACATGCGCAGGGAGTAATAATAGTTAAGAATAATAACCTAAGTAATTTAACTATCACCATAATTATCCAACCATAACTTGGATTAATGCTTAATGCTGGTGAGGTTATTACTTTCCCTAAGGCTACCTTCGAGTCAAATCAAATCTTACAAATGATATACACTCATAGTATAGTTCCATTAGTGAGGGCGTTCATTAGCAATTACATATAATGAAACTATTGCTAATAAAAAAAAATTGTTAATATCAACACTTTGAGTGAATCAGTTGATGGGAAGGTGTTATTTTGCTTGCGACATTTTACGTGTAGTGAAGAGTAAAGTTTTAAATTTTGATAAATAAAGTGCCCTACAGTTAAAGTCATATTAATCCACTTTAAAAAATCAGATAAAATATCTACAAATGAGAAGGGTAGTTGAAGGGGTAGGTGGTATTTTTTTGAAAATTACCTTTCTGATGCCAAATAAAGTATTTCATTTTGAAGGATGAGATACGTTAGCAATTAGATATAATGAAACTACTACTCAACAAATGTAAATGTATATTGTACTGTCCTTTTTATGGGTCAGAGTCCGTTAGTATAAAATTTACTTTGTTTTTTTATTGTAAAGCTTGAATCAATGACTTATAATATTAAATTCACTTTGTTTTTTTTTTATTTTATAGCCTGAGTTACTAATTCTTATGTCTCAGGGCTGCAGTACACAAAAATAAAAAATAAAAGAATATATATACAGTATATAGTTTAGAACCAACTTATTTATTAACTAAAGTATAGTTTTTCTTTGTTATACAAATTATAAAATATTCTCTCTATTTACAATATATGGTCATAATCATAAAATAATTCTTTATTATGTTTTCATAATTTATACTTGATAATCTATTCTAAATTTAATTATAATTTATTTTTGATAAAATTTTATATTAAGTACTAAACGCATAAAGTACTGTAAAGTATTAAATTTTAGTATTTTATATACTAAACTTTGTGACTTTTATTCTAGAATGCTTTTTATTAATTTTTTGACATATTTCCCTTAACAAGTACCTGCAATATATACACATACAAGGCCATATCAATATGAACTCCATGTCACAAATTTTAAATTATAATTAACATCATCACATAATTGAAGACATAACAAACCTAATAAAACAGATCTACACGAACACTTCAGTGAGTGTAAAAGCCAAAGACGAATTATAAGATAATGTACCTGTAACAAAAGGGGTCAGGCAAGGGGAATTCCTTAAGTTTTATACTCTTAACTGTAGTTATGGCTAACATTATTAAGCAGGTAAAGCATAATATTTGATAGATGAGTTATAGTTAACAATAATTTCTTTTTTTATAGGCCCATATAAAGAGGTTACGCAAATTATTCAACACATATAAATAGTTGGCTTTTACAGTGCCTAGAAGAAAGCGATGTTCTAAAGATTCTCTTAACAAAACACGTAGAGTACAACGTCGAAATTATCAAGAAGATGATAAAGAGAGAAAAGTCAAAAATGGCCGAATCGAAAAGAAACGCACAAATAAAAATGTGATTAAACCTTCCGTTTCAACTATAAACAGAATAAGAGAGCAGAAAGTTAAATATATAAAAATCAAAAGATTAGATCCTTTTTTTAGAGAAGATGAACGAGAAACAGAAAGGGCAAGAAAGAAAGAAGTCAGATTAGATGAAGAGTATTACGAAAAAGAAAGAGGAAGAGAAAGGGAGAGAAAAAAAGAAGTCAGATTAGATGAAGAGTATTACGAAAAAGAAAGAGGAAGAGAAAGGGAGAGAATGAAAGAAGTCAGATTAGATGAAGAGTATTACGAAAAAGAAAGAGGAAGAGAAAGGGAGAGAATGAAAGAAGTCAGATTAGATGAAGAGTATTACGAAAAAGAAAGAGGAAGAGAAAGGGAGAGAAAAAAAGAAGTCAGATTGGATGAAGAGTATTACGAAAAAGAAAGAGGAAGAGAAAGAGAGAGAATGAAAGAAGTCAGATTAGATGAAGAGTATTACGAAAAAGAAAGAGGAATAGAAAGGGAGAGAATGAAAGAAGTCAGATTAGATGAAGAGTATTACGAAAAAGAAAGAGGAAGAGAAAGGGAGAGAAAAAAAGAAGTCAGATTGGATGAAGAGTATTACGAAAAAGAAAGAGGAAGAGAAAGAGAGAGAATGAAAGAAGTCAGATTAGATGAAGAGTATTACGAAAAAGAAAGAGGAAGAGAAAGGGAGAGAATGAAAGAAGTCAGATTAGATGAAGAGTATTACGAAAAAGAAAGAGGAAGAGAAAGGGAGAGAAAAAAAGAAGTCAGATTAGATGAAGAGTATTACGAAAAAGAAACAGGAAGAGAAAGGGAGAGAAAAAAAGAAGTCAGATTAGATGAAAAGTATTACGAAAAAGAAAGAGGAAGAGAAAGGGAGAGAATGAAAGAAGTGAGATTAGATGAAGAGTATTACGATAAAGAAAGAGGAAGAGAAAGGGAGAGAATGAAAGAAGTCAGATTAGATGAAGAGTATTACGAAAAAGAAAGAGGAAGAGAAAGGGAGAGAAAAAAAGAAGTCAGATTAGATGAAGAGTATTGCGATAAAGAAAAACAAAGAGAAAGGGGAAGAAAGAAAGAAGTTAGATTAGATGAATAGTATTACGAAAAAGAAAGAAAAAGAGAAAGAGAGAGAATGGAAAGCGTTAGAATCAACCTTGATTATGCTGCAAAAGGAAAATAACTCAACAAAAAATGAATGAGAGAATTGAGAGAAAATTATGATTATAGGAAACGAGAAGCGGTTTCTGATAAGGTTAACAAAAAGACGAAAAGACAAAATGATATTTACAGGTATAGAGAAAATTTTGTGAAGCAACTACATACATGTAACAGTCAGCAGTCAATTGAACAAATAGAATTTCTGAAAGCCATTAAGGATGGACCGACTCATGTTTGTTGTTGTTGTGAAGGATTATTTTTTTTACATTCTATTGTACGTTTTGATGTGCAAAAAATTAAATATAAAATAGAAAATAAAGTCAAAGATTCTGAACTGTTTCTGAGAAAAATTGTGAACGTAGAACCTGCAGAATCAGTATGTAAAACTTGTAACAACAAATTAATAAAAGGTGAAATACCTAAAATGGCTACGTCTTGGGGAATGAAATTTCCCGTAGTACCCGAGTGCATAAAGTGTCTAAGCAGCTTAGAAGAATGTATGGTGGCACCAATATTAAATTTTATGCAGATACGACCTCTGAAGAGATTTGCTTTAAACCCTCAACTGGGAATGAAAGGAAGCGTTATTAATATAATGATTGAGCTTGATGAAATGCTTCAAGTTTTACCTAGGTGTTTTGACAAGATGGCAACAATATAAGTAAAATTAAAACGGCATATTGTCCATAAGAGTGATTACATGTTTGAGAGAATAAGACCAGCAGTCGTATGTGAAGCTCTCAAATATTTAATAAAGACACCACTTTATGTAAAACACAAAGTACAAATTTCTGAAGAATATTTGTCAAGGTATGAAGGTGATTTTAAAGAAGAGGTTGATTTCATTACTGAAAAGAATGATGGCGTAGACAATGAACCACCAGAAAATAACAAAGATAGTGATGTTGACTTTCAGTATGATTCAGATGAGTCTGACGATGAGAATGAGCAAGTTTTAATTGTCGACAGAAATCAAGAACTAGTTGGAGAAGAGAGCTGTACTAAGATTATAGCTCCAGGACAAGGATTACATCCCATTCCTTGGCATAAATTTCCAGATTTAGATGAGCTCTGCTTTCCATCAATTTTTGTAGGGCAAATGATTAGAACTCATCCAAAATTAAGCTATTCAGAAAGAACTAAGTCCGAGGCAAGACGAGTGGATAGACGTAGTTGTGTGCCAGAACGATTGTTATTTATGGCGAAATGTAAAATGGAGAGAAGTTGTTCATCCAACATAAACATGTGCCTAAGAAAATTAAAAAATAAGGACATTAACATCAAAGTCAAGGATGTTTTAGATGGTAAATTCATCAACGAAGCAATGAAGAATGATGAATGCTACAAGGTTTTGTCTCAAATACGCTCCTCCCCAGCTGCAACTGGGAATCTAAGAAGAAACAGCTACTGGCAATGATTAGGCAATTAGGAAAACCAACATTTTTTATTACAGTATCAGCAGCTGAACATAGCTGGCCTGAGCTACTGAAAATGTTATTAAAGTTATCGGCTGGAAAAAACGTATCAGATTTAGAAATTTTAAATTTAAATGACTATGAAAAGACATCATTAATTAGAAATGATCCTGTCACCTGCGCTCGCTATTTTAACCACAAGGTCGCAAAACTAATGACTCTGCTCAAATCTCAGTCTGGACCTTTTGATGACAATTGGGTGACTGATTCTTATCAACGTGTCGAATTCCAGCAGAGGGGATCTCCGCATGAACACATTTTTCTTTGGTGTAAGGATGCACCAAAATATAACAGAGATGATGAAAATAGTGAAAAGATCTGCATCGAATTTATTAATAAATATATTACTTGTAAATATGATGAAAACAACCCACTCATGAGTTTTCAACGTCACAAACATACGGATACTTGCTATAAGGGAAAGAAAAATTTAAAAGTATGTAGGTTTGGATATCCTTTACCTGTAATGCCGAAAACTATTATTTTAAAGCCGTTAGAAGAAGAAGAGAAGACAGAGGAGGTTAAAAAAAATTCTGTAAAGGTAAATAAGCTTATGTATAGTTTTTTTATGAAAGATAATGATGTGTCATTTGGCAATATTCTTATGAAATTAAATATGTCTGAAGATGATTATATTAATGCAATTAGATATGGAATTGATAGGGATACAATTTTTTTGGAGAGAAATTCATTGTCGGTAGCTATTAATTGTCACAATTCAACAATTTTGTCGCTGTTTTCTTCAAATATGGATTTGCAATTTGTGTTGGATCCTTACAGTTGTGCATCATATATTATTAATTATATAAGCAAAGTAGAAGCAGGTTTATCTAGGTTGTTAAGGGAAGCGGCTTCTGATATGAAAAATGAAAAAATGAATACAAGAGAAAGGTTAAGTAAAGTTGCAAATGTGTTTCTAAATAGCAATCTAATGTCTGCTCAGGAAGCTGCTTATCATGTTCTGGAATTACCTCTTTCAAAAAGTAGTCGAGCCCGTATATTTCTTAACACTAGCCCAAGTGAAGAAAGGCTAAACATGTTAAAATCGAAACAAGAGTTACAAAATATGGATCCGGAATCAACCGACATATCTTTACCAAACATATTCTCAAGATATGCAAATAGGTGTAATAATTTAGAGACTATTTGTCTTGCTGATTTTTCAACAGAATATAAATCAAACAGACGTGCAAAAAACAAAGAAAAAAATAATGAGGACTTTGAATCAGAAGAATACATAGACTGTTACAAGAGAAAAATTCTACGTTACAGAAGATACAGGCTAGATCAAGACGAATACAATTTTTATCGAGAGCAAGTACTCCTCTTTTTACCATGGAGAAATGAGAAGGAGGAAGTTCAAAATATTGACAGTAAATTTATATATGAACAACACGTAGACATTATCAATAAAAACAGAGGGAAATATAATATGATTAATGAAGATGAAATGGAGCTTGCACTTGAAATTGCACACAATCATCGACTTAAACAGGAAGAAAGAGATTATAAAAACTTGTTAGATAATGAACTTCCAGAAGAATTTAAAATAAATATTGGAGTCCAAGATGGGAGCAAAGCAGGAAATAGTAGTGATAATGGTAAATTTAAAATTATTGTTCCTTCCAGAGAAAAAATAGAAAACTTATTTTTCAATATGAGAAGACTCAATAGAGGCCAGAAAGAAATTGTAATGCACATTTTTAAAAATATGAAAAGTGGAAACTTCAAACCTGTAAGACTGTTTCTCTCTGGAGCTGCTGGTGTTGGTAAAAGCATGGTTATTAACGTGCTGTACCAATTAATTACTAAATATTTTGATGAACAAAAAGGTATAAAAACAAATTCAATTAAAGTTCTTCTAACAGCTCCAACAGGTAAAGCAGCTTTTCTCATCAACGGCGTAACCATTCATTCAGCATTTAGCTTGCCAGTAACACAGTTTGGTGGCCTCATGCCTGAATTAAGTTCTGACACAGCAAGTACACTTAGAGTGAATCTGATAGATTTAAAGTTATTGATTATTGATGAGGGTTCTATGGTGGGATCACGGACACTTTCAAGAATTGATACTCGTTTACGGCAAATAATGGGGAAAAATGAGACCTTTGGCGGTGTTTCTCTTCTTATTGTAGGCGACTTACATCAGTTATCACCTGTAATGGATTCCCCCATTTGGAAAGCACCGAAGGTAAATGAATTGAGCATTTTTAATGATAAAAATCCACTTTGGTCAGAGTTTTCATTTTATGAATTAAATGAAATCATGAGACAGAAAGGAGACACAGAATTTATAGTAACACTAAATAACATAGCAGCTAATGTTATGAACGAAAAAGACTTTAATTTATTGAAAACGAGAATAGTTCAACCGGAAGAGGTTCCTGAAAATGCGATTAGACTGTATCCCGAAAATGAAATGGTGCAGAAATATAACCAAGAAAAAATTAGAAAATCTAAAGAGAAACCTTTTAATTCCATCGCGCAAGATACAGTTTTAGGAAACATACCTTTACAGACAAAAGATAGTTTGTTAAAATCAATTAGAAATAAAAAGATAACAGAAATGCAGGGTCTATCGAATGAAATTACTTTTAAGGTAGGTATCAAGTACATGATCACATTTAATGTGGATGTTGGAGATGGACTGGTGAACGGCGCGTGTGGAATTTTACGATACTTGACAATGGGAGAAGAAAATATTATTTTGATATGGTTGGAGTTTCCAGAGGGAAGAAATGTAGGTCTAAAAGCAAGACAGAAATTTAAAGAATATGCAGCTGCAAGTGGAATAAATGAAGAACTAATACCAATTGCAAAGAGTACAGCAATTATAACAATGCATAAAAATTGTCATCAAATAATGAGGAAACAATTTCCTGTTGTGCCTGCAGAAGCTCTTACAATACATAAGAGTCAGGGACAAACTTATGAAGCAGTTTGTTTAGATTTTCGAAGCATAAAGAGAGTGACAAGACAACTGTTATATGTCGCCATGAGCAGGGTAACTTCTTTGAAAAACTTATATATCTTAGGAGAAATGAACATGAAGTATTTCCACAGTGGAAGTGTAAGTGACTGTGAAGAAATACAGCGACTAAGAAAAGAAAATGTTGCAACTCTTTGCTATAAGGATTTGAAGGACACAGTTGGAGCAGTCATTGTGTACCATAATGTGAGATCTTTGACACTATACCTTGAAGATATCAAGACAGATGACTGGTACTCAAGAGCACATGTTTTAATTCTTTCAGAAACTAGAACGAAGGGCTCAGAGCGGATTGTGATCCCAACTTATCAGATTAAGTACTCATCAGATGAAAATCCAACAACAGGACAGAGAGGTCTCATGTGCCTAGCAAAAGAGAACATTGATTTTAAATTATTGGAGAGAAAAATTGTAACCGAAAAGAAGATAACACTTGATGGTAGGTACAAAGGACACGTTGAAATGATAACTGTTCAGTTGAAAAATATTTACTTAATAACGGGATACAAATCACCGGGTGCAAGCATTAGTACATTTTTGACGTTGTAGATGGTATGATTGCTAACTTAACTGGAAACTACACAAAAATTTTAATGGGAGACTTCAACATTAACATAGCTAATTTGGAAGATTCAGCAAATTTCAAAGGTAAACTTGAACATAGGCATCTGAAAACTGCACTGATAAATGAAATATACACCACAGATATGAAGACACAAATTGACATAATATGTACAGATACCAACAAGTATTTAGCAGGAGTATATGAGAGTTATTTCTCAGATCATAAGCCCATTTTTATAGAAGTAGAGGATTGTGTTGGAACTTTGCCAGTTATAAATAAGGAATCTGAAAGAATACAAAACAGAAGTAAAATCATAGATGTGGAAGAACAACACTCATTACAGGAATTACAGGTGAATAAATTTAAGTGTACATCAGAAATTACATCAATTGAAGATATGGCGCAAGAAATAGAGAAACTTTTTCCAAATCATGGTGTTGTGTATTATCAGCTAGGTAGAGCTATTAAAATTTATAAACATGATTTGCTATCTCTCAAGCCAACATTATCTGCAGCTGACATTGACGCTTTAAAAAGACAATCCATAGGCGCCATCGATGGCTGGCTAACGGACAACATTATCGATGGATTTTTTTTCAGTTTATCGCAGGAATATGAACAATTTTCATACGGAGATTCTATATTATCACAATATATAATGAGTAATTTTGATGAGGAAACAAGAGAACAGTACATAACGCAGAATTTAAGAGTGATGAACAAATCCCATTATGCCATCCCAATAAACGTCAATAACTCTCATTGGATAGTCCTTTGCATTCGCTTAGATTTGAATATATATTACATTTTAGATCCGCAACAGAGCCATATATCAAGTACATTATTGAGCAGAGTAAAGTATTTCACGGATAAAATTTTACAAAAATTAGACCAGCCATCTGAAGAAATGTTATATGTATCAAAAGAAGCAATAACACAAATAGATAGTTATAACTGTGTTTCAACCTGATAACTTCAGACTGGAAATTTTCAAGAAAATTACATCTTTCTGTTAAAACTAGTCCGTTACAGAACAGTAATATAATAAACTGAATTTAATAAACAAATAAAAAAATTTAATAACTGAATGATTTAATATACAAAAAGAAACAAGATTACAAGAAGAGAATTAAACCAATTCATAAATTCCATCCCAAAATTATTAATGAAACAGCAATGAAATTGTCAAAGACAGAAGAATAATAAATTAAACTTACAGCCTTTATCTAAAAGTTTATGTAGATTATGTACAAAAAACTGTTCTATTTAATAAACAATAAGAAAAAAGATTACAAGAAGAAAGTTAAACGAATTCATACATTCTATCCTCGAATTATTAATGAAACAGCAATGAAATTGTCAAAGACAGAAGAATAATAAATTAAACTTACAGCCTTTATCTAAAGGTTTATGAAAGTTATGTATGTAAAACTGAGCGATTTAATAAACAATAAGCAAGAAGATTACAAGAAGAAATTTAACCAATTCATACATTCTATCCTCGAATTATTATTGAAATCACAACGAAATTGTCATATATATAAGAATATTAAATTAAACTTACTGCCTTTCTCTAAAAGTTTATAAAAGTTAAATACAACAAACTGAATGATTTAAAAAACAATAAGAAAGAAGATTACAAGAAGAAAGTTAAACCAATTCATACATTCTATCCTTGAATTATTAATGTAACAAATGAAATTATCAAAGACAGAAGAAGAAGAAATTAAACTTTCAGCCGTTATCTAAAAGTTTATGGAAGTTACGTACAAAAACTGAACGATTTAATAAACAATAAGAAAAAAGATTACAAGAAGAAAGTTAAACCAATACATACATTCTATCCTCGAATTATTAATGAAACAGCAATGAAATTGTCAAAGACAGAAGAATAATAAATAAACTTACAGTCTTTATCTAAAAGTTTATGAAAGTTATGTGCGTAAACCTGAGCGATTTAATAAACAATTAGCAAGAAGATTACAAGAAGAAATTTAAACCAATTCATATATTCTATCCGCGAATTGTTAATGAAATCACAACGAAATTGTCACATACAGAAGAATAATAAATTAAACTTACAGTCTTTATCTATAAGTTTTTGTAGATTATGTACAAAAAAACTGATCTATTTAATAAACGCTAAGAAAGAAGATTACAATAAGAAAGTTAAATGAATTCATACATTCTATCCTCGAATTATTAATAAAACAGCAAGGAAATTGTCAAAGACAGAAGAATAATAAATTAAACTTACAGCCTTTTTCTAAAAGTTTATGAAAGTTATGTACGTAAAACTGAGCGATTTAATAAACAATAAGCAATAAGATTACAAGAAGAAATATAAACCAATTCATACGTTCTATCCTTGAATTATTATTGAAATCACAACAAAATTGTCATATACAGAAGAATAATAAATTAAACTTACAGTCTTTATCTATAAGTTTATGTAGATTATGTACAAAAAACTGATCTATTTAATAAACACTAAGAAAGAAGATTACAATAAGAAAGTTAAACGAATTCATACATTCTATCCTCGAATTATTAATGAAACAGCAAGGAAATTGTCAAAGACAGAAGAATAATAAATTAAACTTTCAGCCGTTATCTAAAAGTTTATGAAAGTTAAGTACAAATACTGAACGATTTAATAAACAATAAGAAAAAAGATTACAAGAAGAAAGTTAAACCAATACATACATTCTATACTCAAATTATTAATGAAACAGTAATGAAATTGTCATATACAGAAGAATATTAAATTAAACTTACTGCCTTTCTCTAAAAGTTTATGAAAGTTATGTACCACAAACTGAACGATTTAAAAAACAATAAGAAAGAAGATTACAAGAAGAAAGTTAAACCAATTCCTACATCCTATCCTCGAATTATTAATGTAACAAATGAAATTATCGAACAGAGAAGAAGAATAATTAAACTTTCAGTCGTTATCTAAAATTTTGTGGAAGTTATGTACAAAAACTGAACGATTTAATAAACAATAAGAAAAAAGATTACAAGAAGAAAGTTAAACCAATACGTACATTCTATCCTCGAATTATTAATGAAACAGTAATGAAATTGTCAAGACAAGAAGAATAAATTAAACTCACAGCCTTTATCTAATAAAAGTTTATTGACTCTCAAGTAAACTTGTTTATTTTGGTTTCGTTGCATGAATGTTAGTTACAGAATTGTAGATAGTACAGGAAGATCAGGCAATATTTTATTAAAGTTTACGTAACAATCAATAATATGTCAGTAGAAGATGTAATGAGAATTAGCTGAGACAAAAAACTGAATTACATCAAGTGTTTTGTAATACAATATTGACAGAATGTTAGTTAACGAACAATGGCAACTAAAGGTAAGCTTATTTATTATAATTATTTAATTTATTATGTATATATTGGTTATTCTTGCATGAATGTTACTTAAAGGATATTATACAGGAGCCCAAAATATCAGCTACGTTTGGTACAAAATTATTGACTGTAAGATGATTCATAGGTGAGAATCTTAAAGACAGTGACATTGTGTGTGTGGTGACTGCGTGTTTGTGAGTGACGCTGACCCTCGCCCAGCCGCACTCGGTATTTCATAATACTATACAAAAAGAATGTTAAACGAATTCATACATCCTATCCTCGAATTATTAATGAAACAGCAATAAAATTATAAAAGACAGAAGAATAATTAAATTAAACTTTCAGACGTTATCTAAAAGTTTATGGAAGTTATGTACAAAAACTGAGCGATTTAATAAACAATAAGCAAGAAGATTACAAGAAGAAATTTAAACCAATTCATACATTCTATCCTCGAATTATCAATGAAATCACAACGAAATTGTCACATACAGAAGAATAATAAATTAAACTTACAGTCTTTATCTATAAGTTTATGTAGATTATGTACAAAATACTGATCTATTTAATAACCACTAAGAAAGAAGATTACAATAAGAAATGTTAAACGAATTCATACATCCTATCCTCGAATTATTAATGAAACAGCAATAAAATTATCAAAGACAAGAATAATTAAATTAAACTTTCAGACGTTATCTAAAAGTTTATGGAAGTATGTACAAAAACTGAACGATTAATAAACAATAAGAACAAAATTAAAAATAAACAAACATTATTCTTGCATCAATGTTATTTACAGCATATTATACAGCAGCCCAAAATATCAGCTACATTTGGTACAAAATTATTGACTGTAAGATGATTCATAGGTGAGAATCATAAAGACAGTGACATTGTGTGTGTGCGGACTGTGTGTCTGTGAATGAGCCTGACCCTCGCCCAGCCGCACTTGATATTTGATAATACTATACAAGAAGAATGTTAAACCAATTCATACATTCTATCCTCGAATTATTAATGAAACAGCTAGGAAATTGTCAAAGACAGAAGAATAATAAATTAAACTTACAGTCTTTATCTATAAGTTTATGTAGATTATGTACAAAAAACTGATCTATTTTATAAACACTAAGAAAGAAGATTACAATAAGAAAGTTAAACGAATTCATACATTCTATCCTCGAATTATTAATGAAACAGCAAGGAAATTGTGAACGACAGAAGAAGAATAAATTAAACTTTCAGCTGTTATCTAAAAGTTTATGAAAGTTAAGTACAAATACTGAATGATTTAATAAACAATAAGAAAAAAGATTACAAGAAGAAAGTTAAACCAATACATACATTCTATACTCAAATTATTAATGAAACACTAATGAAATTATCAAAGAGTGAAGAAGAATAAATTAATCTTTCAGCCGTTATCTAAAATTTTATGGAAGTTATGTACAAAAACTGAACGATTTAATAACCAATAACAACAAAGATTACAAGAAGAAAGTTAAACCAATACGTACATTCTATCCTCGAATTATTAATGAAACAATAATGAAATTGTCAAGACAAGAAGAATAAATTAAACTTACAGCCTCTATCTAATAAAAGTTTATTGATTCTCAAGTAAACTTGTTTATTTTGGTTTTGTTGCATGAATGTTAGTTACAGAATTGTAGATAGTACAGCAAGATCAGGCAAAATTTTATTAAAGTTTACGTAACAATCAATAATATGTCAGTAGAAGATGTAATGAGAATTAGCTGAGACAAAAAACTGAATTACATCAAGTGTTTTGTAATACAATATTGACAGAATGTTAGTTAACGAACAATGGCAACTAAAGGTAAGCTTATTTATTATAATTATTTAATTTATTATGTATATATTGGTTATTCTTGCATGAATGTTACTTAAAGGATATTATACAGGAGCCCAAAATATCAGCTACGTTTGGTACAAAATTATTGACTGTAAGATGATTCATAGGTGAGAATCTTAAAGACAGTGACATTGTGTGTGTGCTGACTGCGTGTTTGTGAGTGACGCTGACCCTCGCCCAGCCGCACTCGGTATTTCATAATACTATACAAAAAGAATGTTAAACGAATTCATACATCCTATCCTCGAATTATTAATGAAACAGCAATAAAATTATAAAAGACAGAAGAATAATTAAATTAAACTTTCAGACGTTATCTAAAAGTTTATGGAAGTTATGTACAAAAACTGAGCGATTTAATAAACAATAAGCAAGAAGATTACAAGAAGAAATTTAAACCAATTCATACATTCTATCCTCGAATTATCAATGAAATCACAACGAAATTGTCACATACAGAAGAATAATAAATTAAACTTACAGTCTTTACTTATTTTTTGCGTACCGTATCACTTATTATATGATATATAATTACCTTAATATCCACTTTAGTGATACACAGTTTCGTCACTGATGACGCGTTTCGGGACTAAGTCCCATCCTCAGATACATAATTAATAAACTAAAATATTAAAATCACGACCATGATACTGGTCAAGTCAAAAATAAATAAAATAAATTATAAATCGCATGTAATAAGTTTTGCTAACCACGGCTGGAGCTCCCGCATGCGTTCACCCGCAACCGCGATTGTCACGCGACTCTTTTTTTTTTTTTTTTTTCTTATTTCATTTTGTTTACCTGGGTCAGGAATGTTTTTTATCACTGACTCGGCTTCAATTATTTCTTTAATTAAGTTATGTTTATTTTTAAGGTTGGGGGGAAAATTGTAATTTAGACCTTTGCTGATAAGTTTTGTCTCTGCGTCAGTTAAAGTGACGTTAGTTGTATTTATTACTCTAGGGTAGAAAATGTGCGTGCGTTCGATGTTATCTTTATATTTACTATTACTTAACTGGCTGATTTTAATTGCCTGTTTATGTTTGTGAAGTCTAATCTTATTTGTAACGTATTTGTTAATTTGCTCTATGATACTATCGATCAAAGCAGGATGTACCATGTTATATAATTCCAATTGAGATTTATACATAGCCAAATTCAATGATATTTTTTTGCTATATAGAAATTTAATCTCTTCTTTGATTCTAAACGTGCTAGCATATTGTTCGGTTTTTCTGGCTAGTTTGGAGGAATTATTAATCTTAATTTTAGCATAATTTGGGATTAAATTTTGTCGTAAACATGTTTTATTAAATTTTATATGTAAATTGGTTTTGAATAATTTAAGTTTAAGATTTTGATATTTATACGCGATACTTGCCTTGTATGGCTCCATGTTAATTACTTATTTTTTTTGCGTACCGTATCACTTATTATATGATATATAATTACCTTAATATCCACTTTAGTGATACACAGTTTCGTCACTGATGACGCGTTTCGGGACTAAGTCCCATCCTCAGATACATAATTAATAAACTAAAATATTAAAATCACGACCATGATACTGGTCAAGTCAAAAATAAATAAAATAAATTATAAATCGCATGTAATAAGTTTTGCTAACCACGGCTGGAGCTCCCGCATGCGTTCACCCGCAACCGCGATTGTCACGCGAGAGTCGCGTGACAATCGCGGTTGCGGGTGAACGCATGCGGGAGCTCCAGCCGTGGTTAGCAAAACTTATTACATGCGATTTATAATAATTTATTTTATTTATTTTTGACTTGACCAGTATCATGGTCGTGATTTTAATATTTTAGTTTATTAATTATGTATCTGAGGATGGGACTTAGTCCCGAAACGCGTCATCAGTGACGAAACTGTGTATCACTAAAGTGGATATTAAGGTAATTATATATCATTACAGTCTTTATCTATAAGTTTATGTAGATAATGTACAAAATACTGATCTATTTAATAACCACTAAGAAAGAAGATTACATTAAGAAATGTTAAACGAATTCATACATCCTATCCTCGAATTATTAATGAAACAGCAATAAAATTATCAAAGACAAGAATAATTAAATTAAACTTTCAGACGTTATCTAAAAGTTTATGGAAGTTATGTACAAAAACTGAACGATTAATAAACAATAAGGAAAAAGATTACAAGAAGAAAGTTAAACCAATACATACATTCTATCCTCTCGAATTATTAATGAAACAGTAATGAAATTGTCAAGACACAAGAAGAATAAATTAAACTTACAGCCTTTATCTAAAAGTTTATTGACTCTAAAATAAACTTGTTTATTTTTGTTTCGTTGCATGAATGTTAGTTACAGAATTGTAGATAGTACAGCAAGATCAGGCAAAATTTTATTAAAGTTTATGTAACAATCAATAATATGTACGTAGCTGATGTAATGAGAATTAGCCGAGGCAGAAAACTGGATTACGTCAAGTGTTCTGTAATACAATATTGACAGGATGTTAGTTAACAAACAAAAGCAACTAAAGGTAAGCTTATTTATTATAATTATTTAATTTATTATGTATATATTGGTTATTCTTGCATGAATGTTACTTAAAGGATATTATACAGGAGCCCAAAATATCAGCTACATTTGGTACAAAATTATTGACTGTAAGATGATTCATAGGTGAGAATCATAAAGACAGCCGCACTTGATATTTGATAACACTATACAAGAAGAATGTTAAACCAATTCATACATTCTATCCTCGAATTATTAATGAAACAGCAATGAAATTGTCAAGGACAGAAGAATAATAAATTAAACTTACAGTCTTTATCTATAAGTTTATGTAGATTATGTACAAAAAACTGATCTATTTAATAAACACTAAGAAAGAAGATTACAATAAGAAAGTTAAACGAATTCATACATTCTATCCTCGAATTATTAATGAAACAGCAAGGAAATTGTGAACGACAGAAGAATAATAAATTAAACTTTCAGCTGTTATCTAAAAGTTTATGAAAGTTAAGTACAAATACTGAATGATTTAATAAACAATAAGAAAAAAGATTACAAGAAGAAAGTTAAACCAATACATACATTCTATACTCAAATTATTAATGAAACACTAATGAAATTATCACAGAGTGAAGAAGAATAAATTAATCTTTCAGCCGTTATCTAAAATTTTATGGAAGTTATGTACAAAAACTGAACGATTTAATAACCAATAAGAAAAAAGATTACAAGAAGAAAGTTAAACCAATACGTACATTCTATCCTCGAATTATTAATGAAACAGTAATGAAATTGTCAAGACAAGAAGAATAAATTAAACTTACAGCCTCTATCTAATAAAAGTTTATTGATTCTCAAGTAAACTTGTTTATTTTGGTTTTGTTGCATGAATGTTAGTTACAGAATTGTAGATAGTACAGAAAGATCAGGCAATATTATATTAAAGTTTACGTAACATTCAATAATATGTCAGTAGAAGATGTAATGAGAATTAACCGAGACAAAAACTGAATTACATCAAGTGTTTTGTAATACAATATTGACAGAATATTAGTTAACGGACAACGGCAACTAAAGGTAAGCTTATTTATTATAATTATTTTTTTTATTATTTATATATTGGTTATTCTTGCATGAATGTTATTTACAGGATATTATACAGGAGCCCAAAATATCAGCTACGTTTGGTACAAAATTATTGACTGTAAGATGATTCATAGGTGAGAATCATAAAGACAGTGACATTGTGTGTGTGCTGACTGCGTGTTTGTGAGTGACCCTGACCCTCGCCCAGCCACACTCGGTATTTCATAATACTATACAAAAAGAATGTTAAACAAATTCATACATTCTATCCTCGAATTATTAATGAAATAGCAATGAAATTGTCAAAGGCAGAAGAATAATAAATTAAACTTACAGCCTTAATCTAAAAATTTATGAAAGTTAGGTACGTAAAACTGAGCGATTTAATAAACAATAAGCAAGAAGATTACAAGCAGAAATTAAAACCAATTCATACATTCTATCCTCGAATTATCAATGAAATCACAACGAAATTGTCACATACAGAAGAATAATAAATTAAACTTACAGTCTTTATCTATAAGTTTATGTAGATTATGTACAAAATACTGATCTATTTAATAACCACTAAGAAAGAAGATTACAATAAGAAATGTTAAACGAATTCATACATCCTATCCTCGAATTATTAATGAAACAGCAATAAAATTATCAAAGACAGAAGAATAATTAAATTAAACTTTCAGACGTTATCTAAAAGTTTATGGAAGTTATGTACAAAAACTGAACGATTTAATAAACAATAAGGAAAAAGATGACAAGAAGAAAGTTAAACCAATACATACATTCTATCCTCTCGAATTATTAATGAAACAGTAATGAAATTGTCAAGACACAAGAAGAATAAATTCAACTTACAGCCTTTATCTAAAAGTTTATTGACTCTGAAATAAACTTGTTTATTTTTGTTTTGTTGCATGAATGTTAGTTACAGAATTGTAGATAATACAGCAAGATCAGGCAATATTTTATTAAAGTTTATGTAAAAATCAATAATATGTACGTAGCTGATGTAATGAGAATTAGCCGAGGCAGAAAACTGGATTACATCAAGTGTTCTGTAATACAATATTGACAGAATGTTAGCTAACAAACAAAAGCAACTAAAGGTAAGCTTATTTAGTATAATTATTTTATTTAATGTTTATATTTTGGTTATTCTTGCATGAATGTTATATACAGCATATTATACAGCAGCCCAAAATATCAGCTACGTTTGGTACAAAATAATTGACTGTAAGATGATTCATAGGTGAGAATCATAAAGACAGTGACATTGTGTGTGTGCGGACTGTGTGTCTGTGAATGAGCCTGACCCTCGCCCAGCCGCACTTGCTATTTGATAATACTATACAAGAAGAATGTTAAACCAATTCATACATTCTATACTCAAATTATTAATGAAACAGTAATAAAATTGTAATATACAGAAGAATATTAAATTAAACTTACTGCCTTTCTCTAAAAGTTTATGAAAGATATGTACAAAAAACTGAACTATTTAAAAAACAATAAGAAAGAAGATTACAAGAAGAAAGTTAAACCAATTCATACATTCTATCCTCGAATTATTAATGTAACAAATGAAATTATCAAAGAGAGAAGAAGAATAAATTAAACTTTCAGCCGTTATCTAAAATTTTATGGAAGTTATGTACAAAAAACTGAACGATTTAAAAAACAATAAGAAAGAAGATTACAAGAAGAAAGTTAAACCAATTCATACATTCTATCCTCGAAATATTAATGTAACAAATGAAATTATCAAAGAGAGAAGAAGAATAAATTAAACTTTCAGCCGTTATCTAAAATTTTATGGAAGTTATGTACAAAAACTGAACGATTTAATAACCAATAAGAACAAAGATTACAAGAAGAAAGTTAAACCAATACGTACATTCTATCCTCGAATTATTAATGAAACAGTAATGAAATTGTCAAGACAAGAAGAATAAATTAAACTTACAGCCTCTATCTAATAAAAGTTTATTGATTCTCAAGTAAACTTGTTTATTTTGGTTTTGTTGCATGAATGTTAGTTACAGAATTGTAGATAGAACAGAAAGATCAGGCAATATTTTATTAAAGTTTACGTAACATTCAATAATATGTCAGTAGAAGATGTAATGAGAATTAACCGAGACAAAAACTGAATTACATCAAGTGTTTTGTAATACAATATTGACAGAATGTTAGTTAACGAACAACGGCAACTAAAGGTAAGCTTATTTATTATATTTATTTTTTTTATTATTTATATATTGGTTATTCTTGCATGAATGTTATTTACAGGATATTATACAGGAGCCCAAAATATCAGCTACGTTTGGTACAAAATTATTGACTGTAAGATTATTCATAGGTGAGAATCATAAAGACAGTGACATTGTGTGTGTGCTGACTGCGTGTTTGTGAGTGACCCTGACCCTCGCCCAGCCACACTCGGTATTTCATAATACTATACAAAAAGAATGTTAATCCAATTCATACATTCTATCCTCGAATTATTAATGAAATAGCAATGAAATTGTCAAAGGCAGAAGAATAATAAATTAAACTTACAGCCTTAATCTAAAAGTTTATGAAAGTCACGTACGTAAAACTGAGCGATTTAATAAACAATTAGCAAGAAGATTACAAGAAGAAATTTAAACCAATTCATACATTCTATCCTCGAATTATCAATGAAATCACAACAAAATTGTCACATACAGAAGGATAATAAATTAAACTTACAATCTTTATCTATAAGTTTATGTAGATTATGTACAAAAAACTGATCTATTTAATAAACACTAAGAAAAAAGATTACAATAAGAAACTTAAACGAATTCATACATTCTATCCTCGAATTATTAATGAAACAGCAATGAAATTGTGAAAGACAGAACAATAATAAATTAAACTTACAGCCTTTATCTAAAGGTTTATGAAAGTTATGTATGTAAAACTGAGCGATTTAATAAACAATAAGCAAGAAGATTAAAAGAAGAAATTTAAACCAACTCATACATTCTATCCTCAAATTATTATTTCAATCACAACGAAATTGTCATATACAGAAGAATATTAAATTAAACTTACTGCCTTCCTCTAAAAGTTTATGAAAGTTATGTACAAAAAACTGAACGATTTAAAAAACAATAAGAAAGAAGATTACAAGAAGAAAGTTAAACCAATTCATACATTCTATCCGCGAATTATCAATGAAATCACAACGAAATTGTCACATACAGAAGAATAATAAATTAAACTTACAGTCTTTATCTAAAATTTTATGGAAGTTATGTACAAAAACTGAACGATTTAATAAACAATAAGAAAAAAGATTACAAGAAGAAAGTTAAACCAATACGTACATTCTATCCTTGAATTATTAATGAAACAGTAATGAAATTGTCAAGACAAGAAGAATAAATTAAACTTGCAGCCTTTATCTAATAAAAGTTTATTAATTCTCAAGTAAACTTGTTTATTTTGGTTTTGTTGCATGAATGTTAGTTACAGAATTGTAGATAGTACAGGAAGATCAGGCAATATTTTATTAAAGTTTACGTAACATTCAATAATATGTCAGTAGAAGATGTAATGAGAATTAGCTGAGACAAAAAACGGAATTACATCAAGTGTTTTGTAATACAATATTGACAGAATGTTAGTTAACAAACAACAGCAACTAAAGGTAAGCTTATTTATTATAATTATTTTATTTATTATTTATATATTGGTTATTCTTGCATGAATGTTATTTACAGCATATTATACACGAGCCCAAAATATCAGCTACGTTTGGTACAAAATTATTGACTGTAAATTGATTCATAGGTGAGAATCATAAAGACAGTGACATTGTGTGTGTGCTGACTGCGTGTTTGTGAGTGACCCTGACCCTCGCCCAGCCACACTCGGTATTTCATAATACTATACAAAAAGAATGTTAAACCAATTCATACATTCTATCCTCGAATTATTAATGAAATAGCAATGAAATTGTCAAAGGGAGAAGAATAATAAATTAAACTTACAGCCTTAATCTAAATGTTTATGAAAGTTATGTACGTAAAACTGAGCGATTTAATAAACAATAAGCAAGAAGATTACAAGAAGAAATTTAAACCAATTCATACATTCTATCCGCGAATTATCAATGAAATCACAACGAAATTGTCACAAACAAAAGAATAATAAATTAAACTTACAGTCTTTATCTATAAGTTTATGTAGATTATGTACAAAATACTGATCTATTTAATAAACACTAAGAAAGAAGATTACAATAAGAAATGTTAAACGAATTCATACATCCTATCCTCGAATTATTAATGAAACATCAATAAAATTATCAAAGACAGAAGAATAATTAAATTAAACTTTTAGACGTTATCTAAAAGTTTATGGAAGTTATGTACAAAAACTGAACGATTTAATAAACAATAAGGAAAAAAATTACAAGAAGAAAGTTAAACCAATACATACATTCTATCCTCTCGAATTATTAATGAAACAGTATTGAAATTGTCAAGACAAGAAGAATAAATTAAAATTACAGCCTTTATCTAATAAAAGTTTATTGATTCTCAAGTAAACTTATTTATTTTGGTTTTGTTGCATGAATGTTAGTTACAGAATTGTAGATAGTACAGGAAGATCAGGCAATATTTTATTAAAGTTTACGTAACATTCAATAATATGTCAGTAGAAGATGTAATGAGAATTAGCCGAGACAAAAAACGGAATTACATCAAGTGTTTTGTAATACAATATTGACAGAATGTTAGTTAACGAACAACAGCAACTAAAGGTAAGCTTATTTATTATAATTATTTTATTTATTATTTATATATTGGTTATTCTTGCATGAATGTTATTTACAGGATATTATACAGGAGCCCAAAATATCAGGTATGTTTGGTACAAAATTATTGACTGTAAGATGATTCATAGGTGAGAATCGTAAAGACAGTGACATTGTGTGTGTACTGACTGCGTGTTTGTGAGTGACCCTGACCCTCGCCCAGCCGCACTCGGTATTTCATAATACTATACAAAAAGAATGTTAAACCAATTCATACATTCTATCCTCGATTTATTAATGAAATAGCAATGAAATTGTCAAAGACAGAAGAATAATAAATTAAACTTACAGCCTTAATCTAAAAGTTTATGAAAGTTATGTACGTAAAACTGAACGATTTAGTAAACAATAAGCAAGAAGATTACAAGCAGAAATTAAAACCAATTCATACATTCTATCCTCGAATTATCAATGAAATCACAACGAAATTGTCACATACAGAAGAATAATAAATTAAACTTACAGTCTTTATCTATAAGTTTATGTAGATTATGTACAAAATACTGATCTATTTAATAACCACTAAGAAAGAAGATTACAATAAGAAATGTTAAACGAATTCATACATCCTATCCTCGAATTATTAATGAAACAGCAATAAAATTATCAAAGACAGAAGAATAATTAAATTAAACTTTCAGACGTTATCTAAAAGTTTATGGAAGTTATGTACAAAAACTGAACGATTTAATAAACAATAAGGAAAAAGATGACAAGAAGAAAGTTAAACCAATACATACATTCTATCCTCTCGAATTATTAATGAAACAGTAATGAAATTGTCAAGACACAAGAAGAATAAATTCAACTTACAGCCTTTATCTAAAAGTTTATTGACTCTGAAATAAACTTGTTTATTTTTGTTTTGTTGCATGAATGTTAGTTACAGAATTGTAGATAATACAGCAAGATCAGGCAATATTTTATTAAAGTTTATGTAAAAATCAATAATATGTACGTAGCTGATGTAATGAGAATTAGCCGAGGCAGAAAACTGGATTACATCAAGTGTTCTGTAATACAATATTGACAGAATGTTAGCTAACAAACAAAAGCAACTAAAGGTAAGCTTATTTAGTATAATTATTTTATTTAATGTTTATATTTTGGTTATTCTTGCATGAATGTTATATACAGCATATTATACAGCAGCCCAAAATATCAGCTACGTTTGGTACAAAATAATTGACTGTAAGATGATTCATAGGTGAGAATCATAAAGACAGTGACATTGTGTGTGTGCGGACTGTGTGTCTGTGAATGAGCCTGACCCTCGCCCAGCCGCACTTGCTATTTGATAATACTATACAAGAAGAATGTTAAACCAATTCATACATTCTATACTCAAATTATTAATGAAACAGTAATAAAATTGTAATATACAGAAGAATATTAAATTAAACTTACTGCCTTTCTCTAAAAGTTTATGAAAGATATGTACAAAAAACTGAACGATTTAAAAAACAATAAGAAAGAAGATTACAAGAAGAAAGTTAAACCAATTCATACATTCTATCCTCGAATTATTAATGTAACAAATGAAATTATCAAAGAGAGAAGAAGAATAAATTAAACTTTCAGCCGTTATCTAAAATTTTATGGAAGTTATGTACAAAAAACTGAACGATTTAAAAAACAATAAGAAAGAAGATTACAAGAAGAAAGTTAAACCAATTCATACATTCTATCCTCGAAATATTAATGTAACAAATGAAATTATCAAAGAGAGAAGAAGAATAAATTAAACTTTCAGCCGTTATCTAAAATTTTATGGAAGTTATGTACAAAAACTGAACGATTTAATAACCAATAAGAACAAAGATTACAAGAAGAAAGTTAAACCAATACGTACATTCTATCCTCGAATTATTAATGAAACAGTAATGAAATTGTCAAGACAAGAAGAATAAATTAAACTTACAGCCTCTATCTAATAAAAGTTTATTGATTCTCAAGTAAACTTGTTTATTTTGGTTTTGTTGCATGAATGTTAGTTACAGAATTGTAGATAGTACAGAAAGATCAGGCAATATTTTATTAAAGTTTACGTAACATTCAATAATATGTCAGTAGAAGATGTAATGAGAATTAACCGAGACAAAAACTGAATTACATCAAGTGTTTTGTAATACAATATTGACAGAATGTTAGTTAACGAACAACGGCAACTAAAGGTTATATTTATTTATTATATTTATTTTTTTTATTATTTATATATTGGTTATTCTTGCATGAATGTTATTTACAGGATATTATACAGGAGCCCAAAATATCAGCTACGTTCGGTACAAAATTATTGACTGTAAGATTATTCATAGGTGAGAATCATAAAGACAGTGACATTGTGTGTGTGCTGACTGCGTGTTTGTGAGTGACCCTGACCCTCGCCCAGCCACACTCGGTATTTCATAATACTATACAAAAAGAATGTTAATCCAATTCATACATTCTATCCTCGAATTATTAATGAAATAGCAATGAAATTGTCAAAGGCAGAAGAATAATAAATTAAACTTACAGCCTTAATCTAAAAGTTTATGAAAGTCACGTACGTAAAACTGAGCGATTTAATAAACAATTAGCAAGAAGATTACAAGAAGAAATTTAAACCAATTCATACATTCTATCCTCGAATTATCAATGAAATCACAACAAAATTGTCACATACAGAAGGATAATAAATTAAACTTACAATCTTTATCTATAAGTTTATGTAGATTATGTACAAAAAACTGATCTATTTAATAAACACTAAGAAAAAAGATTACAATAAGAAACTTAAACGAATTCATACATTCTATCCTCGAATTATTAATGAAACAGCAATGAAATTGTGAAAGACAGAACAATAATAAATTAAACTTACAGCCTTTATCTAAAGGTTTATGAAAGTTATGTATGTAAAACTGAGCGATTTAATAAACAATAAGCAAGAAGATTAAAAGAAGAAATTTAAACCAACTCATACATTCTATCCTCAAATTATTATTTCAATCACAACGAAATTGTCATATACAGAAGAATATTAAATTAAACTTACTGCCTTCCTCTAAAAGTTTATGAAAGTTATGTACAAAAAACTGAACGATTTAAAAAACAATAAGAAAGAAGATTACAAGAAGAAAGTTAAACCAATTCATACATTCTATCCGCGAATTATCAATGAAATCACAACGAAATTGTCACATACAGAAGAATAATAAATTAAACTTACAGTCTTTATCTAAAATTTTATGGAAGTTATGTACAAAAACTGAACGATTTAATAAACAATAAGAAAAAAGATTACAAGAAGAAAGTTAAACCAATACGTACATTCTATCCTTGAATTATTAATGAAACAGTAATGAAATTGTCAAGACAAGAAGAATAAATTAAACTTGCAGCCTTTATCTAATAAAAGTTTATTAATTCTCAAGTAAACTTGTTTATTTTGGTTTTGTTGCATGAATGTTAGTTACAGAATTGTAGATAGTACAGGAAGATCAGGCAATATTTTATTAAAGTTTACGTAACATTCAATAATATGTCAGTAGAAGATGTAATGAGAATTAGCTGAGACAAAAAACGGAATTACATCAAGTGTTTTGTAATACAATATTGACAGAATGTTAGTTAACAAACAACAGCAACTAAAGGTAAGCTTATTTATTATAATTATTTTATTTATTATTTATATATTGGTTATTCTTGCATGAATGTTATTTACAGCATATTATACACGAGCCCAAAATATCAGCTACGTTTGGTACAAAATTATTGACTGTAAATTGATTCATAGGTGAGAATCATAAAGACAGTGACATTGTGTGTGTGCTGACTGCGTGTTTGTGAGTGACCCTGACCCTCGCCCAGCCACACTCGGTATTTCATAATACTATACAAAAAGAATGTTAAACCAATTCATACATTCTATCCTCGAATTATTAATGAAATAGCAATGAAATTGTCAAAGGGAGAAGAATAATAAATTAAACTTACAGCCTTAATCTAAATGTTTATGAAAGTTATGTACGTAAAACTGAGCGATTTAATAAACAATAAGCAAGAAGATTACAAGAAGAAATTTAAACCAATTCATACATTCTATCCGCGAATTATCAATGAAATCACAACGAAATTGTCACAAACAAAAGAATAATAAATTAAACTTACAGTCTTTATCTATAAGTTTATGTAGATTATGTACAAAATACTGATCTATTTAATAAACACTAAGAAAGAAGATTACAATAAGAAATGTTAAACGAATTCATACATCCTATCCTCGAATTATTAATGAAACATCAATAAAATTATCAAAGACAGAAGAATAATTAAATTAAACTTTTAGACGTTATCTAAAAGTTTATGGAAGTTATGTACAAAAACTGAACGATTTAATAAACAATAAGGAAAAAAATTACAAGAAGAAAGTTAAACCAATACATACATTCTATCCTCTCGAATTATTAATGAAACAGTATTGAAATTGTCAAGACAAGAAGAATAAATTAAAATTACAGCCTTTATCTAATAAAAGTTTATTGATTCTCAAGTAAACTTATTTATTTTGGTTTTGTTGCATGAATGTTAGTTACAGAATTGTAGATAGTACAGGAAGATCAGGCAATATTTTATTAAAGTTTACGTAACATTCAATAATATGTCAGTAGAAGATGTAATGAGAATTAGCCGAGACAAAAAACGGAATTACATCAAGTGTTTTGTAATACAATATTGACAGAATGTTAGTTAACGAACAACAGCAACTAAAGGTAAGCTTATTTATTATAATTATTTTATTTATTATTTATATATTGGTTATTCTTGCATGAATGTTATTTACAGGATATTATACAGGAGCCCAAAATATCAGGTATGTTTGGTACAAAATTATTGACTGTAAGATGATTCATAGGTGAGAATCGTAAAGACAGTGACATTGTGTGTGTACTGACTGCGTGTTTGTGAGTGACCCTGACCCTCGCCCAGCCGCACTCGGTATTTCATAATACTATACAAAAAGAATGTTAAACCAATTCATACATTCTATCCTCGATTTATTAATGAAATAGCAATGAAATTGTCAAAGACAGAAGAATAATAAATTAAACTTACAGCCTTAATCTAAAAGTTTATGAAAGTTATGTACGTAAAACTGAACGATTTAGTAAACAATAAGCAAGAAGATTACAAGAAGAAATTTAAACCAATTCATACATTCTATCCTCTAATTATCAATGAAATCACAACGAAATTGTCACATACAGAAGAATAATAAATTAAACTTATAGTCTTTATCTATAAGTTTATGTAGATTATGTACACAAAACTGATCTATTTAATAAACACTAAGAAAAAAGATTACAATAAGAAAGTTAAACGAATTCATACATTCTATCCTCGAATTATTAATGAAACAGCAATGAAATTGTCAAAGACAGAAGAATAATAAATTAAACTTTCAGCCGTTATCTAAAGTTTATGAAAGTTAAGTACAAATACTGAACGATTTAATAAACAATAAGAAAAAAGATTAAAAGAAGAAAGTTAAACCAATACATACATTCTATACTCGAATTATTAATGAAACAGTAATGAAATTGTCGAAGACAGAAGAATATTAAATTAAACTTACTGCCTTTCTCTAAACGTTTATGACAGTTATGTACAACAAACTGAACGTTTTAAAAAACAATTTAGAAAGATGATTACAAGAAGAAAGTTAAACGAATTTATGTATTCTATCCTCGAATTATTAATGAAACAGCAATGAATTTGTCAAAGACAGAAGAATATTAAATTTAACTTACTGCCTTTCTCTAAAAGTTTATGAAAGTTATGTACAACAAACTGAACGATTTAAACAACAATAAGAAAGAATATTACAAGAAGAAAGTTAAACGAATTCATATATTCTATCCCTGAATTATTAATGAAACAACGAAATTGTCACAGACAGAAGAATAATAAATTAAACTTTCAGCCGTTATCTAAAAGTTTATGAAAGCTATGTACAAAAAACTGAACAATATAGTAAACAATAAGAAAGAAGATTACAAGAAGACAGTTAAACCTATTCATACATTCTATCTTCGAATTATTAATGAAACAGCAATAAAATTTTCAATGACAGAAGAATAATAAATTAAACTTTCAGCAGTTATCTAAATGTTTAAAGTTTTATGAAAGTTATGTACAAAAAACTGAACGATTTAATAAACAATAAGAAAAAAAATTACAAGAAGAAAGTTAAACCAATACATACATTCTATCCTCTCGAATTATTAATGAAACAGCAATAAAATTGTCAAAGACAGAAGAAGAATAAATTAAACTTGGAGCTTTTATCTAAAAGTTTATTGACTCTCAAATAAACTTATTTATTTTGGTTGTGTTGCAAGAATATTAGTTACAGAATTCTAGATAGTACAGCAAGATCTGGCATTATTTTATCACAGTTTATGTAACAATCAGTAATGTCAGTAGAACATGTAATGAAAATTAGCCGAGACAGAAAACTGGATTACATCAAGTGTTCTGAAAATAAATATTCACAGATTGTTAGTTAACGATCAGTGGCAACTAAAGGTAAGCTTATTTATTATAATTATTTTATTTATTATTTGTATATTGGTTATTCTTGCACGAATGTTATTTACAGCATTTTAAACAGGACAGCAAAATATGGGAAGATTATATTAACGTTTATGAATCAATTAATAACATGTCAGTGCAAGTTGCAATTAGAATCAACAGACAGAAATTGTAGAGTATCAAGAGTTCTTTTGATAGATTGTAATTACATTGTTAGGAAACAAACAACAGCACCAAACAAGAAGTAAGCTTATTTATTATATTTATTTTATGTAAATATTGGTTTTTCTTACATGAATGTTAGTTACAGAATTTTAGACGGAATACCCAAGTCTGGCAAGATTATATGAACGTTTATAAAACGATTAATAATACGTCAGCGGAAGATGTAATGAGAATTAGCAGAGACAAAAAATGAAGAACGGCAAGTGTTCTGTAATTAGAATATTGTCAAAATGTTGGGAAATGAACAACGGCAACAAAGAAGTAACCCTACTTATTATAATTATTTTATTTACTATTTACATTTTGGTTTTGTTACATGAATGTTAGTTACAGCATATTATACAGTACAGCATAATCTGGCAAGATTATATAAAAGTTTATGAAATGATTAATTTTACATTAGTGGAAGATGAAATGAGAATTAACAGAGAAAGGAAAATGAAGTACGTCAAGTGTTCTGTAGATTTGCTCTGAAGCATATAATCTTGCACTTGTGACAGTACAAGTGTATTGTCACAATGCTGGGAAATGAACAACGTCAACAAAGATTAAGCCTATTTATTATAATTATTTTATTCATTATTATATTGTTGGTTTTGTTGCATGAATGTTAGTTACAGAATTGTAGACAGAACAACAAAATCTGGCAAGGTCATATGAAAGTTTATGAAACGGTTAATAATACGTCAGTGGCAGATTTAATGAAAATTAACAGAGAAAGAAAAATGAAGAACGTCAAGTGTTCTGTAGATACAATATTGTTAAACAAACAACGGCAACAAAAGAGTAAGTTTATTTATTATAATTATTTTATTAATTTTTTGTATATTCATTTTTCTTGCATGAATGTTAGTTACAGCATTTTAGACAGTACAGCGGAAGATGCAATGAGAATTATCAGAGGCAGAACACTATTACATTGTGTTCTGTAAATCGAATATTGCTACAATTTTAGGAAACGAACAACGGCAACAAAGAAGTAAGCCTATTTATTGTAATTATTGTACTTATTATTTATATGTTGGCTTTGTTGGATCAGTGTTAGTTACAGCATTTGAGACAGAATAGCAAAATCTGGCAAGATTATATGAAAGTTTATGAAATGGTTAATAATACGGCAGTGGAAGATGTAATGACAATTAATAGAGAAAGAAAAATGAAGTACGTCAAGTGTTCTGTAAATATGCTGTCCAGAATATAATCTTGCACTTGTGACAGTACAAGTGTATTGTCACAATGCTGGGAAATGAACAATGTCAACAAAGAAGTAAGCCTTTTTATTATAATTATTTTATTCATTATTATATTGCTGGTTTTGTTGCATGAATGTTAGTTACAGAATTTTAGACAGAACAACAAAATCTGACAAGATCATATGAAAGTTTATGAAACGGTTAATAATACGTCAGTGGCAGATGTAATGAAAATTAACAGAGAATGAAAAATGAAGCACGTCACTTGTTCTGTAGATAGAATATTGTCACAATGTTAGGAAACGAACAACGGCAACAAAGAAGTAAGCCTATTTATTGTAATTATTGTATTTATTATTTATATGTTGATTTTGTTGGATGAATGTTAGTTACAGCATTTTAGACAGAATAGCAAAATCTGGCAAGATTATATGAAAGTTTATGAAACAATTAATAATAAGTCAATGGAAGATGTAATGAGAAATTCCAGGGACAGAAAACAGGAGAATGTTAACTTTTCTGTAAATAGAATTGTGTCACAAAGTTAGGAAATGGTTGTCAACAATAAAGAAGAAGTAAGCATATTTATTTATTTTATTATAATTATTTTATTTGTTATGTATATGTTGGTTTTGTTCCATGAATGTTAGTTACAGTATTTTATAGTGTACTACAAAATCTGAAAAGATTATACGATAGATTATGAAATGGTTAATAATACGTCAGTGGAAGGTGTAATGAGAAATTGCAGAAATGGAAAGCTGGGGAATGTTAACTGTTCTGTAGATACAATTTTGTCACAATGTTTGGAAATGATCATCAACATTGAAGAAAAAGTAAACATATATAAGTATTTATTATATAATGTTTGTTTTTTTGATAAAGTCATTTTGATTATATTATATAAATATTTGTCAACAAGAAAAAAAATTTCAGTTTTCAAAATTTAAATATATTTTTATTAAACAATGGGTTCTTCATTGAGATGGGGACTATGTCACTCACTCCATCTCAAGCCTCTCCCATTTTGCAGAAAAAGAGGACCCTGTCAAGGCTGATACTTTGACGACAGTGACAGGGCTTTCCACCAAATTCAGCCGAGTGACAGGTAGGCCCAACTCTGATTGGCTCCTCAGATTTCCCCGGCGTTAGTAGGTTCTATAGAAATATTTTATTTCGAAAATGATTTTTTATATATGTACTACGTTATCGGCAACAAAGTAGTAGTTTGTTGTTAAAATATCTTCCCAGGCTGTTTGGCTGTAGTCCAATGTTTTCTGCAAAACCAAACATTTCGGCAATGCCGTCGACTGCCATCATCAGTGAAAATCGAGTGCAATAACGTGTGGTGGTATACGTTAGTGATCACACTACTGTGGTTAAGGTTGAAGCAATAAGTGGAAAGAAGTAGTTTTTATGGAAACATTTCATTTCGTAAATGATTTTAAATATAAATATTAGAACATGGAAGTCATGTATGGTTCTCCATACCGATATTTTCATTATACGTTCCTACAATTGCGCGACTAATATCCTACGTACGTATTATTACTATATCTTAGTTATATTTTCGTATACTTTGTAATATACTGTATTAGTTTTAATAGTAGATTTATATATTAACATATTAGGATGTATTATTATTATTATTATTATTTTTCACGAAGTTATTTATATTAGCAGTCTCCGTAATTTCAGCGTTGACGTGCTTATTTGCTAAACTGTTATCTGTCATGGTCTGCACGAGGTTTTTCAGCGTCTAAACCATTATCAAGTCCAAAACCACGAATGAATATGACAGAAAGCAGTTTATCAAATAAGCACGACGAAGTTGTTATTGTTATTGTTATGGTTATGGTTATTGTTGCTGCTGCTGCTGCTGCTGCTGCTGTTGTTGTTGTTGTTGTTGTTGTTGTTGTTGTTGTTGTTGTTGTTGTTGTTGTTGTTGTTGTTGTTGTTGTTGCTGTTGCTGTTGCTGTTGCTGTTGCTGTTGCTGTTGCTGTTACTGTTACTGTTACTGTTACTGTTATTGTTATTGTTATTCCTTGGTCTTCCTTCAGTCTTGACTGGAAGAATACAGACCTGTTCTTTCTTCATCGAGTTCTTCTTGGACTTAGTGGATTGGCCATGACCATTTGTTTGGTTACTACCTACACACATCGTGGAAGTTCTAAATGTATTGGTGGATATGCAGGATCATGTAGTCGAGTTATCAGTTGCAATGAAGTTGCCAAACTCTATGTTGTCGTCCTGTACTTCTTTGGTGACCAAAAGAAGTTTCAGCGGGCTGTAAGGGATGGGGTTTGATTTGCCGCATTCATTTGTAGCGTAACCTGTTCAAGGCTTAGCGCAGTGTTTACATTTTACTGTCTCCTATTTTTTCTTGTCACAGAAAAAAAATTTTTTTTTGTCTTCTTACTTGACAAAATAAATTGCCCAGATTTAAATTTTATCCATATATTCGTGCAAAGGCCTCAACACGCTCATACATACACATTTACATATTTAGTGTTTGTATTAATTTCACGATGCTAGGCGAGTCAGTACACATATTAAGACACGAACACAAACACACACGTGCTCTTACACATAGACACTTTCATGTCATTTAAAAATTATTAGTCCCAGGTAAATGAATAATTCAGTAATTATAAATAAAGGTTATCAGAAAAAACTGTCGGCGTCAGAAAAAATGATGACTAATAATCTAGCAAAAGGGCATATATTTACTTCATTTTTCAATGATAATAAAATTGCTTGTTTGTTTGTTCTTTGTGTGGGATAGAGGTAGTATGACAAAACAAAACTGATATTATTAATTACTTAATAAATTTCAAATTAATTTTATTTTACTGAACATATATAAACTTTGGTCGCGGTAATCAGTGTTGCAGTAAAAATATATTGTAACATTGTAACAAAAGCATCAAAAAATAAAATCTTTATCTCCCTACATTATGCACTCTGCTCCTTTTTACATTAAAGTTTACCCAGTCTTAATTACAGGGAACAAAACTGCTGTTGTCTTCATTCCATTATTCTCTGTAATACTATTACTTTAACTTATTTTTAACTTACTTTTATGTTGAAAATTAACTTTAATTTTAATTTATTTTAACAACTTTTAAAATGCACATTTTTTCTGAGAAAAGAGCCAAGACAGTACAGTACCCTATGATACCCTATGTAGTTATCTTAAAAGAAACAAGAATACATTTTTTGTTAGTAAAAAATAACAGACATCAGGTTACTGAAGTCTGATATCGTTGTAGTGTTATAACAACAACTCAACCTGTCTCTAACAATAATATTCAACTAGCCCCATTCGATTTGAATTGTGTCTTCTCGTACTAGACATATCTGAGATTTCCATTTGCTTCTCTGAGCTTAAATTTTAGTAATACGTCCCTGGACCGTATATCCTTTACAATCTACAGAATAATACACACTGATTAGCGAGTTGATAAGGTCACTGATGTACAAATTGACAACAATCCTATATTTGAACATTCAGTTTATTTTAAAAAATAAAGACAACACTTTAGTTAGTAATTTATAAAAATTAAGAATTTTTAATTTTACTTTATAAAATTTTTATAAAAGTTTTATTTCGAATAGATTAATCTATGTACTACTAACTACATAGCATGCTTCCTGAGATGCAGAACTCGCTCACTATTTTGAACAAAGTACTTTTATTATTACATACATTGTGACGATTTCTTTAATTAAAAATAAAATAATTAATAAATAGGTAATGTAAAAGCTGAGAAATTTTAAATTTTAATAAATCGCACTTTTAAACTAAATTTTATCGCTATCATAAATCATAATAATATTTAATAAAGAGTTTTAATAATAAAATAATTGGAATGCGAGTGTACAGATAGGGAAACCCTTGTTAATTAACCCTGCATAGACATGCGCTAACCGGAATTAACTTGAATACCGACCCCTAAACAAACTAATAATCCGTGAAAATTAATATTAAATAAATAAATAAACAAGACCACAGTAGTGTACTATAATGAAGTCTGCAATTAAAAATATCTTTGGATAATTAAAAGGTCAAACTTTAACCCCTTAAATAGAGGATAAATGTGGAACTATTTTGTTGCGACGCGTAAACTCCGCGCGATTAACTGACCCTTCCTATATAGTAGAGTCGAGATGAAGCACTCGCGTAGAAAACACGCGCTTGAACCATGTCTCAGAAAAAGACAGAATATTTGTATTTAGAAGACAGTTACAACAATGTGTAGCAAAAGTATTGCCAAATTAATGTGGTAGTAGTCTAAATGTTAAAAACCGAAATGCATAGATAACTGTGTAAGGGATGACATCTCATTTGTTTAATTTTGTAAGATGTCTATGTTGTTTTAAATAATATGGTACGAGCTACCAAAAGTGAGAACTTTTATAAACAATAATGTGACGTGCGATTCTGCAACAAACAAGAACATTTACGGCACTTATACTACTAACGATGTTTAACTACGAGACTTCTGAGAACCTCCACGCTACTTCATTATGAACTAACCACTTCAGGAACTTCAACAGGAAAGTTAACTCCACTTAAGATCAACCGCTGACGAACACCATAAGGATCAAGAACCCTGACTACGAGTAAACTCATGGATATGGCAGGTGACACGGAGACTTGTTCTCCGTGATTAATTAATTAAAGACCAATGAATTATTAAAGACAGTTGAAATAAAAAAAAATAGAAAGACTTTAATGATAACCACTTTATAAGATGTAGTATGTTTTAGAATTCAAAATATTTGTAGTACCGAATAATGCTGATGTATATGTATAGCTTCACTGATACAAATTTTTAGATTAAGTCCATTCTTCAAATGGTCCCCAAATAGTATTATAGAATATAAATAAGCGAGCTTAACTCATAAACAAGTTTAAGGTCCCGGATCCGTGGATAATGCTAGCACTGATAAATCCATGTGTTCTGCCCCAGTTCTTTACCAAAATCTGTTATAAATTGTAATCTTTTATTCAGAAAACCTTATATGGGAATATTTATGTAGAGCTGTTGTAGTAATGATTTAATAAAGAAATGTCGTTACTTTACACTAAAACAGTGAGTGAATAAATCATCAGACCCCCATGTAAAAGCTCCTTTAGTTATAACTACTGCTGGTTTATCTAGTAATTAAAATTTGATTACGAGTATGGCAGCCCGTGCAATTGATCAGAGGTAAGTATGCACAGGTTCGCGATGTTATAACGTAGGTGACACGTTATAACATTTAGATATCAGATAATTTTTCAAGTATTAAACCGATTACAAAAATCTTAATTTTTCTACTATTTTTTTAGTAATATAACAATTGCAGGGCACACAGTCATACAATGAACACTACAAAATGTAAAACTGTAACATCTGGATTCGGGTTACAGTTCCTTTTGGTCGGACACCCTGCTGGATTTTCAGTTTTTTCAAACTCTTAATCTCTTTTTTAGGCCCTGGGTTCCTAAAATATTTTAAATTTCCGAAACTTAAGATGTTAGCTAAAAGTGTCTTTAATTTGATACAACACATGACGTTTTCCGATTTTATGAAAATTTTTAGGCTGTTGAAGTTTCAAAAATAAACACTATATTCAGATTCTGGTTTAAATACGATCAACTTATAACTTTTAAAGCTGAATAAAATGGTGTTGTGAATCAATTTGGCTATGACAAACTGATTCAATAAAATATAGAAGTATTACATTACTCATATATATTTAATATAATGTAATCGTATAATGTATGTTGAAAAATACAAAAATATTTCAAATGCAACTCCACTATAGCAGTCCTAAACCTGGGGTTCATCGTTTAAGTGGATGAGAAACGAGAAGAGAGGGTCGAAACAATCTATTTAAAAAACGTCATTCATTTGGTACTCCTTAAAGGTCTCTCCCTAGGCAGGAAGCCTGATGACAACCACCCAACGGCAGTTGTGGCAGGAGAGATTCCATACCCAGTATACGAAAGTCAGAAGAGATCTCAAACCCAGAAAGACAACAAATTTAGGCCACAAATTTTGTTCATTAGACATTAAGGTAGTATCCCCTTTATATGACTTACCAAACTTATATACAATGGTTTTAGAATGGTACTTTATTCTCTAGACACATTTAGATACTCGCTAACGTCAAACTTCTTAAAGTCGGAACAAGCCCTCTGTTTAAACGTTTTAGACAAACAGACATATCTAAAAACATGAAATAGTCATTGTTTGACAACATTCTTCCTACTAACACAAAAATGCCCTAAAAACGAATTTTAGAGTAGCCAATCCAATTTTGTGCACTGTTCTTGGAGAAAAAGCTGATACCGAAAGAATGTACCGTGTCATGCATGATAACTCATACTTTTACAATAATAATAATAATCAAACTACAAGTGCTTCTAGCCTTTGAAAGTGAAACAAAATATTCTATAAGAATTTTAGTCCTTATAGTCTTTGTAAATTTTACAATAGTTACATTTTTTTATCGTCAAAAGTTATTATACTAATAAAAATTACTATAACGATATATAACGATTACAGTCCCTTGAGGCTGTAACACTATAAACAAGTCTGTTAATATTTATTACTTTTATTTTTGATAATCAATATAAATAGGTTATAAATCGATACACGTATATTACTTTTATGCTTACTGTTTGCTTTTACCTATGCAATATCAAAAACATGATAAAACAGAACACCTCATGTAGCAGTGAAGGAACTACTTCCATTACAACGCATCTGCTTTTATTGCAGTACAAACGGCCTAATTTTGCTAATATTAGCTACTTCTTAGGCTGCCTGGAATATAATCCACTGTTGTACACAACACAAATTCAAGTTAACTGTCTCAAATTAAAATTTGAGTTATTGTAATTTAGTTCAGCGTCGCATTACTTAAGCCATATTTCGTTATTTTCCAAACAAAATATGGAGAAGTAAATTTACTAAATTTTCAACATAACGAAAAAGGATGAAAATGAAAAGCAGCGACAAGTTCAATATTGCCGTAGAAAGAATATATATAGCCAGCCGAAAAAAAATTGATTTTAGTTAAGCACACGGAACACATTTGTGCTACCCAAACAGTGAAGCGTGAAATGGAATGCGTGTTTGGGGAGTTGCTTTAATACGTAAAAGCAGTTGGAAACCGTAAAAGACACATACAAGTTTGTCTCTCTCTCTCTCTCTCTCTCTCTCTCTCTCTCTCTCTCTATTTCTCTCACACGCACACACACACACACACAGTACCTGCAATGTTTTTTCCAACTGAAAGTACTGACGGATACAGACGTAACAACTGTGAAGGTACAAGTGTGCTAGAATTTTCCAGTATAGTATAGAGATTAAAACCACTAATGTCATTTTATACATTTAAGGCTTCAATATCATAGACTATAAAAATAATATTTTGTATAAGTGATCCCAAAGTCTCCTAATGGTGAGTGTTACAAAAAATACAAATTTTTCTTCCTTTGCTAGGTCCTGTTTACTTTGGTTTACAAGCGGATCTTTTATTAATTGGCACCTTCCTTTTTCCTTTGTGTGAACTCATCTTGTATGCTCCACATAACTGCCTGTAATGTAATTATGGAAGTTTCGTTAGGTCTACGCTTTGCAATTACGTAAGACCTCTCACTAGGAATGGTTCTTAGGTATGTATACATGTTCTTATTTAGATATTTTTAATTAAAAATAAGTAGAATTTGATTGTCCATAAGTTTGTAATCGCTTACGTTTTTCATGTATAATATAATTTTACAAGTCAGTTACACAGACGTCCGACATACATTGAGTCACAGAAAGAATAAACACATTACTTAAGTCCGACGTAGTTATATAAAATTACAGATTTTTGAAAGACGTAAAACTCCGTAGTACCCGTACGTAATACATCATTATTTTTATTATAAAATAATGACAACCGTATGGTAGAAGTTTTGCAGCGCAATATGCTAGCTATTTTAGCATATAAATGTGTGCAAAATGAACTTACCTTTAGACTCGTAATAGCATAGGCCTAATGCATCCCATGCGTGACATTAATCTTACACGCAGATGTTGTAAATCGTGAAACAGCTGTGTGACAAGATGGATTACCCACGAATTACAATGATAGACAGCAGAAATAAAATAAAGATTCCTTTGGAGTGTCGGTTACTATCTCTTGCTTTGCCTCTACAAAGTGACCGTCACAACTCTCTGACTTATCATTGACTGTTTTAAAATGAGAAATACCGGTACATTTGTCCTCTTCTATACTGGCGTCTCTGCCGTATTCTCGTCGACTGGTTTACAGTAATTCTCAATTTCTCTCACCTATCTACTCTCTCTCTCTCTCTCTCTCTCTCTCTCTCTCTCTCCCTCCTTTTCCCCTTCCCCTAATCTGCGTCTAAACGAGTTCATTGCAACCCCCACTTCTCCCACTACTGTGAGTGCATACTGTATGCAAAATGATCTCGGAACGCATGAGTGTTACGATTGTTCCCCTTTAAACATGCGACTAAAAATCTTATGTCTCCTTACCTAGCATAGTAAAAATAAAATAATTTTGCTATTTACTGTAAACGGAAAGAACGTAACACACGTAACACTGTTCCTATTTATTCCGCATGCTTTGACGCTATTTCTTTACCCTTTGTTTAGTTATCATAGGCAGTGATTACGTGTTTCGTAAGGACTACAGTTTAGATTTGATACTTTCCATAAAGTGGATGAAAAATATTTGTCGTTGGATTTTATTAGCGGTTAAGTATACGAATAACCAGTATTTGTGCGAATTCGTATATAAACAACTCATTTCTGTATTGAGTAGTAATATTAATTTATAATTTTCTCAGTCTCAAAGCATCGATTTAACAAAACGAGACCATGGCTACGTTATCTGAGGTATCGTTACACGCAGGTGGTAATGAACAAACGTAATGAGTAACCATTAAAACTACCGTTATCACTTATCATCTTGATTAAAACCACTTATCGCCGTTTATCAAAAACTACATCATAGATGACAGAACCGGATCTTGTGGCTTTCTTATGGTAGAGCTCAGATATCACTACATTAGAATATAACAATAATAGATGACAAGGGGGACTCACTATTAAACGTAAGAAGTCTCCACTGTTTTTTAAAATTGCGTTTGTTACTCGAACCGAAAGCTACTTTGGTAAACGGCTGCGCTACATAATCACTGTAAGTAAATAAAACATGTAAAGTCGGATTTGTTATATGTAAAAGTTGTTTGTTACAACAGCCTATTAGAAGCAGTAACTTCAACAATTTTAGCTACAACAATATTTTATTATTTTTACGTTGATTTATAAGATCTGATAATACATGACAATAAGCACAAATTTTTGATAGAATATATGCAAACATTGTCATGGTGACAACTAGTTCATTGACTTGTTCTCTCTACAATTAAAATAACAATATGAAAATTTGAATTTTGCGAAAAATTCAAGATACTAAATAAAAACTGATATAAATACAGGTAGATGTTTTTTTATTTATTACGCAGACTCTGAAAAAGTCACACTAAAGTCTTTTTTTAATTTTAAACTTTTAAAAAGCAAGTATTACAGAATTAATGGTTCCAAACTTTTTAACCGAACGTATCAAATATGCGATGGAACACAGAAACAGCAGCAAGACAATCAAGAAAGTTAAAGCGTGTGTGTGTGTGTGTGTGTGTGTGTGTCTTGATTGACATCATGTAATACTGAACAGTGTGTGTACAGCATTAGTTGTATGTGAATGTGAAACCTGCGTGAAAATAATTGTTTCGCAGAAAAACAATTGCGTTTACCTCGAAAAGTCCAAGAGAAAGCAGTTCCATACAAGAACTAAATATAACAACTTTTAGTGCACAATTTTTCGTATCTTACACACGAGTTTGTGCGAATTCGCGTGTAAACAAGACAATTCGAATTAATAAGATAATTACTTAGCAATAAAAACGCCAAAATTATTAACAACATAACGTTTTCCCCATTCTACAATATTACATCCCCATTTGTGACGCTATAGATTGTAGATTCTCAGCTTTACACTGAAGATCCCATATAACATAAATAAAACGTGGTTTTCAGTCAGACGATAAAAGTGTTTTTACAAGTTCCGACCACACAAATATACAACTGGAAACACATAAATTTTAATTGATTAAGTTAAAAACGTCAAAATGAGCGGTTCTTCCGTGTAAGTATGTATAAAAACTAAAAAATTAAATGTATTTATTAATTTTGTAGATAATTATATATAATTTGAATTACTGTTTCAAAAATAACAAGATTCTCTTAGCACTAATTAATTTCAGCAAATTTTAGAAGTAGATTTAATGCTTCCTCGTAAGAATTACGTTTTGTTTTTTACTTTAAAATTAATTTTAAAAGATACTGTAATCAAATAAAGATATTGTGGCAATGTTGCCAATATTTGGTGTGTGTGTGTGTGTGTGTGTGTGTGTGTGTGTGTGTGTGTGTGTGTGTGTGTGTGTGTGTGTGTGTGTGTGTGTGTGTGTGTGTGTGTGTGTGTGTGTGTGTGTGTGTGTGTGTGTGTGTGTGTGTGTGTGTGTGTGTGTGTTAAATTATCATTTATGACCAATATATTCAATTTATATTTAATTTGATTTCTCATGAAATCCGTCAAGATACTTTTTCCAATAGCAAGTTGTCAGCGCCGAAACGATATGTTTGTACATTCACTGCATGTATCAGCGATAACTGAACTCCAACTATAAACATCTAGATGGGCTTGTAATTTCCAAACATACAATGCATTATTTTACGAGTCACAGAGCCACCAGGCGTCGTCAAATTATCCATTCTACGTATGTTATGTCATGCACCATTCATTCGCTTGTTCGCGCACATTGACAACAGATTGAATTTTATATGAGGGAACACTGATCCAATTTTACCAATCATGTACAAAGCAGGACAGTGAACTCTAAATGAGTCTGGAAATATGCAGTACTGTTACCAATACATAAATAAAGCAAAACTTGATATTGCAATTTAAAGTATTATTAACTTTGCAAACACAATACGCATTTTTCGACAGACAACGGAAAAATAGCACGGAGTTTTGTGATAACTTGAGCCATTTGTAAACCTTAAGTTTCCCCTAGATACTGAAGAAATTCATATGTTATTTAGCTGTAATTTTATCTTTTTTTATTTAAGACACAGGCAATATACAAAAATTATAAAATAATATTAAAATAATAATAAGTTTAAACCACTTAAAAGACTCAACAATTATTATAATTACTGAATATAATGTACAAAGAAACATTACATTGAAATCTACATAATATAAGAAATGATTTTTACATAGCTATGATTCCATAGATTTAACTGTATGAATATCCTATGCTTTCTGAAAATACTCTAAAAGCAATTACAACAAGAAAAGTGATTTGATTTAATCAATATAAGCTAGTTTTCAAAATGTATATTTTTAAATACTGTTACAACGGTCACAGCAGATCGCCGTCGGCACAGTGAAACAGAATAACTGACACCAATGAAATCATAATTAAAAACTTTAATTAGATACCAACAGCAGTTACACATCAACAAAGTACTCTTGAACAACAATTCAAGTTAAATTTGTTCAACACACATTAATAAATGTCACCTTATTACAGTTTCGCATTAATCAAGAATTCGCCACAATACTTCGACCAGCACTTGAACAAATCCCCACGTGTAACTGAACTGGGCCGCTCCAAAATCCGGTATTTATACCTGCGCCGCCTTGCATTGTAGTCAGGTAGAGAGCCTGGATGCTTGTAGAGTAGTTAAGTAAGCGGCTGGAAAGGGCACTGGCATCTCGCTCGTGTGAACTAGGACAGTACAGAGCGTTACATAATTAAGCTCTGTACATGTCTGGTACAGTCTCTCGCATCGCGGCGTGCCACGAATCACGTAGGCACTCACCGATGCCATACTCTTTGTTTCCTGAGGTTTACAATATTATCAAAATATATGTTACCTCTCTTTAAAAAAAGTCTATTATATTATGTGTAATTTTTGTCGATTACACAAAAGTGTAGAAATGCATTAAAATCAAAAGCGTTTGTCGATTAACTGCAGTTAGCAGTTTAGTTTATGTAATTTATTCTTTAAAAAATTTTTAAATTTACTCTTACAGAATGGTCAGGAAATACTTTAAAGAATTTTGTATTAACGTTATTGATGAAAGGTATAAGTAGAGGGAAAATGACAGTTCAAACCCACTTTCACTTTCTATCAGCTGGACCACAGCATCCGCGACTTTTTCGCTGATCTGTGTCAAGATCCGCGACTTTTTCGCGTATCTGGACCACAGCATCCGCGTTATTTGTTTATATGCCGCCTTTCGCGAGCCTAGATCACTTTCACTTTCTATCAGCTGGACCCGCAGCATCCCAAAGGTGGTGGGTGGGGGGTTCCGACTTGATGCATTATAGTGTATATATTAAATATATGATCAGGGTTACCAACCTTGCATGAGTTCAAATTTGTTGTGTGTTATAATGTATATTAAATCTATATGATCAGGTTTACCAACCTATGTATGGGTTCAAACTTGATATGTGTGTGTATTATAGTGTATATTAAAATATATGATCAGGGTTACCAATCCTGCATTATTGTGTGTATAGAACAGATCTGCCAACATTTTTCTTCGGTGGGAAATTCAAATTATATTAGCAGACGCATTATAGTGTATAGTAAATTGTTGACGACTTCGATATCAACTCTCTCTCCCTTCCTCTCTCTTTGTAGACACAGTTATCGATCACGATATAAACTCTCTCTCTCACACACTCTCTCTCTCTCTCTTTATGTCATCAGTTTTACATAAGCGTCGTGCTACTTATGGATTATTGTAAGTAGCGATACTAAAATGTAATCACCAGGAAATATATTTATCGCCTACCTCGTTGCGTCCTACTTCTAATTTTGACACATGACAGTCATTGACCACGATTTAGAAATTAATATACTGCCAAGTCTGTGTGTGTGTGGTAAAGTGTTACGCATAAAAAAATCTCCTTGAAATAAGGTATTTTCAAAAGTTTTGTGTACACATACGCATACACACATTGTGTATGTCTCTCTCTCGCTGCAAACGTTGACAAGAATTCCCTTATTCAAAGCGATTTGTATGTGTACACGAACTTAAATATGGTTTACAGACCATTGTAATTTTAAAAATTCATTTTTGCATTAATTAAATATATATATCGTAAACAATGAAATAATAATAATAATATTTCGTCATTAGAAAGTTATATTCAGTCTGGTAATCAGTGATAGAAAGATTAACTATGCACACACACACACACACACACACACACACACACGCAACGATACAGAATTAGATATAGTTATTATTATTCGCTAACTTAAAGCAGAGGTCATTAACCTTGTGTACGTCGTCTAAATCGGGCGTCCTAATTTGACACCTGTCAATCATTAGCAGCGTTGACAGTAATTAGGATTAATTATGGATTAGAAAGTATTTACTCTAAAAACGGACATGCAAGCTTTCTCCCACTACCAGTGTACAATATATACGCACAGAAAATTAGTGACAATTTCTCATTTGACCGCTTGCGTGTGCTGATACATCGTGAAATCTATCTCTGCATCTTGTTTAATAGTTGAAAGACTGTTTGTACGTCTTCAGTATACACAACTTTCATCATTAAGGGTGTGTAGACAACACATACTAGTTTTGGTAAGTGTACAGATTTTATTTAATTTTAATGTATGTGCAGATTTTATTTAAACGTAAAAATTATTCACATTAAAACATTATCAAGTGCATTATTTATTGAATTTAATACATGACTCATTCAAATAAGTAAGTGTACTTGAAACATTTTGAATACGTTAATAACTGAGCATAATTTTTATTGTATGTACAGATTTTGTTTAAACGTAAAAATTATTTGCATTAAAACATTATCAAGCGCATTATTTATTGAATTTAATACATACGTGTGTGTGTGTGTGTGTGTGTGTGTGTGTGTGTGTGTGTGTGTGTGTGTGTGTGTCTGTGTGTGTGTGTGTGTGTGTGTGTGTACGTGTGTGTATGATCAAATTACAATTTCTGAAAATATATTCTTACCGTATTTTTATAGTGGCAATTTCTCATTGACCGCCTGCGTGTGCTGATACATCGTGAAATCTATCTCTGCATCTTTTTTAATAGTTGAAAGACTGTTTGTACGTCTTCAGTATACACACAACTTTCATCATTAAGGGTGTGTAGACAACACATACTAGTTTTGGTAAGTGTACAGATTTTATTTAATTTTAATGTATGTGCAGATTTTATTTAAACGTAAAAATTATTTGCATTAAAACATTATCAAGCGCATTATTGAAACATTTTGAATACGTTAATAACTGAGCATAATTTTTATTGTATGTACAGATTTTATTTAAACGTAAAAATTATTTGCATTAAAACATTATCAAGCGCATTATTTATTGAATTTAATACATGTGTATGTGTGTGTGTATGTGTGTGTATGATCAAATTACAATTTCTGAAAATATATTCTTACCGTATTTTTATAGTGGAAATTTCTCATTTGACCGTCTGCGTGTGCTGATACATCGTGAAATCTATCTCTGCATCTTTTTTAATAGTTGAAAGACTGTTTGTACGTCTTCAGTATACACACAACTTTCATCATTAAGGGTGTGTAGACAACACATACTAGTTTTGGTAAGGGTACAGATTTTATTTAATTTTAATGTATGTGCAGATTTTATTTAAACGTAAAAATTATTTGCATTAAAACATTATCAAGCGCATTATTTATTTATTGAATTTAATACATGTGTGTGTGTGTATGATCAAATTATTATGTCTGTTACAATTTTTTCTGAAAAATTGCTTTAAACAAACATTTTTAATGTAACAAATTTAGAAAGTAGGTCACAGCGTATGATGACATTTATATCTCTCTAATTCTGTTGTGGCCATGTACATACATGCATAGCTGTAAGCGGTGACTATTTCCTTATGAAAGTGGAATGTAGACTTTCCTAAAATTATTTGCATTAAAACATTATCAAGCGCATTATTATTTATTGAATTTAATACATGTGTGTGTGTGTGTGTGTGTGTGTGCGCGCGCGTATGTGTATGATCAAATTATTATGCCTCACTTCTAATTGAAGATATATTTTAGGTATAGCTGAATTTTAAGCGTGCATACAACGTCCGTCATTTAAGGGTTCGTGTGTGGACAACGCTCGCTAGTTTGTTGCACGTAAGTATACATTATGGAGTGGGTTATACAAATAATAATAATAAAGTGTGTGTAATATATACATTTATTAAAAATACATACACACAGCTCCAAGATTATATTAAACAGTTTTTACAATTAAAAATACATACACAGCTCCAAGATTATATTGTTACAAGTATGACAATATATCTAAACTAGTATTTACAATTTAAAAAAAAAAAAAAAACATACACAGTTCCAAGATTATATTGTTACAAGTATTAAAATATATCTAAACTAGTTTTACAATTAAAAATACATACACACACACACACAGCTCCAATATTATAATGTTACAAATATGAAAATATATATATATTTAAAACTAGTATTTACAAAATATGTATAAAATAAGACTTAAACACGTCTATGTACTGTGTTGGACAATGGTGTATATTCTACAAGCGAATCATGTAGTATCATACAGTAGGCAGTCGTCTGTGTAGGAAAATTCATTGACGATTCAAATTCTAAACGTACATCAACTGCTGAAGACTTAAGTGCATCGTCTTGTCTGCTACAATCGAATACAAACAGCGGGGCTTTTGATTTGAATAATTCTGGTGTCAGTACTGGGCTGACGTCTAAACGGTGGTAATACGAACTTTGAAAACTGGCGTACATATTGTACAATAATGCAAAACGGTCTTTCCCAATATCCAAGTTTAAATTATCGTAAGGATAATACTTGTCGTTTAGAAACAGTCTCGCATTGATCACGTTACAATGATCAAATTCATCGGCATGTGCCGCCAGTACATTCTTTCTTGCTGTCTGAAACGCTAACACAACAAAGCGTGGTTTTTCTAGCTGACTCGAGGTCTTGACAATCCAATTCTGCCTTTTAGTCTGTGGTAAGGCAGGATACTCGTGCAACTCCCAGGTCCTAAAAGGCATAGTTATCGGGTGGTCTTTCTCTATGAGTCGTAACAGTGGTAATCTGTACGCATTAGCTACATGTACATAAGGCATTTTCCAGTAAACTTTATCTAGTTCAAGAACACAATTAGCAGTCGTTTGTCCGCTTGCTAAAACCATAGCGTTTATGTCGGTAGATGTGCATAGGAGTATAAGTTCTTGTTTCACGTTCAGCACGATGCGTGTATAGCCTTCTGCGAATCCCATTAGCATTTTCAGTGGTATACAAAAGTTGAATTCACCGTCATCATTCACTTTTAATATGTTCGTGGTCAGCGCCACCCAACCTGCGTTTTCCATTGCGTCACGTGTGTTGTTGTTGAGTGATAGAAAAGTTTTAATAGTTGACGTAACACCGACGTTTCTGGTATGGTCCACTACCACTCCGGCCAACTCGTAACGAATCTCTTCAAAGAGAAATGCTATAGCATTGTTCACCAGTTCCACATTCACTGCAGTATCTGCAGCCACACTAGGGTTTTTAACCAACTTGCCTTCGATGTAGAGGAAACTTTCTGACGGCAGTGTAAAGACGTCCTGTTGTTGTATTGGCACACGTATTTCATCATTGTTTCCATATCTTGTTGTTGCGTACGGTGCGTGTGAGTGAAATGAAAAGTGTGTGATACTGTCTTCAAAGAACGGTTGCTGCTCCACAGATAATATTCCACTCGCCATGTTACTTGTTTACAACAAAACCCAGTGAAATCAGGAAACGACGGTTAACTGATGTTAATCGTTTCAGTTTCGAACGAGTACTGATGCGTTTCCTAACTGATCTTTCTTCTTCTTTTTTTATTACTGACGACTGTGGTAGCAGCGGTGGCGAAGAAACAAAGTACAAGCCCATGTCTGTAGACGTTTTAGATGTAAACGCACAGTGATGACTTCTCCGCGAAAATCTATTACGTCACCGTCCTGATCGTGTAAAGATAATGTTATGTTGTCCAAACGACTCACATTCACAGGTAGGTATATGACGTTTGTAGGTGATTCAATTATTTTGAATCCTGGTTCGACTGACGGATAGAACGAGTGCAGTGTGTGCTCGTTTTTACCGTTCTTGTATGATCCTTGCGCTATATTACACCTTATCAGTATACTGTTCACTTTTATAATGTTAACTGTGGCGTCAGACGTGTGAGTTTTATTCGCTTCAAGTAGACGCTTTTCCTTGAAACCCAACATATCACCGATACCGCACACTGTTTGTTGAAAGTCAATATCCAGTGCACAAGTCAGCTCACATTTCAGTGTATTGTTGTTAGGACGTAGACTAATCTTTGAGTCTCCTAACTGCTTTATGAGGAAGGCTTCTATGTCACCGATTTCATAAGCACCTGTAGGTAACGTTATCAAGTCCCACGTTGTTCCGTCCCGTAGTACTGGAAACACATTGTTTTTTCCATCAATCACGTTCGGTATACTGTTGTATGTAGTAAAGTCCAATAGACCTACATACCATTCGCCGTTTGTTAGTTCGAGAGGCGGGAAAAAGTCACATACAAGAGCAGCAGCATTCGTGCCTGTTAAGGTGACCGACAGCGAAGACATCTTGTCGCTTACTGATCACTCACGCGTTAAGAAGTCCAAACATAAATGCCCACAGATGACTGTGTGTGGTGGCTGTTCACGCTCGTAATTGTAGTAAATGTCAGTGTCGGTTCCAAAATACTGTGTCAGCTCAAGAGGTGGCTGCATATTACCATACGCATCATAGTAGTAAACTTGTTTGTTTCGCTTCTTGTAGCAAACCCAGTGCGTACCAGGTCCTTCTGCACTGTCCAGATTAACAACTGCACTCTCATTCTTCCATGGTTGTGTGTGTGGTAAAGTGTTACGCATAAAAACTCCTCTGAAATAAGGTATTTTCAAAAGTTTTGCGTACACATACAAATCACTGTCAGACAATGCACGCACTGGTATGCAAATTAGTTTTTTTGTCTGTAAGGACGTAGGTATAGACCTGACGCTATTTTTTTTTTTTATTGTTACGTTTATGCCTTGGGACTGTTTTGCGTTTATTCGCTGATTGACGTTTAATTCCTGAACCCTTCTTCTTTTTTCTGCAACCACTACGCGAGCTCCCTCCACCCACTGCCGATTTCGCTTTCATTGCGGCGGCTACAGCAGCAGCATACGCTCTTTCACTAACACCGGAATTCCAATCTTTCACTCGTTCCCACGCTTTGTCGGCAAGAACGCGATCAGCTATACGTCTTCGACTGTTGTCTTTGTACCTTGCGTAGGCGATATCGTGTTCGCGACAGGCTTCGTCCAACTCGTTGATTCCGCGCTCGCCACGTGCCAATCTCTCTTTGAGTTTTGTTCCAGGTCCACAGAATCGGTAGCCGGGTAGGTGTAATTCTACTGGTAATGCGTCCACCGCTCGATTAATCAAAGTAGGTACTGACGAAACGATAGCGGGCACAGTGTTTTTAAGTATTTTTCCAATTACACCACGCCCCATTCTTTTCTTAAGAAGTACGTGCATTCTTGTAAACAGATCTCCAATCCTTGATTTCCGTTTCCGTATCGAGAACGTCTATTAAACGCCCCACCTCTTCAATATATTCAGACAGGACTGAACGCTGTGTCGCGCTGTCTTGATATTTATAGACAAACTTTATTAGATTGATTATATGAGCGTGAAATACCTGAGTGACTTTGTACAATTCGGTCTTTATATGTAATTTTAATTCGTGCATTTGTCGTACAGTGACTGCGTCTTTGTCATTGACACCGTTCGCTATATTCGTAATTTTTCTTCCGGCAGCGTAGAAAGCATCTCTTTGCAAACTGATTGTGTGTGCGTGTAAAAATTCTAAATTCACTGCGTCTTTGAAGTCAACAGGTGCTTGCACGCGCGTTAGTCGACAGTCATTAACGATTACGTTACCTGCACGATCTTTTTTCAAACTCTTCTCGTCTACATATCGTTTTGTGGCTGCATCTCTTGATTTAAGCGGATCGTTTAGCATTATTATTCGATGATCTTTTGCGTCTACGGTAGCGTCGTCGTCGTTCTTGTACTGTAAGCATGCGTCCTTTACGTACTGTAAAGAAACAACATCGTGCAACTCTTCAGGATCACCCAAGTTGCGTATCTTTTTGTTTTTCACATCAAAGTGACCCTCGTTAGTCACTCCTAAACCGATATCCTCACGCAGACTTCGATGAGTTTCTTTTCGCACTCTTACAGCGCTGTCGTGTCTACCGAACTTGTCTACACTCATATTTATGCAGAACTGGTGGTTATAGAACGGTGCGTCTGCTTTTATATGATAATGCCGACTTCGCGTAATTCTTCCAATATCGAAACGATTTCATTCCTATGACCAGTATGACCACTATTTTGAGATGCCATTAACAGTCTCAATCTATTAACCAACTCGTTAGGATCATCCCAATGCACGTAATCGATTGCAGTGTTCGGTTTCATCTCCATATAGCCACTCCCTGTACGTTTTCGTGCAAACAATTTAGATATTACTAGTCGGTACTTGACGCCACTGTTACTGTTTATTCGCGTATTGTGTTTATATTTTTGTTTGTGTCCGTTGGTTGCTAGTAGTATGGACTTATATTTCCTCATATCGTCCTTATTGTATTTTTTCGGTAGTTTCATAAACAAAAGTTCATACAGACCAGGTGTACCCTCGTAAATTTTTCCTTTGACATGAAAGTTGTCGTTATCATCGATTTTCACATTTGAATCACCTATCATAAATTTACCACCTTCGTATCGAACACCATACATACGATCTATAATCCGTTTACAGTCCGCCGATTCGCACAAACGCATATATTTGTTTGCTAATGAATCCTCACTGAAATGTGAAGAGTTAGGGTTCCAGGCGTCCTCGTCACTGAAATGAGAAGCGTTATGACTCTGCGTGCCACTTTCGTTTTCCGTTATTAGGTGTTGTTTAGGCTCTTCTTGTTTTATCTGCTGCTCCTCCTCCTCCTCCTCCTCCTCCATCATATCACCACTTAACTTTCGTGAAATAGCTTCTAACGGTTCCAGAATCGGTCTGTAATTTTTTCTAAACTTTTCGTCACCTTCTCTGATACCGTGTTGTAATGCATGATATTTTTTCCTTATGTTGTCGCTTATCGTATCTATATCATACGCAAGTCGTTCCTCCTTATTCATCGCCATCGCGTGTTAGCAAGAGGACTGATTACATTACTATAGTGCAACCACTTTTATACTTCGTCGGAAACAATTATGAATCGATCAAAGCCGATTCTATATCTACCTTCATTTATTGACGAGTCTTTGTCTATGACTAGAAATCCATAACGATCCTTCCACGCTTCCGTGCAGACGTCTTTGAAAGCATCATATTTCATATCTATGTTAACGTGATCATTGTATGCATGTCGTAAATTTAGATCGTCTTGTTTGAACAATATCAACAAGTTAGCGTTGTCACGCACCAATTGTTTCGGTATCTGGCTATATGTCTGACATAGATAGAATGTGTCCACACCGCTATGTCTCCCCATAGCAAAATACTTTCGAATATTGTTTTGTCTTTCACACGATACGTCATCGAATACGATAACAGAGTCGAGACCGGTGATTTCACTCGGTAGTGGGACTTCTTCGTTCTCGCTGTATGCATGATAACCTAAACCTTCATCAGCGAGTGATTTCATCACTGTTTCTAGCATTCTGTATTTTGGTTGAAATAATGATTTTGAAAACACGTATACGTTGCGGAAACGTAGTCCGTTGGCATCAAACAGTAGGTTGAATAGCACATTTGATTTCCCACAGGAACTTGGGCCTGTAACGATACAGCGAATACTGTTCGGTAATAGCGGGCTATGTTTACGTTTAGCACTGCCTTCGTCACCAGCCAAAAAGTCCATATCCTTTATTGGTAATTTGTTTGCTTGCTGTACAATCTTCATCTTTGTGAATACAGAAAGCATTCTGTTTTCAGCACGTGCTGTCACCTTTTTTTATATTAGATCTTTCTTATGTATCCATGCATCGTATTTACCATCGAAACCGAGCCAACGAACACGCACTCTGTCACCTTTGCGTTGTAACACCTTTTCCACTAGGTATACATCGCCGACTTTGGACTTACTAATCTCGTGCTCGTAAAAACCACCTTTCAACACTTTGTTTAGATAATCTTTTAGCAGATAAGTGACTGGGATGGTAGTGGATTGTACTTTATCCACAGTGAATATTTCGTTAGTCCAATTTGGCGTATAACCTTTGGCGAACGTCATTTTGTGCTTACTTATACGAACACGGTCACCGACTTTAAATTTTGGTGGTTTCGTTGGACTGATTTTAGGTGCTGTGTTCTTCCTTATTCGTTCCAACACTATATGTTCGTTGGCGTCATTCACTTCACTAGGTTTCATACCAATGGTTCTGTGTGTTGTATTGTTGTACGATTTCAGTAATGTAGGTAGTAGATCCAACCAGCGGTAGTGTCCTTGTTCGCTGAAAGCTCGATACATGTGTGTCTTCAGTGTGCGATTAAAACGTTCCACTATGGAAGCTTTTTTCTCACTGTAGGTTGAGTAATGTTTCACATTATACTTTTTTAGCAACGCTTGTACTGTGCTGTTGTAATACTCCTTCCCGTTGTCCGTCTGTAAATATTTCATTCGATTAGCAGTTAGTATAGGCTCTAGTGCGTGCTTTACTTCTTTTCCTGTCTTTGTTTTCAATGGTACAGCGTACGCGTACTTGCTAAACGCATTGATCACTGTCATCATGTACTTGTACCCTTTGTTCACTCGAGCGTATGGTATCATCTCCACAAGATCCGCCTGGTACAAGTCGTGTAGACCCTTCAATTCAACCGCGCGCCTAACGAAATTCCTTCTCGCTGCTCTGTGTAGCTCTAGAGCTATAGTCTTGCGTGCGTTGTTCATGGTTTAAGATACACTAACATAATACCAGCGTTAAAAATACTATATATATCAATAACAGTTTCTTTGTTTTTCAGTATTCATTCTCACGTCTGAATATCATCATGTCCGACCTTCAACAGAATCCAGAACAACAACAACAACATCAGCAGGAACAGGAACATCCTCAACAAGGTAAAAATTTTTTAAAATACCAATTGTCTCTCTCTCTATAATTATGTAGCAAACCAAATTTGTTTGATATGAATTAACTCTGTCTAACCTGTACAAGATAGTCTCTTGACGTTGTTTAGAAATTGATATGGCGAAGAAAATTTTTTATGTTCTGACATAGGTTTGTTACCTTCTCCCCAATGTATTGTCTCTTGACATCGTTTAGAAATTGACATGACGGAGAAAATTTTTCATGTTCCACCATAGGTATGTCACCTTCTCTCCAATGAACTAATTCAATTCCGCAACAAAAGCATTTAACTCTATCGTCTATGAATGACATACTATGTCCACAAACATCATAATTTAGCGGATAGTAGTAAAACCCAGCAAACGCTAACTCGTCGGGGCTGACAAACGTCACTTCCCAATACTTGAACGATTTTCTTCTTTCACTTTCAATGCTAAAATCAGGAGTAGCTGCCATCTTCACAGTTTGCAATAAACTAACGTATTACTAACGTGTACTATATATTTATTTACCACAAACATGAATTTGTGTGTGGGTGTGTGTGTGTGTGTGTGTGTGTGTGTATGTGTGTTATTCATCATTCCTATTAGCTAATACATGTGTTTCTATTGTTTCAGTTATGACACGATTTTATATTGTGCGAAACACTAGTATTAGAGGATCCCTCACAACTTTTAATTACCTGCCTGTGTACACGGACACAGAAGAAGAAGATCAAGATATATTACCGATAATGACTGAGGTGCGACCTTTATTGTGCAAGGATATTCTGGCAGAACAAGCACGTTTACGCAGTATCAAATGGCATATTGCGTGCAGGATACGTTTCACTAAAACTGTGTTAGATGGTGACAGCGGCGAAGAAAAAGAGGTAACCAAAGACGCCGTCTTCCACGGACGTTGTCGTACGTTGCTCACGGACGACAACGACGAGTTGAACTGTCTACTCGATGAATCCTACGATAAAATCATGAATAGCATATCCAATTTTACCCGTGACGGGAGCGGATGGTCAGTGGATGCTGTACTGAAGCTGGAACTGGTTGTTGGACGGTACCGGCCTCTAGCAGCGTCCTCCTACCTTCCAACCCCGCGAAAACTTGCATTCACCAGGGCAGTAGTCAACATCAAGAACCCCCAAGATGAAATGTGTTTTCTATGGTCCGTACTAGCTCACATACACCCTCAACAAAAGCATAAAGAACGTGTTTCAAAATACGCTCCCTTCAAAAACACCTTAAATATGTCCGGTATCGAGTACCCTGTTTCTATAAACTCACTTTCTAAATTTGAAACACAGAATCCCAACATTTCTATAAACGTTTTCGGCTATGATATAGAAGACAATATCAGAAACGAATCAAAAAATGAGGTTTATCCGTTAAGAATTACCCCCAATAAGAACAGATTACATCATGTTAATCTTTTACTTCTGTCCGATACAAATAGCCGAAAACACTACTGTCTTATCAGTAACATGAGTAGATTATTATCATCCCTTACAAAACACGACGGCCAATCATTTTACTGCGACTACTGCCTGCATCGTTTCTCCACAGAACATGGTCTGTCCGATCATCTCCCCTACTGCACACCTTACGGTGAGCAGAAATCCAAAATGCCCACAGAGGAGGAGAAGTTTATGTAATTTAAAAATTACGCGCACTGTCTTAAAGTACCCTTCACCGTCTACGCCGACTTCGAGTCCCTCATCACTCCGCTTCAATCGTGTTCACCTGGTAACAACGTCCCGACGACAGTACACGAGTTAGGTGAATTCTACTCAGTTGATAGCAACGGTGCCCGTCAGAAAATAACTTCTCCTCCTGTATCGTCCACATCATACGAAGCGATGCATATTCCGTCAGGTTTCTCCTATGCTATCGTCGATCATACACACAGACTCTGGAGAGAGGCTAAAGTTTATCGGGGTGAAAACGTCGTAGACACGTTCTTCTCGTGGTTGATGAAAGACGCCGAGGATATGATGAAGGTAGTACGACATAACGTACAAATAATTATGTCCGATGATGACAATGTTGTGTTCACTAACGCCGTCGTTTGCATTTGTGTGAGCGCCCTTTGACAGACGATGACAAGGTACGCAATCATTGTCATCTTACGGGGAAATTCTTGGGAGCAGCCCACAATAGCTGTAATCTAAGCTACAAGATGCCTCGTCATATCCCCGTCTTCTTTCACAACCTTCGTGGCTACGACTGCCACCATTTAATGCAGGGTTTAGGAAAATATAAGGACCAACACGTATCCAGCATTGCAACATCTAGTGAGCGTTACGTGTCGTTCTCCCTGGGTCCCTTGCGTTTCGTAGACTCCTTTCAATTTCTTAATCGCTCTCTGGACACACTCGTTACCAATCTGTCCACGTGCGGGAGCCAATTTCCTTTGCTCAGAGAGGAAATGCTTAGATGGGGTTTTGACGAACAGACCAATCTGCTCGTACGCAAGGGGGTATACCCTTACGAGTACGTTGACAGCATTGATCGGTTCAACGAAACAAGTCTACCCGCTCGTGAACTTTTTGATAACCGGTTGTTGGAATCGTCTATTTCGGACGCAGATTACGAGCACGCACAAAACGTGTGGAGTGCATTCAATCTGCGTACGTTTGGAGATTACCACGATTTGTATTTGTTGACAGACGTAATGCTGCTGGCCGATGTCTTTGAAAGTTTCCGAGACATGGCCTTACGCGATTACTGTTTGGACCCGTGTCATTTTTACTCGCTTCCCGGACTCGCTTGGAACGCGATGCTAAAAATGACAGGGGTCGAATTAGAGCTGTTAACAGAGATAAATCTACATCTGTTCGTCGAGTCTGGGATTCGCGGAGGCTGCGCGATGATATCCAACCGTCATGCAGTCGCTAACAATCCTTTGATTCCAGATCAGTACGATGTATCGAAACCGACCTCCTTCATTCTGTATACGGACTGTAATAATTTATACGGTGCAGCCATGTCGCAACCACTCCCTTACGCAGACTTCCGATGGCTCGATCGTAACGAAATCGAGTCCTTGGACGTACGTAATGTGAGTGATGATTCCGACATCGGGTACATCCTCGAAGTCGACCTACACTATCCTAATACCTTACACGACCTGCATTCCGACTACCCGCTTGCACCTGTGCGCCAGCGCATAACACCCGATATCCTTTCTCCCTTTTCCAAACGTTTACACGAGAGTATATACAGATCATCGTATAACGAATCAGGGTCATCCGTAGAGAAGTTGTTAACAACTTTGGAGGACAAACAAAATTACGTTCTCCATTATCGAAATTTGAAATTGTATTTAAGTCTTGGCTTAGAGCTGAAAGCGACTCATAGGGTGTTGTGTTTTAAGCAAAGCGCTTGGTTGAAACCGTTTATCGATTTCAACACCCGCAAGAGGCAAGCAGCCGTCAACAGCTTTGAAAAAGACCTTTTCAAACTGATGAACAACGCCGTATACGGTAAGTCGCTGGAGAACGTACGGAAACATATAGACTTTGAACTAGTCTCGGATGAACGACGGCTTCAAAAACTAGTTTCCACACCTAGGCTAAAACGTATGATTCGTTATACGAACGATCTGGTGGGGCTCTCACTCCGTAAAAAATCCATTGTTCTTTCCCGTCCCGTGTATGTCGGCTTCACGGTGCTTGACGTTAGCAAAACGATAATGTACGACTTTCATTATCGTTATGCTGTCGCCAAGTACGGTCGCAACGTTAAATTGTTAATGACAGATACAGACAGTCTGATGTATAGTATTCAAACATCAGACTTGTATGCAGATATGAAGAAGGACCTACACGTTTTTGGCACATCGGATTACCCTACGTCTCATCCTTGTTATAGCCTTAAAAACAAAAAGGTTGTCGGACTGTTCAAGGATGAAACGTGTGGTCGTCCTATTAGAGAATTCGTGGGTCTCCGAGCGAAATGTTATTCGTTCCTTGTGGCCCACGAAGATCCTACCAAAGAGTGTCAAAAACGTGTATGTAAAGGTGTGCCTCGAGTTGCGATTAAGAGGAGTCTACGACACGATATGTATCGCAAGTGTCTCACTGATCATTGTCAGTTTTCTACCAGTGCACTTTGTTTACGTAGCGATCATCATACGCTGTACACGATGCGCGTAAATAAGCAAGCGTTGTCACCGTATGATGATAAGCGCTATATACTAGACAATGGTCATGATACGCTTGCATACGGTCATTATCGAATACGACGCATCAACATGGAGAACGACGACACCTCCCCACCTGCTAAAAAAATTTGTCTCCATGTATAGTAACCCCCCTCAACACTTGTTTCTTTCGTCAGTTGACGTCTCTCGGTGCTTCAGTCCAGACGTCTGTAAACGTAAGTTCACATATTAATATCGCAACGATATTTGTGTGTTTAAACATAATATATATAGAGTTTGTAATGTGTGGTTTCTTTGTCTTACAGTATTATGGATAACACTGCAGTTATAATCGACTTCCAGTGCTTTTTCGACGACAACGGAAAATATATTGTGAAGGAACTGTCAATCATGGACTTCTGAGATTTGCTGGTAGACATTGGATTTTGACTCCGCCTGCTACATCAGTTACGAATCCAAAATACGTTAGGACAAACCACTGGTTAACGTCAAATTATCATAGACTTAGATGGAGCGAAGGAGAGACACCATACGACAATCTTGTTTCATTGTTAACATCACATACACGTATATATAAATATGTGTTTGTGAAGGGTTTTGAGAAAAAACGTTTTTTTGCAATCAAAGATAATACACAATAATATCATCAATCTTGATGACTTTGGTTGTCCTAAAAACATACCGTATCTATTTCATGGAACAGAATGTCTTAAACATTTCAATTCTTCTGACCGATGTGCCAACTATAAGGTGCATGCTATTCGGGAATGGATGATTCATGATTTTTGCTTTAAACAAACATTTTTAATGTAACAAATTTAGAAAGTAGGTCACAGCGAATGATGACATTTATATCTCTCTCATTCTGTTGTGGACATGTACATACATGCATAGCTGTAAGCGGTGACTATTTCCTTATGAAAGTGGACTTTCCTAATGACATTGTTATATTTTGGTGTCTCTAATTTCGTCTGTGGGACATGTTCATACATGCAAAGCTGTAAATGAAAGTGGGACACCGACTTTTCTGATGACGACGTTACCACCACCACCACCACTATCACATTGTACTGTCCTTTTGTGTCGAATATTCTGTCATTGTTTGGTTCTCTCTCGCTTGATACAGACGTGTTCACTAGTGTCTTTCTCTCTCTTCTAATAATGTCGTTTCTTGTAAAGTTTAATGCTGTAAGTACTATCGAGTACAAACGATGTTCAGAATTGACAGTGAATAAAAAATATCCTATCATGGTCTTAACAAATGTGGACACAAAATATGGGAACTCTGTGCTTGCTACGTTGGAGGATGACGACCACCAGTATCGTGTCTATCTTCCCAAGAGGTATGCAAGTGTCTTCACGAATGAGGAGCTCAGACATATCAAACCTAAAGAACTACATTTAGTGTATCGAGGGACGAGAAATCAAACAACACAAGTAGAGATTGAGTCCTAACGTCGTAAGTAGCAATCGTGTTAACAAACAATTTATTGATGTGTGTATGTGTGTGTGTGTGTGTAGTTTCAACTCTCTGTACTTAACACTTTAATAATTGAATTTGTATGTACATAATAAATGTATCATTGATTCTACAAAGTTTCGTTGAATAATAGTTGGTTCGATTAGAAATTATTTGAAAGTACATTAACTTATGTGATAAATGTATCATTGATTCTAAGCAGTATTTACAAATTTCCGATGAATAATATTTGGTTTGATTAGAAATTATTTGAAAGTACATTAACTTATGAAAAATGACACATACTTGAAAAAGTTTACTTACTCAACACATTTGATTCTTTCCACTAACTGTGTGTGTGTGTGTGTGTGTGTGTGTGTGTGTGTGTGTGTGTGTGTGTGTGTGTGTGTGTGTGTGTGTGTGTGTGTGTGTGTGTGTGTGTGTGTGTGTGTGTGTGTGTGTGTGTGTGTGTGTGTGTGTGTGCGTGTGATAATTGAATATTTATCGTATCAGTGATTCTAATATCGACTGTATTGTTATGTTACAGATAAACTTCCTTGTGAACTGTATCTACAGCCGTGAAATTATTATTTAAAAATCTTACAATGTCAAAAATTATTATTAATATTGTATTTATTTTATATAACAATGTTTGTTTGTGCTATATATATATATATATATTTAATCAATGTAAAATGTATTTTTGAATAATTGTATTATAACGGTTTGTAAACTATATTTTAAGTTTATGTACAGTGCTGTAAATATATATTTAATCATTTAAAACAATATTATTATTAATATTGTATTTATTTTATATATAACAATGTTTGTTTGTGATATATATATATATTTAATCAATGTAAAATGTATTTTTTGAATAATTGTATTATAGCGGTTTGTAAACTATATTCTAAGTTTGTGTACAGTGTTGTAAATATATATTTAATTATTTAAAACAAATTATGGTTTATTTTAATTTATTTCGTTATAAACCTCCGAATATGCATGCAATTATTTGTATAGTAATCAGAAATGTGTGAGAGAGAGAGAGAGACATTTTAATAATTTGCAGGTTGTATCTTACAATCACGAAAATTATTATTTAAACTGATAATTGTTTTATTAAAATCTTACAATGACGAAATATTATTATTTCATTGTTTACGATATATATTTAATTAATGCAAAAATGAATTTCTAAAATTACAATGGTCTGTAAACCATATTTAAGTTTGTGTGTGTGTGTGTGTGTGTGTGTGTGTGTGTGTGTGTGTGTGTGTGTGTGTGTGTGTGTGTGTGTGTGTGTGTGTGTGTGTGTGTGTGTGTGTGTGTGTGTGTGTGTGTGTGTGTGTGTGTGTGTGTTTGTGTGTGCGTGCATAGTTAATCTTTCTATCACTAATTACCACACTGAATATAACTTTCTAATGACGAAATATTATTATTATTTCATTGTTTACGATATATATATTTAATTAATGCAAAAATGAATTTTTAAAATTACAATGGTCTGTAAACCATATTTAAGTTCGTGTACACATACAAATCGCTTTGAATAAGGGAATTCTTGTCAACGTTTGCAGCGAGAGAGAGACATACACAATGTGTGTATGTGTATGTGTACACAAAACTTTTGAAAATACCTTATTTCAAGGAGATTTTTTTATGCGTAACACTTTACCACACACAGACTTGGCAGTATATTAATTTCTAAATCGTGGTCAATGACTGTCATGTGTCAAAATTAGAAGTAGGACGCAACGAGGTAGGTGATAAATATATTTCCTGGTGATTACATTTTAGTATCGGAGGGGAGAGAGAGAGAGAGTTGATATCGAAGTCGTCAACAGTCATATAATTTACTATACACTATAATGCGTCTGCTAATATAGTTTGAATTTCCCACCGAAGAAAAATGTTGGCAGATCTGTTCTATACACAATAATGCAGGATTGGTAACCCTGATCATATATTTTAATATACACTATAAAATTGACACACATATCAAGTTTTAATCCATACATAGGTTGGTAAACCTGATTATATAGATTTAATATACATTATAACACACAACAAATTTGAACTCATGCAAGGTTGGTAACCCTGATCATATATTTAATATATACACTATAATGCATCAAGTCGGAACCCCCCCCACCCACCACCTTTGGGATGCTGCGGGTCCAGCTGATAGAAAGTGAAAGTGATCTAGGCTCGCGAAAGGCGGCATATAAAAAAATAACGCGGATGCTGTGGTCCAGATACGCGAAAAAGTCGCGGATCTTGACACAGATCAGCGAAAAAGTCGCGGATGCTGTGGTCCAGCTGATAGAAAGTGAAAGTGGGTTTGAACTGTCATTTTCCCTCTACTGGTATAATATAAATAAAAACGTATAATTATATTTCGATAAGAGAAAGTTAAGATAGCTTAGTTTCTACACAAACCGTCTCAATAAGCACCATATATAGCAAAGCTGATTAATTCTCCTACTTCTCGGTACTCTCTACAAAACAAGGGGAACATAACATAGAAGAAAAGAACCAAATTAAAATTTTAACTTCAGGTCAGAGAATGCTGTGCAGTATCCTATCTCTGAAATAATACATTCATTACTAAATACATATTGTATAGTAACTTATAAAATGGGTCACACTTTAATCTACATATCTTGGGAATCCTTGCTCAAGACAAAAAATCTTTTTAAATACCAGATTCCGCCACTGCAGTGATTAAATATTGTGCCCAGTTTCCAGTATCACGTTGAGCCGAAAAGATGAATAAAACTAGAAATTTCATTAATTAAAAACGAAAAATGTATATTCACTTTTTAATCTATGTTGCAGACAAGATTATTTTGTTTTAATAATGTGAAGTCTAAGCTTTGTTTCTCTCATATTATTGCGCTTCATGTAATAACTAAGTCTACTTAAATTAAGATTCTTTAAACAAACTAAATCCTGTTTCTTTAAAAACAGTATTTTAATGTTTACATTACGTAGACTAACAAATTCAGGAACAACTACATTATCCTTACATTGGCCGTGCAATATTTATAGGATTAAACAGGAACTAGCATTTAGAGAGAGAACGTGGTACCACCGTGAGTCGGCGATTACATTAATTAAAGTCACATTATACAACATCCTCTTCTTAAAAAAGTATTTTTCTATGAAACGTATTAAATAATTTTACAAGTGCACAGCTATTGAACATTTTATAAATTCCTCGATCGTTATTACCTAGATGTTTCCCCATTATCAAAAATTAAATAAAACATCAACCAATATCGTTTTCATTATACAGATAATTTTTATTTTATACCTGTCTTGTACTATCCGGTTCGTTTTCTACACCTAATATTATTGTATAACCAATATATGAGTTAACCCATATGCCATTATTACATATAGTATGACTACGCCTATGAGTAAACCATTAGAGTGACTAGCTCATCCTTTATGCTGCACTTCTCATTATTTCGTCCTCCCCTACACCAACCCTTCTAAATCTACCTCAATAAGTGTAAAAATAAATTAAATATATCACCAAATCAAAAATCAACAAGACAAGAAAGCAATTTCATAATTAACTATTAAAAACCTGTCATCAATAAAAGTATAATTATAACATTTATAATAGCATGTGATTCAAGGTTATTTATTTTTAATTTGTTAAGCACTGTTGACAGTCTCTTTCATGAAATTCTGTTTAATACAGAGTGTGAGAAGTACGTAGATTAGTGGTGCATTTGTCAGATATTGTCAATGATATTCAGTGCAGCCGTTAATTATTTATGTGTTAACAGTACATAAACGTAAGCATGACACAGTCCCCCTGTAGATACATTAATGGTACATATCCTATGGAAACGTACCTGCACCGCACATTCAAAATATGTAAATAACATATTTGTTTAATACGGTCCATGAAATGTGAAATACGTTGTGCAAAACACTGAAAATTAAATAAGACTTGGTAAGAGAGTTTATAGTTAGTACTTGTAAAAAGTAAAATTATCTGTAAAATATAATTTTTCATACAATTTTAATAAAAGTGAAAGTTTTACAGTAAATATTTTTAAATGTTAAAGATTACGTAAAGTCACCAATCTGAAAGGAACCCTATATCCTATTTTAATAGATTTGAAAAATAATTCCAATTGTTTTAAACAAAGCCAGCCAGAGAGCTTACGGCAATTTTGACTCCATAATGGTGGTCTGAGCTTCCAGGTAAATATAAATTGTGGTTTCCAACAAACAAAGTAAATTCCGTTACTTCAGCAGCTTCGTGCTTCTGTATTTACAAGACAAAACAATTCATTTTCAGGGGTTTCTTTTTTGAACAGTTAAAAAAATATATCAAACAATATATTTTCAACCAATAGCTAATAGTAAAATTACTAAATTAAGATATAAATATATAAATGTTTTATGTTAAATGTAAAGAAGTCAAACAGTTAATGAAAACACAAACTGCTGAACAAACTGTATCAATAGTAAAGACAGAAAAATACAACGAAAATAAGATAATAGTCACTTTGCCTGCAGTAGGATCAGTTCGTGTGTAAGCTGCAACGTATGATGAAAGCACTCACTAGACGACATATCTTCTGCAATTTTAACCCGCTGCATGTGCAAATAATTGGACGGAGAAATTCAAGGCAGTTTCACTCGTTCTCGCCTTAAAAGGATCTGTGGCTATGTGGCTACTTCAGAAAGTGCCACCTGATAGCCAGAACACTTATACTGGGAAAACTTCAAACCCGCGTCTCCTCGAACCAGAGAGCATGATCTGAATTCGCCAACACGAGTCTTGTCATCAGTGACTTGTCCGGTAGTCTGCAGTAGTTCATCGGTGCATCAGTCTGTAAACACATGCACATCCACTTCAATAGACATTTTATCGAATGGCATTTTTTGTAGTCGCTAAAACACAAAGATAATGGCTTGCAGTTCAAAGGTACGCAAACATTTATTACGGCTTATCTTGTCCCTTTTATAGAAATCTAATTGCGTTTAACAATGTGAGCGTCTAATCATTCGTCTATAAACACGTAATAAGCATTCCACTAGAGTCTTATTTCACTGAAATTCCAAACGGTTTCCAGAAACTTAAAAGCAAATAGAAGAATGTAAACTGTTAAAAGTGAAATAAACATACAAAGTTCTTGAAACTGGCCATATAATAAAACAGTTGACTATATTCGCTATGTAAAATTTTTATGCTTCCGGGCAAATGTTTCCAAAGACGCAGCTTTTACATTACGTGGATACTATTTCTATTAACATTTGGAGGGTAAAGTTGCAGCTTTCCTTAATTTAACGCCTGCTGCATGACTAGCCAATCTATTGTTAATTTTGTTATTAAATTTACTTTACATTAACACATACTGACGGACTGCCCAAATTAATTTATAATCTTAAGGTAGAAGTTACTGAGGAGATTCCCTCAATCGGATTAGGGCAGTAGTAGTTGAACAGATAACAGAGTCGATCCTTTTTAATTCGCAAATTTGAATTTATCGAATTAATTTAAACAATTTTCTTACAAATGAGACGTTCTACTTAGTAACTCTAAGCTGTGGTGAGTGTAACACTACTGTTAATACATATAGTGCAGCCAGTATTCCGTTTCGCCAGGGAGAAACACGTACACAGATCAAAAGGTAATTGGCAAGGGTACACGACTGCTGTGGATCTACTGCACGACTGTTGTAATTGATTAACATGAATAAAACTTTTTAGTTTTCAATAATAACCTGACAGGCTTCTCTGCTGACGATTTGCACTCTGTCTCACCCGACTTCTTGGAAGAATGTAAAACTAACTTTTTATTATGCAAGTTCTCTTACACAGCAAAACAATAAAATCATATGTATCAGTTTTTGTGATTAGAAATACTACTAGTGACGATCTGAAGACGGGGAAGAGTCTTTTATATCTGCATTTATACTTTCTTCGATTGTGTTTCTCGCTTTAATTCTTGGAATCAGTGTATTTCCTAACTTTAAAGTGTAGTTAATTAAAAACAGTGGCAGAAACACTAATGATTGATGTAATGGTTAAAATAAATATAATTTTAATATATAATAGTTTTTAAATATAATAATCATAAATATATAATATATTTTAAAATGTATTATTTGTAACAAATAATAGGCTACGTTTCCAATGACAGCACCATGAAAAATGCAAACTAACCTACAACATGAAAAAGTGAGCAACGTGCAATCTAACCTATAATGGTGTAGGACAATTTATGATAACTTGTAACCAGATGACAAAGTTCGTTGATTATACAGCTACATTCGTTCAGTGCCATCAATTAGATAAAAAAAATAACCATATAAAATAAAATAAAACTATTTTATTGTCTGTACATACAACAAAACTATTTTCCAATACACGTTCCATGAGAAACGTGTATGTGCTTTACACATACTCGTACAACAATAAACATTTCCCCAATATGACGTCGGCGTCGTCAGTAGACAGAATCGACGATACCATACTATATGATAACAGTAACAGTGATTTATTAATTTGAATAAAACACGTGTTAAACCTCAAAATAGTGTTTACTACAAATCTACAAAATCTAATAGGTTTTTGATTTTCTGTCAGACATTTTTTTAAAAAGCTTGAAATAACCGTCTTAACTTTTGAGAAATTCATGTGTATTTTCAATAATATATTTTATTTAAATTATATTATATTCAAAATACATTTTTGTAAAAAGTTTTATTATTAATAATAACATAAAACTATGTATAATTATACATCAATGGTTGCATGAAGTACACTACCAAAAACGTGGTGTCATCATTTACCGTCATACACACACAAAACACACGCTTTCTCTCTCCCCCCTTTAAAAAATCATAACAGCGTAAGCAATGTTTATAAATTGATAAGGTAGAAATTACTCGTCCCAGGGCTAAACAAAGGCTATTTATGAACACAGTCTGTTGATAACAACCCGTAATTAAGAGTTATCTTTCCACACTTCAATACATACAATTAACACACATTTGTTGCACACTATGAACTGCCCTTTGCGGGGTGTGGCTGAAATGCCTCCATATCAATATAATTCTCAATATTGCTGTATCATCGCATGCATGTGTGACAGCATTGCATACAAACAATATCACGTTCTGTATAACAACAGCGTTGTGACTGGTTGACACTATTCTGTTTGATGACGCCCTCCACAAATATCGAACCTCTAAGTAAGATATGTAGAGAGTATTGTTTCAACCATACTCTGCGAAGATGCAACAAAGAATTACATAACCAAAGAATTCTGTGAAAAACAACCTAAAAAAAACAGCATCTGACATTTGTAATTTTAAGATAAAAATTAGAATACGTGTAGATGAGAATTAATAAATTTGAAAATATTTTTTGAAATTTATGTTTATTCGTTCAAGAGACGTATTACCGTTTGATATAGTTCAGCTTTATAACATATGGAAGAAACAAAAGTCTAAAACATTTACAAATTACATCAAAACGACAGTTTAGTAAAATCTTAAATTACAAAAGCTTGATAAATAACGATCATTCCGAAAAGTGCTAAAGTATCTGTATTGGTCTTTTATGATCTGTGTATTAAGTCATTGATCTGTGTTGTCCATTATCGCTGTAGCCAGCCTTTATGATCTGGAATTATTAAATCAATATTGTAGCAAGAAGGGAAAAGAGAGGATAGGAAGAGTGTGCTCTTGGATAGACCTTGCATGTGATTCACGATACTGTGAAAAAAACAGAATCCACTGTATCCTGCGACAGTTAAGAAGTGAATACAATAAAATTATATCAAAGATAGTTAAATGAAGACAATAACTGAAACAGTCAGAAAATGTTTAAGTAAGTAGCAGTATTTTTCCGCAAAGCAGATTTTTTATTTGCATACGAGCAGATTTTTAATTAATTTTAATTAACGAGCTAATTAAGTTAATGGCGGCACCGTTGATGCACGAAATTAAGTGAAGAATTCTCGCAGGATTTACAATTATTGTATGAAGGCCCATCTTCGACACAGTAGGCTCCCATTGCATCTGTTACGTACTGAACTGTCCACATTGTTCTTACACTGACCTACCTTGTTCCTATAGGCCTACATTGTTCGTTGCTACTATAGTCAATATCAACGAAAAATCTACATCTCTTACTTACTGAAAACGAAAGGATAAGCAATAAAGTAGCTTAGGAAAAAAAGGGAACGAACAAGAGAGAGGGGGAGAAAGAGAGAGAGAGAGAAAATGGTGAGAGAGGGAAGACCATAAGAGAGAAGAGGCGGAAATGAGAGAAACCATCGTAGTTTTGTGATAGATGACAGTCACAACATAACATCATACACCCACTAGAAAGAGAGCGAGTAAGCGAATAATCATATACACTACAGTAATCACATTGTTCTATTCTTTAGTTGGCTATCGGTGTTAAGAAAATGTGGTGAGACGATTACTTTATAGAAACAAAACGAGTGAGGATCTGTGAACGTCGCAAAGGAATGTGATTTTATTTCTCTTGTCGACCCGTGCCAGCTGGGGACAATCCATCGTCTCACACTGCTTTATCGTGATTTGCATCATGTCGCGTATTTCATGAAGATTAATGCCACACATGGGATGTATTACATTACTACGAGTCTCAACACAAATTTATTTTTCATAACTTTTACGGATTTTTACATGTATTACTATTACTTTCATTTTCTCTATCATAAATGGATTTGCTTTATCAGAAATATATTGTGAATTGTGATTCTATTTTAACACTAAAACCGTACATTTGTAATATGAACTTTTACTGATAAAATATTTTTACTGTCTCAACAGGCCCACGTGGGTACATAAAGAACCCAAATCCCTCAATTTCAAGACAGAGACGTCGCTTGAAAGAAATGAATTACCCTCTAAAAAATTTTTACGTTGAAGGAATATTGAATAAGGCACTCGTGAAACTGAAAAAAATGGTTAAACTGTGATTGACACAGAAATACGACATACGACAGATATGGCTTTCTGCAATGACTTTATGATATAGTTTTCGCCTTCTCTTAATCAAATTCTGCGTACACAGTTGTTATACTTTTTTTCTATGTTTAAAGCCTAGCTTATTTTAGTAGTTCGTTATATAACGGATCTCCACAGATTATGAAATATCATTAACTTCTGGATAAATTTTGTGAAGTAAATCTTTAAGTTTATCTTTAACATCATTATAGGTATTTGTATGTACAAGAGCCTTAACAAGGACAGAATAATTCTTTTTGGTATTATCTGTTTTGTTTGTAAACATTTCGCATCTGAAAATAAATCGACCTTCATCTTATGTAATCAAAATTTTATTAAACATTTCATTAACAAAATAACACAAAAAATTTTATAGTCAATAAACTTACAATTAGAAATTTATTTTAAGTTTTAAATTCATTTCGTAGTTGATTGAAGTAATGTTACGCCTCAGTAAACTGAAAAAGCTTAAATTTTTTTTTATTTTAATGTACTAAGATTGTGTAGTTTTCTTATTTAATTTTTTTTTTTTTGAGAAAAAGCATTACTATCTTCTCTCATAAACTTACGTGTAAAACATTACACCAGTATTTCATTAACACCTTGCAACCGAATGTCTTTTTTTTCTTTTGTTACTCAGCACTTATTTTTAATGTAGTCATAAGCGTTCTTATGAAACTAGCTCAATAACACAGAAGAATACAAACCTATATTGAACTAATACAATTATCAATTAATATCTGTATTTATCTAGTAGAGTAAAAGGCATAAATTTTGTAAATTAAAAAGAAAACAACGACTTTAATACTTGTTGCCTTATAGTGTTTAACGGTAAAGAAGTATTTAATGATTGTTTCAATTTCTGTTAATTAATTATGTGTAGGCGAGCCGGCACAGTGGTAGCGTCTCTGACTCACAATCAGAGCGTTGCTGTGCTGCTGATGTGGTGAGATCGAGTCAAGGTCACGGCTCGATTTGCTCGTCTATCCGCACGTACGCGGACAAATAATACGTACATCTTCTGTGCCGTACCCGGGCCAGATAAGTAACAAGGGCACACAATATACTACACACATAAACAACACTCTTCCCCCCCCCCGCACGGCATGCTACCGGGCGTGGGTTAAAGGTTGGCAAATATCTCTCTGGTTGTGGTGGGGCGTGAGTTCTATCACGGCCGGAGGGCGCAACAGGTCTATGACCTAATGCCTGAAAGTGAAGATGATGATGATGATGATGATGATTAATGATGTTCAAAGAGAAATAAGCAAAGAGTACGCCGTGCATGTGTTTAGTTCATTATCTGTTACTTCTTGTAATAACTAATAACTACAAACCTAGTTGAAATCTTTGATTGTGCTTTCAGTTCTAAACATCAATTAAAGATTGCATTCACTTAAATTTGATTTCACAACAGACTGATTACTGAAAGTATTATAGATTTGAATGTTACAGCAATCAAACGGGGAGAAAATCTCATTTGCTTAACACAGTTGGATGGTGACAGGTAAGGGGTTGCAAAATAACTGTTCATTGTTCGCGCAGATCTTTGTTCCTTTGTCCGTGAGCTTTGGCGCTGAAACGTTTAACCACTTTCTTTGGTTCAAACTTTTGCCACTACCGTAGTCATTGTCTCATTGTAATCCCGCAAGCTTTGTTTGAAATTTCATTAATGCCAGCGGTCGCTGTTGATTTTAAAACACAGCTTTCTTGTGACACAACAGTTTGTCATTAGAGTGGTAACATTGAACCTCTTGTGTTATATTTTCTTTTTATCGGATACTACAATAATAACTACTGAAACAAAAAGATTCTATCACCTGGTATGCTGCACCTGATACTGAACCGTAACCGTATTATTTGCTTTTTCTTACTGCTCGTAAATCGTTCAAGGTATCTAATTTTATAAGGAACGTGCGCGTTGGAGTATAAAAATTGCGTGGACGTATGTGTAAATTTAATGAACGTATTAATTTTGCATGAACTAGACACGCACTCAATTTTCAGCCAACGCGCAGACTCTCTATCTTATGCACTGTTATGGATGTGTGTGTGTGTATGTGTGTGTGTGTGTGTGTGTGTGTGTGTGTGTGTGTGTGTGTGTGTGTGTGTGTGTGTGTGTGTGTGTGTGTGTGTGTGTGTGTGTGTGTGTGTGTGTGTGTGTGTGTGTGTGTGTGTGTGTGTGTGTGTGTGTGTGTGTGTGTGTGTGTGTGTGTGTGTGTGTGTGTGTGTGTGTGTGTGTGTGTGTGTGTGTGTGTGTGTGTGTGTGTGTGTGTGTGTGTGTGTGTGTGTGTGTGTGTGTGTGTGTGTGTGTGTGTGTGTGAACTTGAGATTCACGTAAGAATTTGAAACTGAAATAGTGATTTAACCTAATGAGTCTGTTCCCTCCTTATCAATTTTTATTGATGCCCAAAACGTTTGTGTAACTTGTTCTTGTTTGCCAGCTTTCGGCCGCTATCTTTGGGATTTTGATTAAAACGTTTTTCCGCATGCATATTGTGACGATTTAAATGGAAAAAAAATAAAAAATTTAATAATAGAAATCGAAGAATGGGAAGTTAGTTAAAAAACATTAAATCGCACTATTAAACCAATTACCCCTGGATTAACTCATGGTAGTGATGAGACTTAAATGAGAAAATTTAACTAGTATTAATTAATTAAAATTGTGGAAGCAAAAGTTAAAGAATAAAACTATTAACCCTTTATTAAACTTATCATGCTATGACCTGTGAATTCCGGATTCAACTTGTATACCGAGCCGGCATTAAATAAGAAATACGTGTAAACCATAATATAAAGAATTAATCATTTAAAGTCACTAGTAATAGGTGTAATAATTTCAGTATACGAGGAAAATCTCGATTGTTTGTTTTGTCTAACTGTAAGACTGTAGTATTAAATAAAAGATGGAACTATATTATGGCGGAGTATTCGCTCCGCGTCTTTGCAACTTTCCTGTTGTAACAACTAGGGATTAACGATGCGGATTTCTAACTGTAAACAGCTCCACGCTGGGGGTCTACACAAAATGTTATTTTGTGTGTATTTTAATTTAAGTGTTAACTTCCACTAAAAGTGTGGACAGCTAGACATAAGTAACGAAAATGTAGTGAGTAAATTTTTGTGAAACAAACATGTAAGAAAAAGGAAAAACGTGTATAAGAGGTGACATCTCCTGTAATTTAAATATCCAGTCAAATATTGTTCAAGTTAAAAGAAATTCCAACATAATGTACAAACAATACGTAAACTCCAACACGACGGTGCAATTAAACAGGTGATGTGAATAACAGTGAAAAGTGACGACTTCGAACTATACTGCCTTTACTCTATCGCCGAGAATCCTGACGACTTCACGTTAGCTGGCACCATCACATCCATTTCATCGTTATTGGACAGACTACCCCTAGGACAATCCTTGACTACAAGAGTACGGAAGAATCACTCGCCAAGACACGGACAGTTAGCCATAATATAAGAGGTGGCGCGGGAGCTCGTCTTCCGTGAGTTATACATATTTTAAAATATAAGTAATTAAAGATGAAAAAGGCTTTCAAAAGACAATAAATAAGCTCTAAGATTTAAACTGGTGTAACCACCAATTCTTGTAATCATACGTTGTAACTTAACTTTCGTTATGTAACTTCAAAAGTTGCTCAACTAAATAAAACCATTCTTCAAATGGTACTTAAGGAATAATGTAATCATATAATCAAGTATGGTAAATTTGAAAATTCTTAACAAGAAAAAGAAAGACTCGGATCCGAGGTAAAATCATTATCTAAATGATCATTTTATTTTAGATAGAAAACCGCCTTACAATCTCAGAGTAAACATATCTTTATTTGTAATGTGAATAACAAATACTATCTTTACGTATACTATGTGAATAAAAGGGATGTCATCTTTGTTACATACTAAAGTGAGTGCATAAATCAGTTAAATCCCTCCCCTTGTTTCCTATAATTAGAATAATTGTAATTTTGTTAGTCTTGTGTTTTAAGTTTCAGTTTGTTACAACGTAGGCAGCCTGTATAATTGGCTAGCGTCAATTATCACAGGTTCCCTGGATTATGACGTAGCCGACACGTCATAATATCATTTACTTATATTATTTACGAGGGGTTTTCCTTTAGTAGCTTTACGAAATCATAATTTTTTGCTGTCGCCTTTTATTTTTCCTAGAATTGTTCTGTACCGTTTATTGAAGACGATTGTAAACACGTCAAAATTTGTACATATTTCTCAGTCGTAATCTGCAGAACAAAACGTATTTTAACATACAGTATTTTACAGTAAGTAGAGCATTTTAACATATTTCGTATTGATAAATAAAATTATATTAGTATTTACCTTTCGTTTTACTATTTAATAGGTTAAATTTTTTTAATTAACCAATTCAAACTTTTAGAAATAAATTGCGCAACACAACAACACTTTTGATTCTGTAAAGGACTTTACTGAGCCCCAAATATTAACACTTGTGAAAGCAGTAAATCTTCTTACTAAACAAAATTAGCTTAGTATTTAACTTTCATTTTACTATTTAATAGTAATTCTTAAACATTACTATGTTTTAGTAAAACATTACTTTTATTAAAATGTTACATTACTATTAAAACTGTTTAATAGTAAAACATTACTTTTCGTTTTACTATTAAACAGTGATCATTCTGCTTACTATTTAATAGGTTAAATTTTTTAAATTAACCACTTCAAACTTTTAGAAACTTTTTGCGTAACACAATAACACTTTTGATTCTGTAAAGTACTTTACTGAGCACCAAATATTAACCTTTGTAAAAGCAGTGAAGCTTCTTACTTAAGTTAGATATAAATAATTTACTAGGAAGAATTTTTATGTGTTCAGTTTTCACACCACGGTAACTTTTTGGTAATTGATGGGCATTGTAATAAAGGGTTTCGTTTGTAGTAGTAGGTTGGAGAGAATATGAAAACAGTCAAGGTCATCTGACGCCATCCTGATATTAACAGTTCCTGACCTCACAGGCCATGACGTCATCATGACATCACAAGCTGGTGACTATTTCTCTTGTTCCAAAATTTCTTCACGCTTAATGTAATCCACACAAATCGAGCCTTGATACCAAGAATCATAAAAGACACTCTGTTGTCTCTTTGGAAAGTTTTTTTTATATTTGGGCACATTAACGCTTTTTCATAATCTTTGACTAACATAATAGTACAAAAGTAATTGGTTTAAAACAATCTTGGACTAGCATTTTTATAACATCGGACTAATACCTCATTATGTTCTTACATATTTCAATATTTTTTATTGTTAATGTTTGGTATTTCGTCTTACGTTCTACCTTAAATCCTTCCTGTTCACGGACTTTGCCTAGTTTCAAGTTTAATATTAATTGATTTTATAGTATTCTGGTGTAGAAGTTGCAAAAACTCCAGAGTGTATGTCCATAATTAAATGATTTGTATGGACATACAAATGATTAAGTTCAAGCTTAACATACATTGATTTGATAGTACTTTGGTATAGAAGTTGCAAAAGAGCGAGAGAACAGGTGCATAATTAAATGATTTGTTAAATCGTAGTTTTATGTAGCAGAAACCTTTTTAGTTTAGTAGGCTCTAAATTCTTAAATAAATTATATACAAATTAATGTATATTTGTTATTGACTTATCAAACAAAGTACTTTTCCCTACTTATTTTACAGTTTATGTACGGCAATAACTTACACAAATGTTTTTTCAATTACGCCTTTCTACTACAGAATCCTCTTAGTCCTGACCTTTGTTAATACACAATAAAACACTCTAAAAAATACAATGTTGTACAGATAATAAAACTATTTGTATTTTTAATTAATTTTAATAAGTTTAAAACAGTTAGCAATGTTTTGTTAGTTGACGTCCCGTTAATACGTACACTATACGATACATACTGCAAATCCGTATAATGAATTTTAGGTTTAAGTAGATTGTATTCGATGTTGTCTATCACAAATCTAAATTTGTATTTGAATAGCTTATTATCCGCTTAATTTGATTAGAATAAAGTGAGAGTGTTTTCAAGTGAGAAGTGAGAAAACGTAATCATAAATTCAGTGAAACTTGTCGAGATGTCCGTTAAAATTATGAATAGTAAATATGATTATTAGAAATTGTATGGCGCGCGACAAATGGAAGACGCACAAAGTTCTTGAGACATTTCTTTAATTTTCCGGTACAGTCACCATCACAATTGAATCGCAGCGATTTATTTCTTGAAAAATAGAGACCGACTGAACAATTTCTAGTGTATTGAACAACCTAAGATTCTTGACTCTCCCCTTCACTTTCTTTGACATCAAACGAGTGATCTATGGAGTCTTTGTTCCATATATTGTATTTACTTTTGGCATTGTGCCTTTAAATGGCTGTACCAGCCACTCTAGATATATACCCTACACTCAGTTACAGTATGATTGATTTACACTGGTACGACTCGTAGAAAAAAAAATCGTTAGTATATTGTTTGAAGTACTTAACCTACAACACAACCAAATTATCATGTAATTATATACGTATGCGGTTAAATATAAGACATTCAGTAAATGTTTTTTGTATTAAATTTAAAAAAGATGCCTATTTAAATGTGTGTAACGTTTAAAGTTCGTTTGTGTAAATAATTTAAGATAATTTAACAAATTTTTCTTAAAAATGTTCCTGAAAACATTTAAGAAAATGAAAGACATTAGCATTTATTATATTTACAGGACATACTCTTACTATTAAACCACACATATCACACACCACTCATACCACACATATGCGGTGTGCGGTTCTATGTGGTTTTATTTAGCATGCTGTGTGAATACTAATACTGTTCTAGTAATATACAAATAATACTTATACTTTTAATAATGTTCGAGAATATGAGTCTTAACAATTACTAAAAATGTTCATACAAATGTTTTAAATAATCTTTTTATAATTTCTTTATAAAACATTAATGAAATGAATAGTTTCTTAGTTATTTGGGGCTGATGATGACTCACGATGGATTCGTTGCCTGTCGATCTCGATGCCGTGTCCTGCTCTCTTGCGTTCCAGTTGCTCCCGAAATGTTACTGGGATGGCCTCCGTTGCTCCAGCCTGTGTTCTAGAATTAACCAGGAAAAAAGTATTATTATTATTATTCATAATATTTTGTATTTGCACAATTGCGGCAAACGAAATTAACTAGGTTATCTAACGCGGCCTTCTTTATTCGACGTCCAAACCAAACTGCTCATGATTTGTAATTAAGCATAGCTAAGGCAATACGACACAATAACGTCAGGACGCATTAAAGAAAAACGAATACTGCAATATAATTGGCTTTCATAAGTTATCTGCAATGTCCCACACGTTTTGCTAAACGTCTCCTAACATGCAGATCATGCGCTAAAATGTCTAACTTAACGGCAGCCGAGAAAATTCAATACCACGTAACTTGAGTTACCATTTATATCCAATTGGATCCATAATTAAGATTAATAATATTATATTCTATTAAAATTTAAGTAACTCATTTGTACTGCTTGTGATTATGGATACAAAAAATTAGTTTAGAAGCGTGACCATGAATGGGTACAGGCTACTGTTATAATTCTGGAACACGTGTTTTACCGACACGCGCACACTCATCCATTATTTCACAGACACACACTTTTTCAATAACACAACACTATAGTCTCTGTCAGTAACGTGTTAATATCATGTTATATCTATGTTCCTAATGTACTGGCAATAAGTTTCTAATCATTCAGAGTTTCGCTAAAAATAGTAATGTTTTTGTCACATAATACTGTAAATCAGATCTATTTTATTATACATTAAATGAAATTCTTGTCCCATTGCAACAAACACACACACGAATTTTTCAATATGTATATCTGTGCGTGTGTGTGTGTGTGTGTGTGTGTGTCAGGGACGTATTTACGGGGGGGGAACGGGACCGGAACCCCCGCAGAGAATCAAAAAAATTTGAAGAGGAATTTTGTTAATCTCTTAGCTTTTATATTGTTTTATTATTGTTTCATATGTATAATAAAGCAGTAACTCTTTTTTTAAATATGCAAATAGAATATTACACTGCAATAGCGTATACGTTTGAAATATGTAATATACAAAAATCAGTGCAGTCATAAGTATCTTGTAAACAAGTTTCAATAACGGGTACGTAATCGTGTTGTGTCATTACCGTTTACGTTCACAGAATTTATTTCAGAATGTTAACACACCTTTTATTGACCACTTTAAAGACAGCCTATATTGATAAAGCTTAAGTTGTTTTTTCTTTCCTATGAAGCCGACTCGACCGGACCCACTAGGCCAAGTTCTAGATACGCCACTGATGTGCGTGCGTGTGTGCCTTATACAAAATGTTTTTTACTCATAATAGTTGCATCTTTTTTTCTAAATTACGGCTTTTCTTTAGAAGTATTTTCGGTTTTTCACAAAAAAATATTTCTCAGTTAAATTCCGAAATAAGATTAAATGTTATTAAAACATTATACATAGATAGTCTAGAAAATGGTTTTGTAACTAAAGAAATTATTGATCAAACGATTATCTAACTATCAAATTATTGTACTAGAGAAACGGTACTTGCTCAGTCAACCGTTTATAAAACAATCAAATGATTACAGTTCAATCCATATTATGAGCACGGAGATGTGCTCGCGTGCGCATCTTATCACGTGTATCTATGACGGCCTTCTGAGCACGTATCGGTTGCCTGTGGCGTTATCACCCTTTGTTTGGTAAACCCGTTTGTAGGCGGTAATTATTTGCTGTACTAGCGAATCCCTAAGCCTTAACACGATTATCTCAGGATGCAAAATAAACGGTTTCATACAGGTAATAATAAAAGGTTCAAATACTACACGTTCATAAAACTTCTATCGAAATGTTTTGGATACTTTGATATTGCCTTCAACCACGCACATGTTAACATAGGTATAAACAATTAGACGAGTAAAAAGTTAGTAGGTGTACAATCAATTGTGCTGTGGGAGAGGTAGTAATGAGTTTAGCTCCTCCTTGTTTACAATCAAACCTTCTATTACAGTTAAATAAATAATATTAAATAGTAACAAAGTATTTTGCTTAATAAAGTTTACAATTAATATTTTTAAATATTTTAAAATTAAGCCTGTAAGCCCTTAAACAGAAATATTAAAGCTTGTGTAAACATTATTGCTGCCTGTGACAGCAGCTTAACCATGTTCATTTTATTAAATTTGCTACTCTAATATTATCTATCCAACATTCGGTCACTGAGTGCACCACTATTTTGAATTTAATTACGCAGAACCGGAGATAATCCAGGAAGATTAGAGAGTGGAAAATGTAATGTAATTATACTGTGTAGAAATTTCCCTTTGTGATCTACTAGTTAATGCTCTAGCCTTCGATATGAAAGGTTTGATGTTCGATATGACAGCTTCGTTTGCGAGGTTCGATATACGGAGTTGTGTACAGCGTTCACTCAGGGCGTCGTAAGGAAACTGAGGATCTGCAATATGCAGAGAAAGTCAGAAGCACGACGGAGGACTAACTAGCGCGGTTCCTCGCCTATCCCAAGTAAATAAGTTGTCGGAAAATTCTAGGTCCAAACGTCTGTCGCGGTACAAGTAACGTATGCAGTATACGATGTATTTAACATATACATAACACAACTCTGACCTTTCCTATAACAGCTACTAGATATTCTCTTTACATACTTAAATTTTAAGCACACTTAAATTTAATAAATTTTGACCACATGTATTTTAATTATTATTATAATCAATTAAAATTCAGTATAAAAACTAATGGATAGGGCAAAGAGCAGTTATGTATTAAAAAATCGAGCAAAGAACCACTGTAAAAATTGTCACACATTACTACCCTCTAGCCCATATTTTTATCTCATTTCAGCAAAACTGGGATTCAATCTCACGTATTAGGGTTTGAATCTCACCTTAAGCTTACGTACATATTGTGGATTGTTTTTGTATATCTTAATTTTTAGTTCTCTGGAAAAAAAAACACCTAGCCGGTAAAATCACATAATCATGATGGTCACCGTTTTGTAAAAGAGTTCTGCCTCCAAAGTTAGTTTTGCAAGAAAGTTATCTCGTTTCATTAGCTCTGGTGCACGTTAAAGCGTTTTGTCCTAACTACATATTGTCCAATATCAATTAATTTTGGCAATAAAATGGCGACTATTGTCGTCACTAGTACTGTTAACTGTACACCAGACGACGTAAACCGACGTAAACACATCACTAGCACTGTTAACTGTACACCAGACGACGTAAACACATCACTTTTTGCATCTTCATGATTCTGGCAATTTTCGATTTTCATAACAATTTTACAGACCACGCCAGTGTTTTCAGCTGAATGAGATGACTCAAGTTGCGCAGGCGTTTATCCATTTTTTACACTTTTCTGTACCCAGTTTTCTTTAATTTACGCACTCTGCTGCGATTAGTTTTGTCTGTTGGCGAGTATGTGGACATAAAAATGTTACAAAGTCCATAAAACGTGTTTTATACAGAACGTTCATTTATGAAATGTGTTTTAACTGTATCAATACGTTTCTGTAGTGTGCATCTCTCTACAACTAAATTTATAATGATCAAAAAAGCTAACAGTGACCAAGTGACGACGATCATACCTTCGTTTTCAGTAGTGGTAGACTTGCTGTACATTTCTGAGGATACAAAGTTTTTATAAGTGGATATAATGTATTGTAATCTTGTATATTAATATTTAATGTAAATGAATATTTAAAATAAATTCCTGTGAAAATATTACTTTTGATATAGCGACATCTGTTGTAATTTTTAATATAGATAGGGCACATCAAATTTTCGTCTATGTTTTTAGGTTACAACTAATTTAACAGTCAACACTTGATGGAAAATTAACTTCAAAACAGCATGTTTGTTAATAAGAGTCCTACGACCTGCAAAATACGATTTCTAAAGGTAATTTATTATTACTTAATAATACATATCTAAAAACGTAGGTTCATATAATTTTTTAATAACTTTAATCTAATTTATAGTTTTTATATAACTAAATTGAAATGCGAACTCAGTTTTTCTCCGTCGTTTACAGCTTTTTTACAACCTGCATCAGACAATTTTTATTTTAAAGGTGAAAGCACATTGTAATTAAGAGGAAAAATACATTATATGAAAAAGATAAGATTTAATATACAGAAGTATTTTTATATTATAAATGAAGGAAAATACCGCAGAATCATTACTTTATACCGTTATGCCCTTACCGTATCATATTCTGAGCCAGGTCTTTTATAGAAATGATTCCTTGGTCTTTATCTCGGCAACCCTAAAACTGTTGTATTTGAAACCAGGTGCGGATCTACGTAGGGGGGGGAATGTTAAATATTCTTCTCCTCTCCCAAATGGTCACTTCATCAGACAACACTATCTTCGTCGTTTTGAGATTGTAGAGTGTTTCAGGATTGTTAAAATGATACAAAATTCATATCACGTTATGTAGTTTTATGATTTTACTCTAAAATTATCTTAAATTGAATTGTACCTTTCCGTCATGTTAATTTTTGTTTGACACATACCACAGGAACACTAGTGTGTGTGGAACATAAAGTATGTATGTTAAACGGCACGCGAATATTATTTAAAAAACAATGAACTGACAGACAGATACGATTTTATACTTTTACGTCAATAACATTTATTGTTTTGACAATAAAAAACTGTATTTACATCTTCACTCGTTCCTATCGTTTATACTTTACAACTTTAGAGAATATTCCAACTTTCCATAATCCCCCACCCAAAGTCAACTCTTCTCCCGCCCCCACTTTTCTTGCTGGATCCGCCTACGATCACTCCACAGAAACTGTCAAAACCTTAAAAAGACAACATGAAGCAGGCTCTGGATAAACGCATAAAACACACAACATAAACACGGGCTCGGAGTGCGTATTGATGGTGCCCATCATATGGACATTAATACACGACTCATACCTGAGTTATTATAGACAGTAATTTTAGTTTGCATGTTGATGTTTTAAACATACGTCATACACAATTATCGGCGAGATTATAAAATGTTTAGTATTAATAAATATGTAATTTTTAGATATGAAATTCTTAAGTTTCAGAAAGATATAATGTCATAAAAATATAACTAAGTACAATGATATTTAATATTTTTTTGCTATTTTATTGGTGGTGGCATATTTTGAAACTCATGACGGTTTTTAGACACATATAGTCAGAAATGTATCTAAAAATAAAGTAGCTGCTTTCGGACGTATACCGGACGCGAAACTGTGTCAAAGCTGTCTGTCAGCTTTGTATTGCTGTCGGTCATCTCAGCGTAACGTGTGTTCCCTGATCAAGATGATAAACTGTTCCCGGTGACGCAGTAGCATGTTAGAAAATATCGTAGAATACGTCTTTTTTGAGAGATCGTCTCAGAATATTTTTTCAGTGCGATTTACATGAAAAAATCCTTTTATGGCTAAACAAGGAATACAGTTTGAGGTAGTTATAAAGATACTCACGCACAATCACACCCCGTATTGCCGTCTATCTATGAATTAAGTAGGTACTAACGCTCAGACATTGTTGTTGCATTCGTTGTATTATTTATGAGTAACAAATTTTACATCACTATTTAAGTTTTTCATTAATATCTTTGTAACTTGTTCTCCATATTAGAATTCTACACAGAATTAAGTTAAAATATTCATAATTAACAACCCTCTCAAAATATATTTTACTGCACTGGTAAGTAGTTTACATAATAGTCACTTCCTAGAAAACTCACTTCTGGCGCTACAACATTGCTTTTAGTATTTATTCGTAATAGCACAACATAAAGTCACTACGTGCTTGAGTTTATAACAATTATGTAAAACTCACGACAGTTAATTTAGAATTTTTCATAGATGAAATGTTTTGTCTAAAATAAAAATATTATCATACAATTTAACATTCGCAGTCATTTGACACAATGGAGATTAAATTGTTTAATGTACACTTTTAAATACTATTTATGAGCAGCAGGACAAGGAAGTTACAAGTTAATAAGAAAAAAGGTTAACCGTCCATTAACGGTGTAAAAGTACAAAATAAAAACCAATTTTGGTAAATGCCGAACGTAAATACTGAATAGTCGTTAAAGTTCTCAAGACGAAGTAACAATGACCTTGCGGTTACTTGAAACCGCTGTTAAATTGTGTTGCTCCCCAGACAGACAAAAGTTCTAAATTTTTGTAAAGTACTCGTATTTATTAATTCAGATGAATCTCGTTAATCGCTTCTTTTTTACATTATTTATGTCAACGTTGGCAATCTCTTTGCCAGAACATGCATCTTTCCCCCGTTTGAAGTATTTGTGTTATTGAATTGTGGTATTTGTGGAATTATTTGTGGTATTTGTGGTATTTCCCACATTTGAAGTGTTTGTCGATGCAATAAACAAGGTCCCCATATGAAGAGTATGATTTCACTGTTTTTATACTAGTTCAAACAATGAGGTTACGGGTATTTACTATTTACACAAATGTTCACTACAAGGTCGCATGTATCCGCAATGCCTCTATCCAAAATGGGTTCATTCACAACCTCTGCAACTAGTATAGGCTTGCACACTCAGAATGTTTAGATTATGAGCGCAATTGATGTAATGTGATGATGTGTTCTTAGAATAGTGATACTATCCGCGTATGCCAATCAGATTGGCCCGATTGGGTGTGATAATGTTTTCTTAGAATATTTAATGAAGAAATTTGTGTTAGTGGTTGAAATCACAATCAGAATGATCACTGTTGCACACCACTATATAAAAATTATTACAATTTTTATATAGTGGTGTGCAACAGTGATCATTCTGATTTTCTTAGAATAGTTTACTGTCCGTGTACGCCAAACAGATTGTCCCATTGGGTGTGATAATGTGTTTTTAGAATAGTGATACTGTCCGTGGATACCAATCAGATTGTCCCAGTGGCAAAATAGACAGTAAAAATGTCTTATCCGTGTAGACACAGCGTGTCCACAATTATCATTCAATAACTACAACTCGTCGTGCCGTTGTTATTCTGCTGACAGTGTAGGGCCTTGTGTAAGTGGTAAAGGAACATGTCAGCAAGCCGACTATATGAGTAGAGATAACAAATTAATTACGACTGTTAAGAGTTTCACTGGTTGTAGCCGTATACGGTTTCAGCAACATTTCTATATTTGGTGATGAAGGTCAATTCGACTCGAGTTTAGGTGTGCCACCTTCTCCAGAGATGTCCTCATGACAAAATTTCCAAATACACTGAAGTTTGAACACTATATGAGAACGCTCAAGATAACAGTAGAAACTCTGGCACCTATTCAATTATAAATGAGGTAGGTTTTCCTGATCATTTACCACTTGATTTCGTGTCGTTTTTCCTGGTTTTTCCTACCTTCTTCATAAACTACTGCAAACACTGATTTAAGTTGTTTTCTACATTACAAAAACAGATTATAATCAATTATTACAATAAAACTACAAATTCAGTCTAAGAATTTAATCTACAATAAGAGATCGTAACACCGTGTGTGTATTTAATATACTTTTCTATGATTACTTTCAACTTAGTCCTCAGTATCATCATCGTAGTCGTCATCAATAATGCCTTATCATTTTCATTATCATAGGCATCATCAATATTATCTCATTGCTGTTGCTGTAGCAGCAATTGCTGCTGCTGCTGCTATTACCACTACTACTACTACTACTACTACTACTACTACTACTACTACTACTACTACTACTACTACTACTACTACTACCCCATGATATTTATATAATTATCAGATTATTAAAAAAATTAAATTATTTTATACATTGTAATTTATCCCTAAATTATGCGTTGTTTGCCAAAAATATGGTTTACGTACAAATTAACAAAACAAGAATGAATGAGTCTGAGAAACTAGGCTCTAAATAACTGTATTTAAATAACCTTTCAAATACAACACACAGTTGGAATGTATAGGATTTCGAAACCCTTACAAACGTACGTATATACAATTTTCTTATACTTACTTATTCCCTTTCTGATTTATATTTACAAGAAACAGGCCTACGTAGAAAATAAAATGCTCACACAGAAAAAATGTTACACACGTTAGCAATGCAAGGCACAGGTACCTCAATTTGGCATTCTCCAGCAAACGAAATTAAGTCGTTACAAACAGGACTGTTATACAAACCCATTGGCTTAAATTTAACGAGAGTTACAGAGAACATCGTAGCAAGAAGCCAACAAAGCGTTAATCTGTAATCTCTAAAGCCGATTTGGTGATAATGAAATGTTATACTTAGTTCCGTAATTAGCACATTTAAGAAAACGTTTCTCGCCTACTCTGCTGTTGATGCAATGGATTCTCAAAGCATAACCTGAATTGAGGTCGTTAGCCCCCGGGTTATCAGGGATATGTATTAACCCTGCAATAGCCGCTTACGCATGCACATATGATTAATTATATTCATAATTACTCACAGTTGTCCTTCATAATTAATATATATTTATAATAAATAATATTATTCATACGAGAACATATTTTTTTATATTAATATTGTACTGCTGTTAAAATACACCATAGTACATAAGAGTAAAATAATAATTTCAGAAGAAGCCAATGTATAAAATTAATAGTATTATGAACATATGTTAGGATTGTAAACAAAAAAAACTGAGTGTTAGTCACGACCAACATAGAGGTAGACTCCAATATTATATAGAACAGCATTAAGAAATATGTGTTGACAATTATTATATTAAATTGGAAATAAACATTCAAATAAAATGAAAGATTAATAGAATAGTAATTTAAAATATACTAATTATATGGATAATGTAAAAAACCCAATAAATGTAATTAAAAATAATTAATAAAATGATATATGTTGTTAAGAGTCATATGATGGAAAGATGTGACGAATGTAGTTAGGTATCTAAATGGCAAATTGTAAATTGTTAGATTTGAATTGTATTCAAATGAAAGAAAATTTGTTTAGTCTAATTTTATGTTTAAGAAGAGCCACATCAACAAAGTCTAATTTTATATTTAAGAAGAGCCACATCAAAAAAGTCTAATTTTATATTTAAGAAGAGCCACATAAAAAAAGTCTAATTTTATATTTAAGAAGAGCCACATCAAAAAGTCTAATTTTATATGTAATAAGATACACATTAAAAGAGTTTAATTTTTATAAAAGAGTTTAATTTTGTATTTAATAAAGGAAACCTTTAAAGGAAGGGAGTTAACATTGATATTGAATTTAATAAACATACGAGAGTATAAATCTATAACATTGAAAGAATCATAATTTGTATACAACTTAATAAACAACAATATTTCAAGAAGTCTGAGTATATCATTTAGAGAACGCCGAACTAAAAGAAGAAACCTGTACTGGAAGATAGTTTGAGTGTCAATACAATAAAATTCGATATTCCGAAGAAGTATCAATTTAGTAATCATAGAAGAAAATATAATTCAACATTTAATCTAATAAGAAATCCCAGAGAAGGAACAGATCACGAAGCCTAGCATTACCTTTAAAATGATAAACATCAACTAGAATTGAACCCGTTGCAGTTGTGAAGAGTTCAGGTTCAAGCTATTTACATTTATATGGTAGATATTCTTACCTTGTTATTTATTAAAAAATTTATACACTAACGTTATTTGGTACGGATTAAAGAAAAGAATAAATCATACACAGTATTAAATATTGTAAATCAACTTAATAATTGTTAACCCTGAGATAGAGTTTTCTTTTTATGTGCAGATAGAAAAAAGTAATATCTGTAATTAAATATTTTAATTACAATACTTATAAATAAATTACAGCACTATATACACATAATTAAATATGTCTACAAGCGTAGTTACACTCATGAATGGTTTTTACTTTCATGTTTTTTTAAGGAAATGGGAGTATGGTGATCGTGAAAAATCGTGTATGAGGTAACGGCTGATTCTAATTGTACTACCCTCAAAACATGAAGAAAAGTCATTTTCCGAAAAGTGTGTGTGTGTGTCTGTCTGGGGTTTAGAACTAGGGAGTGAGAGAATCAAATTTAGAATTAATTTAGTACATTGTAACATTTTTTAAATCACTTTGACCGGAAGACTTGTTCTCGAGATTATAAACACTGTGGTATAATATATTGCAAAAAATTCAGTGCTCATTAATTATAATTAATTTTGAAAAACAGCATTCATATAAAATAAATTTTAAAATGTAATTATTATTATTCGAAAATTGTTATTAACATTTGTAATTACAAATAGATTTTTATTTCCATGTCCAAAAGGAAATGGAAATATGGTGATCGCGAAAAAATCGTGATCGAGATAAGGGCTGATTCTGATTGTACTACCCTCAAAACATAAAGAAAAGTAATATGAAACTTTCATAAAGTGCCTGTGTGTCTGTACGTAGAATTGTTTCTATGGCGAACGATAACTGCCACAAATTCAAACAGAATTAAATAATGTTTTACATATGTGCCCGAGTTATTAGAGAACTCAAGACCTATTGATTTTAGTGAAGATCGGTTAAGGGGAAGGAGTAGTTTACCTGAAACGTTTTACGTTTTAACAAGAGTAAAGTATTTAATTTTGATAAATAAAGTATCCTGAAAAGAAGGTCATAACAATCCATTGTAGAAAAATAGATTAAATATCTAAAAATAAGAAGGGTAGTTGAAGAGGAAGGGATAATTTTTTGAAAACTATCTTTTTGAAATGATAAGATACATTAATAATTACATATAATGAAACTGTCACTAAATAAAACTGTAAATATCAAAAATGGGGTTGTTTGTTTGAGGGGGAGGGGTAATTTGCCGCCAATGTTTTTGTGTTGTTACAAGAGTAAAGTACTTCATTTTGATAATTACAGTATCCTGAAAAGAGGATCATAATAATCTATTGTAAAAAAGTAAACTAAATATCTATAAATGAAAATGGTAGTTGAAGGGGGAGGGAGTAATTTTTTGTAAATTACCTTTCTGATGTCAAATAATATTTTTGAAAGATAAGATACCTTACTAAGTAATTACATATAATGATACTATTACTCAATAAAAGTGTGAATATCAAAAAGGGGGTGTTCGGTTAAGGAGGAGGGGTAGCTTACCTGCATTGTTTTGTGTTTTAACAAGAGTAAAGTACCGGTACTTAATTTTATAAATTACTGCCCCGAAAATAATATCATATTAATCCACTCTAAACTGGTAAATCAGATATCTATAAATGGAGAAGGTAGTTGAAGGGTGAGGGAGTAATTTTTTGAAAATTACTTTGCTGATGTCAAGTAAAGTATGAGTATTTAATTTTGAAGGATAAGATTCCTTAGCAATTATATATGATAAAACTGTAACTCTATGAAAGTGTAAATATCATTACTGGTGGGGGATCGGTTGAGGAGGCACGGATAATTATTTTCGTAGTTCAGTTTCCGTATAAGAATAAAATACCTAATTTTTATAGATAAAGTGACTGGAAAATAACATTATATTAAACGATTACCCCATAATACCAAAAATATCCATAGTGGGTTACTTTCAAAAGCGGACATCTGTCATTTTTGACGAATTTTAGGTAACAGTTGATTCTTATGTAAAATTCGATGCTCTTTTCAATTGTGTTGTTAGTTTCTTACAAAAACGGACGGAAATATGAGAAACAGGAACAAAAGTATAGTAGTTCATTTCAAAAGTAGACATCTGCAATGTTGGTTATAATCAAAAGCGGACAACTACTGTACGTACACGAGCTTTGCTGACGAGACGCCTGAAGAGCGGGGGGTCTACTGAATGATAGTGCGTGCTTGTGTTGGTGCGGTATTACTGTTTCCGAACACATTGTTCACACGTATTTAGTTGTAATGTTGTGTGCGTATTAGATTGAACGTTCGTACATTGTATGTAAGTGTAATTTACTGAATATTTTGTTAAAGTGTTTTTTTTTTTTTATTCGCTACAAGAAATCCCTTGTGAGAGACAGTCAAGTAATACCGAAACTTTGTTAAACGTATTTTAAATGTGTAGTATTACAGTGTTGCGTGCAGTGGAATGGCATACGTCACCACATTCCTTGTTGAGCTGCAAAGGCGAACTGTTCATAGTACACATCCAGCCAATCTCCATCCTAGATACTGGTCACGTGACCATACAAACCATAATGGCCACCGGTATATGGTTTCTGTTTGTTGTTTGATTCTAGTAAGTGAAGTTATAAACCATTTTTTAAGTATTAATATTTATTATTGACAGTTAAAATAAAAAAATGGAAACAAATATTTCGCCTGTACCTCCTAATAAGGCTCGGAAGAGAGTGGCAAGGCCACAAGCGTGGAAACAAAACATAGAAAAGGCTCAAAAGTAAGCATAACCTAGAACTTATTTTTACATGTTTGCTTTAATGTGATTGCAAAGTTGTATATGTTAGAATAAATTCAAATGTCAGAAACGTTTCAGTATAGTTTATTTTTTCACTATAAGTTATTACGTTCACTCCTATGTTGGAATTTTTTTAATAATTAAGTGTCAAATTGAGCCTAGACATAGCAAGTTACAGAGTTCTATATCTCATTAATACGTTAATTTTCCAAGCAATATTTTTTACATATATTGTTATCATGTAGAATTGTTAACATTTACAATTGTTTTATCTTCAAACAATAAAGGAAACAGTAATAATGTATCGCAATTTTTATTCAAACTTCTTGAAATAGTAAATTGTAATTTAAAGTAATACTGTCATTTCATTTAGTGAGAATAATATAAAAGTTCTTTCGTATTATGAGGACCAAATTATTACTTCAAGTAATTGATTATTCTTTTCTGAGATTGCAAAACTTTTTTAAAGTAAAAAATAACTAATAAAATAAAAATTTAAAAAGTAAAATAATATAAATTTGTATGACAACTTTATATAAGTTTGTTCTTTGCAGGTACTCTGCTAAAGGTCTGCCAAATTACCCAACATGCCGACACAGGGCTGGCTACCAATGTTGTCTGCTAAGTAACCAATGTTATACCAATGTTGACATAAAGTGTTTCCATGATTCTTTTTACTCGCTACCAGTAAAAGGTAAGCAAGATTCTTTTATTTTAAATATTGTCATGCACAAACACCAAACCCCAAAAGGAAGAAAAAAGAAGACTTGAAGAAGCTAAAATCAATGACGTTTGAGTACACAATTGTTAATGCAGCTGGAGTGAACTTGTCAGTATGTAGGAACACATTTTTAAATGTTTTAAATATAACAAAACACAGAGTGATTGCGGTTTTCAAGCGTTTAAAAAAGGGGCAAACCTTGTCCCTGTAGAAACTAGAAACTAGAGGAGGAGATCAAAGAAGTAAACAAGAAGTTAATTCTAGAAGGAAGGGTGTGATCGATTTCATATCATCATTTAAAGCAAACGAGTCACATTATGGGCGAGGCAAAATTACAAAGGTTTATTTACCTTCAGAGCTGAATGTAAGTAAAATGTGGCGAATGTACTTGTTAGCACATACTGATGAACTGCAGGTAACAAAAAGTTTCTTTCGAAAAGTTTTATGTACAAGTTTTAATATTAGCTTTTCAAGTCCTGCAGTAGATGAATGCAGTACATGTTTAAGTTTACAACACAATCTGACAATAGAAAAAAATGAAGACAAAAGAACTGAGCTTCAACTTAAGCTACAGTGTCACAAAAGGGAGGCTAAATTTTTTGTTGATTACTTAAAAGAAAAACCTCAAGATTGTCATCTGTTATCATTCGACTACCAGAAAAACCTAGTATTGCCGAAAGTTTCTGATCAGGTAGCCTATCATTCACGTCAGTTTTTACTGTTATAATGTATCTGTTGTAAAGGGTGTCTCTACAGATTCACTTACACCGAAAAACGTATCTATTTATTCGTGGAGTGAAGATGAAGCTAAAAAAATTCTCCAATGAAGTGGCGTCTATAATTTATCATGAATTGGAAAGTGTTGATTTAACAAACTGGATATCCATTCATTTAGTGGCTGATGGATGTGCAGGACAAAATAAAAATGTGAATATGTTATGAATGTGTATGTGTTGGATGATAAAAAATCGCCCAAAGAGATTACAAGTCTAGAAATTGTTTATCCTGTTACTGGTCACTCTTTCCTCCCATCAGACAGAGTGTTTGGGTTAATTGAAAGATACATTAACAAAAAGAAGACAATAAGCCAAAAACAAGAATATCATGCAGTATTAAAAAACATGGAAAGCTTAAACTTATTGGTCAAGACTTGTTAGAAAAAAGAGGCAGTTTACACATGAAAACACCTGCGCAGCTCCACTTCAGAAGTTCACAATGCAAGAAAATAATTGTTCGAAAAACCAAAATTTATTTTGGGGGAACTTAACTGTCAGAGGTGAACTTTCATACAATGTGACTTCTGGGGCTGAAAGGATCATTTTTAAGTTGAGTCACCGACCACATGACAACCCAGATCTAATACCTATCGGAGTGAGAATTAAAAGAGAGAAATCTTCTGATGTCAATAAACTCCTTATCAAACATTCTGGAGATGACTGGAAATCTCTCGATAACTTACAGTGGTATAAGAACGTTATTGATGGGCAGAAAAATCAAGGTAATGAAGGAAATGAACAACTGGATTAACAACAGATGTGACTGTATCGAAATGAGTGAAGATAATCAGGACGAGATTCTTTTGATGAACATTAACTGAAATTTTGCAATTTTATTGAAATCATTATGTAATAGTTTATTTTTTATGTAAAATTTAAACCATTATTTTTATGTTATTTTATTTTTGTAATATGATTATGAATTTTTTAAATAAATTTCTCAGTAAAGTACAATTTGATATTTTTGTTTTAAGTGTCATCTTGATTACCATTAACACCCTGATTACTTTTTATTTGTATCATGTTGTAATAGATTTTTTAAAATTAAATTATTACTGTAATTATTTTTAATTTATTTTACATTATTAGTGTAATTTAGATGAATAGCATTATTAGTGAAAAATAGGAAAGAATCTTGAAGAATGGTCTGTTCTTAAACCTAATACTCAGTTCCTTTCAAAAACGGACAACTGACTCAAGGTATGTTTCAAAAATAGACATCTACTCGGGTCCATTTCAAAAGCGGACAACTGTATTTTTAAACACATTTTTAACATTAATGTAGTCAGAAAATGATGTTAAAGTGAAGTTATTTTGATTTCTGACCACAAGAACTAATTTTACTATAAAAAAATAAGGAGTTTTGCTGTACTAATAGTAAAATATAAAAATAGTGGCATACTGGAAAATCATGCCAATGACAGATGTCCATCTTTGAAAGTAACCTACTGCGCGCTCACGGACTTACACACACTCACACACATGGACAATATCGTTGAATATTTACTCAGTGTTATTTAAACATCCATTAACTTTATAAACCTTTGACATATTAGTATTATGTACCAACCCGAGACATACCTACCCCTTATTTGCAGTAAATATCCTACCAATAGGAAAATTTTACATCAGCACCCGCACACGCGTGTACTAAGTGACTGCCGAATTAGTGGATATACATGTCACAAAGTTCTATATTCTTAACATGTACACTACATATATAAGTTACTTTTTTAATTTCGATTTTATAACAATTCTTTTTACGTAACTATTTGTAATTTTTAAGATGTGTTTTACGGGTTATGACTAAACTCAGTATAAAGTCAAATTTCTCCGGCAACAAATGCTTGAATAAAAGAGTGAGTTCAAACCTAACAAAAGAAAAAAAACTTAAAACAAAAAGCATCTATTTTTCTGGCAAAAAACGTTTACTTATTTTTTTAAGCAGGATTAGTTTCTTTAAGTCCAGCAATTTTACGTAATTTACAATTTGTGTGCATTTAGGCGATCTCACATAATATTAGTAGTATAGTGTTCAGGTTTTGTGAATTTTTTAAAGATTTACTGTTTACATTAAAGTTAACATACAGTTTTTATTTTATCGCATTAGAAAGTTCTGTTATTACCATTAATTTAACACGTGTCAGTAATTAGACTGAATTAAATAATTTTAATCCAGTAAATGGATAGAAGCGGATATCCACAGCATTTAATAAATTTAGTTAATATCCTTTACAAAAGTACATCTGTAGTCCTGGATGTGGGAGTTAGGCAGGAATGCTGTGTTTCCCCAACCTTGTTTAATACATACATTGACGACATGTTGAGAGCATAAAAATCTAGAGTGACGATGGGAATATAGCTTAACAAATCAATTTGTATGAGTTCCCTGCTATATGCGGATGACATAGTTCTTATTCAAGAAAATGAGGATGATTTACAAAGAGTTATGTTTCAATTACAAGAAGTGGCAAAAGAGTACTCACTGAAAATTTGAGTAAGAAAGACCAAAACCATAGCCTTTATAGGTAAATATCCAGTGAGGACTAAGACAGTTATAAACAACAGCACTTTAAAACAAGTGAGCCGTTTCAAACATCTCGGCTGTGCAGTAAGTTATGAATCTGAATATGATATAAAAGAGAAGATAAGTAAATTTAGGAATATTTGTGGTACGATTCATAGAAATCTTAGAAATAAACCAAGATCGACACATCACACGGATTAAATTTTATAAGACAATGGCAATACTCACATTGACATAATGCGAGTGAGGCATGGGTCATGACAAAAAACAATGCGGCAAGATTCAGAGTGCTGAAATACAGTTTCTTCAAAATACTTTAAATTATACATTGCAAGATAGAATAAGGAATGAGGATGTCAGAGCAAAACTGGAAGTAAAGGACATAAATGAACTTATTCCAATTTACAGAAGACAATGGTGGGATCATCTGCAAAGGATGACAGAGGATCACTTGCCGAAAGCGGCACTGAACTATAAAACCACTGGTAGAAGAGACGTGGGTCGTCCGAGGATGACATGGGTGCCGAAACAAGTTTACATAACGTCATCCTTGAAGAGAAGAAAACAAAGAAGAAATCCAGTAAAATCATTGTGATATGAATTATGTAAAATTGAAACTCTTCCACTTCACAACCGCCACGTAGAAGTGGTGGAAAAAAAACTGTTAATTGATATGTCTGAGTTGGAGTACATAAGAAAACTTTTATCTCAGTAAAGTGTAAACGCCGTTGTTCGTAGGACGTCTGAGGCTATTACAACAGGTCGGCCATGAATATTTAGGTTTCTCAAAGAGAGAGAGAGAGAGAGAGAGAGAGAGAGAGAGAGAGAGAGAGAGAGAGAGAGAGAGAGAGAGAGAGAGAGAGAGTGAGAGAGATTGTGTGTGTGTGTGTGTGTGTGTGTGTGTGTGTGTGTGTGTGTGTGTGTGTGTGTGTGTGTGTGTGTGTGTGTGTGTGTGTGTGTGTGTGTGTGTGTGTGTGTGTGTGTGTGTGTGTGTGTGTGTGTGTGTGTGTGTGTGTGTGTGTGTGTGTGTGTGTGTGTGTGTGTGTGTGTGTGTGTGTGTGTGTGTGTGTGTGTGTGTGTGTGTGTGTGTGTGTGTGTGTGTGTGTGTGTGTGTGTGTGTGTGTGTGTGTGTGTGTGTGTGTGAATATAGTGTAAGAGAAAGAGTAAGTAATGAAAGATCGTTAGTTACCTTTGCCTAACTCTCAAGATTAGATCTACACAATGCTAAACTAATGTTTCTTATTTTTGAAGAAAACATTTCTCTTACTTATTTTTTCGGAAAAGTGAATTTAAATGTTTCTTCAATTATATTATTTTCCTAAATTATCAAGTATACTAAATTTAGTACAGTACTTTCAATATCGCCAAATTTCTAACGTCAAAATTGGGTACTCGATTCATCTACGTCAAATATTAGATGTCTTGATTTTACTGAATGGGTGGAAAATTGTTTACTTATAACTTATTACAAAAAATACATGGAAATATTTTCAGCATAGTTCCCATAAATTTAATCCCGAATAATTTACTATCGTCAGGGACAATAATAATAATGAATATGGAATTTTAAAAATGAATTTATTGTCGTCACTGATACAATAGAAATACGTAATTATCACATGGAATTCAACATGTGGTTTGTTTGTTTACATAAGCTACATAAATGTAGTTTATAATGCAACATGACAATAGGTCCAGTTTAATAATATGCGCCAGCAAGACACCAGTGCTGTGACGCAATTATTTTTTAATTTCGTAAGCGTCTCGTTATCATGGGGAAACACTGTCCGTATCGAGCAGTTCTTGAAACAAAATATAATCTTTTACCTGCAGTGCTCTCGAAGTGAGTTTGCATCTGGTCAAAATGTAAAAAGTTCTTCGTTTACTCCTTATGTTGTGTCACACGTACAATATTCTCTTCACACTTGAGAAAAATATGATGGTATGAAACCTCAGAATAATTTTTATTGTCTAAATATGTATTATTCTATAGAATTTCTCGCTTTGAATTGATCTAAAACACGAGTAACGTATCGTAAACCTTATTAGCGTGTATTAATTTTCTTTATCTTTACTTTGTAAGACACTTTTTAATATTTCTATTGTAAAATAAAATTTGAACAGTATTATTTTTAACTGATACAAGCATTTCGATTGTGAACTCAAAAGTTTTTAAATTTTAAAGAATATGTAACTTTTTGTTTAAACAGATACGAAACTTTGCAAAATGTATTAGAAAAAAGGAAAGATTAAATATTTACCTAAATATAATCGCGTTTGTGTGCTTTAATACAAATAGATATGACAAGTAGAAAACAGACTGTCAAGCACGGACTGTCAAGAACTGTGTGTAATTCACCCGTTTGCTGAACATACACCTTATAACGCTTCCGGAACGGAAACCATTTCACTTATTTATACTTTATATGTACAGTACCAAATAAAATTAACTACAATTGTACCATTGTGCATTAACTACAATTATACGTGGAACAAAATACATATTGCAAAATGTTTTAGGCTTTACAATGGAAATATGAAACGTGACTTTCTTGTCCACTATCAGGTACCTACATCAGTCGTACAGTGGAGTAAACTATGAAAATGTGGTTTCGTCAAAAATTTAAAGCAATTTTTTATTTTAAAAAAATTCCTTCATTGTACTGTATTTATACCGCCCCCTTCCAAGTAATTCCTATCAGACAAAATATATTTATGCCAACGTTTCTTCCAGTCTTCAAAACATTTCTGGATCATATTTTTTAGTGTAGCCTGAGCTCGCTCAGCGATTTTCCTGTTATGTCTGTATTTTTCACGGAACGTTGCCGTTTCATGATTGCTTTTAGCCTTGGGAAAAGGAAGAAAGTTCCTCGGGGCAATATCTGGTGAATACAGAGGTTGCGGTAACATTACAATGATATTTAGCAAAAAATTCTTAACCAAACAATGGTGTGTATCCAGGTTTATTATAAAGGCCCAATTTCTGTAATTACGTTTCCATAAATTTTGCCGTTCTTTACAAACAGCTTCATACAAGTGGTGTAAAATACCCCAATAATAATATTCTCCATTGACCGTAGTTTCCAATGCTAAAAATTTGTAGAGCACAGTGCAACAGACTTATCTTGTTTTTACGATCTTCAGCTCATTCACAACTGTCTGATTTTATACCACTTATAAACCTCGCGTTCCTACAGACTGACTCACCAGAACCGTTCTGCAACATTTTTGCCACGTCATAGCACATTATTTCATTTTATGTACAAAACATTATGCAAGTTCTTTGTTGTACATTGCTAATAAATCAAAGAAAACTCACTCAGTTAGCTATCAAATCCAAGATGAGCATTCTATATGGTTTTGTCAGCTTGTACAATCATGTGTACTAACCTCTTAAAAAATTCTTTGACTTGGATAATCTTAATGCTAACAATTAAAAATTGTACAAAATGCTTGAGCAATCTGGCGAGGACTAGATACATACGAATTCTTTACCTAATCACAGATGGTTCTCTTCATGATCATTAAAACCATCGATTGGCTAAGCTTTGAAGCTTTATCAGTTTTTATTAAAGTTCACAAATTGTTATTGTTAATTATGCTTTTTTAGATTTATCGGTTTTATTTACTTTCTGTCATGCTTCATGCTTTATTTGTATACTTTCAGATGGAACAAAGTAGTAAAAAAACTCCAGCTTAGGCAACACTATAAATCTACTTAATTAAATGTAACGCTGTCTTGTAGGGACGACGCTCTTAAGCTGTAGCAGTGCAAACTAACCGGAACAACGCGCGCTGCTCAACTTGCATACGCTCTGCGGTTACATTGCTTTTAAACCGCCCTACCATAATTGTTAACAAAAACTCTTTACTACCATCAGTGTGATGAACTTGTTTATCCAGTGGACAAAGTCAAACGTTTCTCTTGTAATTCAAACTGACCTAGATTTAGCCGTAAGTTTTATAAATTATTTATAGCTATTATAATAGCCGCTTAAAAATACAGTTTCCAACTTCACGTCATCACTGACTGACTGTATAGGCACATGAATTTGACAAAACAAATTTTCAATTGAGATAATAATGTTTTTACGGAGAAAAGATTGTATTTTAATATTGCTGAATAACTATAAAGTCGTAAAAAAAATTAGATGTTGCTACATGGTAAACATAAAATGAAGAGTAGGTACGGAGTCCCTAGTAGTGTAATGTTAACTGGTGGTCACTTTAACGCCCCTCTTTTATTACTAATGATAATGTAATGTATTTATGATATACACACTTATTGTTTACTAATGGTACCTACAATCTCAATTTTCTATTGTAGTGTATTCATTGTCCATAGCCTAAAGGTACCATACATATGATTTTCAATAAAGTTTTAATTATTCACATTCTTAAATTCGATCGATTTCAGTCATAGACCATCGTCAGGTCATATACACTGCGCACTTGCGGTCACAATATCGTAAAACAGCCACTATTTTATTGCGGAAAAATGAAAATCAACATACAGTAATCAGCTGATATAATATATAGAACTGAATGTAAACATAAACACTGTGTAACAAAATCAGTTCTCGAGAAGGTTTGGACACCAACGTACTTTTCACGTTCATTAATCAATCTCTACGAATTCGTTTTTGCAACTAGTTGCTGTTTTACGATATTGTGACCGCAAGTGCACAGTGTATATGACCGAAATCAATCGAATTTAAAAATATGAGTAATTAAAACTTTGTTGCAAGTCATATGTATGGTACCTTTAGGCTATGAACAAGGAATACCTGCTTTTATATTTAACATTGTTGATACATTTATTTTTGATTCGTTATTTTAAACAGTAACTTGCTATGTGTTTTGATTTCGTTCCTTAATTCGAAAAGATTGGTTTTCAGAAAATATAATTCCATCACCAGTAAACTCAACAGACCTTTAACTCATATGAACAAAAATAATTCTTGTACATTTAAATTAATGTTTCTCCAGGTGAATAGCAATTATAATGGGCATAGCCGGTATTAACATTTACACAAAAAACAGTAAACAACAGTAGAATCGAAATTTATCTCAACTCGAACATGAATCTCTGACTTGGTGCCATCCTCTCCTTTGTTTGAAACTTCCCAATTATAGATTTGAGCAATAAGATTACAAATATTGTACTTCATAAAATCATCTTTAAGTTCTCAATGAATATTTAGTTAAACATAAATTTTTGTAGATGTATTGAAATAAACCAAATAAGTTAATATTTCTTATGAGTACTTTTAGTCAATCACGCTTCTTTATCGTTAGAAAATTTTTAGAGTTTCTCTTTGACATTGTCTGTGTCTAGTATTATCTGTATAACGCCGAACGTTGTAGATTAATTGAAAAGACTGTACGTGTAGCGTTTGTTTGTGTATCTTGTTTCATAACAGGTTAAGTGTTACTATACGGGAATTATTTTTATAGCTTAAGGGTTTCGCTCGCTACGTACCCCTTTGACGTCAGTTGTCTTTTATGAAAGTACAAATGTCAGAAGACTTACATCAACTGTATTTTTATTTATTTCTTGTGTAAAGCGAATACGGAGCGTGGGACAATTTTATAGCTGACATACGTCAGCCGCAGCTATCAGAACCGCATTTCAGACTGCACAACTGTGTGTGACTACGAAATGAACCTACTCTAGCGACAGTTGACATACAATCTAATTGTAGATACTGAAATGTCTTTAATTGGTATTTTCTGAAACACTGCATTCAACTATTGTTTTGTTTGCAGTTTCTGAAATCATCGTATAAAAATATTAAAGCCATTATAACACTTATGTTACTATATTAGCCTTATACATTTGTATATAGATAAATATGTATAAAATCAGCAGCCGACTAAATGGGAGGATAACAAATTGAGGACTTCTTGCCAAATGCTGACTAGGAATACGGTTTTAGATCTGGGCGTCCTGTACTGACAGCATTTTTTTTGCTACAATAATTTACTTTGTCACTGAAAAATATGACGTTTCTGAGGAGAACAAAGAGTTGCACAAGACAGGATCGTTTGCGCAATGAGAATATTAGATAAGAGCTACAGGTATTCTCCATAAATGATAAAATCCAGACATATCGCAGGGAACGGTTACAGCACCTGGCCAGAATGGAGGATGGACGATTACCTAAGGTTGCGTTTCTATACAGACCCTTTGGTACAAGAGATCTGGGAAGACCGAGAGTGAGATGGAGAGATACTCTGTGAAAGTGCCTACTCCGTGAGGTGCAGAAGAAGAGAAAGAAGACTGAAAAATAACTGGCACGTAGTCTGGAAACCCACCTTATAGTCATGTACCTTCCCAAGGCATATGACAATGTTCCGTTAAAACAGCATTGACCAGTTAGAAGAAACAGAGTATTAGAGAGCTGTAAATTCAGGCAATTCATAGTTTTTATAAGAATGTGACTGCAACGTGAAAACCGAGAAAAATCGCAACGCCATATCGAATCAATTAAGGATTACGTTAAGAATGTTAAGCCCTCTTTAAATTATGTCTGAACAATGCACTCACGTTGGAGATGAAAGTGCCATAACAAGGGAATACCGACTGATTTTGATCGACTTTTTATCCTTAATTTTTCCGTTGACCGAGTAATTCTGACAAATGTCATGGGTGAAGTGTTTAGATGTTTCAGTAAGCATATTATAATTATCTTGTTGGTACATCCTCTTCATTCATTCATTAATAACAATAAATATAATAACAATAATAATAAGCATATCATAGTTTTAATAATAACTATAGGTCTAATAGTTTTAATAGGTTTTGACTATACTAAACTGTTTACCAAACTATTAAATATTGGATCGGTTTTGCCAATTAATATCACGATAAAAAAATGTAGTACAAAAAATATTGACAGTACTACTGTTTTATAAGGTACACCCACGATATTGTTGTAGCAAATAAATAAAGTTTTTTTTTCTATATTTTTTACTACTCAAACTTGTAGCCTACGTAACCAACACGATAACTCGAGGCTAGCGCGATGTATTTATATGTGAATCTACACGTAAATATTTTCTCTAAATGTATGCGTAATACTCCTAAAAACACAAATTACTTGTTACACCATATACTCTTGATTCAAGTATCGAGAATTCACTTTATTTTTACTATTAAAGCAATCATCTGGACGAAAGTTTGCTGCAAGAAATTTAGTCCTATCATTACTGTGCAATGGGTTCCGTAAGTTAAACTGGTTTATGGCCTGAGGATTTTGCTTAAGATCAGGTGACTTAATTTAGGATTTGATTAGTGTAAAGAGAAGTAGATGATTAGAGAAGTAGCGAAGTCTAGTTGCCCCATTTGATAATGAACAAAATATCGGGTACGATCACAGATTGGAAGCTATACTTGATCAAATTTAGACGCTGGAAAGAACTAATATTTGAATAATTGTAATTTATAGTACGTATAATACCAGTTCACATTGATTCATATTTTTGTATTAGCTATAAACTAAAAACAGTAGACATGCACATTTACAAATAGCGTTTTCACTCTTCATTCGAAAAGAACGGGTACGATTTTGATTTCACATCATCCGGTATATAACGTATAGATTTATTTCGATTGACATTTCTAAGCCCGGATATTAATAAGAATACTTTTATTCTTAAAGTGTGTCCGCTTGTGCGTGTACTTGCGTGCATTTTTTATTCTAAAGAATATTCAGGCTTTAAACAAATTCATGAAGAGAATGTGGGCAGCATCGTACCTACACAATATTTTATTAAATATTCCAACCTATTAGTATACGTTTATGCCTTTAAGTGTCTGAAAAAGATTTTATAAAACTCTCTCTATAGTCGTTTAACAGTGCCTTGACATCTCGTTAACAAAAACACTGACTCACACCGACTGTGGCCGCCAGACAATAGAAACTTTTACTTAAACTCTACCATACTTGTCGTCTGAAATTTTTTGCTATTAAATGAGCTCGACATACAAAACCAAGAAACTCGTTACTTGCAGCGTTCCTGTTATGATTTTCTAATTTGTCAACTTTTTACATTAAATAGTTTCATATACTGTGTACTTTTCTATGCGTGTTAAATACTAATAAGGATAGTTTAAACTTCATCTAAGTAGAAGCCAGAAGAGTATATAGTAACATGTGGTATCTATCGATACATAATAGAGCTCATTAGAACAGTAAGAATTAATTGTACACGTATGTAATATAAAATTCTAGATAATAAGCAGCCAGACAACCTTCAAATGGTTGTTAACTTAGTTATAAATGTTTCTTAATTCTTAAATGAATAAAAAGTACTTTTACCTGGATACGAATGACAATTTGAATAGCGTGACGTTTACTTCCAGGACACAATGTGAGGAAAGTACAAAACATAAGATTGTAGGAAACACGAGATACCAGCAAAAGACGATTGTAATGAAATTATAAAAAAATATAACGTTTTTTGAAATGAACGAATTGAACTTAAACCTCCCGGTATATATTGCGACAAAAAGTCGTTTAAGCCAGTCCTTTACACAAATATACAATTTCCTTGAAACGTAATTTTTAATACATAATATTAATTATTTTTATTAAAATGGGGGAGACAAGAACAAATTTATTTAATAAATTTATGGATGCCCTCAAACACGAACTAAGCATGGACTAAGCATAGAATATAATAGGGGTCAAATTGTACATGTGACTAGGATAGCAGAACTTGACAGGTTTTCTAGATTTATAAAATCTTTTCTTGTAAGATGTAAACAGAAAAATATTAAGTTTTAGTTCAAATTTATTTTACGGAGATATAGATAAGTAAATTAATAGATTAACTCAGAAATTAATTTTTGTATCGTTTATAACATAGTACTATTTGTCTAAATATATTACTGGCGTACAGCTCTAGTCACTTTAGACATATTACAATTTTTGTCAAGCTACTTGTGTAACTGCCATTCATAATTTAAAATTATAAGATAATTATATGGTTTTTGTTGTAATGTTAACAAAAAGGTAATTTATTTAGATATATAGATAAACTAGTTAATTGAATCAGCGTGAGCACGGTTTACACAACGTCTGAAGATTTAGTATTAGAGTTTCGGGCCCTGTTTACTGCGCCTCTAATCACTATATTGCAAGTAAGCTTCCTGAGATGCAGATCCGGCTAACTCACTACAAAATATACTGGTTTATTACACAAAATTAGGTCAAATTAATTTGATATTAGTGTCGACATGTCACTTGACAGACATTAAAATTTCTCGAGTTTTTAGACACCGAGTTTGCATTTGGAATAACGCTTCTCATAGTGTACTTCGTAGGCTTACGCGGCCGGAGTCAATGTTGTTAAAATTCTTTCCCGGGCTGTTTGGCCGTGGTCCATTATTTTCTGTAAAAACAGACGTTTCGGCAGTGCCATCGGCGGAGCCATCATCAGTATAAGATCTAGTAGGCTAGAGGTATACGGCAGTATTATATTATTGCCTAGACCTATACGCCAATAATATATCCAGCCTTAACCACAGTTCTGTGGTTACTAACGTATACCACCTCACGTTAGCGTACTGATGATAGCCGTCGATGGCACTGCCGAAACGTCTGTTTTTGCAGAAAACAATGGACCACTGCCAAACAGCCCGGGAAGGAATTTTAACAACATTGACTGCGGCCGTGTAAGCCTTTTTTTTTTTTAATTTAGACTTTAATTTTTGTTTTGGGTGCCGCTAAATTTATAAAATTTGTAAGTAAACACTACATTCAAATTTGGTTTAAATTCACATTTTCTGCAACCTGGCATGGACTCAGCAGTGATCCACTGCATTATGGCGTCAATTAAAAGCAGTGATCCACTCCTTGGGCACTGGCGTCACAAAATTTTGAAGTTTCCAAATTGTATATTTTATTTGGATTTCGGTTAAAGTTTCCTTTAATCCAAACTTTACACGTTTTTTTCCGAAATTTTAAACCTTCAACGCATCACATTTTGTCTCTTGCTCCTAATTTCTTCCAGGGGAGGGGAGGATCAATTTCAAAAACAGCAGGGCTCTGGTGGGGTACAAATATATCTGCTGAGTTTACAAATATCTGCTGATAGATTCTAAAGTTATCGTGAGCCATTCTCCAAATAAACTGATGAGTGTATTCACTGAGTGCATTCACACGAATCTTTTATTCCGCATACATTAAACACCTGGAATCTAAAATTTAACAAGTTATGTCATTGTATGTCCAATTACGTTACTCACTTATTTTTCCGAGGTCGACTGTCATATATATCGGATTTTTGTCTACTTCTCTCTTAATTGTTTAGAAACAAAATACTATTAAAAATGTATAATTTCTAATCAACATTCATTCTAAACACTTGACTAGAATGTAATGCGATTCTGCAGATTATCACTGGTATGAGACACGTATTAGCCTACCAGTAGGTAATATCATATACATCCTCTGTACTCTACGAAATCTAATTCATTAAACTTTCAGACACATTGAATTATTTTCAAAACGTACTATCATGTGATGAGTCAGTATATATTTATGTTCTGTTTACGTACATACACTAAATAAAATGTTTGATATTACCTGTCACGAATTTTCCGTAACTCAAGCTTTTTATAAACTTTAAAACGCAAAACTTTTCCACCGATTCATGTTGCTTGTCTTAGAATTATAAATTAAATTCATTTAGTCTTCCTGCGAAACTACCAAAAAATGAAACTATAGTTAAATTGAAACTATCAGATTTACCATTTTTTCCAGTAATGCAAAAGAAAGTCATTTAAACTTTAGATTTTCATAGTTTAAGTACGTTAGATGTTATCCTAGCACTCAATATGCTACAGGGCCTCAACCATGTTTTAAAAGTGCATTGGCAAGATATCTGGTGATGATGTATACAGTGTAGCCAAATATTTATTTTTGTAAAACGTAGAAAATTACCATCTGGTGGTTATTACAAACTCGATATACTTTAGAGGCCAGTTAATTTCACTTGATTTGAAAATTATAGTAATTTACAGTTAGTAACAACATTAAACACTCCTTTTAGTGCTGCAAAACATGTATTAAACATCAAGGAAGTATAACAAGAGATTTTTCCACCTCTTTTGTGATTAATAGTAATTAATGTGAGCAATCATTAAATTCGGGATACACTTAAATATTTATTGTTCCAATTATTTAATCTATAATTAACGGTAATTACTCCTTGCCGTCTTGACGTCATTAATTAGAACAAAGGCGCTAACAATAAAGCAATTTTTAATCAAACCATTATCTTGTTCTGATTTATATTTTTACGCAGACATGTGGCATCTATATTCTAGAGAAGGAAATCAGAATGCATATTGTTACGACGGTCTACATGATCGTCGTAGGTACAGTGGAAAACAAAATAAGTACAAGACACCAATTACGTCACTAATCACACCTTTAATTTTCACAGTTAAACAGTTCGTAATTAATAACACAGTCTCTTACAACAAATCAAATAAAAATTGTTCACACGCAATAAAATGTCCACTAATAACACAATTGTATTACAATTATACCGCCCGATTATAAAACTCAACACTTCACTAATAACCACTTAAACGTACACGGTAATATCGCTCGATAATATCTCGAACCGCACTGTAAATATGTCGCCACTATACTGAAAACTAACGTCGCTGCCGCCTTGTATTCATAATCCGCGCACAGACCAGAAAGTTTCAAACTGCGTCTTAGCGCTAGTATATACTACGTAATTAATTGCGGCGTTGACACAGTCCGCGCGGCTGGCGGCTTCGAGAAAAGTCTCGCGAATGCGTCAAGAGTCACGTACACCACCGCATTACATTCTGGATCCCTCTGGAACGTTCGATAAACACGTAGATTGTTCTGTGATGTCGTAACACTGTCCTCTCCTTAAGCCTGCTCGTCCCGAGCTGGCAAACCGTCTCTGAAATAGTACTTAGCCAGGCGATCTAGGTGGACGACCTTGAACTTTCGCTGCCCTTCCTGTTGAATCCGATAAACAACATCGTTGATTCTTTTTTTCACAGTGTAGGGTCCTTCCCAGTTAGACTGAAGCTTAGGTGTGCGACCACGACGGCGCTTTGGATTGAACAACCAGACCTGATCTCCTTCTTGGAACCTACACTATTGCTGCGAATGTCATACCGAGTTTTCATTTTATCACTGGCAATCTTCAGCCGTCCTCTTACCGAGCGATTCATTTCTCGCAGTTGGTTTTCTAATTGCGAAGAATAGTTCTGCGGCTCTTGGGACTGAGTCTCAGGTGCTCCAAACAATAAGTCCCCAGGAAGACGAATCTCCTACCCAAACACCAATTTTGCTGGAGTCATGCCGGTTGTGTCGTGTAATGATGATCTATATGCCATGAGGAATAGTGGTATACGTTGGTCCCAGTCTATTTGGTTCTCGTCACCAACCTTCGAAAGATGCTGCTCAAGTGTCCTATTGAATCTCTCAACCATCCCGTCCGACTGAGGATGCAGAGGCGTTGTCCTGGTATTTCGAATTCCGAGTAGACGGCATAATTCTTTAAATAATCCTGATTCGAAATTTCTCCCTTTATCCGTATGGATTTCCATAGGGGCTCAATAACGGCAACTGAAGTTGTGAACTAACTGCTTTGCCACAGTGGTAACCTCCTGATTTGGAATTGCGTAGGCTTCCACCCACTTAGTAAAGTAGTCGCCTACAACCATGATGTATCGGTTTCCATCGTCAGTAACTGGGAATGGTCCAGCAATATCTATGGTAATTCTCTCGAAAGGCAGTCCAACGTTATACTGTCTCATCTTTCCCCGGCTTCTGGTTTGTGGGCCCTTACTTGCAGCACATATTTCACACTTCCGAACCCATTCCTCTACGTCGTGGCGAAGATGAAGCCAATAGAATCGCTTCCATATTTTGTCAATGGTTTTGTTAACGCCAAGATGGCCTCCAGATGTTCCATAATGCATCTCCTTCAAAACAGACTGCACTTAACTTCGGGGAACTATCAACTGCATGACCACGTCTCGTCCATCTGCACTTTCCCAAGCCCTTTTCAGCAATCCGTTTTCTAAGGTAATCCCATTGTGCCCAGTAGCCCTTCAGCACTTTGGAACCATGGCAGATATCTTGCCAATCCAGGCGGCGACCTTCCTCTTTTGCTGTCAAAATCGGTCCAATATCTTCATCAGTCGTCTGTTCTTGTCGACAGTCTTGTGTTGTCCAGCCGTCTGTCAGGAAATCTACAGTGATGGCTTGAACATGTTCGCTTGAGTTTTGTTCTTCCTTTGTGTGGCAATGTCGGCAGTCTTCCGGGCACGGTCTTCGTGATAAGCCATCTGCATTACCATGCAGGCGCCCCCGTCGATGTTGTACATTGAAGTTGTACTCTTGCAGACGTTCAAGCCACCTTGCCAACTGTCCTTTCGGATTTTTAAATCTCAAGAGCCATGCAAGCGCGTAGAAAACTCTCTCCCATAGAGGTATTTATGGAAGTGCTCCAAAGCTCTGACAATTGCCAACAACTCTCTCCTTGTAACACAATAATTTCTCTCTGGTTTAGAAAGCGTCTTGCTGTAATACGCTATTACTCGTTCGTCACCGTTCTGCACTTGAGACAAAACGGCTCCTAGACCAATATTGCTTGCGTCTGTGTCTACGATGTACTTCCCTTCGGAAGCTGGAAAAGCGAGAATTAGCTGCGAATATAATGCAATCTTCAAAGTCCTAAATGCTTGATCACACTCTCTCGACCACTGGAAGTTTCGTTTATTTTCCGTTAGCTCATGTAATGGTTTAGCAATAGTAGCGAAGCCTTTCACAAAACGTCTGTAATATGAGCATAACCCCTGGAAACTCCGAATTTCGTGTTTACTCTTCGGCACTGGCCAGTCTCTTACGGCGTCTACTTTATTAGGATCCATGCTAACACTCGCTGCCGAAACCAGATAGCCCAGATACTGTACTTCCTTCTGGAATAGAGAACAATTCTTTGGGCTCAGCTTCAGTTGGGCACCGTGAATTGTAGTTAGAACTTCCTTAAGGTTCTCCAAATGGTCTTTGAAAGTCTTCCCGATGAATTTAACATAAATAAATAACATCGTATAAATAAACAAGGCAAGTTTTCCATTTCAGGCCTCGGAGTACCAGGTTCATCAATCTTTCAAATGTTGCCGGTGCATTACAGAGTCCAAATGGCATGACGTTAAATTGGAATAAGCCACTTGGGGTCGAGAAAGCGGTCTTTTCCTTGATGAAGACCCACTTGCCAATATCCACTCTTCAGGTCCAATGTGGAAAACCACTGTGCTCCGGACAACGTGTCAAGTGTATCGTCAACGCGAGGTAATGGGTAACAGTCTTTCTTTGTAACGTCATTTAACCTCCGGTAGTCTACGCAAAAACGCAATCCACCATCCTTCTTCGCTACCAGCACTACCGGAGAAGACCAAGCACTTGACGAAGCCTCGATTACTCCCTCTGTCAACATGTCCTGTACTAACCGAGACATTTCCTCTTGCTTAGATAATGGAGGCCTTCGAGGAGGTTGGCGTATCGGTGTTGTGTCCCCGGTATTGATGCGGTGTTGTACAAGAGAGATTTTTCCCGTGTGACTGTCCCCGAACTGCAAAACAATCTTTGAATTCATGTAAAAACCGTCTGAGTTCTTTTACCTCACCCCTTGAGAGGTCGTTAGAAGATCTGTTCAATAATTTCTGCAGTTCCTCTGGTAATTTAGAAGTATCCGAAGCACAACCGGATCTTCGTTGCATCATTCCGGCTACCCAGGGCACAGGCGTCAATTTTCCTAGGAGCATATTGCTTTGTAAATATTCGCCACTCTAATAGGTACATTTCCGGTTTCGTCAGGTACGCCACTAAAGTTCTGGCAATTAGTATGTCCGGTGTGCTGACTACCTGGGGTTCGAATATAGAGCAACGTTTGCACCTAGTATCTACCTCGGTTCTAACCATGATGATCTTTTCAGAGTTTGGCGGAACAGTTACGGCCACGTGGTTTACGATGTCCATCGATTTTTCTGCTGTCGTCATTGTTGATAGCATTACCTTTTTGCTTCCGATTCTCAAGACATTGTTTTTGAAGTCGACTATAAATCCGTATGCGTTCATAACGTCCACGCCAAGAATTGCTTCATCCACAATGTCTGCAACAAGTACTTGATGATTAAACTCAAGTCGACCGAGGCGTAGGTGTATCTCCACTTTTCCAAACACTTTTACAAGCCGTCCAGTAGCTGTTTGCAAGCTGCAAGAGCACCAGATTGGCTTGAGATCTTTCACTACGTCGGGCCGCACAATAGAAGCTGTTGCGCCTGTGTCAACTGTAATCGAGGTTGGCCTTTCTTGAATGAATCCGGTAACCACAAAGTTCCCGCTGTTTTTCTGAAGTGTAGAAATTGCGTATTCTCTAGGGGCTTCGTTCCTCCAGTTAGTCAGCACACGCCCCGCATGTACCGACTATTGCTCGTTTCCCTGCTGCTGAATTATAACCCGACAAGCTCGTTGTAGATGTCCAGGTTTCCCACGTCTATAACACTTCGGTCTTCCATCCTTTCTTATTTATTCTGTGCGCCGACCGTCGAGACTCTGTTCCTTGTTCTTCTTCCTCATCGTCTGTGCCGTCGCGATCTTTTAGCGCGCACTTTATGACTTGTCCAACCAGACGCTGATTTGGTGGGCCTCAAATTGCAAAGCATGTACCAGGGCGTCCGTACTGTTCTGGTGTCTTGCCATTCGTAACACTTGCTGTAGTTCGTTATCTCGGACACCGGCAGTAAATGTCCGCATCGCAGAACTTGTTCGAAAATCTTCTGGCGCTTCAGGATAGGCCAGTCTAATTAGTCTGTCGATACTTGCTTCAAACTCTTGAAGGCTCTCCCCGGCATGCTGTCGCCTTGCTCTCAACTGGGTGCAGTACACATCTCGCAAATGTTTATCACGATACCGTAATTCCAGAGCTTTTGTCAATTCGGCATAGGTGTTTTGGCTGTCAGGTGGCACTTTCTGTAGTAGTTCTGCCGCGGGTCCTTTTAATGAGAGAAAGAGTGAAACTGCCTTGTCCATCTCCGTCCAATTATTTGCGCATGCAGCAGCTTCAAATTGGCGTAAATACTTCGCCCAGTGCGTGCTTCCGGCAAAGATTGGGGCCTTGACATGAACTGTCCCAACCGCAGGCGAGGCGACCTTCTCTATTGACTTATTTTCTGTCTTTCTCTGTCTTTATCATTGGTACAGTCTGTTCACAAAGTTGTTTTGGTTGTAACGTCAGGCACTGCTCGACTTCATCTTTATCTGTTTTTTTTAGATTTGTAATCGAGTCTTCTATTTTTGTTGACATAGCTTTTTCCACACTCAAGACAGATTTTCTACTTCAGCTATTTTATTTGACATGGATTCTTCTACGTCAGATATTCTGGTAATTTGATTGTTAAGCTCACCTCGTAATTCACCTACGTCACCACGTAGGAGACCCAATTCTGCGGTAGTATGTTCTTGCATCTGCTTTTGCTATTGACTTAACACTTTGATGTCTTCTGTTTCGCGTTTCCGTTCCTCTGCCTGTCGTCCTTCCAACTCGAGCAACAGTGCTTTTTGTCTTCCTTCAGTTTCCAGCAGTAGAGATTTCCGCTTTCTCATCCTGTCGTTTTTCTGCTTCTTCCGCCTTCTGCCTGCGTTTTTCATCCTGTCGTTTCTCCGTCTGTAACAGCAGCACCTGTAAATTTTCCATCAACTGACTAGCATCCATTGTTTTCCGATTAATTACGAAATACACTCGTCTTGTACAAAGTGTCCACTGTTTCCACTGTTAACCATTCTATCCCAGTTCTGACACCACTGTTATGACGGTCTACTTGATCGTCGTAGGTACATTGGAAAACAAAATAAGTACAAGACACCAATTAAGTCACTAACCACACCTTTAATTTTCACAGTTAAACAGTTCGTAATTAACAACAGAGTCTCTTACAACGAATCAAATAAAAATTATTCACGCGCAATAAAATTTCCACTAATATTAAAACACAATTGTATTACAATTATCCCGCCCGATTATAAAACGCAACACTTCACTGATAACCACTTGAACTTACACGGTAATATCGCTCGATAATAACGCGAACCGCACTGTAAATATATCGCCACTATATTGAAAACTAAGGTCGCTGCCGCCTTGTATTTATACATACGCACACAGGCCAGAAGGTTCCAAACTGCGCCTTAGCTCCAGTATGTACTACGTAATTAATTGCGGCCTTGACACAGTCCACGCGGCTGGCGGCTTCGAGAAAAGTCTCGCGAATGCGCCAAGAGTCACGTACACCACCGCATTACATTCTGGATCCCTCTAGAACTTTCGATAAATACGTAGATTGTTCTGTGATGTCGTAACAATATATTCTACATTTGATATCTAAAAATCTAAAAATATAAATCGTCTGTTTTCCGATAAAAGTGCTTACCTATGCAACTGACATAATTGCTACTGGAAGTGCAGACGTGCTATGTTTATTCATGAATTATATTACACAAATAGTTTTTTTATCTATTGGATGACTAAACATGATAAGCATAATTTCAGTTTGATCTGATAAACACACAATGCATACGGAAAAGGTAAGTTTATGTTTGTAACGCGGTATAAACTAAAAATAATTAGGAGTAAATATTTTTCACGATTCGGAATACCGAACTCTGAAGATTCCATTTACTGCCGCTCATCATGTGTTGTTGCGGACAACAGCTTGTAATATCGATATAAGGTACTAAAGTAAGCGCGTCGCTAACCTGAAACAAACGGATCAATACTGCAACACACTGTGTATCAATCATATATTGAAACATCTGCTACGTTACAAAAATTACAGATACAGCTGATGACGTGACGAAAGAGCAGTCAGTATCATCCTGTTGTCTGACATGCTGTAGAAACGGAATAACGGCCTCTGTTCCGAATGCTGTAACGCTCGACGATACAATCCGCGTCAGTTCATTAATGGCCTCCTCATGAAAATGTCAGAAATAAAGTGGACCTAGTTTAATGTTTGTAAAATTTTAGTTAAAGGTTGCATAATATCCCATATTATGTACTTTTACATCAAACCAAATGTATTAGTTGAACTAATGCTTTCCATGCGATGAATGAATTGAATTCAAGAAAAAAATTATAATTCTATTTTCCCGAAACCATATGATATGATCTTAGACGATTTAGTCGTGAACCTCTCGTACAACATACGGCACTAAAGTTATTATAAGTTGAATATCCTAGATAATTTGTACATTTTGTGTGCTAGTGTTTTTTTTTCACTTGATCTAACGAGTAAAATCTAATGAATAATTTTCCAAAGGTTTGTTTTTTAATTTTAAACCCTTGTTATGAGGAAAAATATTAATTAGTTACTTACAATGTACGTAATAGATAGTTCTGACTGTTCTCGTTAGACGGAGCTCTCTCATACATAACCAACTATCAGATAAGGACAGTTAGTTAAAATTGTATAACTTTCATTTCACCAATGACAGATTTTCATGGAGCCATTCTCAGAATCCTGAGAACCGTGCAAATATACTACCTGCTTGTCAAACAGCCACCCATACAGATTTTAAATTAGTGTTTATAAAATAAAATATATTTTACGATTGTTTGATAATTAATTTATAACTTATAATTTATAACTTAAAAAAAGAAATGTATAACTTATAATAAAAAATTATAGCTTATAAGTGAAATAAATATAAAAAAATAATACATCCCTTGCTAAATTTAAAAACTCAACGGTTTACAAAATATTGATAAATGCAAAAAAGCACAAATTAGAAAAACAAGTAGCCATATATATATACATGTATAATAATAATATTGTGCATGCTGAACAGTATACACAGAAAATTAAAATGGTGGCAAAATTAAGAGTAATGTTTGTAATATTAGTGACTTTACAACATTTAAAATAATAAAATAATTGATTTTTATTGCTTTTAAAACCAAAAGTAGGTTTTACTGGAATGTGAGTAAAATTAAGAACATACAGTTGGTGGTGATATACATTAAAATCAGTTGTCAAAATATTGTTTTGTTTTAACATATTGTTGGTTTATCTACTTTCTGCGTAATACACAAACCATGCATGACTTTCAATTTAGCATCATGTAGTAACTACATCAGTACATGTTTTATCGTACAGTAACGGTACCATATTACCGTACATGTTACAAAATAATTTTGATGTGTAGATTTTGTTAGTATAGAAAAATGATCAGCCTACATGCCAGAAAAGTCAGATATCCCCTTCCAAACATGAATCCTTGGCAAACTTAAATAAAAGGCATTAATTACTGAAAGAGTTTGTTGGCGACTTCTCACTTATTTACGAGTGAGGCAGCTGTGTGGGATCCATACAAGTTCTATGTTAAAATACATTACTTTTGCTATAATTAAATTAGTATTTGTGTTGGCGAACATGATTCAGCAACACAACTAAATTTTTCCATCCATAAATTAAAAACGTTTTTCAGTAATAACTGTGAAGCACAGCGAAAGTGGTTTTTAATCCCCCTCCTGAAAAATTAGTCCCAAATGAAAAGTTAGCAAATGGAAAGTTGTTAACAACAGAAAGTTACTTCAGCTTTGTTAATATTATGTACAGGCCTATCGGGAATTCTAGCATTACTTCTGTGTACGTTGAAGTTAATGTAATTAGCCCTCAGTTATACAAAGTAATTAACATAGATTAGAGAAGCGGGGCCTATAAGGACAATGCTCAAAAAACATTGTCTACACGGAACATTAAATTTCCTGTTGCAATGTCAAGTATCACAGATATTTAAATGTTACAAAATTAAAACTGTAAAATTTTTCAATAATTTCTTTAAGGAAAATGTATACATTTCAATTATAGACACACACTCGAACTGCAGAGTAACTTCTTAAATTGTCCTTATAATTCAACTGTATTTGATACTTGTTTCTATATAATACTTGGATTTTGACGGTTTAAAATACATGGAATAAAAGCACTGAGTGCTTTCTTCTTGATGACTGGATCAATTCATCCTCATTATTACGCCAAAACTCTAGCAACGACTGATATTACTTCCAATATTAAGGTGCAAAAATCAATGAGGTGCTCAGCATTCTTTAAGTTCTGAGGTGTATCCGCCTACAATTGCTCAATTACCCATTCCAGTGGTTTTACTTAACCTTTTGAGACATAGATAGCTGTAATATTGTCAAGTATTAATTATAAAGGATTCCCGGCGGAGGCTTCGTACGGCGTGCACTCAGCGTCTTGAGGCAGAACTGAGTATCCGACTGAGATAACAGCGGCGCCTCCTGGCTTTGAATACCGCAACTAGCAGCTGATAATTTGTATAATTTTTGATGCCATAATTATCTACTTAATACTAAGCCCTGTCTATGTTCCTTTAACTGTTTGTTCCTGTTAGGAAGTTGATGGTTTAAATGTATTTGCCAGGATGCAGAAAATAATGTTGAGCGTGGACTGTATTTTAATACATTTATTAATGTTTCGTTACAATTTAATTTGAATAGTAAGGTTGGCTACGTCTGAAAAGCATTTGAATTTTGAAAACCCACGTCGGGTAAAATGTTACATGATGAATTGAGTGAGGCGCGAGTACGCGGCACTCCAAGCTACAGTAATGAGTATACTGTAGGGCCTAAGGCCTACATAAATTTGTCTCGACGACAAGAAAAATGAAAAAATGACAGGACGAGACAGCAAACGCGCTTACGTCCGCTGCCCACCGACGCACGTTGCACTGTGTTTTAGCCTGATCGCGATAAGCGTGATGCAGAGCGTACAGATTAGCCAACCTTTAAATATGAAAATTACCACATTACTGTCCATAGCTGCCCGCAAAAAATCAAAAGATTTTTTAATACATTTTTAATAATTTATTATACGAAAACACAATGTGTGTTCTTAATAATAGATATCAACCTCAATAAATTGTATTGAACATTGAGATTGAAATGTTAGATAACAGTTATAACATTAAACTGTTCAGAGATAAAACCTGAATAATGATGATAACAGTTGAGCAGGCCACAGTTGGCTTACAAACTGATTTATACATGAGTAGAAATGCAAGAATTAGCAATGTATTGCTAATATATATTGTATGTATACAATATAAGACAATATAAAACATGAATAATAAATAGTTTGACAATGTTTGATGATGAATAATCGGTGACTCATCACATGATGGGCCCGATACAAATTGCAAATATTTTATGCAAGTCATGACGGACAGCTTAAACCAGTCAAGGTCGGTTGACTTATACATAATAGTGTTGAGTGTAAAATGAATTACAAAAATAATAGACAAAAAAATTATTACAAAATTATACATGTAAAAACATAGATTTAGCATAATGCTGTAATATAATAATTAAATGGTGCATATTATACCTGACAGTTGCAGGAATGCACAATAAATTGACATGTGAAAACAGATTATACATTGTTTAATGATTGCAAGTACATAACTGTAATGACATGTATGTCATAATTGAAAGCATGAATAATAATTGTGCAATACGTGATCGCAAAATACAAATACAAAATATAAAAATATGTGCGTGGCGCATGATTATAGACAGTAGATGCGGGTAAAACAATGTGTTTTACATAGATACAAAGTTATACATAATAAATACAATATAAATCGGTTTGGATAATTACAAATACATGAATACAAGGCACAATAGCATAAGTGACAAGTACAGCAAATGTGTTTATACAAAATTTAATGCATGTGTTGAACAATTGCGAGTAACATATAAATTCATAGAGTAATAAAATGGCACACATATTAACCAAAAATGTGCAAGAAAGATGCATACATGGTTTGTATAGCTGCAAACCATGTGAATATTATATAACAAAATTATGACATAAGAACAAATACTAAGCAAAAACATTACGCATAAATCAAATTTTGTATACACGAAAATACAAAAAATAATTGAAGCTTTGCATATTAAATAAACTGACACTTGCTTGAGTAAAACAAACAGTTTCTGAATTGGAAATATACAAATTAAAGCTTATGCTAAAAACAAAGGTGCTTATAACTAACAAAATCTTCTTAGAACATTTGATTTAACACATGTTTGAAAAGTACATACATTTAATTTTAAAAGGAAAATAAACTTTTTTTACTGTTCGTCCCTCGCAGGCACCAAACATAACTTATGAATTGGTCTGCGATAGGTGCCAGTAGGCGTACGAACCTCAACTTCTCTAATTAAGTTGTCTAGGCCGGGAAATTTGGCGGTAATTACCCCAAATTTCCATGCTAATGGAGGCAAGTTATCCTCGATCAGCAAAACCAGGTCACCAATGGAAACGTTTTCCTTTGCGAATTTCCATTTGTGACGTTGTTGTAATTGGTGTAAGTAGTCGCGAGACCAAGATTTGCAAATCACTTGGACAAACTTCTGGAGAAGTTGCCAACGTCCAAGACGAGAGATGGGAACGTGAGAGAAGTCAGGATCGGGTATTGCCGTTAATGGTGCGCAAATTAAAAAATGGCCAAGGGTAAGTGGCACTGGATCGTTTACATCCGATGAAACGGCAAATAATGGACGTGAGTTTAGACAGGCCTCTCTACCTGAGACAAAACCGTAGTAAACTCCTCAAAAGTGAGTATGGACTTGCCGACCACGCGGCGCAAATGATACTTTAAACTCTGTATACCGCTCTCCCAAAGACCACCAAAATGAGGTGACGAGGGTGGAATAAATGACCACTTAATACCATGAGAGGTCGTAAAGGATTGGATTGATGAGGTGGCATCCTTATTATGCCAAAGATTGTAAAGGTCATGCAAAACGTTGCGGACCTTCCTAAAGTTCGTGCCATTATCAGAATATAACTGGCTGGGTATGCCCCACGGGCCATGAAGCGACGTAAGGCAGCTATAAACGCATTGGCCGTAAGGTCGGAAACCAATTCCAAATGAATGGCCCTGGTGGCTAAGCAAATGAACAAAGACACGTAGGGTTTTGACAGAGTCTTAGATCTCTGCCCGCCATGACGAATCATGAAGGGACCACCATAATCAACTGCGCAGAATAGAAACGGCCGCGAAGGAGTGACCCTAGGAGATGGCAAAATACCAAGCCTTTGAACCTGATGTTTGGTGTTAAATCTGAGACACTTGACGCATCTACGAATGATGCAACGAATGACTATCTTGGCGTTAATGATCCACCAACGTTGACGAAGTGAATGATGGACAAGTTGAGCACCAGCGTGGAGTAGACGAATATCCTCGCACTCGATTATAAGGCGAGTGATGTGAGCCGATGGATGCAAGACAATAGGATGCTTATTGTCATAGGGAAGTTGCGACTGCTGTAAGCGTCCGCCGACACGTATGACGCCAAACTTATCAAGAAACGGGTCCAGAGAAGACAACTTACTCCTAATAGAGACAGAAGACCCATTACGAAGGCAATTAAGCTCAGCAGCGAAGTGGATGGACTGGGATTGCTTTATGAAGAAATTAAGAGTAGAATGAATTTCGACGGGGGTAAGAACACCCGAGATTTTCTCAGCCCTAAAGGGTCTAGTATTTTTGATGAATCGAAAGCAATAAGCGTATACGCGAGTCAGACGGTGCAGTGAAGAAAAGTCCTTTGAAATATCAATATATAGGGTAGAAATTAGAGAGAGTTTGGGGGTTTGTTTCTCCTCCGCAGAGCATTCAGGAAACGACAGATTAGAAGGTAAGAAAGGCGAAAAAAGATTGGGCTCAGAAGACTGAGACAGACAAGCGGGACCATGCCACCAAAACGAACAATCGCGCAAAACATCGGGGTGACATCCCCTAGAAATGATATCAGCAGGTTTATGTTGCGAATTGATATGATGCCATGTGTAGGTTTGAGTGAGACGCTGAATCTCAGCAACACGATTAGCGACGTAGGTCTTCCACCTGGAAGACTGGGTATGAATCCAGTAAAGGGATACCATGGAGTCAGAGTACAGGTGAACGCTATTGATAAAGGAATGAAGAGCAGGGGTGACTTTGAATAAAAGTCGCGATAACAACAAGCAAGCACAAAGTTCAATGCGGGGTAATGACACCTGTCGTAGTGGAGCCACGCGAGATTTGGAACACAGAAGGTGACAAGAGGCCGATGAATCTTGATAAATGACTCTAACGTAAACACAACACCCATAGCCCTTTTCAGAAGCATCCGCAAACCCATGTAATTCAACTACCTTTGCCTTGGACTTGCTGCGAATAGAGAGTGGGACAATAATTTTACCAATTAGATATATCTTATCGCATAATGAACGCCAATGCAAATATAATTGCTCAGAAATTGGCTCATCCCAACCAAGATTGCACAGCCACAGTTGCTGCATAAACTGTTTATAAAGAAAAACAATTGGATCGACGAGTCCGAGTGGGTCGTAGATACCCGTGATAATCGACAGGATTTTCCTCTTAGAGATGCTTGACTCAACTGGAAATGACTTGATGTCAAACAAAAATGAATCTGTAGAGTTGTTCCAAAGAATGCCCAACGTACGCACATTGCCTTGTTTGTTTAATGGGAGTGATAAATTATTATGATCTGTGACCACATTTGGTTCATTTGATGCCCATTTATGCAGAGTAAGGCCATATTGACTCAACAACGTAGCCAAGTCAGACTTCAACTTGGTCAGATTAGAAATGTGCACCGGTTAACAAATCATCGACATAGAAATCATTAATTATAGCTGAAGCAGCGTCAGGAAAAGAAGCTTCATGATCCTTACCAATCTGAATAAGGCAACGAGTGGCCAAAAACGAGGCACTAGCAGTACCGTATGTTACAGTTCGCAGTACAAAATGTTTAAACTGTTCAAGGGGAGAATTACGCCACAGAATACGTTGATAATGACAATCCTTATCAGACACTAGAATGTGTCGATACATCTTCTCGATGTCGGCGATCAGAACATAGTTGTGTATGCGAAATCGCAAGAGAATAGAAAAAAGATCTTGTTGGACATTTGGGCCTACCAACAAAATATCATTGAGAGAAAGACCATTGGTAGTTTTGGCCGAGCCATCAAAAACGACGCGAAGTTTTGTCGTGGATCTAGAATGTTTAAAAACGGCATGTTGAGGCAAATAGTAGGTATTTGAAACCCTGGAATTGACAGAACAATCGTCGACAAGCGCCATGTGGCCAAGATCCCTATATTCTTGAATAAAGTTTGCGTATTCACGCGCAAGCTCAGAATCACGCTTGAACCGGCGTTCTAAACTTAGAACTCTCGCTTCAGCGGTAGCATAGGACTCACCCAACTGGGGGTTGTCAGACTCGAATGGTAAAGAGACAACGAACCTACCCTGATCATTGCCATGAGTGGACTTAACAAAATGTTCCTCACAAACTGAATCGTTACTAATGGGTGCATTATCAAGGATGGTTTCGGTCTCCCAAAATTTCTCAAACAGCAGGACCCTTAGAACGGCAATGTTTGGGCAGATTGCCTGCTAGATGTAGCCTAACTTTGTTTCTTGTATAGTAGGAAAGTTGGGACCACGTACATATTTGTTAGCTAAAATCAAGTCTAAATAAAATTGCGCTCCTAAAAGTATATCTATGTCAGCTGATACGTTGAAATGTGGGTCAGCGAGGAAAACGTTATCTGGGATATTAAAATGATTTATGTCGAAAGATTGTGCTGGCAGTTTATGAGTCAATGCAGATAAGACTGCACACGTAGCGTCAAAGCTGAACCTTTGATAGCGAGAAATAATACGAATAGATGCCAAATTAGTGGCACAACATGTCGTATTATTAATACCTGTAATCGGTATATTAGATTCAGTCAAGTTAAGTTGCAATTTTTTAGCAAATGATTCCGTACAAAAATTCACTTGTGACCCGGCATCTAATAAAATTCTTGCAAGCTGTCTGTTACCAGCCCGGTCGATGACAAACACGACTGCGGTCGACAAAAGAACATTGTTTGCTGACTGGAGCTTAAATGAACAATGATTGCTACTGCTGGCAGAACCTTGTTTTGACACATTATTTATGTGCAGCAATATATGGTGTCGTTTTGAACAGATTTTACATGATTGTTTGGTCTTACAATTAGATGAAAAATGATCTGGTCTTAAACAATTAGTACAGCATTTATGCTTTAATATAAATTGCCCTCGTTCTGATATGCTTAATTCACGAAATTTGTCACACATGTAAATTGGGTGACTGGCCTTGCAGCATGGGCATAAATAATTATTTGAAGTTGAATGATAACTCTTAAATGCAGTGCTGCCAGCAGAGTTTCGTAATTTATGTTTTTCAGACTTATTATTAAACCTTAAAGTCGGCTTGTTGAGCTGCTGTCCAGCATCTATCGGTAATGTATTTTCTAATAATTGTCTACGTGCGTTTAAAAACTGTGTAAAGCTTTGAAAGTTAGGAAGATTATCGGGATCTATAGACTCCTTCCATAATTTAAACGTGTAATGGTCAAGTTTTGCTGACAATAATTGTACAGTAATGAGTTCAAATGAATCCACTGACAGTTGCATAGCTGTCAGCGAATTGACTGAAGACGTTATTGTATTTATAAATTCTGCTAAGCCTTGTACAGAGTCTTTGATTGTAGGCTTTACTTCTAGCAAATTTTGAATATAATATTTCGCTAATATGAATAATCATATCTCGCGGACAGAAAACTCAACGCTATTGAATAGTTCTCATTACAAATAGGTAAGGCCTTAATTAGATCTAATGGCTCATTTTTGAGAGATGAATACAAATAATGTAGTTTTTGCACTGAAGTTAGATCAGATCTGGCATGTACCAAGTCCAGAAATATTGAATAAAAGTGCTGCCATTCTAAAATGTTGCCTGTGAAGCAGGGCAAACTTATAGGTTGTAATTGCACATTGGTAGTTAATACTCGAGATTCAGTCTGAACGTTGAAAGTTTCTATTAATTGCAAGATGTTAGCTTCGGTTGAGTATAAAAGTTCTTCAACCTCAATTCTGTCTTCTTGAGCAGCGTTTATGTCCTTAGAAATTAGTTCAATTTCAGACTGTACCTCTTCATATTTTGTTGCTAAACTCTTTAGACTTTCCAATCTAACGGTTAAAAAAGTTTAGTGTTACTGTTTTTATCAAAACTAATTATAGCAGAATTGATTCGCACTATGCCAGACTTTAAGCTGTCTCTCTTTCTGACCAACAGTTTGAGGCCTTCTTCCGCCATTCTACGCACCTGTTAGTGATGTCGTTGACGTCGTACCTTGTGTGAGATGTCCTGGAGCGTCGAGGCCGTGGAATAGATGGCAGATACACACGGACTGGATAGATGACTGCTCAATCTGGTGTGTAGACGTTAACACATGGATGGTCTTGTAGTGGTGTTGTCACGAGGCTCAATGGCGACGAAAGAAATGCTGACTAACTCCCGACACGGTCGGATCAGCGAACATGCTGAATCGCCCGTGATGGCCAGAAATTGAGGTGGAAAAAATGATGAAAGCCGCTCTGGTATTAGTTGAAGGAAAGTAAAATGATGAATCCAGGCACGGAGCGACCAAAAAAATGTTAGGAAGTTGATGGTTTAAATGTATTTGCCAGGATGCAGAAAATAATGTTGAGCGTGGACTGTATTTCAATACATTTATTAATGTTTCGTTACAGTTTAATTTGAATAGTAAGGTTGGCTACGTCTGAAAAGCATTTGAATTTTGAAAACCCACGTCGGGTAAAATGTTACATGATGAATTGAGGCGCGAGTACGCGGCACTCCAAGCTACAGTAATGAGTACTGTAGGGCCTAAGGCCTACATAAATTTGTCTCGACGACAAGAAAAATGAAAAAATGACAGGACGAGACAGCAAACGCGCTTACGTCCGCTGCCCACCGATGCACGTTGCACTGTGTTTTAACCTGATCGCGATAAGCGTGATGCAGAGCGTACAGATTAGCCAACCTTTAAATATGAAAATTACCACATTACTGTCCAGTTCCTTTCTTTCCATTTTCACTACTACTCATGCAAAACTAAGCGTAATAACCCATACAGGTAGTTATGTTGACGTGTAGAGTAGATTCTCTTGGCTCTATCCTTGTTTTCACAATACGCCTAACTCTAAGTAACTACTTTGCAATACTCGTTAAGTTATTTACATTATTTAATCCAGTCATTTCATTTGATTTTTTATTGTTTTGGATGTACACCCGTTCTATTCAGTCAGACTACTTCAAAATCATATAGTAATATTACTTGTTATTCTTTGTTTCTATCACAATTTTGAATTATTAGCTAAACGCTAGTTCATCTAAAGAGAAACAGTAGTGTTTACTGTTTTTTAACAACAATTCTAAAAAATTAAAATGAGTTACCTAGAATAGACATTACAAGTATCTTACTATTTTGTTTCACACTTATAAATATAATTTATATAACCTAACAGATACTAGACGTTAAGTAGGTGAAAGAGAAAGAGACAAAAGACAGACAGACAGAGAAAAAAGAACAAGTGAGAAGCTCTGATGTAGACAAGAAAAGAAGCAGTCACAGAGAGATTAAAACGGCTGCAGAGACAGGAGACCGTGCCAATTTTTTTAACACTTTTAAATATATAAGTAAATTTATAAATATAAGAATTAATTTATTATAAATATATTTCAACAAATGAGTTGGTACAATGTTTTGTAAATGTGTTGGTAAATGTTCTAGTCTTTATAAATGTAATGTACTACTTGTCTCTTCACTTAAATTTGTAGTTATGTTGTATTTCTATAGGTAGGCCTATATGAAAAGAGAGAGAGAGAGAGAGAGAGAGAGAGAGAGAGAGAGAGAGAGAGAGAGAGAGAGAGAGAGAGAGAGAGAGAGAGAGAGAGAGAGAGAGAGAGAGAGAGAGAGAGAAACAGACAGACAGATTGTGTGTTTTTTTAAATATCTTTATTTTATCAGCATGCTCCATTACAAATAAATTAATACTACATGCTATATATAAACTTATTACAAGCTAATTCTCAATACATATAAAGACAACTCCATTATTACAACAACAAAACAACAATTACAAAGATTCAAAATAAACAAGAAAAATAAAAATCAATCATTTACAATGATACAATGAATTAGTAATACATTATTAACATGTTAAAACTATATGTATGTATATATGCATGACGAAGCTGTTCAACCAATATGTAAGTTAATTCATAATAACAAACGCATACAATGATTCAAAATAGATAGACAAGCACAATAACAATAAACACTACAAAGAATCAAAATCAATGTTATTAACATATTTAATAAACTGTCTAACATATTTTGAAGTCAATTCACTTCTATTTGGAGGCCATCGTCCACCACTCCTTAGTACACTATTTTTGAAAACCCGTCTTTCTTCATTCAACATATAGCACTCATATAACAAATGTTCCACTGTTTGGTCATCGTCGTTGCAGACACATATTGGATCACCTTTTATTTTGAAACGATAGTAGTAGGCTCTAAGCTTGCCATGACCAGTCACCATTGTGGTAAAATTAGGAGACAGTGCAAACCTTGAGGACAGTCTGTCCTTCACATTAGGGAAAAACAATTAGTCAGCATTCCATTTGATGTTTGTTCCCACTCACTTTGCCACTCCATTAGGCTCACCTCACGAAATTTGTTAATCATTGCACTTCTTGGTATTCGTTCATAGCACACCATACTGCTACTGGACGCAGCTTCTTTAGTCAGATTGTCAGCCAGTTCATTACCATAAATACCCACATGTGCCCTAACCCAACCAAAATCAATTGACCAGTTGTCCGCCTTTAAACTTCTTAACTTATTCCTTATTTCTTATATCAAGTAGTTGTGATTCCTCGGGCTCCTAAGCGAGTCCACAGTTACTCTGCTGTCGGTGTAAACAGTTGCCGTTCTCAAATTAGTTATAATATAATTTAATTCAGCTATCTTTTCCAGTGCCTTCAAGACTGCCAATTGCTCAGCCTGATTATCAGAGCACCCAACACCCAACTTATACTGCATCTCATATTTGAGCTCACCATTAACAAACAAGGCTATACCCGACCCAACCCCATTGTTGTGCTTACTGCCATCTGTATATGCTTGTACTGTGTATACTTTACTTTCATGGCTCGAGTTTATAATAACTGTATCTGCCGGATGAGGCCATTCCTTGAACGGAATTACTGTGTCCATTAAAATATTAGCACCATCACAACCTCTAGCAACTCTGTAAGCACTAACACAGAGAGAGAGAGAGAGAGATTGTGTGTGTGTGTGTGTGTGTGTGTGTGTGTGTGTGTGTGTGTGTGTGTGTGTGTGTGTGTGTGTGTGTGTGTGTGTGTGTGTGTGTGTGTGTGTGTGTGTGTGTGTGTGTGTGTGTGTGTGTGTGTGTGTGTGTGTGTGAGAGAGAGAGAGAGAGATAATCCTACCTTCGGTCATATTTAACAACCCCTTTGTGTTTTATAAAAAAAGATTGGCAAACAGTTTTTAATTTTGGTTAATATAAGATAGTCTCTGCAAAATGTTTTTTATGGTGACATTTTCATTATTTTTAATCATTCTGTTTCTATTAGAGCTTTTAATTTTTTAAATAAAATATACAGTAACGGTTAACATTTATCCATGACAACTTTATATGAAACGTACATGTTATTCTGTTTTAAAACAGCTGATACAAGCAAGATAACGCTTGAGCGTGGGAATGTGTAGATAAACAGTACCCCCGCTGTTACTCGAACGCTACCAAAGTCTACAAGAACCTCAAATAAGTTTATAACACTAGTTTTACTGATAAATATTATTCACTAGAAAATAAATAATAATTAGCTTAAAACATAGTATAAACGTTTTTAAAATCTCGGTCATATTCGATATATTGATGTTGTTGATCCTTTATGAGAGTTCAAATGTACATATTTGCAGCTACTTGGCTGTGCTTATGAAATCGTGTTCTACGTAATTCACGCTCGGACCAATTGGTCACACTACAGAACAGGTGTTTGTAATGGCCAAATGTGTTTATAATCACACTGGCAATACTTGGCTTACACTTGGTTTATAATTACACTGCCAATAAAAGCGATACTTGGCTTTTATTTATTTTGGATAATACGCTTTCTAATTTACGTTCGTGATATTTTACCTAGCTATGTTTGTGTATTCGTTCATGTGAACGCAAGAGAGGTTGTGCGGAATTTAAACAATAAGTTTCGGTATTAAACAATGTTGTAACAGATGTTGGTAAACCGTTGAATAATTTTACAATTGTATTTTGCAACTTCCACAGACCACAGGTAGTTTACTGTACGCCGTGCGCTTAACTTATTTGGGGTAAAGCTCACGGATGAGAGAAATAAAAGTTAGACATTGCGGAAAATTAATTATCGCAGTTAAAAAATATTTCTATAATTACTTGTTGTAGGTTAAAATCCGTAATATGGATTCCTTCTTATTTCTCGATCGTGTAGTCTTTCAAATGAATGTAATGTGACGTCAGTCTATCAGTACTATTTATGCAAACGCATTTTACCATTCTAAAAAAAAAAAATAGTCTCATAAATTGTATTGGATACTACAAAATTGTAATTAGCGCAAGCAGATGAAAATTTCACCTTTTCATTTTTCGTTACAAATTTTATACATTTGTTCTCCATACTCTCAATTTTATCAAATTATTGTAAGACGAGTGCCATCTTTTTATTTTCACTTGCAGAATTTCGTATTTTGCAGAGTATTGCTTATACGAAAAGGTAAAACTGTAAGTCAGGCTAATCGAAATAATTAACAATACCTTGTAAAAAACCATTTTGTTTAAAAGTTTCGTTTTACTAAATATAACCTACACCTACTAATTTATAAACTACAGGCGGCCTTATCTTGTTTACCATTACTTTCTCATGTGAAAAAGTAGTTTCCCCGACTGAATGAAGGGAATGTGATGAGAGAAGCATTCCTTTATCCGACTTTATATAAAGCGTTCCCAAGTATACGGCTAGTAAATATGTTTTGTATTGCTTTATGCCATCGTAATAACGTTAAAATTATTTGACTTTTGAAACGATAAAAGACTTACATAAATCGATATTATTTTATTTTCATCGATTCCTTAAGTTTCTAAATGTTGGCATTTGAGAAATTAATTCTTATAATTAAGTAAATAAATGTGTAGTGTATATAACATGAATAGATGACTATATGATCATCTCCAACTTACTATTGAATTATAAGCCAAAAGGACGGAGAGGTATGGGACTTCCGAAGAAACAATGGGGTGACCAGCTCTAGTCTATCAGCTTGGGACCGGAACAAACCATATTTGGTTTAGTCCTTGTTGAAGATGATGATGATGAATAATAATAGTTTGCAATGAGATTTTTCTGTTCACCATCCATCGTCAAGCATCACGCGAACGTTTAAAATTATTATCTTTAAGGTATGTGTACTCATAATGTAATGACAGCTAACAATAAAAATGGGAAAATTACGCATTAATTACCTTTTCCTTACATTTCGGGTCGGCGCATACGTTCTTTTTTCAAAATTTAGCGTGAAATATTATACCTTCTTACTTCACGTACGTTTCTAATAGATTGCTTGAGTCGTTTTCACAGGTATATCGTTGTTAATGTTAAACCAAATACACAATTACAAATTTACAACGTTTTAAACTGCCCTTACGTCAATGTAATAGGTTTGACGTATTACACACGTCTTACACACGACGATAAGAGAATTTTTAAAGACATTGGTTCAGTTTTACTATACATTACATAAACAAATTATGCAGTCAGTATTGTTTTCCTTATAACAAGGGGAAGCACTTGGACACTTTCTGTTATACCTACCACTACTTAACTGAGAAAGCAGTACATATCAGTTATCACCAGATTAGTCTAAACCAGATGTTTTCCAAGTGCGGGCAATGCCAACTAGTAACCACCGCAGTTGGTAGTTAGGTGTTCTGCAAATACACCTAATAGCATTGTTCCTGCTGTCAGCTCTATATGGTTTCTGCCTGACGCAACATAAAATCAGTTCTGTTAACGTAATATTCTTTTAAGGAAATCTAGTAACGAATGATCAATGACCATTAACAAACCAAAACAGTGTTGATGAAACGGTGCCAATAGATACGAACTTCTAGGAGCTGCAGATCAAGGGGGAAATAATCAGGATCACGCTTTTTCTCCTTATATAAAGCTTCAGAGCAAGTTCGTTATATAAACGCGCACATGCATGTGGAAAAACAGACAGCTTCAATATATTGATATAGATATTGATCAGTATATTGGTTTTACACAAGCATTCGAAATGTTCATACAAAGATAAAGGTTCATGCTCTTTCGCTAATAAACCATATAAACCATGCACCGTTATTTTTCACCTCCACTTGGTTTTAGTGCTTTAGTGGTTTCCTGCATTACGTTTTTAGGAAAAAAACAAGTTATTAAACATAAATTTGTAAATGTTTGTAAAATTTTTGAAAGCACATAAATTTGTGGTTTTTATATATAACAGAAAAATGTCCTATTATTCGTACGTAAAATGTACTCCTTGAAAAAGAGGGAACGCAGAATAGTTCTGTTTTTAATATTCAACTATAATTCTTCTTTTCAGTAACGGTAGATCCTTGGGGAATATGAAGTGTGTGGTCTGGTTTATCACTATTAATCACGACATCTTGATTCTAGTCATTAATATTTTCGGTCCGTTAAATGGTGCAACTATTTACGCAGAATTGCTTACTGAACAATAAACATAAGTTAGCTCTCTAGCACATACATTATTTTTAATTGATAGAGGAGGTTAGTCTTGCTAATGATACTAGTAACTAGATCTTGACCTAAATCAGTGCCTTAAACAGAATATTTTTTAGTAAGAAATACATTATTCTTTTAAACAGTACTCTGGCTGTGATCTTTTTCTAACAATGAATCTCATGTTCAATTCTCACTTCATTCAGTCATATGTATTTAAAGAAAACCGACAAGTGTTTTATATAAAAAAACGTCCGTATACTGTTAACTAATTAATTAAAATTTTAACGATTTCGCATCTGTTAATAAGTAAGCCTTGGTTGATGTTAAGTAAGTAGATATACCTGTATACCTTACGCGCGTTACACAAAATAAAAATGACACTTTAATATTTTTCTAGTTTCCAAGTTGCCAGATAAAAAATAAGAAGAAACAAGAACTACGCGCTGAAGTTGGCAGAGACTTTCACTCTGCGCTTACCGGAGGTACAAACCGCTCTCAACTTTACAACCGTTAAATTGAGAATTAAATGCTGTTGAATGTACGAAATATTAAACAATCGTTACAGGTTTCGTAAATGCACAGATTTATACCTACTTGTTATTGCTTATATGTAACTGATGAGACAATTCCTCTAAAATTAATTTTTTTAATCAGATTTCTAAATCTTTTACATAATTAGAATGACAAAAAGTAATAGCTTTTTTCAAGTTAGACGATAATTTCTAAATAAGGGATTAAAAAAATAAAATTAATTAATTAAAAATGTGACATAACAACACTGTCTCGAGTCCGAATTATCCCTCAGCTCTTCTGATCGAGACCCTTCATCTTCTAAATAAACTGACTATCTTTCAAAACTTTACGGTTTCTTCACTTTGGAAAACCATAATCCTTAAGATCCAGAAAGTAAGAAGTGTTTTTATTGTGTTATATTAAACTTTGAATATTGATTTGGAACGTCACACACATTAAAACAAAATTTTGTTCGTAAGTTCGCGTCTAAATGACATGCGCTGAATAAAGATTCCACATTGCAATACAAAACTAGAAGATAAATGTTGAAATTACTACGAGAAACAATAAATGACAAAACAAAACTATATATTATGACGTACAAAAAATATGGTGAACTGCCTATTATATAATTACTGTATCTGGAATTTACTTACTAAGAGGCAAAAACATGTAGACATTTTAATAAGTGTCCACAGAAGTATGATAAAACAAACTAATAACGTAGGCTACTGATTTGAAATGATAAATAACCAAAAAGGAAAATTTCCAACGGAATACAGTGCATATTAAAACGATAACCTATATTTTCATGTTCTATTCTGTATTATAGTACTTAATGGTTCTGTATTATTAAGTACTATTAATAATACGAAGTAATATTGTAAATTACTATCAGTATTGCTAATAATTAAAATAAAATGATGTTGCTGAATAAGTTAATCGGCAAAATTTAAAGTCAACCTTATAATAAAATAAACAGCCACTTGTGCAGTAATTTGTATACTGCAGCAGCTGAACGAATTCTCTGAACTCTAAAAATAACGATGCACAGATGTTTCCATGTGTGACAACAAAGAGGTGAAAAGGTTGTTGATGAATTCCGCTCCCCGGCTGATGTGTGTTTATTGGCATTTCCATGGCAACCAACCCGTGACTCATAAGAGGAACTGCTTACTAAATCGGCTTTTACTGTCTAGCTCTCCGTGTTCATTATACTTACACAGATTATATAAACAACGCGTATGCAGAAAATCTAGCCGTTGGTGGAATAGATAAACGTGGAAGATTGCAGGATATTTGTAGTTTCCTGTTTTATAAAACGCACTTTTAAAACGTACAGCAATAACAAAATATATACATAAATTATGCCACAACATATATCATTTACCTTATCATTTATAAGACGCTTCTTACTTTTTCTGTAAATTGACGATTACTGAGGGACAGATAATTTTATTTAATAAGATTTAAAAACAAATTGTAAAACCATCAAGCATTTGTGTTTATTTAAATATTTTTATGTAATGTTTTATCGAAATCCCAAAGGTTTCTCAATCAATATCGTGAGATCATTTTATGTTAAATAACTTTTCAACGAAATTTGAGCAGAAAGCAGTATCCTTTATTCATTATCAGAAAATCAAGCTAAGATTACAAATCTGAAACAGGAGGATGTAACTACATCTATACTAACTATAACCACACTTAACAAGTAGATTTCCTTTAGAGGAAACCGCTTCTCCTGTTCATATTGGGGTCATATGGAAACTACTGTACGTATAATTACATCATGATTGGATAACTTTGGTGTTTCACTGTCATGTCATTGATATTATGGTGTAGATGTCGGCATTTCAAAAACATCTGTTATATTCTGTATTTTCACGGCAGGAACTTAAGTTTATGTTCATTATTCTGGAATTTAGAACGTACAATGTCTTGTACAATGTCTCCTTCAGTCAGATGTTGGGTCACTCACGTGGGATTTGCTTTTTATTGGCTGTTTTGAATACTTTGACCACTGTCAGTAAAGTGGTCAACACAGCTGTTGATAATGTACCGATTACATAGCAGAATCGACTAACTTTAGAACACATCAAACAATAAACTATGACATCAACACCCGAAAACAAATTATAAAGCCTTTATTTTTTGTTTTATTAGAAGGAGAATTAAATTAGTTATAATTTGTCATCATTATCATCATAACTGTCACTACGAAGTTATTTAATGAAGAAAGTTGTGTTAGTGGTTATAATCACAAACAGAATTATCACTATTGCACACCACTATAGAAAAATTATTCCGATTAGCGCTTTCAAGCTTCTCAGCTCATCGTCAGATCGGAATTCCTGAATACTGCTTTCTGAATTCCGATCTGACGATGAGCTGAGAAGCTTGAAAGCGCTAATCGGTATAATTTTTCTATAGTGGTGTGCAACAGTGATAATTCTGTTTACGAAGTTATTATTATCTTATGTTACAGCATCATTATTAATGTTGTTGTTGTTGTTGTTGGTGGTGGTGGTGGTGGTGTTGTTGTTGTCAAGACTGGCTACTATAGGCAGCTGGGGGAAGATATTAAAAATGATTCTTAGGGCTGGGATGCAAGATGGTGACTCAGAAACTGGGCGCCCTGAAGTCATCTAACCCCATGAAGGTAACCATCCAATGCTGCATATACGCAGCACGAAAAAAAAAACAATTATTTATTACAGTAATAATCGCATCAAAGTCAAATTACAAACAGTCTGGCTGCCTGTATACAAATTGTCTCTTAGGAAAGAACTTGTTGATTATTAATAAGGATATTTATATTTCATTTTTCATTTGTTTTTTGATAGTAAAGCTCATTATTAACGAAACAGATTTAAGTGTAATTCTAATTTCTGAAATGAGATCAGTGAGCAAAGTTTGATTGTTAAGCATAACTGAGACAGCATTGCCACATAAACAAAAATTGCTGCAGCTGTTATCCGTAAAGGAATAGAATGGGGGAAGAAAGGACACGTTAACAAAAGAGCAAAGGAGATTAGGAAGGAAAGTCATAAATTAGAAAACGGAAAAAGACTCTAAAGAACAAGAATATGTAAATGATCAAAGCAAAAAAGAGTTACAAAAAATATTGTTGTGACAATAGTTACAAAATAAAATAACAAATTCTAAGAATACGTTTTTTATGGAGTGACTCCTACGAAGGACTGATGCAAAATAGACTTTTAGTATGAACTCACAAGTGGCACTGTGACTTAAAAATTTTAATAAGCACAACGGTCTTATATTTACGTGAGCATTCAACATTAGTTTATAAATACTAACTTGGATTCGTGTTATTGAAAGTTTTCAGAGACTAATGGCATATCACCTATATATTAATTCAGAGTTTTGTAGATATCAGAAGTTCAGCATCGCTTGTCACTTATATCTTTACTTGTCTTTGCTTGTCATTATGCAACGCATCTTATTTTTTAATTTGTTATAATTTTAATAAGCAAAATACTTTTTAAACAAATATAGGTTTACCAGTTACTATAAAGTACCAATTCGGTATAACACAGCGGCGAAGAAAAAATGTAATATTCCTCAAATAAAGGAAAGTGTCTAGCACAAAGGGTTTGAGTTTGTAACAAATCAAAGACGGTGTTCCCCAACGAAATGAAATATGAACGCAGTCGGTGCTCCGCAAACAAGAGACATATAAAAGAATATTGATATTGAGTATAAATGTGCTCACATATTGTTTGGGGTGTTATAAGGGTATCGAGCTATATTGCCTACGCACAAAACCACAAATGTTTTGAATTAGTCTTCAAAACCCTCGCGACAGTCTCCCACAGATGAGATAGTATCGAATGCACCTGTAGCGATTCAATACACTACGCGTTTTTTTCTTTCTTTGTTACAATAATTGTTACTTTCTAGACTTACTATAAAAAGTAACATATAAACTATGTTATTCCTGGAATATCATAGAACCTACTCTATACGTCTGTAACTGACTCTTATACGTTACAGGAATACTATACAATTTCAAGTCTAAGATTCACTCACTGAAAGCTTCCGGTTGGTCCTTTCACGCTAACAGTATTCCCTTACTCAGACTTAACGTGATACTTCCTAAATTTTGTCGTCTTGGACTGGCAATTCCGTATTTTAGTTTATCTCTATAAACTCCGTTTTGTATTCTAAAAGCAAATTCCGCGTTCTTTGTAAACGCGTTTTTCTAGACTACAGTGCGCCTTCAAATTATCAACCTACAGGTATTCTTTGTTTTTCTACAAGTAGTCTCTTCTCTACGCCGAACTACCTAATTATTTGCCTATATTGCCGATGCATAGGTTCTTTCTGGTCTAACATTTTGAAGGCACTCTGGTTTAATTTGAATCCATTTATTCTTCTTCAGAAGACTGATCGGCTCCCCCTCCAAATTAAGAAAGCTTACATCCTTGAGTTAGAATGCACACGATCACCACTGTTAACTTGAAATATTCTTCAGGCCGTGGTCTAGATTCTCTATGTTTACCTTGAGACGTGTTACCAACTATACGATGATAATGACAGTTTACTATTTGCTCGAGTGGCTAACCAAATTTTAGTAGGAGTACGTTGCCTGATTAAGAATTAAGAAATTCAAAAATACCAAAAGAATAATTTATTCTACCATCAGAAGATTACTTGATACAATGCAATGCTACTAGTTGTTTGTATTATTATTCTATTTCACAATAAGTACATTTAATTTCGTTTTACATTAACTCTTCTGAGACTCTATTCTTTATTACTTTATAATACTGAATCTTTATGCAATTTAAACACTTTAACAACTTCTGTACGTACAATTATAAATTAATTCTCTACTTTACCTAGATTACAACAAATCAACCGACGAGCCTATCACTGACAATATGTCGTACTGCAACCGTGGGATTGATAATCGTTCGGATATATATATATATATATATAATCGTTCACTTTGTTTATATACTGTTCAGTTGTTTACTATTTACTTATTTATGAAACTTATTTACAATTTCTAAGGGTGACGAGTTTAGCCAAAAACTCACTTTCACTAGCGAAAGGAAGCCTCAAGGAGATTTCTCTTTCAGTGAAAACTTTGAAACGGAACAACTATTTCAGGAACTCCTAGCAGGGATTATAAAGGCAAAACTAACTGAAAATACTTAAAATATACAACAGACGTAAAGTCCGTACCGATGACGGACGTCTTCAGTGGCGCGGGAACACAGATCACAAGATTTAAAAGCTTACGTTCATTTACAAGTGAGCATTGTTGACACAGCATCACAATATCCACTGTTGTAGACAGGTTAAGCCTTACATACCTTTTATCTACAGACATTGCTACTCTAAACACGTTTAAAAGTGTAAGGAGTAGTTGACATACGCTTATACCTATTAAAGTCAATACACATTTAATCTCAGGTCGTCTCGAGTATAACTAAAAAAATATTCGTTATAACAATATTATAAATAATTACAAATATATAATGTATATGCAAGATAATTACCTATGAACTTACAGAAAGAATATGATAGTCGTCTCAGCTGATGTAGCAAGAACATCTATCAATTTTTTGCCATCAGAATAGCCTTATTTGTCAGCAGTCTTGCCAGCAGGTTGTCGGCAAGTATGGAAAGCAGAAGCTTTGTGTCTTAGACTTGGAAATAGGTCAGGAAAGGGACAAAGAACTGCTGACTTTTAAGATGGCAGAAAGAATATTCCAAGTTAACAGTGGTGATCCTGGGCATTCTAACTCAAGGATGTAAGCTTTCTTAATTTGGAGGTGGCACCAATGAGTCTTCTGAAGAGGAAAAAAATGGTTTCAAATTAAACCAGAATGCCTTCAAAATGTTAGAGTAGAGAGAACCTATGCATCGGCAATATAGGTAGATAATTACATAGCTCAGCGTAGAGAAGAGACTACTTGTAGAAACACAAAGAATACCTGGAGGTTGATAACTTGAAGGCGCACTGTAGTCGAGGTTCGTTTTCATTACGTTTATTTAATGACTTAACTATCTCTTCATCGTTTAATAACTGAAAACCGGGATCGGCTTCATCCATCTTTAGTCAATCGAAATCTTCTTTTTTGTTACAGTTTTTAATCTGAGGAATATTCTGTACCATTTGATGTATGATTTCAATATCTGTGTCTTGATGTTCAGTATCAGATTTATGTTCCTCATTTAACGTTTGATTTAGAAGTTTCCGCCAAGCTCGTTTTAGAGTTTTAGTTTTTACGCTATCCCAGGCATCTGCAATCATATACGCACTTTCCTTTAAGTTAAATTCTTTTATTAGCTGTTTGGATCCTTCTTCATTTTCACTAAGTACTAACAGGTATCGGAGAAAAGATTTGCGGTGAAGCCGTTTAAATGTTTCTATAACACTTTGGTCCATGGGTTGTAATATACTTGTCACGTTCGGTAGGATAAACATCACATCAATATCCCCATGCCGAGGTAAAAATCAGCTGAAGGATGTGCAGGGGCGTTGTTCAATAGCAAAAATACAGGACCACTCATTTTATTTTCTACTTTTCTTTTTCCTGTTGACAAGGTATTCTGTTGACAAGAAATTGTTTACATAATATAAAATTCCTGGTTACTATATGGCTATTGGGTGTTATATCTACCGACTATTCTGTTTGGTTAAGGGATGAAGTAAGGGGTTTCTCAATCTGATGATGTCAGACGATTCAGGCCTGTACACAAAGTCTACTAAACTTGTGAGTAACGAATTCCCTGGTGTTCATTTATTTTGTCCTACTGTTTAAACACGAAGATCCGTGTAACGTCTTCCTTACAACATATATGTTAATAAATTTTTATTTTAGAAAGTACTCGTTTGATTAATTAATTTTTTTTGGAAGTAATATTTAGGCCTAGTACTGAATTGTTTCCCATAATGATGTGATGATATAATAAATTGTACGTATCAATAAACTATTTATGTAAACAGCAATAAAATAATAATGTGTAGTATTCATCACAGAAATATCAGCAATTTAAAAATCAATTACTGTTGGGTAGACGTGATGATAGTGATGATGATGATACTAATAGTTCAAGTTCGTACGCGACTTGTTAGAGACGATAAAGGCAATACAAATATTAATAACATAACATTTCTATCCAATTACTTTATATTTACTTTTACGTATGTCTTTTAATTTAAGTGCCTTAACATCACTAATCCTCAGTTAAGCGTAAAATAACATATATTATGAAATCGTACGCAAGAACGAAAAATCTTAATCACGTTCTTAGTCTCTTGGAAGAAAAATGTTAAACAATACAGAGAACGAAATACTGTTTTAAATAAACTCAGGATCACATGCAGAAGCTTGACCTAAATGTTAGGAAAATGTCAGTATGCATCCACTTGTACATTTAATATTTTATCTTTCAGCGTGCTAATAGCCGGCGTGTCGTCACAGATGTGAATGCATTTTACGCTAATACTTTTTTCAATTTTCTCTTTATTTCACGATTTTAAATCTCTCTGGTTCATCGGCATTATATAATCGAACTATTAAATTGAAAAGCGGTCATTTTAAATGTATCATAGAATTAGAATATTTTTTCTACACTGGTTTAAATGTTAAATATTCTCTGATAATTCAATGAGACATGTTAAAAGATCAATCATAATAATACATTTAATATAACTGTCGCGTTGTCATTTAAAAACGGAAATGAGATTTCATGTATCACAATGCAGTGGGAGGACATTTATCAATGCAAACACACGCGGCTGTCTCACGGGTGTAATTCAGTGACAAGGGCGCAGCTAGCTAGCAGTGTTCGCCGACACACACTGGTGCCTCAACAAGGAGTAGAGAGGGTGGGTCAAATGTAATCCAAGTCGTGTTATCTCTTGACACCTTCGCAGTCAGTATCCTTGTAGTAATCGCGTTCATCGAATGGTGGAAACCCTTTAGCTTCACGCATGGCGCAAATTGTGTTATCGTTTAGTGTACTACAGAAGATTTCGTTTACGTTTCTTTCATACTAATATAGAACATTGTAAGAGCGAGACTTAACCAGTTTTCTTGTACGTGTTAATCTATAAACATCATACTATTAGTTCATAAAATGTAGACATAACATGTACACAAGAAAATATAACACACACAGAACAACACATATAAGAATTATATACAAGCCAGTACAAAAATTAAATTCAAATAGAAAAAACAATAAATTATTACAGTAATGATTATTTAGTAAGCCCCACCCCCACCCCCACCCCCACCCCACTTCATCAAACAGAATAGGCGGTAGATATAACAAGCCAACAGTCAATTTTATATTATCTAAACAATTTCTTGTCAACAGAATACCTCTTACACTAAATACTGTAACCTCGACTCTTTTAACCACGGTGACTATTAGCAAATAGACACGACTATTAGGAATTACTTTGCCCATTACAAATTCCATATACTATGCATTACAATTTTCGTTCATTGTATAGCTAAATTCACTATTATTAAACACTCTAATTTATGTAAAATAACTGATGTAATCCCCCCTCGTTAACTGATGTAAACGACCCGTTTACTTTTACCATTGTGAATCTCTTATTTGTTTGATTTCGAAATTATATAAAAATATAGTTAATAAACTGAAATTTATTAAGTTACGTTTCACTCAAAAATTGAATTTTATTTTGTTAGTTTATGTTCTGTATAATTGGTTAGTGATGTGAGTGATCCGTACTGTGAGGACCAAAAAAATGTAGAGAATCCGGTCGGCGTGGACCAAAATGTATTGTAAAAGAATGTAGCTTGTAACGCGTGCATTGATGAATCATCAGGTAGCAGAAATGATGAAAATTGTGGACTGTATTAAATTCATTTTAATTGAAGTTCAAGTTTACATTACATGTGATTAGCAGTTATTTAAATAAGGTTGGCTAATGTGCATGTCGTCTATAGAAAGTATCAAAAATTTAAGTTGTATTAATAGCGGGCCTAGTTGGCCATAAGTGAAATGTGTTGGCCTAAGGCCTACGTTAAATGTCGCGACAAGAAATATGACAGTAAGACAGCTGGGCGAACCGACCGCCGCTAGCGTTTGAGACGAACTGTACAAAGTTTCAACATGAATAATCGGAATAGAACAAAAAGCAGTAAGCAGATTAGCCAACCTACAAAGTGAAATTATCGCGCTACCGCACATAAGCTGCCCGTCAAAATCAATTGATTTTTTACCTTTTTTAGTAAATTATTATACATCTTGTAACTTAATTTAAAAAGATACACTTTTCTTAATAATAAGAGTTAGTTTCAAGGCTAAGTTGAACCTTGAGTTATGAGATTAGATAACGGCAGTCCGTTAATAGTTTAGAGATAAGCATGCATAAGATAAGCCTAAAGATAAGCGTTGTAAGCCAAGGTTGGCGAACAGCTGATTTTAGACATGAATATGAATGTCTGCTCTGACAAATGTTGCCGTCACATAATGCATGTGTACAGTATAGAACATTATAAAACATGAAAAAATACATAATTATACAATGCTTAATAATGTATGATCGGAAGCTCATCACATGATGGACCGATAGTTTGTAACCCTATGCATGTCATAGATGGTTACCGTAAAATTAGTTGAGGCCCGTAGACCTGTACAGAGAATTAATTACATGAACAAAATTGTCACAATTACATGTTCAATCGTATATTCAGCATGGCGGCATGTATTGACAAAGTCATGCTGTTCCTGAAGTTTCAGGAACTTACAATATGTAATAATGTATGAACAAGCTAGATAGCTGACTGAATGCAAGCCCAAATATGACATGTATGTCATAATTTAAATAAAAATAATAATTGTGCATGCTTAATCACAAAATATAAATACAATATAAAATAAATGTAGACGTGGCACAGTTACATGCGGTAGACGCAAAAACGATAGGTTTTACATAAACGCAAGTTATATGAATACAATAACAACAATTTAGTAAATTACAATATGAATAATTGCAATGTCATAAATAACAGATACAATACTGTGATTACTAACGTAGTACATGAGTTGAACAATTTAAAGACATTCACAGAACAATAAATCACATATATTAGCAACAGTATAAACAAATGAATGCATGATTGCGCAGCTGCAAAACATGCAAATAATATGTAACAAATTTTTATAAAATGAGACCACCATAAAACATGAAATATACCCAAAACATCAAAATGTAAATGTGTAAGACATAGTATGCCACACAAAATTAACATACAAATACAAAATAGTAATATACCACCAAACAACTATGATGATTATAGAAGCATGCAATGGCGCAAAATTGACAAGAAAATGCTGTGATAATTCATCACAATTAGGTTGACCAAATGGTCGTAATAAGTAATAAGCCAATGGCTAAGTAAAATAGCATTGTGCTAAGTAATCATAATAATCTTGTCAAATCTCGTCCCGCGCTGGCAACAGACATAACTTATGTATTGGTCTCCGCAAAACACCCGTAGGCGTGCGAATGTCTACGACACGAATTAAGTTATCTGGGCCGGGAAATGTGGCGATAATTACGCCAAATTTCCAGGCTAATGGAGGTAAATTATCCTCAATAAGCAAAACTAGGTCACCAATGGAAACATTATCCTTAGCGAACTTCCATTTGTGACGCTGCTGCAACTGGTGCAAATAGTCGCGAGACCATGCCTTTCATATGCCTTGGACAAATCTTTGTAGAAGTTGCCAACGCCCAAGACGAGAAATAGGAATGTGAGATAAGTCTGGGTCCGGTATCGCCGTTAAGGGTGCGCAGATCAAAAAATGGCCAGGTGTGAGTGGCACCGGGTCGTTACGTCTGAAGAAATGGCAAATAAAGGTCGAGAGTTCAGACATGCCTCTATCTGAGACAAAACTGTCGTGAACTCCTCGAAGGTGAGTATAGATTTGCCTACCACGCGGCGCAGATGAAATTTCAAACTCTTTATGCCGCTCTCCCAAAGGCCACCGAAATGAGGTGATGAGGGCGGAATAAATGACCATTATATCCCCTGAGAGGCCGTGAATGACTTGATCGAAGAGATGGCATCCTTATTATGCCAAAAGTTGTAGATATCATGTAAGATAGTGCGGGAAATAAAGAGCAGGAATGACCTTAAATACGAGTCGCGATAACAACAAGCAAGCGCAGAGTTCGAAGCGAGGTAATGACACCTGTCGTAAGGGAGCTACGCGAGATTTGGAACACAAGAGATGACAGGAGGCAGAAGAATCTTGATAAATGACTCTGACATAAATACAACAGCCAAACCCCCTTTCAGAAGCATCCGAAAAAGCATGCAATTCAACAGTAGTTGCCTCACGCTTGCAACGAATAGACCGTGGGACCACAATTTTGCTAATCAGACCCAATTTGTCGCACAAAGAATGCCAATCCGAACGTGATTGACCGGAGATCGGTTCATCCCAACCAATCTTGCAAAGCCAAAGTAAGTACATGAGTATATATAAGTATATATAGTAAGTATTTGACGCTCCTGAATTGATAGCGCAATTATCGATAAGCGTCATGTGCCCAAGATCCTTATGTCCTTTAATAAAGTCTGCGTAGTCACGCGCGAGCTTAGCATCTCGCCTAAATCGACGCTCTAAGCTTAAGAATCTTGCTTCAGCACTAGTGTAAGATTCCCCCAAGTGGAGATTATCGGGCTTAAATGGAAGTGAAACCACAAATCTACCCTCGTGGTTGCGCTGGGTAGAGCGCACGAAATGCTCTTCACAGGCTGACTCGTTATCAGGGGTGTTGTCAGGGATAGTTTCAGCTTCCCAAAATCTTTCGAGAGATTGCAGAATTTGACTGTCGTTGTTCCTTGCTAGGAACGAAACAGCAGGACCCTCGTTGCGGCAGTGTTTGGGCAAGTTGCCAGCCAAAATGTAGCCTAGCTTTGTTTCCTGAATGATGGGAAAATTAGGGCCGCGTATGTATTTATTAGGTCCAGGTAAAATTGTGCCCCTAATAGTATGTCGATTTGCGACGATATGTTAAAATCTGGGTCAGCCAGGAAAATCTTATTCGGGATGTGGAACTGATTTACATCAAACGAATTTGCAGGCAGATTGTGAGTTAACGTAGATAAGATGGCACATTTCGCCTCGAAGCTATATCTCTGATAACGAGAGATAATGCGTATAGACGCAAGATCAGTTGCGTAACACGCTGTATTGGTTATGCCCGTGATTGGTATGTTGGATTTAGTTAATTTAAGCTGTAATTTCCTTGCAAATGATTTTGTACAAAAATTTATTTGTGAACCGGCGTCGAGAAGAACTCTAGCCCTATGTCTGTTGCCAGCCTGATCAATGACAAATACAACTGCTGTGGATAAGAGAACATTGTTCTTGCATTGTAACTTGAGCGAGCAATAATTACTGTTGGCAGCTATTGAGTTCGGCACGTTATTTGCGTGCAACAATGTGTGGTGTCGTTTTGAACAGATTTTACACACCTGCTTATTCTTACAGCTAGATACAAGGTGATCTGATCTAAGACAATTGCTACAACATTTATGACTTGAAACAAATTGTCCCCGCTCAGCGGTGCTTAATGTACGAAATTTATCACATGAATAAAGCGGGTGATTGGATTTACAACACAAACATGAATAATGGTTTGCCGTTGAGTGATAGCTCTTAAATGTAGTGCTGCCAGCAGTGTTTCTTGAGTTATATTTATCATATTTATTGTTAAGTCTTACATTAGATTTGTTGAGTTGCTGTCCGGTTTCGATAGACAGTGTATTTTCCAACAGCTGTCTACGTGAGTTTAAAAAATGAGTGAAATCTTGAAAGCTAGGTAAATTGTCAGGGTCTATTGACTCCTTCCGTAGTTTAAAAGTAATAGGGTCGAGTTTAGTGGATAGTAACTGTATAATAATAAATTCAAATGAATTCACTGACAGCTTCATTGCCGCCAGTGAATTAATGGAAGACGTTATTGTGTTTGTGAATTCTGCCAAACTTTGGACAGAGTCCTTAATTGTCGACTTGACTTGAAGTAAGTTTTGAACATAGTATTTTGCTAGTATGAACTTGTTGTCATACCTTTCGGACAGCAAACTCAACGCTATTGAATAATTTTCCTTACAGATGAGTAATGACTTAATTAAATCTAAAGGTTCACACTTCAAAAGAATGTAAATAATGTAATTTCTGCACTGGTGTTAATCGGATCTTGTATGCACTAAGTCCGTAAAAATTGAATAAAAATGTTGCCATTCCAATATGTTGCCTGAGAAGCAGGGTAAACTTATTGGTTTTAATTGCATGTGCGTCGATAATACGGGAGGTACAGTCTGAACATTAAATGCATCAAGTAATTGCAAAATATTTGCTTCAGTCGAGTATAGCATTTCTTCGACCTCAACTCGGTCTTCTTGAGCAGCGCTCGTGTCTTTACTAATAAGTTCTATTTCAGACTGCACCTCGTCGTACTTCGAGGCCAAGCTTTTGAGACTTTCCAGCCTTACAGTTAAAAAATGTTTTGTATTTGAAGTTATATCAAAGTTATTTACGGCAGATTGTATTCGCACTATTGCGGACTTTAAGCCGCCTCTTTTTCTGGTTAACACTTTGAGGCCTTCTTCAGCCATTGTACGCACCTTGTTACGCTGTTATTGGTGATACCTTGTTGGCGATGTCCTGCAGCGTCGACGCCTTGGTGAAGATGGCAAACACAACTCGTAGAGATGACCGCCTTGTGTAAAGCACTGTAGCTAGCAGGCTCTTGCGAAGATGTTATCAGAAGGCTCAAAGATGACAAGCGAAATGCTGATGAAAATCACGCCACGGTCGTATCAGCTGATGTGCTAATTCGCCCGTGATGGCCAGAAATAGTGGCAGAAAAATATTAAATGGTAATGACGCATGGAAAATCCAGGTCCGGAGTGACAAAAAAATGGTTATTATCAGGCCCGAGTTGACCAAAAAATGATTAGTGATGTGAGTGATCCGTACTGTGAGGACCAAAAAAATGTAGAGAATCCGGTCGGCGTGGACCAAAATGTATTGTAAAAGAATGTAGCTTGTAACGCGTGCATTGATGAATCATCAGGTAGCAGAAATGATGAAAATTGTGGACTGTATTAAATTCATTTTAATTGAAGTTCAAGTTTACATTACATGTGATTAGCAGTTATTTAAATAAGGTTGGCTAATGTGCATGTCGTCTATAGAAAGTATCAAAAATTTAAGTTGTATTAATAGCGGGCCTAGTTGGCCATAAGTGAAATGTGTTGGCCTAAGGCCTACGTTAAATGTCGCGACAAGAAATATGACAGTAAGACAGCTGGGCGAACCGACCGCCGCTAGCGTTTGAGACGAACTGTACAAAGTTTCAACATGAATAATCGGAATAGAACAAAAAGCAGTAAGCAGATTAGCCAACCTACAAAGTGAAATTATCGCGCTACCGCACAATAATAGTACCCGTTACTTATTTATTAATCATTACCTTTATTTTATTATGTTACATGTAGAAGGCTAGCAATTTTTAAACTTAAAATAAAATTGTCACACGTTATAACTTTTTTGTGTAAGTGAAATTTATCTATAATTTTAAATACATAAATAGGTATGTCATAATCGGGTAAGTTAAGGAATTCCAAGGACAGTGTAAAGAAATAATAAGAAATATCATCGACATATGTCAAAGGAAGCTCGGATTGAAAAACATTTGATCGTTCCCCCAAAAATTGCAGCGTGCTACAAAAGCTACTAAATTGTCCATGCCCACAGCAAAAAGAACTAGAAACTTCATCTGCTTTGTTTCCTTTGCCTTGTAAGAAAGTAATGTCAAAACGTAACAGTACAGACGATTTCAATAAGGCCGCTATTAGACGTATAATATTAAATTTGTACTTCACTGAAGAGTGCGTTCCTAGTCTTAGAAAACTAGTGTTAAAGTTAAAGGAAGACAGAAAAATAAAAATGTTTAAATCGATTGGGTTAACTGAAAAAAAGCCTACCTGGGAAACAAGTAGATTGCTTTTGGTTGAAGACCACTATCATACAGTACAGGAGATTAAAAATGTTTAAACAAATTAAAAATATAGGGATAGGCGATTGACTAGCTGCCTGCTACAGAAACACCACTTTTATATTTGGCCTGTGTGGCAAAGATTTTAACCTTATAAGGTTATATTTAATAAGGTTATATTCAATAATTATAACTTATAAGGTTATATTATACTTTATATTTAACCTTGATGCCGGTAAAATAATTAACCATCGTCTGGAAGGCGTAGAAACGTCTAGCCTTCTAAATTGTGACTGTAAACATCGCTGCCAGACCTATAATACACATTCCACACAAGTTGCCTATCAAACAGACATAAGATTCTTTTTAGTCTAAATGTGCAACGTCATGATCTCAACAGAGACATCTCACCTCAAGGAAATCGCCGCTCTTATTAACTCGGCTAAACGAAAGGCTGGATAATCAAAAATAATTGTAAATCATACACAAAGCCATACAAAAAAGAAATATTTTCAATTTTTTGAGCTTTCTGGAATATTAAAAGTCCTCTTATCTGTTATTAGGTACGTTCAAACAAATAATATGTTTTTGTTTGATCCATTTGCTTTTCAATGTACATATTAATTACTTATTTTTAAATTACACAATAAATAAACGTTTTAATTGGTGTCACACATAAGTCAGCAATTTTGTTAAATAACATTGGATAATTACTGTCAATAATTAAGTCAAACATGATATTCTTTATAATTAAAAAAATGTTACTAATATCGTAACTTTATGTCGTTGTATTTGTATTCTAATCATAAATTACAACTGTATGTAGTAAACTGTACTGTATTCCAATAAACGGTTGGACGGAGAGTGGAACTCTTTAATTTTCATTTAAAGTAATCGTCATTTATATTGTTATCTGTTGCGCCCCCTAGCAGAGTTATAGCACCAACTACACCTCCAAATGGGATCAGTTTGCATTATCACTATCAATGTACGGTGAGGCGGAAAGTTATTGCTCATGTTTACGTTTGCAGATCACTGTAGAACCACCTCATAGGAAAAACTTCATAATCCAGTGCACTCGTTGTCAGTCATACGGTCACAGTAAGACGTACTGTAGAAAACCTTTCCAGTGTGTCAAGTGCGGAGGTGAACACAACTCCACAACTTGTTCCAAATCTAAGGATACACCAGCCACATGTGCATTATGCGATGGTCCTCATACAGCTAATTATAAAGGCTATGAAGTTTATCAAAACCTGCAGGCCAGAAAAAGCCCCGTACCTAACACCACACCTAGGAGAACCCCTTCAATGTTTAGGACTATGAACACGAACACAGAACATAGTCTCTTTTCCTACTTACGCTCAAATTGCAGGACTACAGCAACACTCAGAATCATCGTCCCCTTATGACAGCAATCTCAAACAGACAGCAAATGAGGACATCACTCTTTCACAATTCCTGACAAAATTTGAGACTGTGTTCAGTCAACTCGTGCAGCAAAATAGCGTCATGCTTAATCTCCTTACAACACTTGTCAATAAACTTTCTAATTAATAATGAATAACAATTACAGGATTGGATTATGGAACGCCAATGGACTCTCTCAACGCACCCTAGAACTCAAAGCTTTTCTTATTGACAGCAGGTTAGACGTAATCCTTATATCTGAGACACATTTCACAGACAGAAGCCACATTAGGATTCCAGGATTTACTGTTTATGATACCCAACATCCTGACGGTACAGCTCGTGGCGGACTGCTCTGTTAATTAGAAACAATATAAAATATTATCTCTTCTCTAAGTCAAAACTGCTCACCTACAGGCGACAAACGTTTTAATTGAAGATCAAAGAGGCCCTCTAATTGTTTCTGCAGTCTACTGTCCCCCAAAACACAGAATCAATGAAACTGACTTCAGCTCCTTTCTTAGAACTCTTGGTGCACGTTTTATGGTGGGAGGTGACTTTAACGCAAAACACCCGCAATGGTGTTCGAGATTAGCTAATCCAAAAAGTAGAATTTTATATAACGTCATTAGACAAGAATCCCTGTCCTTTCTGTCCACTGGACAACCAACCTATTAGCCTTCTGATATAAATAAAATACCTGACCTCATTGATTTCTTTTTAATACGAGGCTTGTCTCATAAATACTACAAAGTTGAATCTTGCCGTGATTTGTCCTCTGACCACACTCCAATTATTGCCACTATTTAAAGTCTACCAACACTCACAAATCGTAATACTGACTGGGACTACTCTAGAGAGCTTATAAATGATAATATCTCGCTAGAACTTCCAATCCACACGCCTGCTGAATTAGATGCGGCTGTAAAATTATCTCACCAGTACTTTTCAAAAATCAGCCTGGGAAGCTACACCTTGCAATACAGCGAAGAATAAGCACTTAAACCTTCCTCTGGTTGTCCGAAAGAAATTAGCTGAGAAGCGTAGATTGCGACGAATTTGGCAGCATACTCATCATCCGGATGATAAAAGAAAGTGGAATTCCGCGGCCAGAAAACTAAAAGGATTGTTGAAAATTTAAAGAATGAAGGGATTCAGGATAATCTAGAAAATCTGTCACCTAATGAAAGTACTGATTATTCCTTGTGGAAGGCTACTAAACGATTAAAAAGGCCACTATTACAAATACCACCAATACATAAACCAGATGGTAGCTGGACGCGAATCAATACAGAGAAATCCCAGACTTTGGTATGATATATTTGATATATTTGACCAAATACCGAACATTTGGTCAACGTTTTTCAACCTGAAGCCAGCAAGAACTGGTTTCATCTTTCGATGAAGAGGTACAAAGATATTTACACTCCCCGCTCCAACTGACTCGACCTATTAAGCCTTTTAAGGTTAAGGAAATAATCCTGTATAATTTGAAAAGTAAAAGGCTCCCGGGATTGATTTGCTATCGGGGAAAGTTCTAAAGGAGCTGCCTCACAAAGGCGTTGTACTAATAACATACATTTTCAACGCCATACTCAGACTTGAATACTTTCCTCTTCTCTGGAAATCGGCTCAAGTGATCATGGTCTTAAAACCTGGTAAAAACCCTCAAGAGCCCTCTTCTTATCGACCCATAAGCCTTCTACCGATACTTGGTAAGATCTTTGAGAAGCTGTTTGTAAAACGACTTATGCCAACAATTGTAGAAAACAACCTAATTCCGGATCACCAATTTGGCTTTCCAGAAAAGCACTCTACGGTAGATCAAATACACAGACTAATAAATCGTTGGAATCGAAGATGTTCTGCTCAGGTGTGTTTCTCGACGTTTCCCAGGCATTTGACAAAGTCTGGCATCTTGGACTCTTATACAAAATAAAGAAAAATCTGCCACATAATTGTTACCGTATTCTACATTCCTACTTAGTGGGCAGAGTGTTGCAAGTCAAGTACTCGGATGCTACTTCTCCTCTATTATCAGTGGGGTCGGGTGTTCCGCAGAGTAGTGTCCTGGGTCCTCTGCTCTACCTCCTGTTCACCTCGGACTTACCGTCAGCAAGTGAAACCACTGTTGCTACCTACGCCGATGACACAGCAATCCTAGCGACACACTCCGACTCCTCAATAGCGTCTCTTATACTACAAGAAACATTAAACAGCGTTCAGTTATGGCTTGATAAATGGCGCATAAAAATCAATTCATCCAAGTCAGTCCACGTTACCTTCACCACACGTAAGGAAAACTGCCTTCCAGTAACAATTAACGGTCAACCAGTACCGCAAGCTGAAAGTGCTAAGTACCTTGGGATGCATCTGGACAGGAGACTAACATGGAAAAAACATATAACATCTAAGAAAATTGAACTTAATCACAAGGTCAGAAACATCTACTGGCTGATAGGCAGAAAATCACGGTTAAGTCTCGTCAACAAACTGTTGATCTATAAAGCAGTTCTTAAACCAGTACCTATGGACTTACGGTATTCAACTTTGGGGTACTGCTAGTACAAGTAGTATTGAGATTATCCAGCGCTTTCAGTCCAAAACTTTAAGATCAATAGTCGACGCTCCATGATTTGTCTCCAACAACTCTATACACCGCGACCTCTAAGTTCCAACCGTGAGAGAAGAAATCATGCACCTTTGCAAGACTCACATCTCCAAATTAGAACAGCATCCTAACCACCTGGTAATTAATTTGTTAGTGAATATATTTATAGACTAAAAAGGCACAGACTATTAGACTTACCATTCAGGTTTAACTAATAATGTATTCTCTGTATTTTCTGTATTGTACTGTCTGTGATATCTGTTCTGTATGTTTTTAGTATTCGTGTCATTAATAAGTGTTGTCAACCTTGTAACGTCACAGAACGTTCCATAAAGGAAATCATTTACATAGTAAGTTATCATAAGAGGAAAGTGAGGTGAACAGTATCGAACCCAAGTAGTCCTAAAAAATTGTGTAATTTTGTCTAATAATTATTACTACTAACATGAAAAACGACCAGACTGTGAATAAGACACAAACCCCATATATATTATTAAAGTGAATAACAGTAAAAAAACCATAAGACACTATAAGAGGGACAAATAATGTCAGAATCAACCAAAATGAAGTCATTAATTATTAAGTTTTATAACTCTGAATAGAGTATTAAGAACTATTTTTTGTGAATAAATGGACATGATCCATTATTATATTATGTAATGTAAATAAAATAAATGTATTAAATGACTTCAATACATTATTAGAAAGAATCTAAGTTAAAATAAAAATTATATATTTGTTATGACAAAAAATATTAATGTGTTGGATTAGAGACCAAACACCCAGATTTCATGAAAAAATTAATTATTATCAGATTGAAATAAAAACTATATGTAATTGTCAAGCAGACAAAAGTGAACAATTTATCTTAAATAAAGAAAGCTGTCAAATGAATAAAAGTCAGTCAAAATAGCCAAAAACAGTATTCACTATAAACATGTGGTAGGCATATAATATTGTATAATTTATGGATTTAATGTTGCCAAAATGCAACCAAAATGCATTAGAAAGTTGAAATATGATATAAAGCGACTATACTAATATATCTGACTAACTTTAACATTGTAATAGTCAAGTTAGCAAAATATTTACCTATACCATGTATGGCTGGAGCCAATCAACCAGTACAAAAATAATCATATCTGGCTAAATATTTACAAAATGGTAACAAAAATAAAATAGAATGGTACAATACTTCAGTATACCTTAAAGAACGAACAAACTCAGTTGAAAATAAAGTCAATTATAAAAGAATTTAACTTATGAGAGTGAGATTTGTCACACCATATAAAAAGGACATCTCAAGACCAATCAATGATGCTATGTCATCCTGTAATAAAAATAATGTATGTAAAGAGTAACCAGGTATCACAAAAGACAGACAATATAATAAACTCTGAGTGTACACTAGTGAAATACTACATATGTTAAAGAAAGAGACTAATTATTGCGTTATAACATTAACAAAAAACCTAGGCCATGGACAGGGGCCATGTAAAATTGTAATTATTTATGTATTACCTATGTTAAAATTTGTTTGTTTTGTTGTAGGAAGGTAGTAATGTTATATGTTCAGATTGTGGAAGGAACATAATAATTCCACAACAATTTTTGTTCTAAAAAAATTGAATTTTAATGACAACAACCAAGGTGAGAGTTGTATATTGTGTTACTTATTAGACTTAATTTAATTAAAAACCAATCATAATTAGTATCACTAGATTCAGTTGAAAACAGAGAATCTAAATGTAATAATGGCATACAAATTGTGAGTACTAATGTAAAACTGTTTGATAAATACCAGAGTAATTTTGAAATATCCTTAGTATGAAGAATAAGAAATTCGTTCTAAAAGCTTCGACGGAAGTGAAAATTGTTCCATGACATTCCATTTCGTTTATTCTCGAACAATCTAGAAAGAATTTTTACACAAATATACCGGAAGTCGATGAAAACAATCAGCCTGAATTAGTATAAAAGAGAGACCAAATTCGACCCAAAAACACTTGAAACTTGAACTCCAGAACTGATGCATCACCCACGACACTGATCAACGCAGCTAAGGCGAAACCGAGAGGCGAGAAATCGACAAGACACGAATAAAGGCTTTTCCCGTACATAGACAAACAGACTGAGATAACCTCTACAAGAATCTACGCCAATGTGTTGCTGAAATAGAGCAGCAGCACGGCAAATTTTAATAGAAATCACGCAGCCAGAACGTCAACGGCCCAGGAGGGACCAAAACTTTAAATTTCTGAATCAACGCGAAACAGATGATTTGTAGCGGCGGGGTTTGAACGATAATCTACTGGCAACGTTTTCACAAAAAGTGCGGAAATAGTAAATGATCGCAATTTTGACTTAAAATAGATTCAGTGCACATATGAAGAGGCGAGATTGAAAAACTACCCGAGAAGAGTGTCCTGTGCGAGAATAATTATTCATTGGAACGTGAGTTACCAAAATTAAAGTCATTTTTTTACCTGGTTACATTTATCACACAGTTGTACTACACATGCCACACACACCTTCAAATCACTTAATTTTTCTTGTAAAGCGTCTTATTGATATGTCTTGGTAGTTCAAAGGAGTCACGTCCTGAGAGTAAAGATTTTTTCACGTATTAAACTCATGCTTTTCAACTGAGTAAAAAATTGAAAACACTAGCCGATACTTGATTGGATATATAAAATTGTCAATAATAATAATAACTTGTGAATTTTTTTTCTCTGCAATTTTATAATTTTTATATGAATGTTAGTCCTTCAGACGATTTGTTGTTTTTTGAAGAATCATTAAACTTACCTGATTTTTTCAAGCTAAACTGACTTGTTTATACTTTTTCATAGAAGTAAGATTTAAAAATTTTAATTTTTTTTAGTAATCACATTTTTATTCTTGGAACAAACGATTCCAAGTGGCGCCCACAAAAAACATAGTATTAAGTTGTGTTACAGGACTACATCACCGCAGAGGATCCAGTCAACAGTAAGTAACAAAAGTGCGCGGAGGTAACGCCCGACAGTATACAACACGAACAACACACACATCTTTTTCTATTTGTTATAAATTGACGACTCCAACAGTGGGAAGTGAAGGAGAGTATCTTAGAAATAGGTTACACCCCACAATCTTTTCTTTTTGTTATAACCTGTATATGTGCCTTATGGGCCCAGTGTTTAACATTTGAACTTATTGTATCATGCCAGCAACAAGTGGAAGTGATTTTTGTTCATTTGTTTACATGTTTTATCATTTAGTTTTGTATTTTGTGTACCTCTTTAATCTATTATCAAAAACAAGAAGAGCAGAGCTGGTCAGCTCTTCATAATCCTGTATGTGTGTTGTCAGCCAATTTGTTAAATGTTCGCTTAGTCGAACAGATTACAGATCTCCAAAAGAAAAAAAAAAAAAAAAAAAAAAGTTTACGTTTAGATGTCGTGTAATTACTGATTGTCTCAGCAAGACTCTTGTTTACCCCAACAGTAGGTAGAGGGGGTTGGATTGATTCGACCTTGAGGCAAACCCACAACACAACAACGCTCTGTCATGCAAAGCGTTTCCAGTAAGCTATCCCGCCATCATTTTATAATAATAATTTAATAATTTTATTGTACATTAAGTTAATTTCCGTCGTCGTCGTCACTTCATGGTATAGGCTTATAGTCTGTTCCGTCTACACTGTAGCCACCTATTCCAGGGCCTACCCACAGATCTTTGTCCAACAGGTTTGTATTCTACAGTGCGCTTTACTAGCCTCTGATGGTCCATTCTGTATACGTGCTCCTTCAACTGCTGCTTTCATTCTTCTATCTTACCATTGATAGAGAATATGCCCAGTTCGGTCTTTATATGTTCATTACTCATTCGATCCCTTAGGCGACTACCACTCATGTGCCTTAAAAACCGGTTAATTTTCATTCATTTTATTAAGTTAATTTCCATTTAATTTATTGTTTCAATGACACTGTATTTTTATGTTTTTCTGAGGTTCTGACTTCGGCACTTATACAATAATGGTTGATGCAAACGGGGACGGAATTGCCTAAGGAAATCTACTTGGCGTTCAAATTTGCGCTTTATGCAGTCATGAGCTTCGGTCGAATACGATTTTAAAGTTTCGACTTTCCACCTTGAATTATTAGTTTTAGTCACTGGTTAATTAGTATGTTTGTTACTATGACACGCAAACAGACATAACATAAAATAGATGTCTGTCAGGAAACAACTGACAAGTAATTAGACACACAGCCGTACTAAATTGAAATAGATATAGGCCTACTACCACACCGACTAATTACATGCAGAGAGCATATGTCGGCTGAAGGTTATAACAGTTACACAGTTAAGTAACAAAGATGTTTAGCGAGATCTCAAGATGTAGTCGCGTACAGATTAAACTCGACGCCCCCTCTCCACTACCATTATCTACCTTTCATTTAGACTACTAGCTCGCGCGCATGAGAGCTCACTACTCTTGTCACTAAATTATACTCCGCATATAAGAACTGCGCATACTTGTAGGATAATTTTACTTGATGAGTATAAACATGGAAAATCTCATTTTCGATTTTATATTTTGTTAATATAAACAGGGTCCATTCTCTGCTGTCTAAATTTACATCATAAGTTAAAATTTTATTTCTTTTTTCATTTTTAAATTTTTAAATGGCCCCAAAACTGAAAACCTATGAAGGATATATTTAAGTAGAAAGTGATTACATATACCAGAGAATAAATGGAGTCATAAGTAATAGTAGAAACTGCCAATAATTCCCCAGCATTGATTGAATCCATTCGTTTATTTGTAAATTAAGATCGGTTTACATCATGGTTTTAAATATGTACTGTACTTCAGAAGGAGAAACCTAGCTAGAAGTTGTCTGCTGCTAACGTTAATCGTTACTGGCATGTACAGAACAAATTCTTCTATTACGATACGAACAGAAAAAGACTGTAAACAGAAAATTTTGTTAATTCTAAATGAGTTATCTTTTATTACAAGGCAGGTTACAGTAATCCTAGTACACGGAAATCCTGTAAAGTGATAAACATTATAACCAATATAAAAAGTGTCGTGTAAGTGTTGTTATGTGTTGTAAAATGTCGGGCGTTACCTCCGCGCACTTTTTGTTACTTACCGGTGACTGGATCCCTTGCGGTGATGTAGTCCTGTAACACAACTTAATACTATGTTTTTTGTGGGCGCCACTTGGAATCGTTTGTTCCAAGAAAGAAATGTGATTATTAAAGAAATTAAAATTTTTAAATCTTATTTCTATGAAAAAATGTAAGCAAGTCAGTTTAGTTTGAAAAAATAAGGTAAGTTTAATGATTCTTAAAAAAAAATCGTCTGAAGGACTAACATTCATGAAAAAATTATAAAATTGCAGAGTTACAAAAAAATTCATAAGTTATTATTATTATTGACAATTTTATTTCTCCAATCAAGTATCGGCTAGTATTTTCAATTTTTTACTCAGTTGAAAAGCATGAGTTTAATACGTGAAAAAATCTTTACTCTCAGGACGTGACTCCTTTGAACTACCAAGACATATCAATAAGATGCTTTACAAGAAAAATTAAGTGATTTGAAGGTGTGTGTGGCATGTGTAGTACAACTGTGTGACAAATGTAACCAGGTAAAAAATGACTTTAATTTTGATAACTCACGTTCCAATGGTTAATTAACCTCGCACTGGACACTCCTCTCGGGTAGTTTTTCAATCTCGCCTCTTCATGTGTGCACTGAATTTATTTTAAGTCAAAAATACGATCATTTACAATTTCCGCACTTTTTGTGAAACGGTTTGGCAGTAGATTTTCGCTCGAATCCCGCCGCTTACAGGTCAGCTGTTTCGCGTTGGCTTCCAAATTGGCCGTCGCAGCGCTGATACCCTTGCAGTAGCGAGAAAGGCTTTGTGTATGTAATACGTTATGGGAGTTTTTTTGTCAAGTTAGTTTGTCTTTGCGAACACAGCAGAATTGGTTCTCTATTTAAAATTTTTGGTCCCTCCTGGGCCGTTGACGTTCTGGCTGCGTGATTTCTATTAAAATGTGCCGTGTTGCTGCTCTATTTCAGCAACACATTGGCGTAGATTCTTGTAGAGGTTAAGTCAGTCTATTTGTCAATGTACGGGAAAAGCCTTTCTTCGTGTCTTGTCTCGATTTCTCGCCTTCGGTTTCGCTTTGGCTGCGTTGATCAGTGTCGTGGGTGATGCGTCTGTTCTGGCTTTCAAGCTTCAAGTGTTTTTGGGTCGAATTTGGTCTCTCTTTTATACTAAGTCAGGTTGCTTGTTTTCATGAACTTCCGGTATATTTCTGTAAAAATTCCTTCTAGAATGTTCGAGAATAAGGAAATGGAACGTCAGGGAACAAATTTAATTTCCGTCGAAGCTTTTAGAACAAATTTCTTATTCTTCACACTAAGGATATTTCAAAAATTACTCTGGTATTTGTCAAACAGTTTTACATCAGTACTCACAATTTGCATGCCATTTTTAAATTTGGATTCTCTGTTTTCAACTGAATCTAATGATACTAATTATGATTGGTTTTTAAATAAATTAACTCTAATAAGTAACACAATATACAACTCTCACCTTGGGTTGTTGCCATTGAAATTCAATTTTTATAACAAAAAATTGTTGTGAAACTATTGTGTTTCTTCCACAATATGAACACATAATATTACTATCTTCCTATAACAAAACAAACAAATTTTAATATATATAATACACAGGTAACTTCAATTTTGTATGGTCCATGCCTATGGCCTATGTTGTTGTCAATGTTATAACACAATAATTAGTCTCTTTCTTTAACATATATAGGATTTCACTAGCGTACACTAAGAGTTTATTACACTGTCTGTCTTTTGTGATACCTGGTTACTCTTTATACATATTATCTTTATTGCAGGATAACATAGCATCATATTGGTTTGCCTGAGATGTCCTTTTTCATAGTGTGACAAATCTCACTCTTATAAGTTATATTCTTTCATAATTGATCTTATTTTTAACTGAGTCTGTCCGTCTTTATGGTATACAGAAGTATTGTACCATTCTCTTTTATTTTTGTCAACATTTTGTAAATATTTAGCCAGATATGACTATTTTTTGTACTGGTTGATTGGCCCCAGCCATACATGGTATAGGTAAATATTTTGCTAACTCGACTATTACAATGTTAAAGTTAGTCAAATATATTAGTATAGTCGCTTTATATTATATTTCAACTTTCTAATGCAATTTGGTTGCATTTTGGCAACATTAAATCCATAAATCACACAATATTATATGCCTACCACATGCTTTTAGTTAATACTGTTTTTGGCTATTTTGACTGACTTTCATTCATTTGACAGCTTTCTTCATTTTAGATAAATTGTTCATTTTTGTCTGCTTGACAATTGCATATAGTTTTTATTTCAATTTGATAATAATTAATTTTTACATGAAATCTGAGTGTTTGGTCTCTAATCCAACACATTAATATTTTTTTTCATAACAATTATATAATTTTTAGTTTAACTTAGATTCTTTCTAATAATGTATTTAAGTCATTTAATACATTTATTTTATTTGCATTACATAATATAATAATGGATCATGTCCATTCATTCACAATAAATAGTTCTTTATACTCTATTCAGAGTTACTAGACTTAATAATTAATGACTTCATTTTGGTTGATCCTGATATTATTTGTCTCTCTTATAGTATTTTATGGTGTTTTCACTGTTATTCACTTTAATAATATATATGGGGTTTGTGTCTTAGTCATAGTCTGGTCGTTTTTCATGTTAGTAGTAATAATTATTAGACAATATTACAAAATTTTTTAGGAGTACATGGGCTCGATACTGTTCACCTCACTTTCCTCTTATGATAAATTGCTATGTAAATGATTTCCTTTATGGAACGTTCTGTGACGTTACATATGCCTCTCCGTTAAAATTGATAATTTTTGAAAAAACATATCTTTGGTTTTGATGAAATTATCATCTCTATATTAACCTTTTATTAGCTTCTTTATATTTCATTCTTTTATCTTATAATTAAATTCCTGTACTACTCCTTTAATATATTAATCCAACTCAATATTCCTAGTTCGTTCTTTGTCGTATCACCTATTCCTTTCCTTTTTACCTTGATGTTAATTATTTAATCTTTGATATAATTCCCTATCAATTCCCTAACTTTCATAGAGGGTTGGGAGTCAGAGTGGCTCGCTATGGCATACATTCTCTGCCCTTCCCTATCTATAACTACTGAAATCAGAGGCAACACATCCCTGTCCAGAAAATAATAATTGCACCTTCGCAACAAATAATAATAATAATAATAATAAAAAATACAATATTCAAAGATCATAGGCTCCTACACATAAATTCCCTTTCTTAAACTCTTCTGATTAATTCACAATTATATTAATATATCGTTCTCCGCAGGTAAAATTATCGTTTAAAATCATTCAATGTTAATAGCTATATTTATATTCATCATTACCTCCTTATGTACCACACTGTTTTCCTTTTTATCATTTATCATTTCCATCTAGTATAAAATATATGACAGTATTTCTCCTTTTTTTCTTCTCCTTTACTAAGTACTGGTAAGCTGGTAAATATACGTTGACATGGCTATTGGAAATAAATCTTGCCTATGGTGGAATGTGTCCATCTCGTAATATTTATTAATAATAATCTCTCTCCTTCTATTAGTACGGGTAAGCTGGTAAATATACGTTGACATGGCTATTGGAAATAAATCTTGCCTACGGTGGAATGTGTCCATCTCGTAATATTTATTAATAATAATCTCTCTCCTTCTATTAGTACGGGTAAGCTGGTAAATATACGTTGACATGGCTATTGGAAATAAATCTTGCCTATGGTGGAATGTGTCCATCTCGTAATATTTATTAGTAATAATCTCTCTCCTTCTCTAAGTACGGGTAAGCTGGTAAATATACGTTGACATGGCTATTGGAAATAAATCTTGCCTACGGTGGAATGTGTCCATCTCGTAATATTTATTAATAATAATCTCTCTCCTTCTATTAGTACGGGTAAGCTGGTAAATATACGTTGACATGGCTATTGGAAATAAATCTTGCCTACGGTGGAATGTGTCCATCTCGTAATATTTATTAATAATAATCTCTCTCCTTCTATTAGTACGGGTAAGCTGGTAAATATACGTTGACATGGCTATTGGAAATAAATCTTGCCTATGGTGGAATGTGTCCATCTCGTAATATTTATTAGTAATAATCTCTCTCCTTCTCTAAGTACGGGTAAGCTGGTAAATATACGTTGACATGGCTATTGGAAATAAATCTTGCCTACGGTGGAATGTGTCCATCTCGTAATATTTATTAATAATAATTATATAATAATATTTATTTTTATTTAATAATCTCTACCTCCTTTCTAATTATGGGTAAGTTAGAAAATTCACGTTAACATGTTTTTAGTTATGGTACCTTCTCAATGATGCTGTATGGTGTATGCTGTATGCCCGGAGGCACAGAATGGTTTCCAGATTGTAGACTTCAGCGAAGGAACCAACCTTCTGGATCCTGATGTAAAAGGAATTGCTTTTCCTTTTCCGATCACCGGATAGGAGAGGGGCAACGGAAGTAGGGAAGAAACCCTTCTCCGCCAGATCCTCCCAGATCCACAAGATCGGTGTGTCATGGGGAATCCCAGACACCACAATCTTGAGTTCCCTCTCCTCAGGGAGGGGGAAGGTATGGAAAGCGCGACCGGAGTCGGCCAGGAATTTCTGGCAAGCCCGAAAGTCCTGGATAGACTTCGGAAGCAGTCGACTGGACGAACCTTGGCTTTTGGCCTCAATTCGCCCAGACGGCACAACTAGTTTGAGCTCCCGAAGGAGGGTATGCCAATCGGTGCACTGAGGCACGACAATCGGATGGATGGATGGATGGATGCACGGGCGTTTTGCGCCCTAATTTGTGTGCGTTGTCCAGGCCTAAGCCTGATGAACGCCAGGTACGACAATCGGCGGAATCTTGGGTTGCTTAGGTGGTGTTTCTGGTTCTGGTACTATGTTACCAGGGGAAGGTGATTTGCGACCTGCCGACTCTGCAACAAGAAAGACAGGAATGGTCCCGATCGCCACCGAACATCTGGCGGAGTGGCGATCTTAGTCCACAGGCGACACTCTCATAGAGAACTCCCTGCCCCTGAAACTACCCTCATCGAAGCATGTGCTGTGGCGCTGGATGTAGCCGGCCTGGAGGTGCGCTTTGTTTCTGCGTACCACCCGCCCGGCCATCGAGCTCCACCGCATGAGGAGTGGGACGCCCTCCTAGACAGCGATCTCCCAACCATCGTAGCCGGAGACCTTAATGCCAAGCATCCCTCTTGGAACAGCAAAACGTCAAACCCCTATGGCAATTCTCTCCGTAGGGCTGTCGAAGATGATCCCAGCGTCCTCATCATCGGCCCGTCCGAACCGACACACTTTCCCACTGCGGGTTATCCGCCGGATGTCCTTGATATTGTAATTGTCAAGGCCATCCCCTTTCATCTACAAGTCAGCGCGGTGTCGGACCTATCGTCCGATCACGACCTCCTACTTGTAACTGTCTTGCTGCCGTCGGTCTCACCCCGACTTCCCGATCATCCTGTTAGGAGAGTCAATTGGCGATCCTACCATGATGATCTGGCCAGGCAGTTGCCATCTGTCCCTCCGGACCCACTCGTCTCTTGTGACGACGTGGATCTCCGGGTACATCAGCTCCAGGACCTTGTCCAGTCTGCAATGGACAAAAACACCTATACTGTTCCGGTGAGTAATAAACGCTCCGACCTTCCTGCGGAAGTTTTCCAAGCCATCCGATTACGGCGCCAGCTCCACCGCAGATGGCACCATACCCGTGATCCTGCCGCTAGACGGAGCCTTCGAGCCCAGTCGGAACACGTCTCGCAGCTTCCGCTTGACGTAAACGCGAATCGATGGGACTCCTATTTGGAGTCCTTGGAAATCGACCACGCCTCCGTATGGAGAGCCGCTGGTAGACTAAAAGGCGAAAAGAGGACTCGCCATCCCTTGAATACCCCGGACGGCACTGTATACTCTGCAGAAGGCAAGGCGGAAGTCTTCGCCGACTGTATTGAGGAACAGTTCACCGTCCATAGAGGCATCTCTGACCCGGCTCATTTGGCCGTCGTCAGGGATTTCCTATCTGGATACTTTTCTGCTCCCCCCATTGATCATCCTATTTCGGACGACGAGGATGACCTTGCGTCTGTCCTAGGCCGACTGAAGAAGAGAAAGGCCCCTGGCCCTGATCGCATCGGCGCCGCTGCGTTGCAGAATCTCCCGCCTTTGGCAGTTGACGTTCTTCTTGAGCCGTTCAACTCCTGTCTCCGGCTGAGTTACTTCCCTCGCCTGTGGAAAACTGCTAACGTCATCATGATCCAGAAATCTAAAAAGCCGCCCACGCTACCTGGAAGCTACCGCCCAATATCACTCTTGCCAATAATCTCGAAGGTATTCGAGCGTCTTCTCCTGGCCCGTATTCGGCCCCTGGTGGATGGTTTCATCCGTGAGGAGCAGTTTGAGTTTAGGCCGAGGCACTCGACTACTCTTCAGCTAGTACGGGTTGTCACCTGTCTAGCCGACGCCGCCAACAATCATCAGGCAACAGGCGCTGTCCTGTTGGATGTGAGCAAAGCCTTCGATAAAGTCTGGCACGAAGGCCTGCTCTACAAACTGGCGCATTCGCCAATCCTGACATCTATCGTCCACTTGCTCCGATCCTATCTGACGGATCGCACCTTCAGGATCAGCGTACGTGGGGCGTTCTCTCGGGTTCGCCCTGTCTCCGCCGGCGTCCCAAAAGGATCTGTCCTCGGCCCCGTTCTGTATGTACTGTACACGAACGATCTGCCTGTTTATCCCGGGGTCACGTTATCTCTATTTGCCGACGACGCGATGTTTCATTTTAGCTCGCTTTCGCCTTGGCGGACGAGCGTAATGTTACAACGCCAGTTGGCTATGCTTCCGGACTGGCTAAGGAAATGGCGGGTAGCGATCAATACGGAGAAAGCCGAGGCGATCTGCTTTACGCATAAGTCCATTTCCCGATGCCAATCCCTCTCCTTAGAGGGGAGACCCATCAACTGGACTGAGACGGTGAAGTACCTAGGTGTTCGGCTTGATCGGCACTTAAACTTCAACGCCCACGTGACCTCAACCCTCAACTTGGCTCGTGACGTCAGAGCCAAACTATCACCTATGCTTTCGCGGAACAGCTGCCTGGCTGTCCGTACCAAACTTACATTGTATCTACTGTTCCTCCGAACAGTACTCACTTATGCGGCACCCGCCTGGTGGCCTCTCCTGTCGGCCACCAACAGGCATAGGCTGACTACATTTCAGAATTGGACCCTACGCTCCCTCACGGGGTCCCCGTGGTATGTGCGAAATTCCGCCATACATCGGGGTCTCCGTGTTCCCACCTTAGAGGTCTTCGTCTGGTCCCTGGCAACGAATTTGTTCGCCAAAGCCGGCGAGTCCTCTTATCCGCACCTCCGAAGGCTTAACAGCATGGAGAATGCACCGCCCCCTCGCCGCGTCAGGCGCCCTAGGGCGCTGTTAGACGACCCCCCTAAGTTCATCACATGAACCCCCCAGAAACGAATCCCCCAACCTTCTGGAAATCTGAACTGATCACCATCAATCACTACCTGCGCCTGCCGAAACTGTAGTCAATCATGCTGCGGCAGATTGAATGGATAGATTTATTGCCAGCATCGGCTTTGCCGATTCGGCAGGGCCTTGATCCGGGACATGGGCTCTCGCGAGGTTGTGCAAATGCCTTCCTTGCGAAAGCCGACTGCCCCGGTGATAAGTTCCGTCGACTCGGCCGCTGCCTTCGGGCGGACGAGCCTCTTGTATTCGCCAGCGCGTCTCTAAGTTTCCGTGGGCTATGTCCCGGAGACCAATGAGATGCGACCAGGCGTTGCGATTGGCTGAAGCCTTGATCACGACTAGATCCCCGTCACCACCTGCTTTGTTGATTTGGCAGGTAATGACCTGAGACATGAGCTCCCGCGAGGTTGTGCAAGTGCCTTCCTTGCGAAAGCTGGCTGTCTCGGTGACATTACCTACCATTTTGGCCGACGCCCTAGGGCGCTCGAGCTTCTTGTCCTCGCCAGTGCGTCACCACGTTCCCAAAGGCTAGCCTGAGGGGACCAAGGTGTCGCGCCTTGGCCGGACAATTGGCTGAAGCAAAAGCATAAGCTTGCCACCGTGGTGGCCATGTTAATTTATCATGGACCCGCGGACTGCACCATAACATCCTTGAGCAGAGCAAACGACCGCGCTGAACTGTTGGCACCTGGCGTTCATCAGGCTTAGGCCTGGACAACGCACACAAATTAGGGCACAAGACGCCCGTGCATCCATCCATCCATCCAAGAGTCTACCTAGAGCTGTTGCCAGGGTAGGCTGCGTCACTTTTATGGCAATTTTGCTTGTGAATTTCACCGTTATTTATACATCTATCAAAGTGATTTCTTCACCATATCATCATCTGTGTTCATCATCATCATTGTGCTATAAATTACCAGTGTATTGTGTCGTGCGCGTGTGTTTTTGTGACTCGTGTGCAGTGCGCGTCTGGTGTTCGTGTTCTTTGTCTGTCAGTGTAGTGATTCAGTGCTGGTGAAAGTCACTCTCTCCTAGCCCTTTTTGCGTCTTCGACGTTCATCCCGAGATGGTGTCGAACGCAACGCCCGTTCCTTTGCCGGCACCGCTGGTAACCTTAATGGAAACCTGCGGTACTGGTCCTCATTCTACCCCGCTACCTTCCCATACAATTAGTGAAAGTGAATGTGAAAGTGATGATTGTGCGTCGATGTGTAGTGTGGGGACGGGGGACGGTGAATTTTCGCTTTTGGAGGGCAAGTCTGCCAAACGCAAGCGAAAATTATTCGCCAGCCCGCCACCGGCCGCTCTTACGCATCGGGTATCTAGTCCCGGTAACAGCGCCAGCCAACCTACTCAGCAACACTCCAAATCTGTCCCAAAACCTAAAATTCCGCCGATTGTTATTCCAGACAATCGTAACTACAGGGAAATTCTCCGTTCCCTATAGAATCTGCTTCCTTCGGCCAAACTCGAGGCCAGGTGCCAAGGGTCCTCGCTTCGAATTGCGGCCACAACAGTCCCGGACTTCCGATCGGTCCAACAGTTTCTTACCGATCGGAAGATCTCCTTTCATACTTTCGCGCTTCCTTCAGAGCGCGAAATTAAAGTTGTTCTTTCTGGACTTCCTTCCTGGACCGCCCCCGATACCATCAGGCAGGAGCTTGTCGCTTTAGGCTATTCGCCGACGGCGGTAAGTGTACTGCATGCTGGCAAGGGGGAAGATCGCCGTCCTGTGAATAGTTTTCTAGTGAAACTACTCAAAGTAGGCCAGTTCGAGTAGGTCTGTGGCCTCCAAAACTTCCTGCACCTTCGGGTGCAAGTTCGTACTTTTGACCCGCGGCCAGGCCCCTCGCAGTGTTTTAACTGTCAGAGGTTTGGCCACTCCAGCTTATTCTGTAATCACCCTCCGCGTTGCGTGCGATGTACTGAGCCTCATCGTGGGTGTGATAAGCCCAAGACGGGGTTCACGGCCATTTGCTGCAACTGCGGCGGGGACCATCCGGCTAGTTATAGAGGATGTAGGGACTTTATATCAGCCATGAAGCTGCAGCGGACTCCTGCTCGCCCTGGCTCGCAGGCAGGCCGTGTTGCAGGTCCCCTCCCTAACCGCAGAGAGGCCTTCCCACCTCTCTCCGGAGCATCATCTCAGACCCCGGCAGCAGTTCCGGCTGCTCCCAGGGACCCAGTTCCGCCTGCAGTCGACGTTTCGGCGCCGCCTGCAGTCCCTTCTGTCCCGGCGCCTGCCGGAGCGCCCGGTCCTAAGTACGCGGCTGTGGCCGCTACATCAGTTCCGCCTTCCGCTCCTCGGAGCTCCAAACCGAAGCGCACTCGTCGCCGTCAGCGACAAGTTCCACAGGCCTTGCCTGTAAAACCTCAGCGGGCCCCGCCCGCCCCCAGCCATCAACCTAAGCTCCCAACTGAGCAGACCCCACGTCCGTCCCCGAGCCCTGCGCCATCTGCAACACCGGGCGAGGCCAGCCAGGTCCGTCTTCCGGAATCTCGGAAATCTTCCCGGGCCCCGGTGGACCCCCTGACTGCCTGGGCTGAAACTTTGGTAAACAACATCAGGTCTGCTCCAGATACAACCACGGTTCTCGCCCTGGTGTTTCAATCACTGTCTACCCTCTTTCCTCTTCTTCCTTTGAATGGCTAGGAGTCTTAGGATCGTTGCGTGGAATGGCCATAGGGTAGTGTCCATCGACGATCTGAACTGATGACTTTCGTAACGGAGTACGACGCTGATGTCGTCCTCCTTTGCGAGACTCATCTGGCTCGCTACCATACCTTCAACCTGCCATCTTACATCTGTTTTCGTCAGGATCGTCCTCAGCGGCCTGGCTGTCGCCCCTCGGGGTGGGACAGCCGTCTTAGTCCACAGGCGGATATCCCACAGGCCACTACCCCCTTTAGATACATCTCTTGTTGAAGGTTGTGCGGTGGCGATAGACGCTGGCGGATCGGAGTTGCGCGTTGTTGCGGCGTATCTCCGGCCCGGCCTGCGGCTACCTCCACCGCCCGAGGAGTGGGACGCTCTCCTCGATCATCCCCTACCAACCATTGTAGCCGGCGACTTAAATGCCAAGCATCCCTCGTGGAACAGCAGAGTAGCCAACGCCTACGGAATATCTCTGTATCGGTTCGTCTCCGACGACCCGGTACTTCAAGTCATCGGCCCAGAAGACCCTACTCACTTCCCCTTTTCCGGTCATCGACCGGACGTCCTTGACATTGTCATAGCCAAGGACGTGACCCATCACATCCAGGTCTCGTCAGTGTCGGATCTCTCATCCGATCACAATCCCCTTTTTATAACTGCCCGTGAGCTGTCGGCCTCACCCCGACTTCCCGCTCAGATTGTTAGGAGAGTCAACCATGATAAGCGCTCCTACCATGATGAGCTCTCACGGCGGTTACCATCACTCCCCACGGACCCGATCGTCACTTGTGACGATTTGGATCTCCGAGCCACTCATCTTCAGGAGTTGGTCCAAGGTGTCATGGATCGACACACATATACTCTCGAGGTGAATCATCGTAAATCGGCCTTACCTGCGGAAGTACTCCACGCCATCTGGTTACGGCGCAATCTCCGCCGCAGATGGCAAAGAACCCGTGATCCCGGCGTCAAAAGGCGCTTTCAGGCCCAGTCTCTTTACGTCCAGCAGCTACTGCGGGACGTAAACTCTGATCGATGGGACTCATACCTTGAGTCTCTTGAAGTCGACCACGCCTCCGTCTGGAGAGCGGCGAGTAGACTGACCCGCGAGAAGAGAACTCGCAACCCACTTGAAACTCCGAACGGGGTTGTATCTTCATCAGAAGGCAAGACTGAGGTCTTCGCCGACTGCATGGAGGTGCAATTTACTGTTCACCAAGGCGTCTAGGACCCTGCCCACTCGGCAGAAGTCCGTGACTTCCTATCTGGACATTTTTCACGCCCTCCCGAAGTCCCAGCCCTCCCGTTCGACAGGGATGAACTAGTTTCATCTATCTGCCGACTAAATCGTCGTCGCGCCCCCGGTCCTGACCTGATCTACAAAATCTCCCGGCCTCAGGCGTTGACCTCGTTCTTGAGCTGTTTAACTCCTGTCTCCGGCTACAGTACTTTCCCCGCCTGTGGAAATCAGCCAACATCATAATGATTCCGAAGCCTCGCAAGCCGCGCATGCTTCCTGAAAGCTATCGACCAATCTCTCTCTTGTTAGTCATCTCGAAGGTGTTCGAGCGTCTCCTGCTGGCCCGCATCTCGCCGCTGCTAGATGGTTTCATCCGCAGCGAACAGTTCGGGTTTCGCAGAGAGCACTCGACCACGCTTCAATTGGTCCGCGTTGTTACGCACTTGTCAGACGCCACCAACAGGCGAGCGGCTACGGCCGCCGTACTGTTGGACGTGAGCAAGGCCTTCGATAAAGTCTGGCACGAAGGTCTTCTCTTCAAACTTGCCAATTCCCCTCTACCATCACCCATAGTGTTTTTCCTCCGGTCGTATCTCAGCGACCGAACCTTCAGGGTGAGCGTCGACGGGTCCTGTTCTACAGTTCGACCCGTCGCCGCCGGCGTACCTCAGAGATCTGTCCTCGGCCCCGTTCTGTATCTTGTGTACACGAACGACCTGCCTGTCTTGCCCGGAGTCACGTTGTCTTTGTTCGCTGACGATGCTATGTATCACTGCAGCTCCCTGTCCCCGCGCTTTGCGAGTACAAAGCTGCAGCGTCAGTTGAACCAGCTTCCGGACTGGCTACGGAAATGGCGGGTGACGATCAACACGGAGAAATCCGAGGCGATCTGCTTCACCCGTAAGTCCATCTCCCGATGCCAGCCCCTCTCCCTAGCAGGGAGGCCCATCGCCTACAAAGAATCGGTGAAGTATTTAGGCGTTCGGCTAGATCGTCGCCTTTGCTTCAACGCCCACGTGACGGAAACCCTTGCCAAGGCTCGCGGCGTCCGAGCCAAATTATCTCCTTTCCTCTCGTGTCGCAGCCGCCTGGCCATGCGCACGAAACTTACACTCTATCTACTATTTCTCAGGTCTGTATTGACCTATGCGGCACCCGCCTGGTGGTCTCTTTTATCCAACCACCAACAGATGTAGGCTGGAAGCTTTCCAGTCCCGTACACTCCGATCCTTGACGGGGTCCCCTTGGTTTGTAAGGAACGACGTGATTCGAAGGGGTCTCCGTGTTCCTACCTTGACTTCCTTTGTCCGGTCGCTGGCTCTAACTCTCTTTGCTAAAGCCTCGACCTCCACCTTCCCGTACATACGAACCATCAGTGCATCAGAACCACCACCGCCCATTCGGGTCAAGCGCCCACGGGCGCTTCTTGACGACCCGCCATAACGCCATCCTCTTTAAATTAAATAAAAACAAATTGTAATCATCAGCCCTAGACCAGAGTATCTCACCAAACTGTCCTTCTTTCCTTCCTGCCTACTTCCTAGCACGCTGAGCCGGCTGCTTGTCGCTGTCATCAGTCACTGGCACGGAGGCTCTCCGCCTCGCGGGGAGCGACCGACGCCCTCAGGGCGTCTGCTGACTGGACTTGAAACGGGTAACATCTGTTGCTCGAATCGGTACCAGCGGCAGTGCATTAAACAAATAAAAGTTATACTCCCCCGCCTTCTCAGTTAACTGGTTGGCGGTTTCCTTTTCCAGTTTTAGGTAACGAGTCGACATTGTACCAGCACTATGTTTACTTCTGGCAGCCATTGGACACGTTCCAGATGCTGCAATCAAGCCACGGGTGCAAAGACACCCCGCATCCATAATGCAATGCAATTACTTTGTTACTACCATTTTAAGAAGGCCCTAAAGAAACAGCAGCGGGAGCAAAACCGTCAGGTTTTTACCTCCTCGCCCAGCTCCTAGACCCTCGAAGCGGGCGGCAGTCCAACCACACGCCTCAGCATTTACGGCTCTTCCTGCGGCACCTGCCGCTGGAGGAACCATAACATACGCTGCAGCGGTCGCTACGGCGCCCTCTGTGGCCCCCAGAACCTCAGCACCTGCCGGAGTGCCTTCTCCTCAAGCGGCAACGCCCGCAGTACCCCCCTCGCAGACCCAGCCGCCTAATAAACGGCGCGCTAAGCGCAAGAATAGACAGCCACTTGTGGCAAAACATCTCTACCCGGAGGCTAACAACGCCCCTCCGGCTGCCCAGCAACTACCCGGCCAGGAGCCTGCTCCTGTTGCCCAGGCCCCTGCGACTTCCATGGAAATCTCGCCAGCCCCCGAGCAGCCAGCTCCAATTGCCTAACCTCCCCTGGAGGCGGCATCTGCACCTTCCGCGGCCCCAGCGCCGGCTAGTCAGGCCCCTGTGGCCGGTGGTTCACCATTCGTCACTGAGGCTCAGCTGATGGCCTGGGTCAGCGGCATTGTTCCGCAAATTCTTGCTGCTCGGGATGTCCCGACTATAATCATGGCGATCCTAACATCGCTGATCGCCCTGATCGTCCCCTCATCTAACCATGGCTAGACAGTTTCGGTTCGTCGCGTGGAATGCATATAGCATTCCGGCGCGTCGGGCCGAACTGGCAGCTTTCCTTGTCGAGTACGACGCAGATGTCGTACTCCTCTCAGAAACGCATCTTGCCCCTAACCGGCGATTTTCCCTGCCAGCCTATGCTTGCTACAGGAAAGACAGGAATGGTCCCGATCGCCACCGAGCATCTGGCGGAGTGGCGATCTTAGTCCACAGGCGACACTCTCATAGAGAACTCCCTGCCCCTGAAACTACCCTCATCAAAGCATGTGCTGTGGCGCTGGATGTAGCCGGCCTGGAGGTGCGCTTTGTTTCTGCGTACCACCCGCCCGGCCATCGAGCTCCACCGCATGAGGAGTGGGACGCCCTCCTAGACAGCGATCACCCAACCATCGTAGCCGGAGACCTTAATGCCAAGCATCCCTCTTGGAACAGCAGAACGTCAAACCACTACGGCAATTCTCTCCGTAGGGCTGTCGAAGATGATCCCAGCGTCCTCATCATCGGCCCGTCCGAACCGACACAATTTCCCACTGCGGGTTATCCGCCGGATGTCCTTGATATTGTAATTGTCAAGGCCATCCCCTTTCATCTACAATTCAGCGCGGTGTCGGACCTATCGTACGATCACGACCCACTACTTGTAACTTTCTTGCTGCCGTCGGTCTCACCCCGACTTCCCGATCATCCTGTTAGGAGAGTCAATTGGCGATCCTACCATGATGATCTGGCCAGGCAGTTGCCATCTGTCCCTCCGGACCCACTCGTCTCTTGTGACGACGTGGATCTCCGGGTACATCAGCTCCAGGACCTTGTCCAGTCTGCAATGGACAAAAACACCTATACTGTTCCGGTGAGTAATAAACGCTCCGACCTTCCTGCGGAAGTTCTCCAAGCCATCCGATTACGGCGCCAGCTCCGCCGCAGATGGCACCATACCCGTGATCCTGCCGCTAGACGGCGCTTTCGAGCCCAGTCGGAACATGTCTCGCAGCTTCTGCTTGACGTAAACGCGAATCGATGAGACTCCTATTTGGAGTCCTTGGAAGTCGACCACGCCTCCGTATGGAGAGCCGCTGGTAGACTAAAAGGCGAAAAGAGGACTCGCCATCCCTTGAATACCCTGGACGGCACTGTATACTCTGCAGAAGGCAAGGCGGAAGTCGTCGCCGACTGTATTGAGGAACAGTTCACCGTCCATAGAGGCATCTCTGACCCGGCTCATTTGGCCGTCGTCAGGGATTTCCTATCTGGATACTTTTCTGCTCCCCCCATCGATCCTCCTATTTCGGTCGACGAGGATGACCTTGCGTCTGTCCTAAGCCGACTGAAGAAGAGAAAGGCCCCTGGCCCCGATCGCATCGGCGCCGCTGCGTTGCAGAATCTCCCGCCTTCAGCAGTTGACGTTCTTCTTGAGCTGTTCAACTCCTGTCTCCGGCTGAGTTACTTCCCTCGCCTGTGGAAAACTGCTAACGTCATCATGATCCAGAAATGTAAAAAGCCGCCCACGCTATCTGGAAGCTACCGCCCAATATCACTATTGCCAATAATCTCGAAGGTATTCGAGCGTCTTCTCCTGGCCCGTATTCGGCCCCTGGTGGATGGTATCATCCGCGAGGAGCAGTTTGGGTTTAGGCCGAGGCACTCGACTACTCTTCAGCTAGTACGGGTTGTCACCTGTCTAGCCGACGCCGCCAACAATCATCAGGTAACAGGCGCTGTCCTGTTGGATGTGAGCAAAGCCTTCGATAAAGTCTGGCACGAAGGCTTGCTCTACAAACTGGCGCTTTCGCCAATCCTGACATCTATCGTCCACTTGCTCCGATCCTATCTGACGGATCGCACCTTCAGGGTCAGCGTACATGGGGCGTTCTCTCGGGTTCGCCCTGTCTCCGCCGGCGTCCCACAAGGATCTTCTCCTCGGCCCCGTTCTGTATGTACTGTACACGAACGATCTGCCTGTTTATCCCGGGGTCACGTTATCTCTATTTGCCGACGACGCGATGTTTCATTTTAGCTCGCTTTCGCCTTGGCGGACAGCGTAATGTTACAACGCCAGTTGGCTATGTTTCCGGACTGGCTAAGGAAATGGCGGGTAGCGATCAATACGGAGAAATCCGAGGCGATCTGCTTTACGCATAAGTCCATTTCCCGATGCCAATCCCTCTCCTTAGAGGGGAGACCCATCAACTGGACTGAGACGGTGAAGTACCTAGGTGTTCGGCTTGATCGGCACTTAAACTTCAACGCCCACGTGACCTCAACCCTCAACTTGGCTCGTGACGTCAGAGCCAAACTATCACCTATGCTTTCGCGGAACAGCTGCCTGGCTGTCCGTACCAAACTTACATTGTATCTACTGTTCCTCCGAACAGTACTCACTTATGCGGCACCCGCCTGGTGGCCTCTCCTGTCGGCCACCAACAGGCATAGGCTGACTACATTTCAGAACTGGACCCTACGCTCCCTCACGGGGTCCCCGTGGTATGTGCGAAATTCCGCCATACATCGGGGTCTCCGTGTTCCCACCTTAGAGGTCTTCGTCTGGTCCCTGGCAACGAATTTGTTCGCCAAGGCCGGCGAGTCCTCTTATCCGCACCTCCGAAGGCTTAACAGCATGGAGAATGCACCGCCCCCTCGCCGCGTCAGGCGCCCTAGGGCGCTGTTAGACGACCCCCCCCTAAGTTCATCACATGAACCCCCCAGAAACGAATCCCCCAACCTTCTGGAAATCTGAACTGATCACCATCAATCACTACCTGCGCCTGCCGAAACTGTAGTCAATCATGCTGCGGCAGATTGAATGGATAGATTTATTGCCAGCATCGGCTTTGCCGATTCGGCAGGGCCTTGATCCGGGACATGGGCTCTCGCGAGGTTGTGCAAATGCCTTCCTTGCGAAACCGACTGCCCCGGTGATAAGTTCCGTCGACTCGGCCGCTGCCTTCGGGCGGACGAGCCTCTTGTATTCGCCAGCGCGTCTCTCAGTTTCCGTGGGCTGTCCCGGAGACCAATGAGACGCGACCAGGCGTTGCGATTGGCTGAAGCCATAATAACGACTAAGATCCCCGTCAGCACCTGCTTTGTTGATTTGGCAGGTAATGACCTGAGACTTGAGCTCCCGCGAGGTTGTGCAAGTGCCTTCCTTGCGAAAGCTGGCTGTCTCGGTGACATTACCCACCATTTCGGCCGACGCCCTAGGGCGCTCGAGCTTCTTGTCCTCGCCAGTGCGTCATCACGTTCCCAAAGGCTAGCCTGAGGGGACCATGATGTCGCGCCTTGGCCTGACAATTGGCTGAAGCAAAAGCATAAGCTTGCCACCGTGGTGACCATGTTAATCTATCATGGACCCGCGGACTGCACCATAACATCCTTGAGCAGAGCAAACGACCGCGCTGAACTGTTGGCACCTGGCGTTCATCAGGCTTAAGCCTGGACAACGCACACAAATTAGGGCGCAAGACGCCCGTGCATCATCCATCCATCCACTTTGTTACTAACCGTGTCGGTCACCTCGTATGTATTATTTTTATTGTCTCTGGTGATCGTGAAAGGTCCTGTATATAAAAGTAGCAATTTCCTCGTTATGCCTTGTATAGCACTGGGCAATTCTCTATTTTTAACTAACACCTTTTCTCCTACCTCATATTTAATTGCCTTGGGCTGGGATTTGACATATTTTTTCCGCTGCTGTTCCGTTTTTTCTAACACTTTGTTATAAAATTTGGTTCTCTCAAATTGGTATGCGGGTTCGTCGGGAAAATTAATAATCTCTTTTATCTCTCGTGGTGGGGGTCTTTCGAACATAACTGTGTATGGTGACACCTCGATGGTATTGTGATATGAGAAACTGAGAAAATCCTTGGTTGATGCTACGTATTCATGCCATCTTTTCTGTTCGTTATGGCAGTATGTTCTCAGCAACCGTCCTACTTCCCTTAACACTCTCTCGGCTGGGTTACTATTCGGGTGATATACAGACGTCTTGTACGTTTTTATCCCGTGTTCTCCAAGGTTTTCCTTCCAAAGTTTTCCCCTAAACTGGGTACCGTGGTCCGTAATACTGTTTTTGGCTATTTTACTGAGCTGTTGGTACAATTGGGCATCTTTGATACCATAACTGTAATGTCCAGCTACCAGCCTTACCAAACATTTTCCGGGATCGGCGGTATCAACTTCCGTGCCAAACATACCTTTCCTAGGAAATAAGACGTCGGGGACTGTCCATTGGACGCGTCGTATTTGCCGTAGAATATGTCCATTCTTACCCTGTTTTGTGCAGTCTCCGACCAATACTTCTCCTTGAACTGGCGTTTAAACTCGGCTAAATTCGTGATTTCGGGTCGTACCGCTATCCACCAGTTATCCCTAGTGTTTTTAAACGTCTCGTCTAGCATCTCCCTTATCCTGTCCCACCTTGTTTTTCTATTTCTCCCAATAAACTCTTCCATTCTTTCTAAAAATTCCATTGGGTTTCGACGATAGTTTTGGAAGTTAATTACTTCCCTGTTTTCCCTATGACACGTATGAGTATTTAATATGGGTGTGTCTCTCAGCGCCTCTAATCTTTCCTGCAGGTTTTTCTCTCTCTGGTCTATTTCCTGTATGCTATTTTTGTTAGTTTTTATTTGTTCGTCCAGCCTGTTAGCGATGTCATATGTTCTTTGCATCCTCTCGCTAACGTCTTTCTGGACTTCTCCCACCTCCTGCATGATGGCGTCTTGGTTCTGCCTTACCTTGTTTTCGAGATTTCTAACATCTTGTTTGGTCTCTATTGTTTGTTCCTCTATATTTTCGAAACGTGTATTATTTCCCTCCTGTAATCTTTCCAACTGTTTCTCCATGTTTTCGACCTTCCTGTCACTATCGATTTTGTTATCATCGATCTTTTTGTTTACTGTTTCGTACTTCATGCTAATTTCTTTTTTCAGGGACTCTATACATTTTTTATTCTCCTCCTGAAATAACTCTAGCTTTTTCCCCTTGTCATTTATTTTCTTGGTTATATACTCCCCTAAAGATTCTATCTTTTTGTCTAATTTCTCCTTACCTTCCAATCTGTTTTTATTCAGGGATTCTATTATTTCCTCCTTATCTTCCTGTCTCTTTTTATTACTCTCCTCCTTCAATGAGTCTATACTTCCTTTTATTTCCGCCTTGTCTTCCTGTCTATTTTTGTCATTTTTGTTCATATCCTCCTTCATTCCTAGGAGCATCACCATTCATGTCGACGTTCCCTGTTATTTTTTCTGGTTCGGGTTTTTCTGTTTGTTCTACCATTTGTATGGGTTCTTCTCCCGTTTGCTCCTCTAATTCGTCTGCCGTTTGTACCGGTCTTTCCATTTCTAGTGTAGGCGGTTCTAATTCCGTTTCCTCCATTTGTACTGCCTCTCCGTCTTCCACACTTAACTCGGGTTCCACATTCTTCTTCGCCTTTTTTCCCTTAGGTTGCAGCATTTTGATCTGTTGGTAGTTGCCGGGCTTGTTCCGTTTTTTCAAGCCTCACTAGTTGAGCTGCCAATTTATAACAAAATGAAAAAAGTGTCGTGTAAGTGTTGTTATGTGTTGTAAAATGTCGGGCGTTACCTCCGCGCACTTTTTGTTACTTACCGGTGACTGGATCCCTTGCGGTGATGTAGTCCTGTAACACAACTTAATACTATGTTTTTTGTGGGCGCCACTTGGAATCGTTTGTTCCAAGAAAGAAATGTGATTATTAAAGAAATTAAAATTTTTAAATCTTATTTCTATGAAAAAATGTAAGCAAGTCAGTTTAGTTTGAAAAAATAAGGTAAGTTTAATGATTCTTAAAAAAAAATCGTCTGAAGGACTAACAGTCATGAAAAAATTATAAAATTGCAGAGTTACAAAAAAAATTCATAAGTTATTATTATTATTGACAATTTTATTTCTCCAATCAAGTATCGGCTAGTATTTTCAATTTTTTACTCAGTTGAAAAGCATGAGTTTAATACGTGAAAAAATCTTTACTCTCAGGACGTGACTCCTTTGAACTACCAAGACATATCAATAACATGCTTTACAAGAAAAATTAAGTGATTTGAAGGTGTGTGTGGCATGTGTAGTACAACTGTGTGACAAATGTAACCAGGTAAAAAATGACTTTAATTTTGATAACTCACGTTCCAATGGTTAATTAACCTCCCACTGGACACTCCTCTCGGGTAGTTTTTCAATCTCGCCTCTTCATGTGTGCACTGAATTTATTTTAAGTCAAAAATACGATCATTTACAATTTCCGCACTTTTTGTGAAACGGTTTGGCAGTAGATTTTCGCTCGAATCCCGCCGCTTACAGGTCAGCTGTTTCGCGTTGGTTTCCAAATTGGCCGGCGCAGCGCTGATACCCTTGCAGTAGCGAGAAAGGCTTTGTGTATGTAATACGTTATGGGAGTTTTTTTGTCAAGTTAGTTTGTCTTTGCGAACACAGCAGAATTGGTTCTCTATTTAAAATTTTGGTCCCTCCTGGGCCGTTGACGTTCTGGCTGCGTGATTTCTATTAAAATGTGCCGTGTTGCTGCTCTATTTCAGCAACACATTGGCGTAGATTCTTGTAGAGGTTAAGTCAGTCTATTTGTCAAAGTACGGGAAAAGCCTTTCTTCGTGTCTTGTGTCGATTTCTCGCCTTCGGTTTCGCCTTGGCTGCGTTGATCAGTGTCGTGGGTGATGCGTCTGTTCTGGATTTCAAGCTTCAAGTGTTTTTGGGTCGAATTTGGTCTCTCTTTTATACTAAGTCAGGTTGCTTGTTTTCATGAACTTCCGGTATATTTGTGTAAAAATTTCTTCTTGAATGTTCGAGAATAAAGAAATGGAACGTCATGGAACAAATTTAATTTCCGTCGAAGCTTTTAGAACAAATTTCTTATTCTTCACACTAAGGATATTTCAAAAATTACTCTGGTATTTGTCAAACAGTTTTACATCAGTACTCACAATTTGCATGCCATTTTTACATTTGGATTCTCTGTTTTCAACTGAATCTAGTGATACTAATTATGATTGGTTTTTAAATAAATTAACTCTAATAAGTAACACAATATACAACTCTCACCTTGGGTTGTTGCCATTGAAATTCAATTTTTATAACAAAAAATTGTTGTGAAACTATTGTGTTTCTTCCACAATATGAACACATAATATTACTATCTTCCTATAACAAAACAAACAAATTTTAATATATATAATACACAGGTAACTTCAATTTTATATGGTCCATGCCTATGGCCTATGTTGTTGTCAATGTTATAACACAATAATTAGTCTCTTTCTTTAACATATATAGGATTTCACTAGCGTACACTAAGAGTTTATTACATTGTCTGTCTTTTGTGATACCTGGTTACTCTTTATACATATTATCTTTATTGCAGGATAACATAGCATCATATTGGTTTGCCTGAGATGTCCTTTTTCATAGTGTGACAAATCTCACTCTTATAAGTTATATTCTTTCATAATTGATCTTATTTTTAACTGAGTCTGTCCGTCTTTATGGTATACAGAAGTATTGTACCATTCTCTTTTATTTTTGTCAACATTTTGTAAATATTTAGCCAGATATGACTATTTTTTGTACTGGTTGATTGGCCCCAGCCATACATGGTATAGGTAAATATTTTGCTAACTCGACTATTACAATGTTAAAGTTAGTCAAATATATTAGTATAGTCGCTTTATATTATATTTCAACTTTCTAATGCAATTTGGTTGTATTTTGGCAACATTAAATCCATAAATCACACAATATTATATGCCTACCACATGCTTTTAGTTAATACTGTTTTTGGCTATTTTGACTGACTTTTATTCATTTGACAGCTTTCTTTATTTTAGATAAATTGTTCATTTTTGTCTGCTTGACAATTACATATAGTTTTTATTTCAATTTGATAATAATTAATTTTTACATGAAATCTGAGTGTTTGGTCTCAAATCCAACACATTAATATTTTTTTTCGTAACAATTATATAATTTTTATTTTAACTTAGATTCTTTCTAATAATGTATTTAAGTCATTTAATACATTTATTTTATTTACATTACATAATATAATAATGGATCATGTCCATTCATTCACAATAAATAGTTCTTTATACTGTACTCTATTCAGAGTTACTAGACTTAATAATTAATGACTTCATTTTGGTTGATCCTGATATTATTTGTCTGTCTTATAGTATTTTATGGTTTTTTCACTGTTATTCACTTTAATAATATATATGGGGTTTGTTTCTTAGTCATAGTCTGGTCGTTTTTTATGTTAGTAGTAATAATTATTAGACAATATTACAAAAATTTTTTAGGACTACATGGGTTCGATACTGTTCACCTCACTTTCCTCTTATGATAAATTGCTATGTAAATGATTTCCTTTATGGAACGTTCTGTGACGTTACAACATGCCTTACGCGAATTGTTTTAACGAAAACACTTAATTATTTCTTTATAGGTTACTTTTTCTTTATTATGGCTTATAACGTCCTAGTCTTCCGTTACCCAATCCTATTCCTCTCTGCCATTCCACAAGTCTTTATCAAATCTACGCCGTCTCGCCTCTTCATCTATGCTCTTCTGCCAGCTCTCTCTGGGCTTTCCCTGCTCCCTCCTCTCTCCCGGCTTACACTGCAAAGTCTTACTTCTGGCATTCTCCACACACTTCCAAACAGTATGAATTGTTTGTCTTTGATATCACCCACTGTCGTGCGTGTTATCTCCATAATTCCTTTTGTTCGTTATTCTTTCCATTATTGATCTGCCTGCGGCCCTTCGCCAAAAGTCCATTTCCGTTGCCTTCAACATTTTTTCAGATTTTCTTTAACTGATTTTACTTCCGAGCTATAGATTACTACAGTTTTGAAAATTGTATAATATATTCGTTTCATATTCTCTTTGCTAATCCGTTTATTCTATAATATACGATTTAACACTGCAAAAGCCTGCCGTTCATGCATATTTTGTTCTCGAATTGCTGCGTTCAATGTCCTATTTTTTGTGACCGTCCTCTCCTCAACTCTGTTCCTCCAGTTTCTTATCGATCTTCCACATTGTACTCGATAGTGTTATGTGTATCCCGCTGTGAACGACAGTCTGTTTTAAATAATTTTAAAATTTTAACAATATCCCTTTCAGAAACAAGCTGAAGAGAACAGTATTACACGTAAAGTACAATATTACAGAAACATTTCAGTTATTCTAACAGAATATCACTTTCCAGTACAGTTATATCACACAAATTAGTTTGTAATAATCAGCAGTTAACTAGCAGTTAATTAACAAGTCGATTATCAACAAATGATATTCAGTGCTGAATATAGTAGACTTGCAAATGTCAAAAACAGGTACAGACTGTGATATCTGACAGAGCTGCAAACTAGCTGTATTTTTTTTATTTTAATTATTAAAAACACGGCTGGAAACTTGTATTTTTGGTAGTAGTGTTTGTATGATTATAGGTAGTTATTAAACTATTCTTTTTCTTGTCTATAGTGAATCATTCACATTCATACACGCATATTTTAATATCCGTATTTATATCTTGTACAATGTCCTCCACAATGTTAATTATAAATACATTACATACTACAATTTAACAGTGTCTGTAAATGAAGTTGGTAATATTTTTTACGACAGATTGTGTAAAGTCAAAATACAAATGTATTACAATAAAATTTACACACACACCTATATAGCTTACGATATTAGTACGTTTGCTTTATGATACACTTCCTGTTTCCCGCTTCTATCTGAGTCGTGTGCTGTTTGTTATAAGTGACAAACGTATTATGTGTTATATAGGAATTCAAGATTTCTTCCATTCTAACTTAAACAACTAGTAAAATATAAAAAATTATTAATGTATTATTTAAATTTACTAATTGAAACAGTTTCACTATTGGTCATAAGTTGAATAAATTACAATTGAAATTTTTGTGAATATTGTAACAAGACCTCTATGTCTGTGGTGTAATCTAATGCCCACTGTTTGGGCTAGCCACTTGGTCACCAGACCGCTGTATGCCGGTCGTTACAAAAGAATAAAATGTATATGGAAAATTCAATAAAAATAGAATTTTCAAATAATAAAATAATTTTGTTATGTTAATAAATGTGTTTAAATGAGAAATATATCTGTTCTAAAAGGTTCTTGTAAAATTTCAATGACAGGTAGGTATTTATTGACCGTCGAGCACTTCTTGAAGATTTGAACCAAGTCTGGAGTTAAATAGATTAACTCCAGTTAATAATCGATTGGTGACTTTTCTGACTGGTCCAATATCTTGTTCAAAATAGAATATATTCTTCTTACTTAAGTCCTTCAGCCTTATAAATACCCTTAAATTACCCTGTGAAATAAGTAACAGATACGAAATAATGGAAATATAAATATTTATTGACAAATTAAATAAAGAATCGATATTTTATCGATGGAGAGCAATTATCGACTCTGTCTCGGGAATTATCGATTGTGTTTATGTTATATTATATTAAAAGACAGGTTCTTTGAGCGATTAGAATTAATAGTCAGAGAAGGGTGACGAGAAAGTATAACATTAACAATTAAAAATAAATACAATAATTACTATTCAATAGTATTTAAATAATTTCAGTATATAATATTTGAATATAAATGTTTTGTCAAACCAATGAAGACTGACGTCACTGCGATATGGTTAACAGACTCCGTTTCCAAGATGGCCGCTACTCGAGTTGGACTAAGTTACAGCATATGCGTCGTGTCAGAAAATCACAATAAAATTCCCTTTATTAAGGTTTAAAATGTCCCCGCACTGGTGTAATATGTCTGTTAATCTATTTGGTGTATTCTGGTGAAGTGTTCTGTGTAAACTTGTGTTAGTTAGTTTATTTTCTATGTGTTCAACTTCTGCGGTTAAGTTTTCAAGTTATTGGTTAGGAATTGCAGAATAAATCAGTTGAGATATAGTGTTTTACTTGTTTCTATCACTCGTATTATGGAGTTAAGTGTTTGTTTTCACTATTGTCGTGAATGTATTAACAGCTTTAGCTTTAAAAAGTGTCTAAACCGTCTAACTCTCGTTCACTTATTTCAATGGCTAAACGCTAGTACCATTTTTCTCGATTTAAAGAAACGTTCTTTACACAACTGTCCAGCTTGATATTCAACAAAAGACTAATTAACTTGGTCATAAATCTGGCCCAGTTAATCTTTGAAAAAGTATTGTTAACATATTCGATTACCTGTACACATGATAAAATATTACATTATATATAGAATTTATCTATTTTATTCCTTACGTTTATGAATTATTAACCTTATTATTGGTTTAATCATCTCATTTCCTTTAAATTGATGTATTATAGTCCATATCTGTGGACATTTTGTGGAAATTAACAAATTTTGTTCACATTTTGGAAATATAGGCTCAAAATTGGATTTCCGTCTTTATATAAAATTCCTCCATTTTAAATATTATTAATACTATTATAATAAATTTTAATTAGTCATATTCCTCTTCTTTTCCTTAAATACATATAAATTACACCTTTGAACTGGTTTTTTGTGTTAATCTGTAAATTTGACATTGCTCTTTAAAATTAATTAATTTATATATTTTGAAAATTTACAAAATGTTAAGGTATATTTCCTTATTATCATTTTAACTCATAGGATCATTCCTAGTAGTGGTTAATTGAGTTATCTAATATAAATCTTGGTAGTTTACAGGCTTTATTAGTGAATTATACTAGTTTATATTGGTTCTGTGATTTCACCAAATGGCCTAGATTTTAGAATTTTATATTTCTTTCTTTCTCAAATAATTTAAACTTAATTCCTCCTCTGACTTTACATAATTATAATTATATGAAAATAACATGGTTTATAACTTATTGTGTGGTGTAGTAGTTAATTAACACTACTGTTATTAAAATAAATAATTATGAACATTGTTTAGCAATCTGCACAATTGGACATATTGCAGATATGGTTTGAACATATATCTTTTAACTATTTTTGAGCTAACATAGCATACCTATTAGAACATTATTAATGGTATGTTGGCTATTATTTATCACACATAATTCTTTTTAAAACACATAACATAAATCTTATTTTCTAAAAAACCTTACAAATACATTTATCAACACATTGATTTTAGGACTGTGAATAAACAGTCTATTTAAACATTTTACACTTATTAATACTATATTAATACCAGTCCTTTCTGGTTTAAACCATTATTATTGTGATCCCCTACATCAGTAAACATTAACTCCCATACTCTATTTATTATCATTTTATACAAATGTCTTGTAAATAAAGATTTACATTAAAATAATAAAATACTGGAAACCTTCCATTTTATTATTTTATTATGCTGTTTATTATTAGATATCAAAGTTATGATATAGCATACTGATAAGTTATAGTATCACCAACTTTAAGTTTATTGCATTTTTTAAAAAACACTTACACAAATTCACTTTCACTGTTGGTTCTGATATTTTGAGTCTTATTATCTCAGACCAGACCTTTAGTAATCATGGACTGCTAAGACTAGTTTATTTTCTTTATTACACAATAGCTTTAGTCGGTTCACTTCTTATAACGCTATACAGCACTTTAGTTTTCTCAATAATTACATTTTTATAGGATTTTGGGTATGTTATACTTTCTTTTGCATAGTTTTTGTGGGTTTGGGGTTGATAGTAGTTTATATAATAATAGGTTTTACTACGGTGTTTCTTTCATACTATTTCTTCCTCTCCTCCTGTCTTCTTTCTTGTCCTTCTTCGTATCTTCCTTCTGGTCTTCATTCTTGTCCTTCTTCTAGTCTTCATTCTTGTCCCTCGTCTAGTCTTCACTCTTCTGGTCTTCCTTCCTCATTCTTGGGTAAACCAAGGTACTTGGTGTTATCACGACTGAGGTTTAGTTTGGAGTATTTAATTTATTCACTGAACTGACTTTATTCTTCTATACAGGTTTCAGGGTATTGTTTTCTTCCTGATCAACAAACTTTATTCTTCCCTCTTCTTGTTTTTAGGGTATTTTGGTATTCACCACTCTTTAATTGAGTCTCTTTTTATTGATATGGTCTTATATAACTGGTTTACTGCTCTGAGCTTCCTGGGTAACTTACTGATATTATACTATGAGTTGCTTCGATACTTTCTTTGGTTTCTTAAAACAGTGGTTTTTATATATAATGTAGTGAGGATTTTTATTTTATCGTGTTTCATTCCTCTGATTTATTTAAATGTCATTCAATATTATTATAACATTTGTTGGTGTAATTAAACTTTATGATTTCACATGACTTAAAATGTAGTGGATTTTCTGTCACGCTACAGAATGCCCTTCTCCAGAAGTAATTTTTTCAGACTATACTTGCTTTGTCTGAAACAATTGCTTATGATAATTATTCTAGGTTTGTTATTATTTTGGACTTCCTTCCATTTTAAAATTTTCTTATTTATATTTGAGTTTATATCATTCTCACTTGATCTTCCTTGATAGTAATAGTCATCTGAGTTTCATATTTATTATTTCATTTTTATATTTCTTCTTAGTATTTTCTCCTTGGGATATTTCCTCCCTATCGTTCCCTACTTTGTGAGCTGGTTCAGTTCAGAGAGGCACTGTACGCTACTTTCCTCTGCTGTCCAATACTTCACACATATTTGAGTACAGAGGCAAATCATCTCTGCTCAAAAAACATATTAATCCTGCTGGAATTATCTTCAGACAGATTAAAAAAATTATTCAGAATAGTACACATTTGTTACTATTTAAAAAAAATATCTTTGGGATACTTCACTTATTACTTATTATACTTCTCAGAGATTTTAATATTCCTATCTCAGTTGTTCATCTGACTCATTATCTGGATGTTTCTTTCATTTGATATTATGGTAGGAAGCTCTTCTATTATTACATTTTTCAACTTTTCTTATCCTATAAATCTTTTGGTTATAATTTCTTTATTACCTTCTGTTTTTTTTATTATTATAATCTGCATTATTTATAGTAGCATATCTTTATGACATTTTTTAGACTGTTTCTTCGTTCTTAAAATTTCCACTTGTTCTATTTTCTAGAATTTTTATAACTGTCATTATCATAATTGTCATTTAATTCATAAATCATTTTATATTAATTCGTTTAATTACATAAATCTTTGACATTATTTTCACATTATTCCTGTCATTGCTATTATGCTTGCAAATGATGGTTTTTTATTAATTTCATAATGAGGTCATAATTTCTCCTCATACCACTTCAACGTTTCATTATCTCACAATTCCAAAGAAGTTTTTGTACTTTATTATATTCAATCACTCAAATCGTATTAAAGAATTTTTTATTTTTTATTTCCTTTAACATCATTTTATGGAAAAAGTTTTTTACTCTTCATATTGAACTTAGACATGATCATACTGTCCAGAATTATTTGTTTTAATTTTAAATCTGTCTCCTTTTACTCATCCCATTATGATCCTTTGTTACCATGGTAATCATCTTCTATGCTTACCATAAATATGGTATGAAATCTCTTCTGTTTATCTCACCATAGTGTTTTATTTATAATTGGTTGGTAAGTTGTACTTATACTTGGTTTGGGAAACTTGATTTATTCATAATTCAAAATTCACTCGTCTTATATTATTTCATAAAGTTTTCTCAAATAATTTGTATGTAAGGTGGGCTTATATGTGTTTTGGCTGGTTTTATTTCTCTAAACTCTCTTGGTATTATTGTCAAAATGTTTCTCTTCAAATAAATATTTAGTAAGCTGTCCTTACTTGTTTTTGACTTTAGATGGTTTTATTTCTAAATTCTCTCCTTCTTTACTATTATATTATAGCCATAAAGTTTTTCTTCAAATATTTTTTATGTAATTGGCTTACATTGTGTTCAGAATTTGGATAATTTACATCCAAAATTCTGTATTATATATCTTCTTCCAAAATGTTCCTTCTCAAATAACTTGTATGTAATGGGCTTACATTATGTTTAGAATTTTGGGGATTTTTAAATTCTAATCTTATATTCTTGCCATAAAGTTTTCTAATAATTGTAGGTAATATGTGCTTATATTTCTTTTTAGAATTTGGCTGGTTTATTCTAACTTCTTCTTATGCATATCTTCTTTCAAAATTGTTTCTTCTCAAATAAATTGTATGTAATTGGCTTACATTATGTTTAGAATTTAGAGGTTTTTAACATTCAAAATTCGGTTTTATATATCATCTTTCAAAATGTTTCTTCTCAAATAAATTGTATGTAAATGGCTTACATTGTCTTTAGAATTTAGAGGTTTTTAACATTCAAAATTCGGTTTTATATATCATCTTTCAAAATGTTTCTTCTCAAATAAATTGTATGTAAATGGCTTACATTGTCTTTAGAATTTAGAGGTTTTTAAATTCTATCTTATTCTTATGCATATCTTCTAAATGGTTTTCCCTTAAATAATCTTTATGTAAGATTTGCTTACATGTATTTTGGAATTTTGGGGATTTTTAAATTCTATCTTCTTCTTATATTCTTGCCATAAAATTTCCTTCAAATATTTTTTTATGAAAGGTGATCTTACCATTGTTTTAGAATTTGGTTGATTTACATTCAAAATTCTGTTTTATATATCTTCTTCCAAAATGTTCCTTCTCAAATAACTTGTATGTAATGGGCTTACATTGTGTTTAGAATTTTGGGGATTTTAATATTCAAAATTCTTCTTGTTATTCTTCTTTAAAATATGTTTCTCTTCAAATAAATTGTATGTAATGGTCTTACATGGTTTTTAGAATTTAGGGGATTTTTAAATTCTATCTTCTTCTTATATTCTTGCCATAAAATTTTCTAATAATTGTAGATAATATGTGTTTATATTTCTTTTTAGAATTTGGCTGATTTTATATTCTAAACTCTTCTTCTATCATTGCCATAAAATTTTCTAATAATTGTAGGTAATATGTGCTTATATTTCTTTTTAGAATTTGGCTGATTAAGTCCAAACTCTTCTTATATTATTCTTCTTTTCAAATAATTTCCTTCAAATAAATTGTATATAATTGGCTTATATTGTGTTTAGAATTTAGAGGTTTTTAATCATAAAATTTCTTCATGGATGCCTGGTTAAAGACACCCTTGACTTTATTTGAACTTATTTCCTTGATTTCGTAGGTGTTGTTGTTATTGTCCTTTGAGACAATATAGGGACCAGTATACAGGAGCAATAACTTTTTTGTTATCCCCTCTAAGGAACTGGGTAATTCCCTATTCTTCAACAACACCTTCTCTCCAACGGTATAATGAATAACCTTACCCATGCATTTAGTGTATTTATTCCGCCGTTTCTCCTGATCTTCGGCCACCTTATTACAAAATTGAATTTTATCAAATCTATATTTATGTTCTCTGGGGAACTCCAAGATATCTTCAATCTCTCTAGGGGGTTGTCTCTCGTACATTGCGGAGTATGGGGTTATTCCTATGGCTGGATGGTAGGCCAGGTTGAGGAATTCTTCAGTGGCCTCCAAGTATTCTTGCCACCTTCTCTGCTGATCATGGCAATACGTTCTTAATAGGCGCCCCACCTCTCGCAAGACTCTTTCGGCCGGGTTACTGCTTGGGTGGTATACGGATGTCTTGTATGTGTGAACCCCCATGGACAGCAGTGTATCCCGCCATCTCCTCCCCTTGAATTGCGTTCCGTGGTCGGTTATGATCGATACCGGTTTTCCGACGGTTGGGAAGTACTGGTCGATCAGGATATTAAGAACTTTATTCGTAGTCGCTCGATTCGCTGGGTATAGCTTCACGAACTTGGTGTAATGGTCCATAATGATGACGATATATTTGTATCGGTGGCGGCCTCCACTGCGGGGAAATGGCCCGCAGATATCCAGGAATACCTTCTCAAGTTTAGACTGCGATGTTATTGGAATCATCTGCCCTTCTCTTTTCTCGTTATTAGTTTTTACGAGCTGGCAAATGCGACAGTTTCTAATATACCTCCGTACCTTCCGATTGATGTCCTTGATATAGCAGCTTTCTTCCAGGGCCTTTACCACCTTTAAAGCGCCCATATGCCCATATCGAACATGATAACTGATCACTATCTCTTTCTCGATATGGGTCGGAATTATTACCTTCCACTCCTCCTTATATAATGATGGTTTGGAAAACAGGATTCCCTTATGTATAGTGTAATATTGGGAGATGGTCTCATCTCCTGCTTCCAATCTTGAGATAATAGTAATTAATTTCGGGTCAGCTTGTTGGTGTGTGCTTAGTTGTTCCAGAACTGATTGTAGACCGGCGCTGCTGCTGAGAATATGGTACACCTTCAGAATACTCTCCTTCTCCCCTTCGAACGTTTGCTTGTCAATGTCAACTCTAGACAATACGTCCGCGACGACATTCTTCCTTCCGGGGATATACTCCCACTTAAGGTCGTATTCTTGCAGCAATAGTATCCACCGCGTTAACCTTCCATGGCTCAACTTACATCTCTTAAGGAATGAGATAGATTTATGGTCTGTCCGGACGGTAACGGGATAACCAAGAATATATGTACGGAACTTTCCGCACGCGAACACGACACTCAATAACTCCTTTTCTGTCACATGATAGTTTTTCTCACTCTGGTTCAGAGCTCTGCTGGCAAAACAGATTACAAGATGCTCGCCCTCCTCATCCTCTTGATATAAAGTAGTGCCGAGGCTGATGTCACTGGCATCACAATTAAGAAAGAAAGGCTTGTTAAAATCTGGATGGCGGAGTATAATGTGTTTAAGGAATTTTGTTTTATAAGAGTCAATATGTTTTGTTGTTCATTACCCCAGATCCATTTGTTTTTTGATGACAGTTGCGGCTGGAATCTGGCAGTCAGTTCGGAGTACTTTTCCTGGAACTTGCGGTAGTAATTACAGAGTCCCAGGAACGACTGTAACTGCCTTCGATTCTTTGGTGTAGGAAAGTTCTGAATTGCTTCGACTTTTTCAGCCGACGGTGAGATTCCCTTATCATTTAATATGAAGCCCAAGAATTGTATCTCTTTAGCAATAAAATGAGACTTTGCTAACTTCAGAGTAATATTGTTTGCTGCTAGCTTCTGTAAGACGTGTTCCACACGGTAGCAGTGTTCCTCCCAAGTTTCTGAGGACACTAGCAAGTCATCGACGTATACGGTGGTGAATTTTAGTGCTTCTTGGCCAAGTATTTGATCCATGCAGTGCACAAAGACTGCGACTGAGTTTACCAGTCCGAAGGGCAACCTCTTAAACTGGTAGTTCCGCCCTTCGAATATAAAGGCCAGATACTGGCGACTCTGTGGATGTAATTCCACCTGCCAGTATCCGCACACCGTATCCCAGGTAGTGAAGTATTTGGTACCGTGGAACCGTTTTAAGATCTCCTCAATCTCACCGGGCGAAGTCCTGTCATTTATGATCATCTTATTTATTTCGCGCGCATCTAAACATAAACGGACTTGTCCGTTTTTCTTAGGAATAGCCACGATAGGACTTGTGTAAGGGGAATGGCTACTCTCTATAATGTCACGGTTAATCATTTGCTCTATTTCAGCTCTTACTGCTTGCTTTCGTGATTGCGCAATGGTGTAAGACTTCCGGTTAAAGTCTACAGTGTCTCGGAATTGTAGAGTACACTGGAAATTCTTCACTTTACCGGGCTCATCAGAAAAGACTGATTTATATTTATTGTATATGTCTATTAATTTGTTCGCTTGGTTTGTTGTTAAACCTTGGCCAGTTATACCGCTCCGGAAATCCCTGATCTCCTGGATTTTTTGCGACCATAAATCTTCATTGGAGGTGTCGTCTATTCTCTGTTCAATTATGGATGTTGGTTGGATGTAATTAATTTTTCGGATTTGCTGATGGATACTATCGGGAACGACTTGGTCACTACCCACCAAGTTCGCCGTCCAAGTATGTCCGTTAGAAAACAGCGACAATGTTTCAGTTCTTAGATCAATGATGGCGGAATTCCTCCTAAGCACATCACACCCGACCAGTATATTAAATGGCAGACCGCTCGCCACCAAGAATTCCATGTCAATCGCTATACCACAGCTCATCACACTGGCGGAGACTTGTCTACGTATAGTTTTGTTTTGTCGGCCGGTTGCTCCCAACAAAACAATATTATTCAACGGCAATGTTGGTAAAGTTCTCCCGCATTCTTGCTGTATCCTCTCCAGTTCCGTCGTACTTATTATTGACACGTTCGACCCAGTATCGATCATTAACTTGGCTGGGATGCCTTCTACCTTGGCGTCAACATGTATAATTTCATTATTGAAGTTATTGGTGGGACTCCTGTTATCCTCTTCCAATAACTCCTGTCTGATGTCTTTCAGGTAGTTGCACCCGATAATTGTAATACGATTGTGATTATTTTCAAAATTGCACTCATTATCATTATCATACCCAGTAGTCAGAGGCAGTAACGGGTTCTGGCGATTTCTTACTGCCTGTGCCCGTTTAAAGGCTCGGCATCATTGTTCCTTTGAGCCATATTATTCGATGCCTCATTCGGGATGCTCAGAGTGGTTACCTGCCGATCTGTCCTATGGTCTTCCGGTCGTTCATGGTGCGACCTTTGTTCAGTGTTGTCCAAACTATTGCTCCTACGCGCCGGATAGTACCTCGGTTGGTCCCGTTCTAGGCTCCTCCGCCTTTCTTCGTATCTTCGGTAACTGCTTCGTCGATTGTGGTTGAATCCTCGTTGTCTTCCATCTGTGGCTCGTATGAAGTTCACTCTAGGGCGAGGAAACCTATTATTATTAAAATTACCATTATGGGGACCCGCAAGATTAGCATTATTAGGGTAAGGACTATTACCATAATTGGGGCTTCTCTGACTATTTACGTTATCAGGGTAGGGATTGCGGTTACCCTGATAACCATTAGAGGGTCGATTCGGGTTTTGCTGGTTGGGACCCGTATTATTATTATCATTGTAATTACTATTATTTACATTATTTCCATTATTAGAATTGTTATTTCGCGGGCATGCCCGACCTCCTTGGTACCCAGTATTTATGTGGTTCGTACTCTGGTTATTGTTCTGGTACGTCCTTGGTTCGGGCCCATCACTTCTTCTACGACTCTGCCGGTAGTAATCTTCATTTTCATAATTCTCTAGGAGTTCTGTCATTGCCTGGATGGTTTTTATCTGGCTGCCCCTCCTAGCACGAATCACCTCCTCATCATAATGGTAAGACAGCTTGTTTATTAGGCATTCCTCCGGTATGGCTGGTTCTAAGTGCTTGGCCATACACACCTTGCCGAGGAAATAAGCTGTCATTGAGCTGCCGACTTGTGGTTTGTAGCGGCCGTGGCATATATTATCTCTTATGAGATTTTGCGTGGTCTCTGACCAGTACTTGGCTTTGAACAGGCTCTTGAATTGTTCATAATTGTCGATGTCGCTCCGGTTGGCCATCCACCAATGATCATTCACCTCCCGAAACGACTCGTCAAGGATCTCTCTGTTCTGGACCCATCGGTTCCCTCGGTGTTTCTCGAGGTACTCCTCTATTCGTGCCAAGAACTCCATAGGCTTCCGTTTGTACTGCCGGAAATTGAGCCATTCTCTGTTCTCTGACATGGGGAAATTGTGATATCCCGATGGTCTGTTTCTTATTAACTCCATCTCCTCCTGGCTCTGACGCACCTGTCCGGTTATGTTCACCATAGCGGCTTCCACGCCGTCGCATGTTTCTGTTACTTGGGTCCTCACTTTATTTACTTCCTCCAAGGCAAATTTCTTGGTCTCCTCCATTCTTGTTTTCTGTTGTTCTTGGACCTGAGTAATCTCCTTTGTTATTACTTCCCTGACTTCCAGCACTTCGTTTTCTGTTTGACGACATCTTTCGTCTACTTCACGGATCTGCTGGTTAACAACCACGACTTCCTGTTCTAATTTCTTTACAATGGACTTTTTCGTCTCAGTTATCTTTTTATTTATCTCCTCTTTGGCTAACTCAACCCTCTCGTCTAACTTATTCATGTTCTCTTGGTTAACCTCCCTTAATTCTTCTCTCAGCAGTTGATTGTCTTCTTTCAATTCTTCCAATCTTTCCCCCATCGTCTCTTCCATTTTCCTGTTATTTTCCCTTAATTCGTCTTTTAATTGTTGGTTGTCACTTTCTATTTTCCTACTGGTTTCTTCCATCTTCTTTTCCAAATTCTTATTATTTTCTTCCATTTTCCTTTCCATCTTCCTACTGGTTTCTTCGATCCTCTTATTAGTATTTTCTATTTTACGGCCCAATTCTTCCTTCGTGGATCGGTTGTCTTCCCTCAAATCTTCCTTGGTCGAATCCATTTTCTTGTTCAAATTCTCCTCCATTTTCTTATTACTTTCTTCCATTCTTCTGTTATTTTCTTCCTGTGTGGAATCCATTTTCTTCATCATTATCCTGAACATTTCTTGTGTCGTCATGTCCTCTGTCGGTGAAGGTTTCTCCTTTTCTGGGACATTGACTTCCCCTGTCTGCGTTGTTACTTCAGGTTGTTCCTCTGGTGGTGCTGGTTGTTTCGGGTTTAGTAACACTTCCGGATCTTCCACGGGTGTTGCCTCTTTATCCCCCATGTCAACCTCTTTTTCGGCCTCTGCCGCCCTCTTTTTCGATGTAGCTCGTCTTTGCATCTTTCTCTGTCTTTATTTAATAATCGCTGCCAAGCTTAGATTATTAAGCCCTCTAAGTTGGACGCCACTTTGTAACAAGACCTCTATGTCTGTGGTGTAATCTAATCCCCACTGTTTGGGCTAGCCACTTGGTCACCAGACCGCTGTATGCCGGTCGTTACAAAAGAATAAAATGTATATGGAAAATTCAATAAAAATAGAATTTTCAAATAATAAAATAATTTTGTTATGTTAATAAATGTGTTTAAATGAGAAATATATCTGTTCTAAAAGGTTCTTGTAAAATTTCAATGACTGGTAGGTATTTATTGACCGTCGAGCACTTCTTGAAGATTTGAACCAAGTCTGGAGTTAAATAGATTAACTCCAGTTAATAATCGATTGGTGACTTTTCTGACTGGTCCAATATCTTGTTCAAAATAGAATATATTCTTCTTACTTAAGTCCTTCAGCCTTATAAATACCCTTAAATTACCCTGTGAAATAAGTAACAGATACGAAATAATGGAAATATAAATATTTATTGACAAATTAAATAAAGAATCGATATTTTATCGATGGAGAGCAATTATCGACTCTGTCTCGGGAATTATCGATTGTGTTTATGTTATATTATATTAAAAGACAGGTTCTTTGAGCGATTAGAATTAATAGTCAGAGAAGGGTGACGAGAAAGTATAACACTAACAATTAAAAATAAATACAATAATTACTATTCAATAGTATTTAAATAATTTCAGTATATAATATTTGAATATAAATGTTTTGTCAAACCAATGAAGACTGACGTCACTGCGATATGGTTAGCAGACTCCGTTTTCAAGATGGCCGCTACTCGAGTTGGACTAAGTTACAGCATATGCGTCGTGTCAGAAAATCACAATAAAATTCCCTTTATTAAGGTTTAAAATGTCCCCGCACTGGTGTAATATGTCTGTTAATCTATTTGGTGTATTCTGGTGAAGTGTTCTGTGTAAACTTGTGTTAGTTAGTTTATTTTCTATGTGTTCAACTTCTGCGGTTAAGTTTTCAAGTTATTGGTTAGGAATTGCAGAATAAATCAGTTGAGATATAGTGTTTTACTTGTTTCTATCACTCGTATTATGGAGTTAAGTGTTTGTTTTCACTATTGTCGTGAATGTATTAACAGCTTTAGCTTTAAAAAGTGTCTAAACCGTCTAACTCTCGTTCACTTATTTCAATGGCTAAACGCTAGTACCATTTTTCTCGATTTAAAGAAACGTTCTTTACACAACTGTCCAGCTTGATATTCAACAAAAGACTAATTAACTTGGTCATAAATCTGGCCCAGTTAATCTTTGAAAAAGTATTGTTAACATATTCGATTACCTGTACACATGATAAAATATTACATTATATATAGAATTTATCTATTGTATTCCTTACGTTTATGAATTATTAACCTTATTATTGGTTTAATCATCTCATTTCCTTTAAATTGATGTATTATAGTCCATATCTGTGGACATTTTGTGGAAATTAACAAATTTTGTTCACATTTTGGAAATATAGGCTCAAAATTGGATTTCCGTCTTTATATAAAATTCCTCCATTTTAAATATTATTAATACTATTATAATAAATTTTAATTAGTCATATTCCTCTTCTTTTCCTTAAATACATATAAATTACACCTTTGAACTGGTTTTTTGTGTTAATCTGTAAATTTGACATTGCTCTTTAAAATTAATTAATTTATATATTTTGAAAATTTACAAAATGTTAAGGTATATTTCCTTATTATCATTTTAACTCATAGGATCATTCCTAGTAGTGGTTAATTGAGTTATCTAATATAAATCTTGGTAGTTTACAGGCTTTATTAGTGAATTATACTAGTTTATATTGGTTCTGTGATTTCACCAAATGGCCTAGATTTTAGAATTTTATATTTCTTTCTTTCTCAAATAATTTAAACTTAATTCCTCCTCTGACTTTACATAATTATAATTATATGAAAATAACATGGTTTATAACTTATTGTGTGGTGTAGTAGTTAATTAACACTACTGTTATTAAAATAAATAATTATGAACATTGTTTAGCAATCTGCACAATTGAACATATTGCAGATATGGTTTGAACATATATCTTTTAACTATTTTTGAGCTAACATAGCATACCTATTAGAACATTATTAATGGTATGTTGGCTATTATTTATCACACATAATTCTTTTTAAAACACATAACATAAATCTTATTTTCTAAAAAACCTTACAAATACATTTATCAACACATTGATTTTAGGACTGTGAATAAACAGTCTATTTAAACATTTTACACTTATTAATACTATATTAATACCAGTCCTTTCTGGTTTAAACCATTATTATTGTGATCCCCTACATCAGTAAACATTAACTCCCATACTCTATTTATTATCATTTTATACAAATGTCTTGTAAATAAAGATTTACATTAAAATAATAAAATACTGGAAACCTTCCATTTTATTATTTTATTATGCTGTTTATTATTAGATATCAAAGTTGTGATATAGCATACTGATAAGTTATAGTATCACCAACTTTAAGTTTATTGCATTTTTTAAAAAACACTTACACAAATTCACTTTCACTGTTGGTTCTGATATTTTGAGTCTTATTATCTCAGACCAGACCTTTAGTAATCATGGACTGCTAAGACTAGTTTATTTTCTTTATTACACAATAGCTTTAGTCGGTTCACTTCTTATAACGCTATACAGCACTTTAGTTTTCTCAATAATTACATTTTTATAGGATTTTGGGTATGTTATACTTTCTTTTGCATAGTTTTTGTGGGTTTGGGGTTGATAGTAGTTTATATAATAATAGGTTTTACTACGGTGTTTCTTTCATACTATTTTTTCCTCTCCTCCTGTCTTCTTTCTTGTCCTTCTTCGTATCTTCCTTCTGGTCTTCATTCTTGTCCTTCTTCTAGTCTTCATTCTTGTCCCTCGTCTAGTCTTCACTCTTCTGGTCTTCCTTCCTCATTCTTGGGTAAACCAAGGTACTTGGTGTTATCACGACTGAGGTTTAGTTTGGAGTATTTAATTTATTCACTGAACTGACTTTATTCTTCTATACAGGTTTCAGGGTATTGTTTTCTTCCTGATCAACAAACTTTATTCTTCCCTCTTCTTGTTTTTAGGGTATTTTGGTATTCACCACTCTTTAATTGAGTCTCTTTTTATTGATATGGTCTTATATAACTGGTTTACTGCTCTGAGCTTCCTGGGTAACTTACTGATATTATACTATGAGTTGCTTCGATACTTTCTTTGGTTTCTTAAAACAGTGGTTTTTATATATAATGTAGTGAGGATTTTTATTTTATCGTGTTTCATTCCTCTGATTTATTTAAATGTCATTCAATATTATTATAACATTTGTTGGTGTAATTAAACTTTATGATTTCACATGACTTAAATTGTAGTGGATTTTCTGTCACGCTACAATATGTAAATCTCATGCCCGCAATTAGAATTATATTTTGTAGAGAATTATTAAAAAAGAAATTGTCTTTTCTAAACTTGGTGTCGTCCTAAACTTTTGCGCAAAGTATTCAAATCTTGTCAGTCGACATACACATCTGACCCCATGTTTTTCGATGTAGTTTGATGAAAATCATAAACTGAGTAACAAGAAACTGTATAAATTCCTTTAAACTTTTAACTTTTTATCTAACCTTCGACCTTTTGAGCCTTTGAGTTTATGATCCTCGTTGTTAACAACGTTAAGTTCTAACACTTTTTTTTCTTTTGAAGATGAAACTTGCAATATTGGAATATTTTAATTTAAAATATAATATAAAAAATACCAACTCCTAACTAACCCTCTTTCTAACAGCGAATTACCACACAAAGGACTAGCTACGGATAGTATGGAAAAATGTCAATTCATTGTTATTAGTTATTCTGTTTCTGTATTAGCGTATGTGTTAGCAGAGATTTAGTAAACCATTCTTACGTCTCGACCTGTTTCCTTTTGACTGCGTGTGGAAAACTCTTCTCTTAAACTTTCAAAAACTGTAGATTCAACAGGTAGTCGCATTTTCAACAGGCAGGTAGAGCGAAAAAAGATGGATGCAACTGTTATCATACAATAAGAGCATGAAAAGGAGACAGAATTCTAGCAGGAGTAACAAATACGCTGGCACAGTGGATTTTAAGAAATTGCAGTGGTTGGGTTTTGTTTTGTTATGCTAATTAAATATAATTTTGTCTGAGTTGTCATTTTTATTTACTTATTAATTCTTATCAAACATTAGATATTAATTTTGAAAGTATATTAACTTATAAGTTATCTTCAGAAAACTCAGAGTCAATTGTCTAAAGCCAAGTCCCTTTTAGTTTATATTAAAATACCTCTCTCTAATCCAAACTAAAAAGAAACAATACATTGTGTACATAAAATACTCAATCAAGTAGAATTGAAGCAATCTCAAAAAGCACACTTTATTGAGTAGATAAAGTTTCAAATTCGTAGATATGTTGACATGCAGGATGCGCTTCCAGTGAAACACCTGCATTACAAACTGATACTATATCAAATACAATTTATGTACTACATATTTATTGTAGAATTAACCAGAAACTTACATAAGTTATAACCCTCTCCATTAAGTTACAGGGTTAGAAAAGTTTCAATTTACGCACAACACCACAGCTAGACTTAAACATCCTGGCGAGGAAGTTGGGATGACTTTTCAACCTATCGCTAAAACTAGCATTTCGTCGCTTTATTTTTTTCTACGACTGAAAGCATTTCCAGTATTCTTTAGACTACTTGGTTGGTCACAAACACGGGGCGTTTGTGATAGCTGTCAGTAGGCTTAACTCGTTTTGGAAGAGCTAAGTTGGAGTTACTGGCGTTTCCCCAAAACTGTATGCCATAGGTTTTATGACAGCTTTGTAAATAACAGGTTGTTTTTCAGGGCTATTTAGGACTTGCTTCCATCAGTTAATACAGTTTCTGAAATAATAAACCAAGCTGTTTCCATTTCATAAATATACGTTTTGCCAAGTGAGTCGTCATTTTATGTGCACCCCTAGGTGCTTCACCTCGTTTACCCGAGGCAATGAGCAGCCGTCAAACAAAACAGATAGACAATCTTGTTTCATATTAAAAGTCACATGGCCTGATTTGGCTTTAGTATATAATTTTTTCTCTAAAGCTCTATCGCATCCAAATATCGGTACACATTGAGTGAAGCAGATAGCAGCATGCAGTTGCAAGCTCTGTTTTTCTGGTTGTCGGCAGATCCGGTTATCGGTTATATGTAAAAGGTACGGCTCCATTTTATCACTTTATCACCATTTTATCATTTTAGACATTGCCTTGAGTTATCCCCGATTTGATAAGGATCAAATACTGTATGATTCAGATGTTTCACGAGAAAAAATCTGACTGTTAGATATGATGTTAGAAACAGATAGAAGTGATAAGAAAATATGTTTATTTTGAATAGGTACCCTTCATGCCATACTTTACCTGATGCTTGAGAGATACGTACAAATGAAGGCAGCTGAGCAGTACTCATTTTTTCTGAGGGTCTTGCTGACTTGTCTGGCCTCCTTACAAAGAGAATATCTGGTAGCTTCGGATGCTGTCAACGACTCCAAGTTTGATTCCATTGCTCGCTTTTAAATTTTAAATACTTACTGTAGTATGCTCTCTGAGCTGCAGAACTCGCTCATTATTTTGAACTAAGTACACTTACTATTGGACAAATTTTAATATTAGTGAATTTTTCAATTATTAGAAAAATTGCGAAAATCACAACTACTCTTTTATTTTTTGTTTAGTAGAATAACAATTGTAGAGCAATCATTCAATAACTCTAAACATTTCAAACAATTGGATTTTTGATAAAATTCTATTTAGTCTGATACCCGGCTGGATTTTTACATTTTTCAAATTTTTAATTCAATTTTTAGGTCCTTGGGTCAACAAGTTGCTATTTTTAAAACTGTACACTGTATTCAGATTTTTGTTAAACTTCCCTACAATTTGATATCCCACGTGGAACTTGCAATTTCATGAAACGTTTGTCCTACTCTTTGAACCTCGGAAAATTTTGAGATTTCTAAAAAATTAACATTACACTCAGATGTTAGCTAAAATTTATTTTAATTTGATACACCACACGAGTTTTTGCGATTTTATCAAAATTTTCACCCACTTTTTGGCTCCTGGCGTCACAAAATTTTGATTTTTTTAAAAGCGAACACTAAATTTATATATATTAGTTAAAATGTCCTTTAATTTCGTACTTTACCTGGACTTTTGCTACGTTTTCAAAATTTTGCACCCCTTCTCATTTTTGCCTTTCACCCCTCAATTTTTTGACGGGTCAATCACAAAAACAACAGTATTTTGTAGGGTAAACGTATGGACACGCGTACCAAGTTTTACAAAAATTGGTTGATGATTCAAAAGTTATTATGAGACACGCCCTAAACTGATAGATAGGCAAAAATACCAAACGGCCGAGCTCAAACTGAAAACTCGCTTCCCTTGTTCACCAATTCTTTTATCCTTTAGTTGTTCTCATAAAATTCTTTTCATAATAATTTCTTTTAGTTTTTTGTCATTTTTCCGCAGTCTCCTTTTTTCTATTAACTTCTCTCTGAGGGATACTGAGCATTTGTTTTTGAATTTTGAATGGTTTTATGTCTTGAAATGATGTCGAAATTGCCGTCTTCAAAGCAGTATAAAGTTGAGAAGCTCTTCTGGACTTCTGAGTTTTATTCAATTAGTTTTTCTATAATTGTTTTCTATAAAATTCCAGTTACTTTAATGTGCAAGTTAGGTTTCTGGATGTTCCTGATGGTTGTAGGGCATACTAAGTGTAGGCGGTAAACGATCTAAAGACAAACGGCGTTAATTTTTATTAAAATTTTCAAATTTACATATCTGCTTCAGAGAAACTGCGAAATACAGAGGTTTAAGGCGTGACCAATCCTCACTAACCATCCACTAAAACATACAGTGTTTACTGTTTTTTAAGTTTTAAATAACACGTCTTTATACTGTAGACTGTTTTTACAACCAGAGAGGAGTACTAGTGTAAAAGTCAAGTAGAGGCAGAAGTATGAAAAGAATTGATTGTGAGTCTCCAACGAACAGTAAATTGGTTATGAATACGGAACGTAATAAGCCCTACTACGCGTGAGGTATAAGCTTTTGTATGAAATTAAACGAAGTAACAGAATGACGTGAACCTTTTTTGCTTTTAGTGCATATCACTGGTGACGTCAGGTTGCTGAAAAATGTGGAGGTTGCAATTGTGTCGGATCGTATTAAGTTGATTTATAAAGCACTGAATAGTAAACGTATAACTAAAAATAGCTTAAGAATTTTGTTTCTTAATATGACATACCGAACGACGTTTTTATTAAGTTATCAGTAAAGTTTATTGTTTTCTAGAAATTATATTTTACAATGATCATTCACAATTTCTACAATCTTAACATTTTCTTTTTGATTAGCAAATAATTAGTTACGATAATTTTACTTAAAACAATGCCAGTATATTAGTTACTGTTTTATTTATAAATTTGAAATATATTCGGGACTTCATGGGAGCTATGCAAACGGGAAACGTAACACGAGATGACAATGCCTCTTTCTATGATTTCTTTGCATTATTTGTATTATGTTCTTTGTATTCCAGATTGCTTCTCGACTCAAAGTACTTATACTTCGCAATTAGAACAACAGAATTTTCGTTTCCTCTTCATAATTTGTCTCCAAGTATTACGTGTTTTTACGTGCTTATGCTCAAAAGAACGTAGACTACCTCACGGACATCTCTATATAAGCATGCTTATATAACAAATTATTATAATAAAATTATTTTGTTTAGGAAATCAAATTATAATAGATTTCGTGAGAGAGTTTCTTTTAACTAAATAAAACATTGGTGAACGAAAATTACACTTACGCAAGCGGTTCAAGAAGGATTTATAGATTATGTAAATGTTGTCAACGCAGGGAGTAAGCAAAAACGTGCAAGAAGCGATATGGAAATAGGCGGATTTAAAAAAAGAAGTAAAATGCTTCTTCACCATATTTTAAATGATCTCCCTCATCAGAGACTTCATTTCAGTAAAATTAATTTTACTATGAATATTTCATGATATGAAAATTTATGATAATTACAATGAGTGCTATTATTTTAAATTATAAATTGAATAAACTAATTATTACAACTAAATTAAATGCAAATTAAAAGATGTGAGCTTAATTTAAATTACAAAAATGAATCCAAAAATTAACGACTGAACCCAATGAATCGCGATAACATTTGCATTTACATAATTTACAATTTTTCCCTAAAGTATCAGTTATTCTGATCACTTAAAAAATATATTTTCTTTCTTGGTCTTCTTCCACAAAGCCTTGTCACGTTTCAAACGAGCATTCAAAGGCCTTTCTTGAAATGTGGTTTGACCTATATTATCGGCTCGGTTTTATCATATATTTCGTACCACTAACAAAAACACCAATTTATTTTTTTTATTCCTGTGCAGTCAGGCAAATTATATTGTATCGCAAAGCTAAGAGCTAAATGGTACAAACGTAAAACGTTAAAAATATTTTTTACTGATTTGCACTGCTTAAGGGAAAGTTAACAGACTGGCCTATATGATATTAATGTATAGACAACATTTTACGTAATGTAATATAAAATTCAAAAATTCGAAATTATGGAGTTTAATAAGATAAAATATAAAACGAGAAATAATATTCTTGTCTCATATTAAAATAGAGTATTTTTCTCGCTTAGTTTGCTCGTACACTCAACAGAGTTATGTTCTAAAGTTGTATAACGAGAAGAAAGGGTTTGCGTATAAAGGGTTTCATAACCTATTCAGTGAACAAACTGACTCATTGTGTTTGCTGAACTTGTCATGTGAATAGGACAGCCAGACGGTGACACGTTAGTGTAGCCTAGTTAACTGACCCGCCCCGGTAACAGGAATCAACCTCTATACTAGCACTAACCGCGTAAAGTCAGACAAATAATGTATTCTATATAGAATTTATTCTATAGTACTCTTGACTATATTTTATAATATGATTACAATTATTATCCAAGTTTACCTGTTAGTAAAATTTACCAGAAACCTTTGTTTGTAACCTTTGTCAACTATCTGATTTAAGTCGTAATGTTTTACAGTATTGTGTAAATTGTATGTTTCTAAATTATGATTGTTTGTTAACACCAGTAGGGAGTGAAACATGGTAAAAATAACTTTTAATAATTACGCAGTGAACATCCCCTAATCTGTTTTAGTTATAGGTAACATATTACTTTGCTATATGTTGACTGTTGTAGGTATAAACAATTTATGTACCAATCTAATATCCAATTGTTGATTACTGTTTGTTTAATTAATTAAAATAACATTACAGTTAGTAATTTAAATTGTAATACTGTATAAAATAAGTTCTCTCATCTATAATTTGCTCGTTTTCTTAAAGATAATTTGAAGATGTAAACAAACTATCATAAGTCTTCACATATAAAATAATACATACATACGCACGCACACACTCACATCACCAACACGTTCACCCAAATATTTAATTGTTTCGTTATGTTTGATATTTCTATTGTATATCATACAGGTCCTGAAGATGACAATAAATATTGTCGAAACGTCGACGCAAAATAGCTAAAATTTGTATTATTGACCGATCCTCACTAACCATCTACTAAAACATTCATTGATTGACGGTCACTAAAAATTTAAGGATTTAGTAAACACTAAAAATACTTAATCTGTGATGCGATATCGTTGCTGGAATAATTAAGTGTATATCTAATTAGAAATAAAAGTTACTATATAAGTAACACAAACAAAAAGAAGATTCTCAAATAATCCGAAAATAAAAAAGTCGTTTTTAGAAAATAATAAAGTACCCGTTTAGTTTTGCAGAATTTGTAGATAATGGAATTCTACTCAAATAACACGTTATATATTTAACAGAAGCCAACAGCTAAATGAGGATTCATACAGCATAACAGATAAAATATTTAAGTAAGTACAATAATTTTTCTTACAAAAATACATGTACAAAGTTATGGAAGGAAACATATATGTACAAAAAGTGATGGTAGTAATGGCCAATAACTTTAACAGACTATAAACCAAAAATTATACAATTATTGTACAAAATTGTACAGTATATTAATAGGCCTAATTCTTTTTCACAGTTTAACAGTAAAATATACAAACGTTTATTTTCTAATCCATTTCTTCTGTAAACTTATCTCCTTTTAAAAATTGTCTAGTATTACATGTTGTATCTATAAAGTTAAAAATAAATTCCCAAAAAAGGAAAAACTTACTTTAAACAGTCATTTATTTGTTATGCTTAATACTAAATTTTACAGAACGTAGCCTATAGGTAAATGCAGACTTGATACACCGATTCCAAAATATCCGTAGAACTGCAGTAATTTAATCGACTATTTTGAATATCTTGAATATATACAAGAATTTATGTTTTGAATAAACACTGAGAAGAGTAGGAATCATTCCTACTTATTTTTCATGTCAGATACCTACGTTTCTTTAATTTATAAATACTTACTAAGCGCATGTAAACATTTCTTTAAATTCAACATTCGGAACAAACCCTAGTCCTACATAAAACTTTGCTGACAAGTACGACATATCCCCAATCTAATATTTTTGGTAGTTTAGGTGAAAGGTGGATGGATGATAGAAATCTTAAATTACTGATTCTCTAGTTGCTTCTACCTTGCTATCGCTATTCCACATGTCTATAACGTTAACGCTTTTGTGACTAGGTTTTTTATACACTTTTTAAACAGAAAATACATTTTTATGGAACTCTTTTATCTTTGAAAATTAATAAAAACGTATTGGAAAATAACACAATGTTTTTGAAATTAAATATTGAAAAATTAAATCAGTTTCTATTTTATGGAAACTAAGAGATAGTTTATTATTATTCCGTTTAAATCCGAATAACATTTAATTAAAGTAGATTAAAAGTTGCTCGATGTTGGCAGCGATCGACGTTAACTACTTATAAGGGAGAGTCGTGCATGCATACTTGGAGCTCAGGAATGCGCTCCTGATACTCGACTCCTGCGCGCTATAAAGCAAAAATTCTTGCCAATACGGGGTCTAAGAGAAATAAGGAGTTTTTCATGAAATTACTGACATCATGATGATTGTCGTTCATTTATCGAATTCTGACGTGTTTAAGATTTTGATACAAAAATTCAACGAATAATTAAGGTGGAAAGTAATTATTTATTGCAAATTTTTCACTTGTGCTTAAAACATAAGTGTTATATTACAAGTAGGCTATACAGTTTATAAATAAATCAGTTAGTTTGTTTCCTTTACTTATATATATAAATATATTTATAATGTTTTTATTTCATGAGGCTCTGACATATTTTTGTTTTTCGAAAAATGACGTAATTAATAGAATATAATACAACATATCCAACTGACATAAGTAATGCGCAAATATTTTCATCATATAATTGCCATATTTGCATCGTATAGTCATAAAATAGTGTTAGATGTTCCCTTTTCTTTATGAATTTTTGTAACAATAATGTAATTGTTCAATCTAATTAGATGAAGTTACGAAGGTTATTTTTCTCTATGAGTTTTTATGCATCAATTTTGAAAAGGAACCGACTATAATGCTGATTAAGATTAAGTTTGTATCAATATCAGATTCATCTCAGACATCAGTATCAGATTTTGAAGAATTTTTATATTCTTTGAGGATTCTTTGCTATGTTAAGTAAACCGTTATGTTACGAATAGTTTTTAAGCTGAAATCAATTGCTAAGAATTATTTATGGCTACTAACATAGCAGAGCTATCTCAGCTGTATCAACAGATTATGATTTCCCCAAGGTGACTATGATCTCGAGCTAAAGAAGAAACAGCAAGCCAACTTCGTGGAAATACTGATGGAGAAACTATTCACCAGGACCTGAACCTGGTGCTGTTGGCGCTGAATAAAGAAACATTTCATAGCCTAGTAAACAAGAAAAAGGAATTATGGTAACGAAATCAACATACATAAATCAAAAGTAATGAGAATATCGAGGGAGAAGTATCCCCCACGAATCATCGTAAGATATCAAGAACTTGAAGATGTCAATCAGTTCAAGTGCTTAGGAAGTTTGTAATGGCCAAGAATACATTCGCTAAGAAAATACTACTGTTGACAATAAACTAAAGTTTACATTTGTTTACATTTGAGGAAGACTTTCATGTAGATTATTATTCTACTAGCAGGCGTATCGGGAAGGTGAGTAGAAGAGAGAGAAGTAAAGGCCATTAGTTAGAATTAAATAAAAATTCGTTTTTTTGCAATAACGTCGGTATTTTTTAACCTATTGTTATCAAATAAAGTGGAAAACATTTCTTTCGTTACCTGCTATGAGCGTGCAAAGTTTCATTGAAATCGGTTCAGTAGATTTTGAGATTACCGCGAACAAACGTAGACCCCCCTAGAGATTAATTAGTATAGACTAGCAGGTACCCGCGGCTTCGCACGCGAATATTTGTATATGATTGTTGTGGTAACTGTCGAGTTGGTAAATTGCTAATGGTACATCTATATTAATAATATTCTTATATTGTAAGTTATGAATTCATGTTTCCTCGATACGTAAAATCAAAATTTGATAGTTTACAAACATGCAGTAACACAATTAGATGAAATGTTTATTCGTATAGAATAATACAAATATACATAAGTATATTGATATCAGTTAGTCGACTTACATGCTAAGTCGGTCTTAAACTTTTTGGTAGAATCCTTATATACGTAAATGTATCACAGTCCAGTATACTCAGTTTTTATATACACTTTTACACTAGTGCCTCGTTAGAAACTACATTTTTCCTTCTGCCAGTATCAGAGCAAATAAAGAGCTCGCTGCTTCTGCTTATTCGAGAACATGTCACATACAGTTGTGTCAACAGTTGTTGAGAAAAGCAAGCAGCTCTTAAATTTACACCAACTGTACGTGAAGTTTGCCCTTGTGACTTATTGATAGTCATTGTAAAGCATATATTAACCGGAAACTGAAGTCTTTTAAATTGAAATGGAAAGTTACTGGGTATGATTGGAATTCTTGTGATCTAGACGAATAACAGGTGGAAAACGCTCATGTATAGGGAAAGAGAAGATTCTCCATATAGCTTCAGATGTGTGTATGTATTGACCATTTTGAAACTGTAATTTGTAAGAATTTTGTATTTATGTAAGAAACTCTAATTTGAAACCACTCATCGTAAGAATTTTGTATACCAATCATAGCTAGATCGGAGATTTTATTGACGTATTTACATATATATTTAATGGATTTTACACTACTACACAATTCAACATTGATGTGAGCACCAAAAGCTCGTGAAAGCACCGGTGAGTATGGAACTACCCATCTATTGTCATGCATTGCATTCCATCGTAAAGTAGGACCTCGTGATCTGAGAGTCGCATGCCTGCGACTTAGTGCCGCTAATCTATTTTCACGATTCGTAGGACTTTCAACCCGTGAGACTTCTTCTAATCCAGATCTTTCTGAAGAGTTCCCAGGAGCTGATTGCATTTCGACTCCTTCGACGTCATTTTCAGATGCTCTAAGACGTCTCATTCTTTTCGCAGCAGTAGTAGATCTTCCTAAACATGATCGTCTTTTTGGCTGAGCAAAGCTAACAAAAGTGTAAATGTATTTATTTTATCTATACTAATAAATCTCTAGGGGGCAATTAATAATTTATACAATACATATTGCACATATTACTTACCGATGACGTAAAATTAACGAAAAATGGCACTGATACTACATCACTGACACTCATCGCATGACTGAGGTGAAGTATTGTTTATATGAATTCCATATGCTGATAAGAATTCCATATCTCTACTAAAATGTAAATATTCAAATGGACTAACTGATATTAATATACTTATGTATACACTATTTGTATTATTCTATACGAATAAACATTTCATCTATTTGTGTTACTGCATGTTTGTAAATATCTACTAAATTATCAAATTTTGATTTTATGTATCGAGGAAACATGAATGATGGATCTATTGCTTCGTAGTTTTTGGCTATTCATAACTTACTATATAACAATATTATTAATATAGATGTACCATTAGCAATTTACCAACTCGACAGTTACCACAACAATCATATACAAATATTCGCGATCGAAGCCGCGGGTTTAAAAAAATGAGTTTTTTTGCAATAACTTCGGTTCGTTTTAACGTATCGTTATCAGATAAAGTGAAACCCCTTTCGTTGGGTACCTGCTATGAGCGTGGAAAATTTAATTGAAATCGGTTCAGTAGATTCTGAGATTACCGCGAACAAACGTAAACCCCCCTAGAGATTTATGAATATAGATATATGGATATGGGACATGCTAAGAAAATGGAGAGGAAATATTTTGAAGGCTTTGAAATATATTGCCAAGTAAGAATAGAAACCGTAAAGTGGTCAGACAGATAAACAGGTTTTAAGTAGAGTGACGAGAAGAGAACAGTCCTGAATATAATTCATCATAGGAAAGCAAACTGTATCCAGCATATCCTAAGACGGTATTGCCTGCTCGATGCCATCGAGGGCAAGTTAGAACTTCCGCCAGGGGTTAGAAAACGAAGAACTCTTCTTAGACGGTTTAAATAAGGAAAGGAAATACTAGGAATTGAAAGAGGTAGCCAACGATGAGGCAACGTGGAAAGTAGAGTCAGCTAATCATGTCAGAGAACTTGCCAGAAAAAGTAATGTGTGAGGACTTGCCAGTTATTATTTAACAATGTGTGAAATCTACGCGTATATTAGTTTACAAGAATATCAACTAAACTGTGTTTCCTACTATAAAAGGTACTGTAGCTTTAAAACGAATAAATGGTTATTCAACTGAAATTGTTTTATTGAAGATATTTTGAACTACACACAATACATGTTCATCTAATATAAGTGTCCCACTTTTTGATAAACTAAGGGCAATTCACATTTTTCTAAAGGTAAAGATTCACGAAAATATGGATTACGTTTGTAATAGGAAGAAGGATAACAACTATAGAAACAAATAATCAGGAAATAACATCTGACAGCTATATGCATGCAGCATCCATACATCAACTAATTAGCACTTATTTATAAAAAAGAAAAATATATTGAGTTACAACGCACCGCAGACATAGAGATGTTAATTTGTATTTTCTTGTGTTTAGGCATCAACAGTAAGATAAATACAAAATATAACTGCTGTTATTAAATATTATGAGTATCCTAAACATTTTTAATATGAAAATAAACAGAATAGGAAATGTAATTTTATGAAGACTTTAAAACATAAAGTGCACGGAAAAATACTCAAGGAAAGATCTAGTATAAAGTTGGAGGACAACTTAACACTTAAAAGACGAGATGCAAAAAAAGTCGTAAGAATAACAGCGTGAACTACAAAATGGGAAGAAGCAAAAATTCAAGGAAAATAAAACATGAGAAAGCAAAACTTTATAGGAAGGAAAAAATAATGATAAAGTAATTCTTCCCTCCCACTTCAGTTTCCCTTTCTTTCCGCTTTCGTAAGTCAGAAAAGTCTGAAAGAAGAGCTGTCATTTTTAAACAACATTAAAGAAGTGAAGATAATGATGATACATGCTTCTCCTCATGCTTCTTGAATTCTTTAAGGCTAAAAGTTCATTTGGTCTAGAGTAGTGCTTCCACACACCGTGAATATCTCTTGTAGGTCAATTGATACAAAACATTATACACATTATCGGAAGGGTTAGGTCGGACAATTACCAATGTTAAAATTTATTAGACAACGTTTCGATTACTAAAAAAATCTGTAGTCGTCTTCAGGTATAAGTTAAACTAATAAATTAAATACAAACTTAGCCAACTTATGTACAACTTAAATACAACCTTAAGACTTTTTACAGTTTACGCTTCAAACTGATCGAATCTCGACTACGTTTAATGTTGTATTTAGTGTATTATTGTATTAGTTTAACTTACACCAGAAGACGTTCACAGATTATTTAGTAGTAGAAACGTTGTGTGTTAAATTCTAACGATGGCAATTGTCCAATCTAATCCTTCAGGTAACCTTTACGTACCATCGAAAGTTAGGTTTAGCATTACAAACACGTTTCATCTTTCGATCAATTAATAAATTACGTATTTTACAAAACGTTGAATATCTTAATCAAAAATTCACTCAGAGTATAAGCTGATAGTGTAAATATCAAAGAACAATTCCTATAGTTTTTCCTTCTTTAAATAAAATCTGAGAATTGTTCTTATTTTATTAACAGGACCGTAGAAGGAAACATTCAAATCATCAGAGATAATTTGATCCCAGTTCCCGTGGCGGAAGCTCTTGCTGAAGCTCGGAACGGACTGCAATCGCTGGCGATGGGCTTGCCCAACAGCTTCCGTAGCCTCTCTCGTTCCTTCTTATTTCGTTTTCCCTTATAACACTATTATGCAACATGTTGTGTATTGAATTGATTTTATATAGGTATGTATGTATTACTTAGAATAAATTACAACAAGACTGACAAATAAAGTAAAATTTCCTAATTACAGTTACGAATTTTGTGTTTGAGGGGTAAACTTTAGGCCATACTAAATTTTTGAAATGTCTTGAACCATTCAGTAGCTGATAGGACAATATTTGAAAATGTTTCTTAAAAAATAAGAGGGGGGAGACTGTACGATGGAACTGTAATTACATAACTTAAATTATGTATGTAATGTTGTAAAATTATACACAATAATTAATTATACAATGCCATAAGGAATGTAAATGATGTTCAGATAACAATGATGTTCAGACAATTGATTATTTGGAATAAAAGACTAAGTGTTAGACCAAAATTGAAACTCATAAATTGTTATAGTGCACACAGGCTATAAGAATTCCGAATTAGAAAGGAGGTTTTCAATAATAAGTAATAAGGTTTACATATTTCTAGAAGAACGCCATTCTAGTATAACATTCAAAGAGTACACATAGAAGCAGAAGCGTGTAAGATAAAATTAAGAGAAACTAATTTATTATTATGTGTCCCAAGTACTGATGAATTTGGTACCATGAAATTTCTTTAATATATCTCTTCTATTTCCCCCGGAGACGTTCTATCATTTACAATCATCTTGTTGATTTCTCTGGCGTCAAGGCAAAGCCGAACTTTTCCGTTTTTCTTTGGGATTGCAACTACAGGGTTGGTGTATGGAGAGTGACAATATTCGATAATATCATCTGCCATCATTTTGTTTATTTCACTTCTTACCGCTTCTTTCAAGAAATGAGCGATGGGATATGACTTCCTGCTGAATTCGACTGGTTCTTTGAATTTTAATTTACATTGATGATAGTTTCTCACTTTACCGGGCATGTCGGAGAAAATATGTTTATATTTACTATATATTTAAATTAGTTTATCCACTTGTTCTTCAGTTAAATTTAACCCCGTTTTTTCTTGCTGGAATCTCTGGATCCCTTCTAGTTTATTCCGCCATATTTCTTCATTATTGTTATGATATTCTATGCTATTTTGTAACGAACCATATCCATCATATTTACGCTCCCTAACATAGTAGCTGGCACGGTTCTGAGGGGCACATTGGCTTCCAATTAACTCAGCCGTCCATACTAAATTGTCTGAGATCAGAGACAACTTCTCTCTGCTCAGGTCCATTATGGCCGAATACTGCCTTAGCATATCGCATCCGACTAATAAATTAAATTGTAGATCCTTGGCTACCAAAAATACCATGGGAACTGTTGATCCATTACTTTTCACGACAAGCAATACCTGTTTCTTTACAGATTTGTTCTGACGTCCAGTAGCTCCAATTAGTGTTACGTTATTAACGGGTAGTGTTGGTATTATTTTCTTGCATTCCTTTTGTATTCTATTTAACTCCGTGCTATCAATCAATGAAACGTTCACCCCGGTATCTATCGTTATTTCGGTTGGAATCCCATTTACGTCAGCTCTAATGTATGTGATTTCATTATTGTTACTTTCTACATGGGCAGATTCTTCGGTTAACAAGTCCTCTAGGATGTTTTTTAAATAATTATTCTTAATTACAATAATAGTCTTGGTGGGTATGTGGTGTTGTAGTCTAAGTCGGTACCCAGGAGATCGGATCAATGATGGGCCATTACGATTTCTCACTGCCTCCTCTCGTTTAAATTCTGGTTATCGTCATTGTCCCTAATATCGTTGTTATGGTGGTTATCGTTGCTAATTACATTACGTCTGTCCTTGCTGGTGTCCTCCATTAAGCTATAATTATTCGTTCTCCTATGATCTTCAATACTTCTGCTCCTTCTTGGGTAACTTCTATTGTAATTATTGTTATTGTCTCTATTATTATTGGGGTATCGGTGGTTGAGTTCGAGGCTCCTGCGTCCTTGATAGTATTGTCTTCTAGAACTGCGGTTATTTTCTCGATTCTGTATTCGTACATAGTTTTCCCGTGCTCGATTATCACGGTTGCCATTATTACTCTGATTACTATTGTTAGCAGTATTATTTCTGTCCCTTAGCTGGTTGTCATTTCTGTGTCTAATTCTGCGGTAATAATTTTCATGCTCGTAATTTTCTAATAGTGTTGCCATGGACTGTATCGTTTTGATCTGTCCGCAAAGTCTTGCTCTTGCAATCCCTTCCTCATAGTGATAAGAGAGTTTAGTTACCAGGCACTCCTCTGGTATCTTGGGTTCCAGGTTTCTAGCTAAGCACACCTTTCCCAAGAAATATGCCGTTGGTGATTGGCCTCTCTGTGGATCATATTTTCCATTGCATAAATTGTCTCTCACTAGGTTTTGGGTGGATTCAGACCAATATTTTACTTTAAACAACGCCCTAAACTCTTGATAGTCATTTATGTCGTGCCGGGTTGCTGTCCACCAGTTATCAGTCATGTGCTTAAAGTGTTCGTCCAGCATACTTCGAATTACTGTCCATCTTGTTTATCTGTTTTTTGCAATGTTCTCTTCAACCCTTTTTTAAAAATTCCATTAGGTTCTTTCTGTAAATCTTGAAATTAATTATTTCTCTATTATCAGCAAGTTGGAAATGAGATACATTAAATGGCCTATTCCTAATCATCTCCAATCCTTCCCGTATATTTACTAATTCTCTTTTATGTATCTCTTCTATTTTCTCCGTATTATTAGTTACTTGGTTCTTTACACTATTAATGTTAATATTACTCTATGTGCTATATTTTCTCTTCTACCTTCTCTTTGCTCTTTTCAAGCGGAGATCTACTACTCGCCTATTATGTTTTTAAAAAGCACTCCTAAATATGATCTGTACAAGCATTCGGTTTGCCACCAATGTAACTTTTACTTACAACAGCTGTTAGAAAATATTTATATATATGAATATATATACAAAAACAGATATATATGTCGTATAAACAAAAAACGTGTATTTCAGAGTACACATTTTCCTAGTAACACATTTGTCGCACGTATCTTGTTTAACTTAGACATTTTTGTAATCGTATTTTTCAGTCCTCTTAAAACTACAGAAATTACTTAAAATTGTTAAACTGAAATTTAAAGTGTTTTGTAAAAGTAAAATATTCCCAAATGTAATATAATAGTTTGAATATTTTAACACGCAGTCACTCGCGCGAGATAGATATTAAAATATTAACACATGTGGCATGTGGCATAAGCATATTTGGAAACACATTTGACGATATCGGGAGAGAGCATTTCTGTACCTGAGTTTATGGTAAAATAAAGCTTAAATTTTCATTTAAACTAGAAAAATATGTTTATTTAATAATCTAAAGGTTGCTTTATTATACTGTATACAATAGAAAATTCCCTCTCTGTGTTGTAAAAAAACTGAATAAAGGTGTTTACCATTACAAAGGATTTTTAAAATTAAAGTTACGATCTGCGAAGAGTTTTATATAAATTCAAAGAAATTGGCAACAAAAGATTCGTTAATTTAAAAACAGTATCTCTCACGAAAGCCTTGAGTATCTTATTTAGGTTTACTACAAAGATATGTTTATAGATTTATTTACTGTGATTGATTTTCTTCTTTTTATTTTACGAGTGTTATATTGTACAAATACATGTACCATTTACAACTTACGTAACGATAAACTACATGAAATTAACATACTTTTTCCCACCATAATTAGGCTTGCTGGTTAGTAAAACCATATGCCGTTGGCTTTCAAACTGCCCGTTCTTTTGCACATAAGAACAGTAACGCCCTGCTAATATGTACAGCTACGAGGACAGAAAGGCGTCGATGAGCAATCTGATTTACATACTCCCATAAGCGACCAACCTTTATACAATATAAAGGTACTGTGTTGTAGTAACCTTTATCACTATTATACAATGTAATTGTTCTTCTATATTTGTACTGTATAGGTTTATCACCATCCCGATAATTATGACTGTTATAGGCCTACCTCTTACCTTTCAGCATAAAATGGCGTGGTAGAGGAGAATACATAGAATAGTATAAACTGCTAGAAGAACCGGTCACTCCATCCTAACCGAATCGTAAGTTAGACAGTAATGAAATATTTTCCAAGGAACAGACAAACAAAATCTCAGCCTGACATTTATAGAAACTAATCGTACGTTTGTTACGTTAAAAGTTCGACGCTTTTTAAAGTGATTTATAATGCAGGAAAAGAAAATTGAAGTAACTAAGTTAGGAAAGAAAAAGTGATAATTGTAACATTACTGCTTTAATTTTGATTTTTGTTTATTTTTTTTATATCCGACGATAACGGTAATACTTATTCTTTTCTCTAAAAAATTAATAAGAACTTTAAATATTTCTGATCTTCTCAAACTAGCAATATTGAAGTCGAAAACTAATTTTTTTATATTATTACACTTGTGTGTTGCAGTATTTTCAAATTTGTAGCCATATTGACTGTAAAAATATTGCATTCAAAATGTATGTTTAAATTTATGTATTACTATCAGTTTTGACGAAAATCCAAGTTTATGTTTACGTTTAATGAGAAAACAAATTCAGACGGTAAAAAGTCTAAACTGCTGACGGTACAAATCATTTATTACACCTGATAGTTCCGATTCAGATCTTCTAGCACGTTAAAAACTGCTGAAAAAACGAGTTTTAGAGTCATTAATAAAAACACCGACAACAAGGGAACACAAAACAAAGAAAAAAGTCATGAACCAGGAAGTACGGGACATAAATTAAACTGATGTCGGATAGTACATAACGTTTGGCTTGTACGAGCATTGGAGCTGTGATTTAGCATTTTAACTTTTGACTAACGTTTAGCATTGATATGGGTATTTATGTTTTATAAACAACACAGCAAAACCGCGCCTTTTAATTTATTTTCAAAAGAAAATTATCACACGCACACGCGCACGCACACACGCTACGCATACACAAAACCACATGCAAATATAAATTCTAACGGATTTTGAAGTTAGTTACATATTGTTGCTTTCTTATACGTTTATAATTTTACATACATGTATACACTAAAAAGGCACCCATCAGTTTCTCTTATAGTATAATCTTTACATATGAAGTTCGTCAGTCGGATAAGGAGCAGAGCGGAAGACATAATTTATTTAAAGATGACTGTCGCAACTGCAATCAAAACGTCTGGATCTATAACAAGAGTATCACGACCCAACAGCCTGCAAAAACATCTTACTGAAGTTGATTCCTACCGTGAGAGTTTTCTGTGTTATGATTACACAGAAAACGTTTTAAAGTGGCAATGGCCGCAAACAGTCCATTCCGTAAGTTTCTGTATTTTCCCCTGGAAAATATAGTAACATGTTGACTAATAAAGTTAGCTTCTCTCCTACACTTGTAGTCGTATAGAAGAAACACTTTTTATAAACAGAACAAAGACATCTGAACAAGGAAATCTTTAATTGATCTTATTCATCTTATACTCTTTTAAGACTATTTTCTTTTTTGGAGTTTATACTGGAATATAATTAATAGCAGTCGAAATATGGTACTTGTTCAAGAGTTACATGTTTTTTCGGGATATTTGAGGCTTGACTGGAAACGAGACTCGGTTTGCTTTAGGGAGTAGCTTCCTTCAGCCAGTGGGTTACGTATTTCGGCGATTACGGACGCCAAATTGGGCCGGACCATGAGCGGGTGGAGGCATTGAGAGAGAAGAGAAAGAGATTGTGTTTATCGAGGGTGAGTGTAATATGTTTGAACAATGATCTGTTTCCTGCCTTAATTTAATAATAACTCTTATAGTAAAAGAAATTAGTCTAACGTCTCGGGGAATCTGCGACGCTGCTGGGAGGTATTATATACGTCTTTCGTGAGAGCGCGCGTTCACACACACACTCGGATTCACAAAACAACCGTTGCTAAGTATCATTCACTCAGACGACCGTTCGTGTATACTGAAGGTAAAATGTAGCTACTAACCATTAAGATATTTAATTTGATAGTGTAATGAACAAACACAGGCGTAACAAAATTGTTTAGTTTTATCACTGCCATAGAAAACTAAGAGGTATACTTCTACTCCGCTGAAACAAATTTAAAATTTTCATAGTTTTCTATAGCATCTTCATATTTGAGAAGACATTCAATTAAAAAAATTCACTTTTATAATCAAACATTACAAACCCCTTAAGTTTAATAATGCTTTATTAATTTCTTATTTATGAAATTTAATATGCCTTTGAATAAATCTCCTGAAGTAATATAAAGATACGATAAAGATAAACTATATTCATGATAAAATAAGTACTTACTAATAGGATGACAAGTACTCTGCAGATAACGATTACACACATAAGCGTTAACAAACCTGTCAATGCTATGACACATGGAGCAGAGCTTTAGATACTTTATTCAGCCTACAAGTGTATAATTCTTAAAATGAGAATGATGTTTGCACCGTTGATCTAAAGACATACGTGTAGAGTGTTGCCCTATACGGGATTGAATCTTGGACAATTGGAGAAAGTGACAAAAAAAGACTCCAATCATTTGAGACCTGGTGCTACAGAACATATTCAGGATAAGCTGGAGGGAGAAGATAATGAAAGAGGAAGTCTTTAGAAGAGCTCAGGAGGAGAAGAGCTTTCTACGAAATTTAAAAGGCAAAAGAGCTAAGTTTATAGGGCATATACTACGACTCAAAGGGTTAGTTAAGAGAATAATAGAAGGAACAATTGAAAGGAAGAGTCACAGAGGACGACCCCGTTTAGACTACATGAAACAGCTTATGGTCGATATGAACTGCACATCATATTGTGAGTTGAAAGAAAAGCAGAGAAAGGCGAGCTGCTGCCAACTAGCCTATGGGCTGCTAACCTAGAAGCGAAGAGAGAGAGAGAGAGAGAGAGAGAGAGGGGGGGAGAGAGAGAGAGAGGGAGAGAGAGGGAGCGAGAGGGAGAGAGAGAGAGAGAGAGAGAGAGAGAGAGAGAGAGAGAGAGAGAGAGAGAGAGAGAGAGAGAGAGAGAGAGAGATCTAAATTTAACTTTTATAAACTTTCATAGTACAGTTACAAACAGAATAAAGAATAATATAATTTCCCTTCATGTGTTATGAAAATTAATTAAAGCCTGTAATACCTCAAAAGGGAGATACGCTGCTGCCAACGGAATTTGTGGCTGGTGCACTGTCGTGTTAATTGTTAATTAAAGTATACGTTTCACTCCACTGATCCTGTCAACGTCGCTATGCTATTTATGACAATTCACGGAACGCTTTGTCAAAATTTTTAATATTTAATTTAATTACATCGGCTGGCCATCAAGCAGATTGTCAAAGTTGAAATATTCTTCTAATTCATATGCTTTTTAATTAATTTTATACCACAAACGACCTTATACCGAGACGCCTCTATAGAACGTTAAAATTAGTTAATTATATTATTAATAATATTATTAATAATATTATTTTTAATATTATTAGGCATATATTAATTATATTGTAATATAGTAACAATATATTATGGCAAGGTAGTGCAATAAAAGAGAGTTAACATGACTTTCGTCCGTCGTTCCGAGTGTGTTTAGCCCAAGGTCGAGTCACTAGACTAAAATGTCGTCTACCTACAGTCTGGCTGGGACTCGGTGAGTAACAATCTATAACAAAACTCCCCCACCGAGCAGCTCGTTTGTCGTTTCACCTTATCCTCTGTAATGGAGGCGTGGCGTGAATTGTTCCATGGCAGACGCTGCCAGCAGGCATAAGGCTGAATAAAAAATGCAGTCAAGCTTTGTTAATGAAGTCTTTATCATACACCTAGCGCTTTCCGTCTGTTATCTATTATCAACACATTTATTGTTTCATTTTGGTGCAGACCATAATTGAAATTATTCATAATAAACAACAGCTGAATGAATTGAAACATTGCTTCAATCTGTATTCAGAGAGCATGTTCGAAAATATGCTCCAGTGTTATATATGGAACGTGCGCGCGCGCGCGCGCGTGTGTGTGTGTGTGTGTGTGTGTGTGTGTGTGTGTGTGTGTGTGTGTGTGTGTGTGTGTGTGTGTGTGTGTGTGTGTGTGTGTGTGTGTGTGTGTGTGTGTGTGTGTGTGTGTGTGTGTGTGTGTGTGTCGTAAATACACAGTATCCGTGTTTATACTTGGTGCACAACTTTCGTATTGTTTGCATAAGCCCTAAAGATTTATATCTCTCTGTGGGTGTTGTCTTAATTTAAAAACTTTGGCAATAAGGCTTTTGACTGACATTCCTGTAAAGTCGCGTTTCCTTGAGAACAGTTAATAGCACTTGCAACAACTTGCTATGCAAAGTTATTCGTCTGGTGAACCACACCGTACCACATAGGAGAGCAAATAGATGACACTAAGTACGTGGGTATATCCATAACTTAACACTCAACAGAGCCCATGTAGTGTAGGTTTGCAGAAACTGTTTCTCGTTAAGGGGAAGGCGCTCCTCCTGAGTTCATGTTTATTAATGATGTCACTGTTTACTTCATTTCATTAAAAATACGGATGGAACTCATTCTAAGACTTCATCATCTTCTTAACGGTTTTAGTCTTTAGCGGCCTGTTCCTATTCCACAGTCTACCAACTTTTCTTCTGCCTCTAGGGTTGTAATCCTTTGCCATCTTCGATATTCTAATTTCTTCCATTCTACTGATGTGTGGAATCCATTTTCTCCTGTATTCTTTAATAGTTTCATTAACTTCAAAAATATATAAATAAACTCTTATCTCTTCATTTCGTATATATGATTTCGTCTATTACACCTTTCAACTGATCTCAGAAATGAAAATTCTGCTGTTTGTATTTTCTGTTTATCTTTTTTCTTTATGACCTAAGTTTCAGAACCATAGAGTAGTGTAGGTGTCTCATTCTAAGATAAATGTTTTAATTCGACTTGGGTAACTGATTTAATTACCGTGAACACCAGGAGAGGTTATGTACAAAATCGGTAATATTAAAATGAAAAACAGGTAATGTCTACTGTTGTATACTTATTATGTACACAAAAATGATAGTGTTGTATACAACAAACTGTATAATCTTGTGGTTTTGCTTTTACAACAGACCACATATTGTTAATCAGATGAACACAAGAAACCATATCTTACACACTCTGATAGATTCACGTAATAAATATTTGTAATAGATAATGTTTGTAATCTTATTTTTCTCATTAATATTAGTGTACATTTAGTTTTTCTTTAATTTATTTGTTATTTCTCTTTAAAACTATTTCGGAACTATTTCAAAAACTATTTAAAACTGTATACTAAAAAATGGAACTGAAAAACTCTTCGTGTCTCTGTCATACATATTTACAAAATACATCAGTGGTAAAGACAATGTGTTTTCACTAAAACAAGTTATAGAGAAGAAAATAGAAAGAAATAGACCAATATACTTAATGTTTATAGACTTACAAAAAGCCTATGATAACATACCAATATCAAAACTATGGGAAGTGCTTCAAAATACCAACATCAATCATACCCTCGTAAAGGCTGTTCAAAACTTATATAATAGCATGAAATCTGCAGTGAAATTAAGAAATAAAATATCAGAACCCTTTACAGTCAACAAAGGTCTGCGACAAGGATGCTGCATTTCCCCAACGCTTTTTAAAATATATGTCGCCTAAGCTTTAACAACCTGGAAAAAGAAATGCAGTGGAATGGGCATCTAAATTGACGATGACACCTGTCTATATACACTTCAGTTTGCAGATGATCAAGTAATATGCGCAAATGACAAAGATGACTTGGAATACATGGCACGCAAACTGAAGGGAGAATACGGAAAATGGAGACTGCAGATGAATGTGGAAAAAACACAATATTTGTGTATAGGAGAGGACACCCGACCTGTATAGTATTGGAAAGCAGTGAAATTGTAGCAAAATATGAGAATTACAAATATTTAGGAATGAATTTTAATAAGGAAGGGACAGACGATACAAAAATAAAGTGTAAACAAAGCAAGAAGAATAATTAAGTCTCTAAATGGAATACTGTGGCGCACCGAAATAGGAAAACAAAAGAAAATGAGAATATACAACACAATGATTAAGAGCACATTAGTATATTGGTCTAAGACATGGAGAATGAAAGGACATCTGAAAAGAAAGATAGAAGCCACAGAAATGGACGCCTTAAGAAGAATATGTAGAACATAAAAATTAGACCAGGTCAGAAACGAAATAAGGAGTTATAAGTTACATATTCATGTGTTTCTCTATCGTTTCCTACATTTAGTTATTATATATTCTATCTGCTCGTCTTTCTGTCTCTATCAACACACACGCGGGCGTACGCACGCACAATCACACAGACTAATTTTACCCAGTACATGAATTACTCATGATCGTTCACACTTCTTGATTTTCCAAAACCTCTTTTTGTTTTCAGACATCAAAGGGAGGCCGGATTCAAATGACACAAACTTGTCTTTACACATTACGAAGAATTTAAACGTAGTAATTGCTTACATTTTTAATCAATAAACGTCAACAATTTTGGAGGATACTCGTTTCGCTGTAAGCAAATTGTTCTAAAATTACTATTAAATTAAATAGTAATAATAATGGATAATAATGTCATCCCAAAATGCGCGCAAGTTAAAATTAAAAATAAGAACACAGTAGCTGAAAAAGTAAAAGAACAAAGCGAGAAGTTGTGGATAAAATTAGAAATAAGGTCACTTTACGGCTTAATCAATAGATATAATGGGGAATTATATGACAGACATATAGAATTGTTAAGAATATACTCGTATGTAGAGTTAGAAGAAATATTATATAATTTTGGTTTGGGGTACGTAGAAAATAAATTGGAAAAAAAAATGGTAGATAAGTTAAATAAATTAATAAGAAAGAACGAAGTAAAAAAGGAACACCTCTCTAAGAATAACTATGAAAAAAGAGTAATAAACCTTACAGAGGTAACTTTCAATACAGAAGAAAAAGAAAAATTAGCAAAAGGCTTAAAGTACGCGCCGCCACCAGAATTAAATCAAGAAAAAACGATTATTGAATGCGAAAGCATAATACAAAAACTAGGAAATGAAAATGATAAAAAAAGAATAAGGTGGGAAGTAGGGAATGTAGTAGATAAAATATTTAAAGATAATGATAAACCACAGTTTGGGATATTTAGGAAAGAATCGTATTCTGATATAATTATACCAAGAGAGTCTTACCACCCTTATAGATATAAAATTGCGGCAATCAATTCATTTTGTTATAGAGCTCAGAAGTATTTAAAAGAGACCGAATCAAAATATAGGGAGTTAAAAACGATAAAGGGAATTGTAAGGAATAATAACTATAACACCAACATAGTGGATAAAGTTATGAAAAGGGTTAACATACAAAAAGCTAAAATAGAACCAGAACGAAAGAATTATGCAGGGTCATTGACATACATAGGTTCACATACTAGAAAAATTATAAAATGTTTCAATAAATACAGAGTAGATATAGCTATTAAAAAATGTGAAACGGTATTTGATAAGATAAGGAATAAAAATATATAAAAAATCCCAGTATTACAGGAAAGCGGAATTTACAAATTAAAATGTAAAGACTGCAACAAAGTGTACCTAGGTGAGACAGGACGAAAATTTGTATGCAGGTTGTCTGACCACAAACGTGAAGAAGGTAATAGAACAACCAATTCGTTATAAATATGCAAGACATTTCATAGAAGACAACCATAAGTTTGTTAATCCTTTGGAAGACTACGAAATTGTAAAAGTAGTAAATAACACAGTTGAAAGGAAGCTTAGGGAGGAGTTAGAATATTGAAAGAAAGATAAAAAGGGTTAGACAATTTAATTAATACTAAAATTAAATTTGATAATGAAGAAATATTTTATAACATAATTAAGAAGGAAATGATAGAGGACAGATAGATAAGATTAAGAATTAAATTGCATAGGACTAATTGGATGTTTTTAAAATCAGGGTGTGTGACTGACCCACATGTGTGGATGAGTGGGTAGGTTTAAAAGGAATGTACACACACACGCGCACGCACACACACACACACACACACACACACACACAACACTGAAACACAAGGAATTTGCTAGAAAAATATGTAACTGTCCAGATGGAGGTACAGGGCTCGGGGGTGGGGAAGGGACATTTGAATTATAGCTTGTTGTGTGTGAGCAAGGTGGGGTGGGTGGGGTGAAGGGTTTGTTTTCAGGTTATTTGTTTCATTTCCGATCTGACGATGAGCTGTGAAGCTTGAAAGCGCTAATCGGAATAATTTTTATATAGTGGTGTGCAACAGTGATCATTCTGCTTGTGATTTTAACCATTAACACTTTCTTCATTAAACTTCTATTAAATTAAAGATTATAATTCTGTCTTTCAAATAGTTAAAAGAAGTTAGCTAAAACAAATTTTTTTAATCGGAAATAGGACATAAGTTCCGATCCAAAAGTGCCAAGACAAAAGTTCCAAAAAGTTTAAGTTCCAATTTCAAATAATTGTTTTCCATTACTATTTTATTTCCGAGCAACAGAACGTTAGTGTTATTATAAATGTTTTCATAACCTACTTAAACTACAAAATTCAGAGCTTCAAAATTTATCGTAACTTCATTAAAAATTGAATTTTGATCCGATATGGCCGAACTCATTCAGAAGGGCAAGACAGTTTATTTACATTTCTGTGGTTTCCTGTATTCCTGTGGTTTTAATCTTGTAATAATGTAACTCATTACTGTTTACCACTTCTGGTGATTCTATAGTCTCTTTTGAATTTTTCCTGATTAGATGGTTTTTTAAAGGTTATGAAGGCTTACAAATTGATCATTCTAACGCAGATAACATTTTAAAATCTAAAAAAATTATGGATTATAAAATAATGACAATTGGTAAAAATAAGATAAATATTACTAAAGAATTTCGACAATTTTATTAATTGGAAGACAAGATGAAGCGACAATTTTTTGGTCGGTTTTAATATACGAGAATTTTTAATTGTTGTGTACCTTCATGTATCGTTACATATATTTTGGTAAGTAAACTCAGTATTTTGTTTTATATTTACTGTTTAGTTTTTCCATCTTTCGCATTTTCCTTATACAAAGCGCGTTTGTATTTATTTGTAACCACTTCCCTTCTTGATACCCTAATGTTCAATAACGAACACATAGCTTCGTTGTGCTACCTGAGGTTGACAAAGTGATTATTATCAAAGTGATTAGCAGGTTAAAGTAATCACTATGAATTAGGTGTGATGATCTAAGAGGTCTCTTTAGTATAGCAGATATTACATGACAGAAGTGATACTCAAAACATACGTTAGATTGCGTTACCTTAATAAAAGCACTTTTATTGTTTAAAGGGAGGAAGCTAAGATGCGGTGGTAGAGAAAAGAATTAGGTCACGGAAAAGCTAAAAACGAGGAATTGTCAAGTAGAAAGAAATGAACAGAAGCGTAGGACATAATGACACACGCTCCGTTTAACAGTTGTTGCAATCTGTAACATCATTGTTAAATTGTGTAGGGTGACTGGACAGAATGGGAAGTCGTAAAATTAGTAGGTATCGAACCCCACACTGTAGCAAGATCAGAATGCGTAATTCTAATGAGCGCGTATATTGTTACTAGCTGAAGTACCCGTTCTACGCCCGGGTGGCAGGCAATTTTATTAGCACATATTTAATTATTTATTGGCATATATTAAATACATTTAATTACATATACGTTTAATATACATTTAATTACATATTGGCTATGAAATTTAATTATTGGGCGAAAACTTCTTTGTAGACCACATTTTTGGTGTAAACTCTGTGGTCTTTCTTTAAGTTGCCTTGTTGGTCAGTTCCTAAGGCTTTTACCTTGACTTGCTGAAAGGACACTGTTCTTGAAAATGCAACATAAAGTTGCCCATGACTGAATACTGGAGATGGCAAATAAATATCAACTGAATCCAGTGTTTGCCCTTGGCTTTTGTTGATGGTCATAGTAAAAGCAAGTCTAAATGGAAACTGTTTTCGTCTTAATGTAAAGGGAAGGTCAGGGTCACTGGGTGCAAGAATAACTCTTGGAATAAATACCCTGGTACCGTTAAAAGATCCGGTCAGGATTTCACAGTCAATGACTTTTGACATCGTTTGCTTGACGACCATTCTGGTGCCATTGCAAAGACCTCTTGTTGAGTCAAGGTTTCGTAGCAACATTACTACTGCACCAACTTTCAAGTTAAGTCTGTGAGGAGGCATACCTCCAGGTGTCAAGCTGTTCAAAAACTCCATTGGATAGTTTGCTGCCTCCTCGGCATTTGCACTGTCCTGCTGAATAGAATCTATGCTGGTATAGCATTGCAATTCATATTGAATTCGTCTAAGGACATTTTCATTAAGTTCAAGTGACTCGTGGTTTTTTGGAGTCAGGATTGCACGGTTAGCAATGCTGTCATCTCCTGATTGGATGACCTCAGGAAAGACAGCAGCAACAATACATCCATTTTCAATGCAGACTGGAGGAATTTCGAAGATGCCTTCCTCTAATCCAAGCTCTTGGAGTTTTCCATTTCCAAGTTTTAAAAGCCAATCGGAAAAGCCTCGGTGTTCTGATGGGACATTGTCCTCATTGGCACGCATGTTTTGGTCTAACTTTAGGACCTGAATATTTTTCCAACACTTACTATTCTTCATGCATGAAGAAAGTATTTCGGTTCTGCTGCCATGTGGAACAACAGGGAGAATTTGTCTAAAATCTCCACCGAAAAAAAAGACCGCACCTCCAAATGTTTTTTTAGAAGGAACTTTTGAATCTTCAGCTAAGAGTTCTTTATACAGTGTGTCAACTGCATTTACTCCATGTGCTGGGGCCATTGAAGCTTCATCCCAGATTATCACTTTGGCCTTTTCCAGTTCATTTGCCGTATTAGTCCCATGTCGAACATTACAGGCTGATGTTTCATTTATTGGAATAGGCAGCTTGAAACGACTGTGGGAAGTTCTGCCTCCCTCAAGCAAAGTTGCTGCTATGCCTGTAAATGCACATGGAAAGACTAATTCATTTTTGCTAAGCACATAGTGCATGATTGTGTTGTAAAGGAAGGTTTTACCACTTCCGCCAGGTCCATCAATAAAGAATAGACGTTTGGGTAAGTTAGGGTTTTCAATTGCTTTCCTGATTTTGTCGAAAGCCCTTCTTTGCCCTGGGTTGAGCATTTGAAACTTTTCTTCGAACATGGTTTTTTCGGCAATTGGATCGTAATATTTTCCAGAATGGATTGGCTCGTCATAGCTGCCGACTGGAAGTTCTAGGCCAAAATCTACCAATGACTTTCCATGTGTTCGAAGGACAGATTCAATTTCTTTAAGCGTCAAATAAAGCTTTTTCTCCATCAGGAAAGCGTCTCTTATAGTCTTGCATACGATTGTCCTTATGTCTGTCGAATAATGCTGCTGCATCCGACGGCTCACACATGATACAAATAAATGCAAACAACTGCCTAACTTGTACTGGCATTTGATGGGTTGCAGCTTCTGTTAGGCAAGTATCCCATTCTGAGTCATCATCAGTTAATCCCCTTGCAATGCCCTTCTTGGAAAGTGGATAGGATTTCCTTCGACCGTTCTTAGGTCCTCGAAAGATGTTGCTCCTCTAACATTGAGAAGGAGAATTCGGAGGAACCATTTTTCTCTATCCGTGGGACTTACGGCAAACATTCTGCCAATTGTAGTTTCATGTCCTCTAAGACGTGGTTTCCATTTAGAATTTTTGTCATCCCAGGTATAGTTTCGGGAATTTCAATATATAAATACTCTCGGGCATTAGGGTCTTCCTGATTAAGTTTAAACCAAGCCAGAAGTTTGAACTTGGTGGATTTTTGCTGTACAGCTTCAGCTTCCTTGCCTGGTATAAAACATATTGTATGCTTGTCCTCAAGGTGGACATTTAATCTTTCCACATGATTAGTTTGGTGGTGCATTTTGTATTCCCTGAGCCTCCAGCATGCTTCAGGTGCACTTACATGTCGGGTCTCCAAGTAATTTTTTACTTCGTCCCATTCAATAGTAGCTTCCTGTTCTGTGGGAACAGTAACGAATTGAATATTTGCACAGTCATGCCCCTTGTAAACGTATTTGAACAAGTATTTAACGCTTTGAATTGAGCTACAAATCTCTACGTTAATGTGGGCGTTGTATTTCAGAGACAGGTATGGGTTGTATGGCACCACCCATCTGTTATCCACTTTGTTTCCCCCAAGTTCAACAAAGTTACCATCATCTCGGCGTTGATATTTTGGGTAACCATTGACATTGCTGTTGGTCTCGGCACAGAAATCTTTTGGGAATTCTTTTGTGCATTTGCCGTTTTCCATACACGGTGCGTTTGGATTTAATGGACCATATGGGCCGTGTATCATACAGGATTTTACAATTTCATGTAGCCTCGGGTGGGCATCTTTATCAGGGAGTTCTGCACAGACAATTTTGTCAATTCTTTCATTCTCCCAGACTTTGTCTTCCGGGGCCATGAATAGCAATATGTGCCCATGTGGTAGACCACGTTTTTGGAACTCGATCACGTGGAGCATAGCCCTAACACGTCTAAATCTATGGTGTTTGGTTAAGTCTTCAAGTAGCAATTTCAGTTTCAACTCAAACACTCTTGCTACTAAATCAGGCCGGTCGCATGGTTGCTGACCGGGAAGTAAGTTTTCCCTGATTTCCCTCCATTTAGGATTGCACGTGAATGTTACAAATAAGTCAGGTTTGCCATATTTCCTGACCATGGCCATAGCATCTTGGTAATTTTGAGCCATATTTCTTGGATTCCCTTGGAAGGTTGAAGGCTATATAACTTTCTTTCCAGGCAATATGTTAACGTCCTCACAATTGTGGTTGTTCACAAATCGGTGAAGAACATCATAGTCTTCAGCTCTTATTGTGTTTTGATTTTTTCGAAACCAATTCAAACGGTTTGCCTCGGTCTTGCAATAGGCATCAACCATGAATTGGTGAGTCAGCTTTCCTGCGTTGAGGAACTCGTTAAAGTTTCCATCACGAATGGCAAAATGGTATGAATACCATTGAAGCTGGGACACATTTCCTTGACCAACAGCTTTCTTCAGATCTGTGGTCCACCCTGAATCCCCATATGGGAAAAGCAAAGGGTAGCACATTGGGTCACAGAGTCTACTCAGGATGGATATATTTTGTAAAATTCCGCTTTTCGGATAAATTGTAATATCCCGATTTTCTGGGGGTGCACCATCTGCACTGTGAAAAACGGCAGCACTTTCTCCTCTGGCAGTGGGAGCGTTGGTTCTGCCGGGGAGCACATTATTTACTCTTTCTCTCAAGAAAGTCATGCTATATTCAATGCGATCGGTTTTCCCGATTTGCCTTTAGCATTTCGTCTTGTTCAAATTAGAGAATGTTCTTGTATTCTCTAGAGAACGGATTAATATCTCCAAGAAGTTTTTGGAGGTTCTCCATTACGACACGAATGCATCCATTGTTTGCTTGATTGTTCATACTTTCTGTCAAGGCTTGGGCCGAATCCAAAATGTACAGTTGGGCATACTTTGGTAATTCACCTTGATTTGGGTGTAATGCAGATGTAGCGTGATAAATTTGCCCATGGATTCTGTAACAAAAAGGACCTGAACGTCTGGTCACTGATTGGTCAACTTGTGGTCCCATTGAGGCAAAGGCCATTGCACTGTTGTAGGATCTTATGTTTTCCATGAAATTTTTGGAATTTGAATCAGATCCATTCATGTAATTTGTAATGAAGGGATGCATTCGTATTTCATCTAATGCAATGGTCCCTTTATGGCAGCAATTTGACATTAATTCATTTTTGAAATCCTTGGCATTGCAAAATGGACATTTAGCGTCCATTGGGCTAAGATAACTTTCTTCAATTTCGTCTTCATTGAAGTTTTCGGGAAGCAAAGCGGTGTTGCGGGATCGGACATATCTACTCAGACGTCCTCTTTGATTTTGGCGTGCAACCCTTTGTCTTTCATCGTTTGCCTCGCGCTCTTGTTGAAGTTGATTTTGTGGCATGTTTTCTCTGTGCTGCCGGTGACTTACAGCATTAGCTTCACATTCTGCTTGAAGCTGCTCTTCTGACATGGCCGCTCTACGGCGTCTTTGAGCTTCAGCATTACGTGCTTTTTTTGCTGCAATTTCTTCAGCAGTTGGTGGTTTCTGGCGTTTAGGAGGCATATTTGATCGTATTTCATTACTTATTCATTGGATCATCAGAAATACGTATAAACATAAATATCACAATTAAAACATATACAGAAATATAGGACAATTACAAAATATATAGACGTACCTGTATACAAAATTACAAAACATATCAACACAATCGCATAGTAAAAACTTTAAAAACTATAGGAACGGATTCGATGCCGGTAAATATCATTTGTTTATTTACTTGTTACTATGGTAACATACCGATGACGGACACACTACCTAGCGCGTTATATTATAGATTACCTGAATATGAAAATGTAAAGAGTCAGGCAATAACCTTAAATTAATAAAACTGATGTAAAAATTATCGACGCGAACAAATTTGCATGTATGAGTTGAACCTAGCAAGGTAGATAGATATACAAACTACAGAGTGTCCGAAAAGTCCCGCACCATAGGGATTTCATTAATTGGGTTGTGTTTTTGTTTGTTGCAGTACTGAAAAATGTTGACTACTGAAGAGCGGGTAGACTTATCCTCCTCTGTGGAAGAGAAGGATTTTCCAATAGAGACGTTGCAGCAGAATTTAATTTGAGGCACCCGGAACGAGAGCCAGTGTCGCACACCACGGTTGGCAGACTGTTAAGGAAATTCCAGGCTACAGGTAGTGTGGCAGATGCTCCCCAATCTGGACGTCCAAGGACACCAGAAGATGTGGTGGAAGGGGTTTTGGCAAAGGTAGCAGCAAGTCCAAAGAAATCAATTCGCCGAACAAGCTTGGAAGTCGGTGTTCCTCAATCAACAGTCGCGGACATTTTGAAAAAACATAAGTTTCACCCGTACAAGTTACAAGTGTTACACCACATGTCAGATGATGATCCGGATCGGCGTGTGGAAATGTGCGATTGGTTTTTGGCACAGTTGGAAGAGGACCCACATTTTTTATCAAAAGTTATGTTCTCTGACGAAGCTAACTTTTACGTAAACGGAGAGGTGAACCGACAGAATTTACGTTACTGGTCCGAGAGTAATCCGCACTGGTTTTCCACCAGTAAGGAACAAGGAGCAGCTCGCGTCATGGTGTGGTGTGGTTTGTGGAAAGACTGGATCATTGGCCCTTACTTCTTTGACGGAACAGTTAACAGTGAAAATTATTTGAAAATGTTAGGAGATTCATTATTGCCTGATTTGGATCTGCTGGGTCCAAGACCAGAATGGTTTATGCAGGACGGTGCACCCCCCCATTATGGTACACAAGTTCGTGATTGGTTTGACGAAAACTTCTCACAGTGGATTGGCCGTAGGGGACGAGTGGAATGGGCTCCACAATCTCCGGATTTAAACCCAATGGATTTTGCTGTGTGGGGTTATGTAAAATCCAAAGTTTATGCTGTCAAGATCATGGACATAAACCATCTGCGTGAGCGAATCACAACTGAGTGCCGTTCTGTAACACCTGGCTTGGTGGCCAACATTCTGCGGAACTTGGAAGATCGTTTACAGTTATGTTTCGACACTTCCGGTAACCATATTGAACACATATTGTAAACCCCTATGGTGCGGGACTTTTCGGACACCCTTCAAGGCAGATATTACAATAATCTCACACTGACCTGCAATCTTTACAGCATTACTTAGCAGCCCAAAACCTTTGTTAGTATAATCGTGGTGACTAATTTTATTCACCAAATGGATTCTTCAGTCCGAAAGAATAACAAGAAAGTACGCTTTCTTAAAGTATTTAATCTTTTCAGTGTTCTGGCGTATCATAGATGGCACGATTAACTTTTATCATGAACGAATGAAGGGAACAACAATTAACTCCTTCTACACACAGTGTCAAAGTCGTCTATGTGTAAGAATATTCTCTGTAAATAACAAAAATTAACAGCTAACGTTGTAAAATATTATTTAATATGTGGATTTTGTGGATTTTGCTATTTTTCTACACCATTTAGTTAGATTTACGCAACTTTTAAAACCCGTAATCGTTAGTAACTTTCTGGTTTGTAAGTGCCGAAGTAAAATGGGTTTTGTTATGAAATGGCGTGTGAAAGTTTTCTTCACTCCACTTTGTCGTGGCAATAAAATACGATCAAATATTTGTAGTCTAAAGATAACAAACAAAGTAATTCGAGAATAAAGCATTCCCGGCACATCCGGAATGTTGACCTACACGAAGATCGGAAGATGCCTGGCGAATACGAAAAAATAAAAAACTTGGAGCTTTGGTGTTGAAATAGTAACTGACTGCATATAAATAAATTAGATCCAAGGCTCTACAGCTCCTAGACAGTCAACGAGTAAGAACATTAGAAGGATTAAACCCTTAACCATTTAATTAATGCAAAAGCATAACACGTGTGTTATTTGAAAATTAATTATTAGTTGACAGAAGTATGACACTACAACATGAACTCTTAATTTAAGTTTAGGTTACGACCGATTTAAGATTATCTTTAGAGAGACACTTGCAGAGTGTTGCAAAAACCGTTAAAAAATGTCTCTTCTACGCCAATATTTTCTCAAAATACTTACTAACAGGTTAACAAATCGGGACTTTACAGTTCGGTTGTGAAATATTTTTGGTTTATATTCTCTTCCCTATTTCATACAATAAGACTAAAACAACATTGAAAATTTGCAAATATTAGTAACTTTTGAGTTTTTAAGTGCCCCAGTAAAAAAAATGTATATGACATCATATGTGACGTGAAAGGATCTATTAAAACAGCAACTAATATTGCAACTACACGTGAAGAGTAGAAAAGGGAGTATGAAATATAGTAACAACAAATGTAACATCAATGCTCAATACCATACACAAACTGTTAAATACAAAAATAAAATAGAAAATCAAGTGGGCGCAGCTTGTGGTTAACACAAGGTGTCATTTGCATGCTTACTATTTGCTAACCTCGCGGCTACCTACTACACATGTGTATCGTGAAATATTGAAACTAGCAGAGCTCTAGTTCCTCCATCGTGCTTTGAGCTGCACACGAACGCCACACACCGAACCGCAACTGTGGTTCATAACCACAGTCGAACACGAAGTTTCCTTCGGCGAATAAATATGTGAATAATCGAATGTATACTGGAATTAATAAAGATAAAATATATATATGTAAAATATGTTACTGCTGGATACTTAGTGTAGGGATGTTTGAATATATACATTATTAAACAGATATAGGCTTAAAACAAACTCCGAGTTAATGCGCACTGAATGTAGTTTTGAATATTGATCGTTAATTATTACTATACTCGGGAGTACATATAAAGGCGAAAAGTGAAAGCGCATTGCGCAGAGAGAGACACAGTGTAACACTGCAACAGCCAATAAGCGAAACGATTGACTTGCTCTTATTGGCTGATACATCACGTGATACAATGCTCTTGCCTCTGCGTAGCTGGCAGCTCTCGCCTTTTTATGTTCTCTGGAGTCTAGTGGCATTAAAATTCACGACACATTAACGCTACTGTCATCTGTTTCTTTAAACAGCAGCAGACCTTAAATACTTACGCGGAAATAAGTGATTTTATTTTCCATTAACAAGCAAACACACACATACACACATAAACACAAACAAAAACACACAAAACACACACACATACACACACACATTTGTAGTTTGAGAATGAAACTGTCATTTCTGTAGTTAATAATAACGGTAATAATAATAATAATAATAATAAATATTAATTACTATTAATAATACTACCACTACTAATTTTTAAATAACATTTAAAGTATATAAAAGTGTAATATTAAAAATATTATTCAAAATTATATATTACTGTTCGTATTATATCATTAAAAAATTATAGAAAATGAAAAATATTAGTACAGATAAAGTTAAAACTACTGCACCATGAAATGTAAACGGTAAATTATATAGTTGAATAATACCTGGTCAAAGTCCAAATAGGTACAGAACCTTGTAGTGTGATTTACAGGAACAATTTTCATTACCTATAATGCATAACAAAAGACATCAAGATTGCGAGCATTTTGTTGATAGGCGCTCAGAGCACGGAGGCTCAGAAGACAGGCGCTCTGAACACAGAGCCGTTCACACTTTTTGATTGCCCAAAACCACTTTTGGTTTTCAGCACCCAAGGGAGGTCGGCTTCAAATGACAAACTTTTCTTTATATGTTACTAGCGAGTACCCGGCATGCGTTGCAATGCCACTCAAAGAAAGAAAGTGTTTGTATATATATAATATATAAAGACTTCGTTCGCGTGGTCTTCAATTTAATGCGATAATATATTTAGAACAGAATCTATTCCATTGGGTTGCCATAGTAACCAGATCTAATAAGTTAGTTTTTTAAGACTCCAAAGGACCCCCCAGAGGATCGTATCGAAAAAAACACCTGTCCTATGTTGGTTCTCCCTTTGCGTAAAATATTTGTGCCAAGTTTGGTTGAAATCGGTCCAGTGGTTTAGGAGGAGATGTGGAAGACCCCAAAGAACCCCCAAAAGAACCCCATCGAAAAAACACCTATCCTATGTTGGTTCTCCCTTTGCGTAAAATATTTGTGCCAAGTTTGGTTGAAATCGGTCCAGTGGTTTAGGAGGAGATGTGGAAGACCCCAAAGGACCCCCCGAAGTATCATATCGAAAAAACACATATCCTATGTTGGTTCTCCCGTTGCGTAAAATATTTGTGCCAAGTTTGGTTGAAATCGGTCCAGTGGTTTAGGAGAAGATGTGGAAGACCCCAAAGGACCCCCCAAAGGACCCCGTCGGAAAAAACACCTATCCTATGTTGGTTCTCCCGTTGCGTAAAATATTTGTGCCAAGTTTGGTTGAAATCGGTCCAGTGGTTTAGGAGAAGATGTGGAAGACCCCAAAGGACCCCATCGAAAAAACACCTATCCTATGTTGGTTCTCCCGTTGCGTAAAATATTTGTGCCAAGTTTGGTTGAAATCGGTCCAGTGGTTTAGGAGGAGATGTGGAAGACCCCAAAGGACCCCCCGAAGTATCATATCGAAAAAACACATATCCTATGTTGGTTCTCCCGTTGCGTAAAATATTTGTGCCAAGTTTGGTTGAAATCGGTCCAGTGGTTTAGGAGGAGATGTGGAAGACCCCAAAGAACCCCCAAAAGAACCCCATTGAAAAAACACCTATCCTATGTTGGTTCTCCCTTTGCGTAAAATATTTGTGCCACGTTTGGTTGAAATCGGTCCAGTGGTTTAGGAGGAGATGTGAAAGACCCCAAAGGACCCCCCGAAGTATCATATCGAAAAAACACATATCCTGTGATGGTTCTCCCGTTGCGTAAAATATTTGTGCCAAGTTTGGTTGAAATCGGTCCAGTGGTTTAGGAGGAGATGTGGAAGACCCCAAAGGACCCCCCAATGGACCCCGTCGAAAAAAAACACCTATCCTATGTTGGTTCTCCCGTTGCGTAAAATATTTGTGCCAAGTTTGTTTGAAATCGGTCCAGTGGTTTAGGAGATGTGGAAGACCCCAAAGGACCCCCCAAAGGACCCCATCGAAAAAACACCTACCCTATGTTGGTTCTCCCGTTGCATAAAATATTTGTGCCAAGTTTGGTTGAAATCGGTCCAGTGGTTTAGGAGGAGATGTGGAAGACCCCAAGAACCCCCCATAGGACCCCATCGAAAAAAATTCATAAACCTTCGCGGGCGTGCGCACAACAACTCACCGAAGTTTCATCGCAATCGGATGAATGGTATAGGAACGCATACGGGACAAAGAAAGAAAGAAAGAAACAAACATTCATTTTTATAGATATAGATGAAAATCAAAACATTGTCATTGTTTACATTTTTCTTCAATTAGCGCCAAAATTCGTACAATTTTTTAATCCTCGTTTACCTTGTGAAAAATTGTTTCAAAGTTAACAATTTAACAGCAAAAAATTTTAATTCCATCTTTAAAATAATTAAAAGACGTTAGCTAAATCAAATTGTTTTAATCTTGTAATGTGTGCCTTGTTATTATTTTACCACTTGTGTTGCAGTCATTTCTGAATTTTTCGGATTAGTTAGTTCTTAAGGATTAAGGAGGATTATAAATTAATGATTTTAATAGAGGTAACATTTTGTAGATGTGGTAAAATTGATGGAGTATAAAACACTAAAAATTGATGAAAATAAATTAAATGTTACCAAAAAATAACAAAGATACAAAGTAGACAATTTTTAAGGTAGTTTTTGATATACAAATTGTAACATAACAAGATTATGCCCTAGAATAAATATAAATTAATCATCAAAATTCGTTGTGAATTATGTCTAAACGCAATCTTTCTTATAGATAATATGCAGAAAAGTATAAAAACAATTTAACAAATAAAGGAATGAAAATAAGATGTAACTATTTGAAAATAAATAATAATTTCAACGAGTAAAAAGTAATAAAAAAGGAAATATTATGATAAGTACATGCAATGGGAATAGGAAATAAAAACCTATTAATTAATTATTTTAATGACAATGACAAGACTATCAGACTACATGACTATGACTACTACATAAATGTTAATGTAAATAGAAATATAGTAGATAAGTGTTAATAAGTTAGTAATTAAGTAAGAAAATATTTGTTATGGTACGAGTCTATCAAACCATATAGAGGTCTGCGAACCTCAAACAGTTATTGTATGTAATCTCACTACAGACTATAAGTGATATAAAAAAAATTAAAATAGTATGAAACCCATAAATTACCAACTACCTAATGTAAGAAAGGTGAAAATAATGAAAATAACAGTGATTAATGTTAAAAAGCAGTGTATAAGCTTTCAGAATTTTGTGAAGTGAAAGTGCACAGGAAATAGACCTTGTTATATTATAAACAGTGAGTAACACATGTAATTTATATAAAATAACTATGTAACAAACCTAATAAGATTAAGCAATGTGTACAATACTTATAACTAGTGGAATATATCCCTAAAAACTAATTATGTACATCAGGGACAAGTAAAAATAAGGTTAGAATAAATCATGTTAATTATAAAGTGTAAAAACAACCCTGTGACCCATAAAACTTGTTGTGAAGGCAAGAGCTTTACTAAGTGAATCTATAGAGACTAAAAGAAAGAGAAAGGGAGTTGATTGTTGAATTTCAAAAAAGCCAGAACATATATAATTATAAGCTTAACATTTCTACTAAAAGATAATGTTATACCGTATATTAATGAAGGAAAGATTCTGAAATAATGAAAAGTACACTGGGCTTAATATAAAACACTGAAACTGAAGGCCAGACAAATTATAACAAGAAAGTAATCTGTAAAACTAAACAGCAATCTGGTGAGAGGGTTCTATGTATATACGATTAGGCTAAGACATACATTTGTTTACTCATTATTAAATTTAAAGTAACTAGAACAGTGAACTGATATAACACAAACACTATAAACATTATGAACAGTGAAGTACACACTAATTTACTATAAATAAAGTGGAAAACTGTGTATTTTATTGAAAATAAGCTTTGAACTAGTCCTATAGAGAAATTTGCATGGCGGCAGTGTTGAATTAGAAATAGTATCAAACCAATGAGTGGGAGTGAGACCCAATGCATATATAATGAGTGCGAGTGATATGGTGAGATTCTCACAGCGCTCATAGTGGAGAATGCAATAAACTCACTTAACAAGATTATATTGTTTTTAATTATTAATGAGTATTAACAGATTGAGTGTTCAAATTATTTTTATTTTTTATTTTTGTTAATTTCATTTTCTCATTGTACTCTTTTAGTTTGTTCTGATTAGATTAAGTTGTTTCTTTTGTATAATCCAAAGAACCCATGACACAACACACATACCCAACATAACATTAATGAAACTGATTTATTATTTTTATATTTTCTACAATATGTATAACATGTTATTATGTATGACTTTGACTGTACATTGACTTTAATTTTTTATTAACCCTGAGAAAGAGTTCTTATTTTATTAAATCTAAAGGAGCTACCGGATGAAGAGAAAGGCATTGCATGTCAACGAATTTTGATGTATGTTAAAAAGTAAAGCGTAATCATTTGTATATATATAAAAAATAATAATAATAAAATAAAGCTGAGAATTAAGACAAGACTGAACAAGAGTTAATTTTTATTTCACTTTACATAAAATTGGCACCAACAATTTGGGGCTCTACATGATATTAATTACATTGAACGTTAAAATATTACATTATACATAAATTGGCTCCCAACGTGGGGCTAGAAAAAAGGAAATAAAGAATAAATAAATAAGAATTGGACAGAATTATAATAGTCATTTCTAGCCGGCGATTATACAAAAGAAAACAAGATGTCCAGGAGAGGAACATCATGTAGGAGAACCAAGACAGCTGTTACGGAAATGAATATGGAAGAGAAGGAGGCTCAACCTGCAATAGAAATGGAGGTAGAAGCCAGCAATAAAGAAGAAAATCAACCCGACAAACCAGCATATACGGAGAACTTAAGAATACAGGAAATGATAAGGATTATGGCCGAACAATTAAGTAAGAAAATGGAAAATAATAATCAACAGATGAAGGAATAATTAAGTAAAAGAATGGAAGATAACAGTAAGAAAATGGAGAGTAATAATAAACAGCTGAAGGAAGCACTAAGCAAGGAAATAGAAGAACAAATGACTTAAATCAGAAAGGATCTGAAAAATCAGGTGGAAGTAAGCAATGAGAACTTGAAGCAGCAGATCATAGGGGAAATTGCTGAGATTAATCAAAAAATGGAACAATATAATGAAACTATGAAACAGCAGATATCTGAAACCAAAGAACAGCTAAAGCAAACAAGTTTGGAACTATAGCAATTCAAGGAAGACGTCTGCATACAGATTAACCATGTAGAAGATAATAATATAATAAGAATGGAAATGAAGTAAAAAATGACATCATTAATAAACATGAACTCAGGAGGAGCTCCTTCTCCTTAACGAGAAACAGTTTCTGCAAACCTACACTTCATGGGCTCTGTTGAGTGTGAAGTTATGGATATACCCACGTACTTAGTGCCATCTATTTGCTCTCCTATGTGGTACGGTGTGGTTCATCAGACGAACAACTTTGCATAGCAAGTTGTTGCAAGTGCTATTAACTGTTCTCAAGGAAACGCGACTTTACAGGAATGTCAGTCAAAAGCCTTATTGCCAAAGTTTTTAAATTAAGACAACACCCACAGAGAGACATAAATCTTTAGGGCTTCATACATGCAAAGAATACGAAAGTTGTGCACCAAATATAAACACGGATGCTGTGTATTTACGGCACACACACACACACACACACTCACGTTCCATATATAACGCTGGAGCATATTTTCGAACATGCTCTCTGAATACCGATTGAAGCAATATTTCAATTCATTCAGCTGTTGTTTATTATGAATAATTTCAATTATGGTCTGCACCTTAGGTAGACGACATTTTAGTCTAGTGACTCGACCTTGGGCTAAACACAATACGGAACGACGGACGAAAGTCATGTTAACTCTCTTTTATTGCACTACCTTGCCATAATATATTGTTACTATATTACAATATAATTAATATATGCCTAATAATATTAAGAATAATATTATTAATGATATAATTTAACGTTCTATAGAGGCGTCTCGGTATAAGGTCGTTTGTGGTATAAAATTAATTAAAAAGCATATGAATTAGAAAAATATTTCAACTTTGACAATCTGCTCGATGGTCGGCCGATGTAATTAAATTAAATATTAAAAATTTTGACAAAGCGTTCCCAGAATTGTCATAAATAGCATAGCGACGTTGACAGGATCAGTGGAGTGAAACGTATACTTTAATTAACAATGAACACGACAGTGCACCAACGACAAATTCCGTTGGCAGCAGCGTATCTCCTTTTTGAGGTATTACAGGCTTTAATTAATTTTCATAACACATGAAGGGAAATTATATTATTCTTTATTCTGTTTGTAACAGTACTATGAAAGTTTATAAAAGTTAAATTTAGACCTCTCTCTCTCTCTCTCTCTCTCTCTCTCTCTCTCTTCGCTTCTAGGTTAGCAGCCCATAGGCTAGTTGGCAGCAGCTCGCCCTTCTCTGCTTTTCTTTCAACTCACAATATGATGTGCAGTTCATATCGACCATAAGCTGTTTCATGTAGTCTAAACGGGGTCGTCCTCTGTGACTCTTCCCTTCAATTGTTCCTTCTATTATTCTCTTAACTAACCCTTTGAGTCGTAGTATATGCCCTATAAACTTAGCTCTTTTGCCTTTTAAATTTCGTATGAAGCTCTTCTCCTCCTGAGCTCTTCTAAAGACTTCCTCGTACGTTATCTTCTCCCTCCAGCTTATGCTGAATATTGTTCTGTAGCACCAGGTCTCAAATGATTGGAGTCTTTTTTTGTCACTTTCTCCAATTGTCCAAGATTCAGTCCCATATAGGGCAACACTCCACACGTATGTCTTTAGATCAACGGGGCAAACATCATTATCATTTTAAGAATCATAAAATTGTAGGCTGAATAAAGTATCTAAAGCTCTGCTCCATGTGTCATAGCATTGACAGGTTTGTTAACGCTTATGTGTGTTATCGTTATCTGCAGAGTACTTGTCATCCTATTAGTAAGTACTTATTTTATCATGAATATAGTTTATCTTTATCGTATCTTTATATTACTTCAGGAGATTTATTCAGAAGGCATATTAAATTTCATAAATAAGAAATTAATAAAGCATTATTAAACCTAAGGGATTTGTAATGTTTGAGTATAAGAGTGAATTTTTTTAACTGAATGTCTTCTCAAATATGAAGATGCTATACAAAACTATGAAAATTTTAAATTTGTTTCAGCGGAGTACAAGTATAGCTCTTAGTTTTCTATGGCAGTGATAAAACTAAACAATTTTGTTACGCCTGTGTTTGTTCATTACACTATCAAATTATATATCTTAATTGTTAGTAGCTACATTTTACCTACATTATACACAAACGGTCGTTTTGTGAATCCGAGTGTGTGTGTGTGTGTGTGTTTTTTTTTTTTTTGAACGCGCGCTCTCACTAAAGACGTATATAATACCTCCCAGCGGCGTCGCAGATTCCTCGAGACGTTAGACTAATTTCTTTTACTATAAGAGTTATTATTAAATTAAGGCAGGAAACAGATCATTGTTCAAACATATTACACTCACCCTCGATAAACACAATCTTTTTCTCTTCTCTCTCAATGCCTCCACCCGCTCATGGTCCGGCCCAATTTGGCGTCCGTAATCGCCGAAATACGTAACCCACTGGCTAAAGGAAGCTAGTCCCTAAAGCAAACCGAGTCTCGTTTCCAGTCAAGCCTCAAATATCACGAAAAAACATGTAACTGTTGAACAAGTTGCCATATTTAGACTGCTTTTAATTATATTCTAGTACAAGGCTACCCAACCCCAGGCCCGCGGGCCACAATGTGGCCCGCGAACGAATTATAAATGATCCGCGTGAGCAAGTTTCAAAATTCCCGCCAAGTTGAAAAAGTGTCGCGCGCCGCGGAAACAACAAGTGATGCGCGTTGCGCGCGGTCACGCGATTGTTGGCTGTCCCACTCGGAAGGTCATAGTCCCTTTGTGTTTCGAGAACCAGTCGGAGTGAGTTCGCGCGCGTATTTATTTACAGTTGCAGTTTTTAATTATCTTCCTTGAAAGTTATGTACCTAAAAGTGTTTTAATTTGTGATTTTAAGATCGTACTGCATCAAACATTGGATATACCTGGTCAGTTTTTGTTAAAAACAACAAGAAGTGTTTACTTTGGCATTCAAAGGTATGTTATTCATTATTACCTAATTTTAAGTTTTCCCCACAATAAACTTGATTACAAGTTTTCACATTAGGTATTCAGGAAGTAAAGTAAAAAATGCTGTTTGTTACAGTATGGCTCACAGCAAATCAAGTACGTCGAAATCGACAGAGTCCTACCGTGTTTTTCATGATGAATGAGAAAAGAAATATTGTTTTACTGAAAGCAAGGCGCAGAAACACATATGTTTACTTTGCTTTACTACAGTAGCTGTTGCAAAAAAATATAATTTAGAAAGGCATTATATGCAAAATCATAATAATTTTGAAAACGAGTATCCTGTTGGTAGTGCCATCAGAGAAGATTCTTTAAAGAAAAAGAAACGGGAACTATTCAACCAACAGAATATTTTCGTTAAAAGGCACGACGAGCTTGAATCTATGATCGAAACATCTTACGAGATTTCTTTGCTTTTAGCGAAAATGAAGAAGCCTTTTTCTGATGGAGAAATTGTTAAAAAGGCTTTGACAATCATTGCACAAAATTGTAATGACCAAAACGTCAAAGCTAAAACCGACAGTCTTTCACTTTCACGAAACACTGTTACGAGACGGGTGGAGGAGATGTCAGTTGATATCAGCGACCAGATCCAAGAGATCGTAACAAAGTGCAAATACTTTTCGTTGGCGTTAGATGAAACTTGCGATTTAACGAGTAGATCTCAGTTGGCTATTTTTGTTCGTTGCATTGATGAACACTGGAATGTATTTCAAGATTTACTAGAATTATGTCAGCTGGAAACTACAACCCAAGGAAAAGACATTTTTACGAAAATTAAGGAATGCGTTGAAAAAAGGCTTTACCATAGGACAAAATGAAATCTATTTGCACTGATGGTGCACCTGCAATGACCGGGGAAAAAAATGGTTGCGTAGCTTTGTTACAAAATTACTTGGATCGAAAAATATTTTCGTATCATTGCATCATCCACCAGGAAGCGTTGTGTGCAAAGGACATGAAGTTGGATGATATTATGGACCCGGTAGTACGCTGCATAAATTACATACGTGCAAAAGCTCTTCACGGACGTCAATTCAGGGTTTTATTTGAAGAAGATATCAGCTAATATGGAGAGTTACAACTGTACTGCGCTGTGCGATGGCTTTCAAGGGGCAACATGTTGGAACATTTCTTCAACTTGAGAGAGCAGGTGTTGGAATTTTTAGAGGAAAAAAGGGCGTTACCTTTGGAAACTGATTTACTGAAAAATAAATCCTGGTTGAGTGATCTTGCATTTCTTGTTGACATTACTAATTACCTCAATATTTTAAACCTCAAATCACAAGGCAAAGATTGTTCACTTCCGACTATGTTTACTTTGATAAGCGGATTCAAAGCTAAATTAAATCTGTTTTTAATTAATTTAGCCAACGAAAATATTGACCTTTTTCCCACACTCAAAGATTTGAAAGAGAAGCTCAATATCGCCACTATCAATTGTACTAAGTACGAATCTAAAATTAGATGCCTATTACAGTCGTTTGAGAGCAGATTCCAGGACTTTGAAAGTATAAAAGAAAATTTACAAATTTTTGTGAATCCTTTTACAATCAGTTTGACTGAAATAATCAGTTATCCTGCCAATATTCAGTTGGAACTCACTGAACTGCAAAATCATTCTGCACTAAAAAACCTTTTTGCAGAAAAAATATCTTCAAAGTCACAAACTTCTTCAGAAGAATTTGTAGATTTCTGGAAATTGGTGCCAAAAGAAGACTTTCCTGCAATAACTGACCTGGCCTTTCAGTTTTCAATTAGTTTCGGATCAACATATGTTTGTGAAAAGATTTTTTCAAATCTTAATTATATAAAAAATAAATACCGCACATCTCTAACTGAGCAACATATTTCTGATTTGTTGTTACTGTCAACATCTGATCTGACGCCTAACATAGGAAAATTATTAAAACAGAAACAATTTCAGAAATCACATTAATTGTACCAATTATTTAAATTTAGATTTTGATTTTTGTTAATTTTGTTTCTTTATTTGGCAGAAGATGCTATTTATCTTATTTTAGTAAACGACAATTTCAGAATGTTGCATTTCTTTTGTTGCACATTACCTTAATTAAAGGCTTATTGTTATCAAAAGTAACAAACATAGGAACCGTCAGTGGTCAGTGGCCCGCCTGTGATTTTTGAATCAACAATTTTGCCTAACTGTTAAAATGACTGGGCAGCCTTGTTCTAGTATAAACTCCAAAAAAGAAAATAGTCTTAAAACAGTACAAGATGAATAAGATCTATTAAAGATTTCCTTGTTCAGATGTCTTTGTTCTGTTTATAAAAAGTGTTTCTTCTATACGACTACAACTGTAGGAGAGAAGCTGACTTTATTAGTCAACATGCTGCTATATTTTCCAGGGGGAAATACAGAAACTTACGGAATTGACTTGTTTGCGGCCATTGCCGCTTTAAAACGTTTTCTATGTAATCATAACATAAAACTCTCACGGTAGGAATCAACTTCAGTAAGATGTTTTTGCAGGCTGTTGGGTCGTGGTACTCTTGTTATAGATCCAGACGTTTTAATTGCAGTTGCGACATTCATCTTTAATTAAATTAGGTCTTCCGCTCTGCTCCTTATCCGACTGACGAACTTCATTATGTAAAGATTATACTGTAAGAGAAACTGATGTGTGCGTTTTTAGTGTATACATGTATGTAAAATTATAAACGTATAAGAAAGCAACAATATGTAACTAACTTCTAAATCCGTTAGAATTTATATTTGCATGTGGTTTTTTTGTGTGCGTAGCGTGTGTGCGTGCGCGTGTGCGTGTGATAATTTTCTTTTGAAAATAAATTAAAAGGAGCGGTTTTGCTGTGTTATTTATAAAACATAAATACACATGTCAATGCTAAACGTTAGTCAAAAGTTAAAATGCTAAATCACAGCTCCAATGCTCGTACAAGCCAAACGTTATGTATTATGAACATCAGTTTAATTTATGTCCCGTACTTCCTGGTTCGTGACTTTTTCCTTTGTTTTGTGTTCCCTTGTTGTCGATGTTTTTATTAATGACTCTGAACTCGCTTTTTCAGCAGTTTTTAACGTGCTAGAAGATCTGAATCGGAACTGTCAGGTGTAATAAATGATTTGTACCGTTAGCAGTTTAGACTTTTTACCGTCTGAATTTGTTTTCTCATTAAACGTAAACATAAACTTGGATTTTCGTCAAAACTGATTGTAATACATAAATTTAAACATACATATTGATTGCAATATTTTTACAGTCAATATGGCTACAAATTTGAAAATACTGCAACACACAAGTGTAATAATATAAAAAAATTAGTTTTTGACTTCAATATTGCTAGTTTGAGAAGTTCAGAAATATTTAAAGTTCTTATTAATTTTTTATGAGAAAAGAATAAGTATTACCGTTATCGTCGGATATAAAAAAATTAAACAAAAATCAAAATTAAAGCAGTAATGTTACAATTATCACTTTTTCTTTCCTAACTTAGTTACATCAATTTCCTTTTCCTGCATTTTAAATCACTTTAAAAAGCGTCGAATTTTTAACTTAACAAACGTAAGATTAGTTTCTATAAATGTCAGGCTGAGATTTTGTTTGTCTTTTCCTCGAAAAATATGTCATTACTGTCTGTCTCTAACTTACGATTCGGTTAGGATGGAGTGACCGGTTCTTCTAGCAGTTTATACTATTCTATGTATTCTCCTCTACCACGCCATTTTATGCTGAAAGGTAATACGTATAACAGTCATAATTATCGGGATGGTGATAAACCTATACAGTACAAATATTGTAACAATATATAATTTTCGTGTTTGATTATATGATAAGCCACACGTTGGTAGCGTCAATTTTGTAACAAGATTAAATGTTTCCTTTTCAAAGGGGTTACAAAAATCATAATATAATAAAAAAAATTTTCTTTGAAAATAAAAAAAAAATTTTTATTTACTTATTTATTTATTTCATATATTTATTTATTTAATTACTAATTTATTGGATTTATTATGTTCGAATAACAAGAATTGTTTCCCAGCGTTAAATAGATTATAAAATGTAATAATCGATTAGTGATTTTCAGTTATTCATTGATTATGCTCCTTCGCAATGTTCTTCTCTGCTTTTCTGGGAGTCCAGGGTTCATATATTACCTGAAATTCTACTATATATCTTTTTACCAAGGAACAAAACTCAAAATTATAAGATTAAAATGAATTTATTAAATTTATCGCAATTAATCGACTTTGAAATCGATCTACTAATTCACAGCTCGCAAACTCATATCTCAGGGCAATTGATTTCGTTATATAAATTATTAATGTTGAATTACAGGTTCTTTTAACTGTTATTTAAATAGTCAGAGAAAGGGCAAACTGAAAAGTACAACACTTACAATAAAAAAGTTCTTAATTATAAAATAGAAATAATATTTAATATACAAATGTTAGTAATATGTAAATTTTTCGAACCAACAGCTCTGCATAGCCTGACGTCATCTCACCTGATGCTTGAAGTATAGTCGTCAAAATGGCCGCCGTCTTGCTACGAAGTTACACCAAGATCCTATTCGACTCTTTTCCAAATAGATGTTGATTCTTTATCTTTTTCTCATCATAGTAGTAGTGATTAATTTCGCTTCATAACAGTGTAATTATCCTGGATTAGTGGTCAGTTGTTTGGCTCGGCAATCAGTGTTCAAATGTGTTCTTATTCCAATAGTTATAAGGTTTTACAATGGCAAATTTCGTATCGAGAAAATTCGAATTAACGTTTATATATTCTATTATCTGAATTGCACTTTTCAATCTTCGTAAATAGAATAGTTATATTTATCTTATTGGAGTTCAGTGTTGACAACTCATATATTTGAATTCCTTCTTTTTTATTTTTTATAGGTTTAGTTCGTATGTAAAATTATCCTTCTATCTTTTTTAGTTAATTAATTTTTGTGAGGCCGTTCCGATGTGTGCATCTCAACGTTTAATAATCAACTAACTCTCTTTCTTCTCCATACAAAAGGTCCTGGCTGATTTAATATTAAATTGACATTGTTTTAATCAGCTGACACCTCAGCCTAAATTATATGTTGATCTAAATAATTGACTTTTACATTATATGATTAATTACATTTTGCTTATTATTTATTCTTATTAAATACTAATTACATAATCAATTTCCTTATTTAATTCTGCGTTATTTAATACCACACATGATATACTTTATAGTATTTTTTAACTCAAAAAGTCATATTAACAGTATATTTGGATGTAGGCTTTAGCTACTGTACTTCCTGCCACATTAAATGGTTTACAATTTCTGTTAGATTCTAATTATCATTGAACCAGATCATTGATTGAATTATAATGGTTAGTTTTCTTTAATTCTCATTAATTTTATGATTTGGTTAACTAATTAGAATATTGTCTTCAATTTAGGCTTTTCCTTAGACTACAGTGTTATTACACTTGCATTTTTTCTAATAATATTTTATACATTCCTTCAATACCTTCACAAAGTGTTGTTACAATTATTATACACAGTGATTGATTTACATTAAACAATTTTCATCAATTTAATTAATTTCATTAGCTTATTTACTAATTATAATGTGTGTGATATTTACCATTTGGCCTATATTTTATGTTCGTTCAATTACAATGCTTATTATTATTTAAACATTTTTCTTGCCTCCAGAAACGATTAAGACTATAAAATAGGTTAATTACCTTCTGTCAAACGTTTCTTAAAATCCTTTTAGGACGACTCGAGTTTCGACACCATTTGGTGTCATCATCAGATCACAATATGAATAAGGTTAAAACATTTTGATGCATATGCATCACGTCAGAAGTTAAAAAATTTTTAAAAAACAACACATAACAATATATAAATAATAAATAAACTATATCTCAACAATAACATTACAATAATAATAATATAAAACAACGCGGCCGCAAACGAACCTGTACAGGAACGCATCCACGGTGAGACTAATCAATGCCGGTCTGACCCTGGTTCAATTTTATCGATCTGATATATCGAATATCTCGCTCTATAAGATCGATTCTATTAAATAAAACGTTATTGATATGTATTGCTTTCTCATTTAGGATACGATTGTGATCCTTCTTAATGGCTTTATATATCTCGAACCTTTCAAGGGTGTCCAGCTTTAGTGACTTTTTACATTTATGAAGGATATCCAGATTATCATTAATACTCTTTATATTATGGTTATATGAGCTCAAGTGTTCTGCAAATGTAGATCTTATTACATTTGATTTGGAGCTGGGGATATGTTCTTTATAGCGTAATTTGAAAGAACGACCTGTTTGTCCTATATACAACTGTGTGCAATCAGAACAATTAAGTCTATATACACCAGTACTATCAAATATATCGGAGGGTATATTTTTGTTATTAAATGTGAGTTTTTTCTCAAGTTTATTACTTGCCTTAGAGGCCAAGGTAATATTATGCTTTTTTAATTGATTTTTTAAAGTATGGTATAGATTTTCACCATATTCTATAGCAATGTATTTGTTTACTTTTTCTTTGGATACATCAATGTTTATTGGTTTATTTTGTTTTTTATTAATAATTCTATCTACTATATGGCTTTTGTATCCATTGGCTAATGCTATATGTTTGATAATGTTTAATTCATTGTTATAATCATCTGTGGATAAGGGTAATGCCAGCAATCTATGAATCATACAGTTGAAAAAAGCCATTTTTTGTGAAATAGGGTGATACGATGAGGCATGAATAGCATGATCCGTGATTGTTGGTTTTCTGTAAATATTATAGTTAATTTTATTATTTATTTTAGTTAAAGTTAAATCTAAAAAATTGATTTTATTATTCAGTTCAGTTTCTAATGTGAATTTTAAATTATTTGTAATTGTATTCATATGTTTTTTAAGCATTTCTATCTGTCTGCAATTGCCATTGTAAATCATTATTGTGTCATCCACATATCGTCGGTAAAATAAAATTTTTGTAAAATGTTTGTTTTTAGTCGATAAAATTTCGCTTGTTTCAATATGATTTAGATAAATTTCAGCTAGGATGCCTGACAATGGGGATCCCATAGCTAAACCATCCCGTTGTAAATAATATTTGTTGTCAAAAGTAAAATAATTTTGTTCTAATATTACTTTTGTCAAATTAATTAACTCATCAACTGTTTCATGATTTAATGTGGATTTAGATAGTAATAAATTTTTAGCTATTTCTAACGTTTCGGTAATAGGTATGTTCGTGTATAGATTTACTATGTCGAATGAGGCGAGAGTATGTCTCGGCTCGATTGTTATAGTTTTTGTAAGTTCGACCAGTTCTAAACTGTTTTTCAGGCTGTAATTTTTATTGAACGTTATGTGTTGTCTAAAAATTTTTTCGAGTTTTTTGGCAATTTTATATGAAGGTGCAGACATAAAATTAACTAAAGGACGGACAGGCATATTATTTTTATGTATTTTAGGAAGGCCCTTAAGTCTAGGGGCCTTGGGATCTATCATTTTTAGGTATTTTTTCTCATCGTTCGTTATGACGTATTTTGATTTATTCAATATTGATTTCACTTTATTGTTAAATGCAAGAGTGGGATCGCTATGAATCTCAATAATGTTATTATTTTTAATGAAGTCCAGTATTTTGTTTTTATAATCATCATAAGTTAAAATTACGAGAGTTTGACCTTTGTCCGCTTTTGTGACGATTGCGTTATGGTCAATTAATTTCGTCTTTATCTTATTAAACACCCTTGTTTCGCTGTGGTAAATAGTTTTTGTATTCTTTATGTTTTCGGCGTTCAAAACCCTTTTTATTTTATTATCAATTGCATGCCTTATTACTGTTTTCGTTTCTTCATCGGAAATGGAATTTATTGCGGTTTCAGCGTTCAGTATTTCATTACAGAGTGAACGCTGAAACCGCAATAAATTCCATTTCCGATGAAGAAACGAAAACAGTAATAAGGCATGCAATTGATAATAAAATAAAAAGGGTTTTGAACGCCGAAAACATAAAGAATACAAAAACTATTTACCACAGCGAAACAAGGGTGTTTAATAAGATAAAGACGAAATTAATTGACCATAACGCAATCGTCACAAAAGCGGACAAAGGTCAAACTCTCGTAATTTTAACTTATGATGATTATAAAAACAAAATACTGGACTTCATTAAAAATAATAACATTATTGAGATTCATAGCGATCCCACTCTTGCATTTAACAATAAAGTGAAATCAATATTGAATAAATCAAAATACGTCATAACGAACGATGAGAAAAAATACCTAAAAATGATAGATCCCAAGGCCCTAGACTTAAGGGCCTTCCTAAAATACATAAAAATAATATGCCTGTCCGTCCTTTAGTTAATTTTATGTCTGCACCTTCATATAAAATTGCCAAAAAACTCGAAAAAATTTTTAGACAACACATAACGTTCAATAAAAATTACAGCCTGAAAAACAGTTTAGAACTGGTCGAACTTACAAAAACTATAACAATCGAGCCGAGACATACTCTCGCCTCATTCGACATAGTAAATCTATACACGAACATACCTATTACCGAAACGTTAGAAATAGCTAAAAATTTATTACTATCTAAATCCACATTAAATCATGAAACAGTTGATGAGTTAATTAATTTGACAAAAGTAATATTAGAACAAAATTATTTTACTTTTGACAACAAATATTATTTACAACGGGATGGTTTAGCTATGGGATCCCCATTGTCAGGCATCCTAGCTGAAATTTATCTAAATCATATTGAAACAAGCGAAATTTTATCGACTAAAAACAAACATTTTACAAAAATTTTATTTTACCGACGATATGTGGATGACACAATAATGATTTACAATGGCAATTGCAGACAGATAGAAATGCTTAAAAAACATATGAATACAATTACAAATAATTTAAAATTCACATTAGAAACTGAACTGAATAATAAAATCAATTTTTTAGATTTAACTTTAACTAAAATAAATAATAAAATTAACTATAATATTTACAGAAAACCAACAATCACGGATCATGCTATTCATGCCTCATCGTATCACCCTATTTCACAAAAAATGGCTTTTTTCAACTGTATGATTCATAGATTGCTGGCATTACCCTTATCCACAGATGATTATAACAATGAATTAAACATTATCAAACATATAGCATTAGCCAATGGATACAAAAGCCATATAGTAGATAGAATTATTAATAAAAAACAAAATAAACCAATAACATTGATGTATCCAAAGAAAAAGTAAACAAATACATTGCTATAGAATATGGTGAAAATCTATACCATACTTTAAAAAATCAATTAAAAAAGCATAATATTACCTTGGCCTCTAAGGCAAGTAATAAACTTGAGAAAAAACTCACATTTAATAACAAAAATATACCCTCCGATATATTTGATAGTACTGGTGTATATAGACTTAATTGTTCTGATTGCACACAGTTGTATATAGGACAAACAGGTCGTTCTTTCAAATTACGCTATAAAGAACATATCCCCAGCTCCAAATCAAATGTAATAAGATCTACATTTGCAGAACACTTGAGCTCATATAACCATAATATAAAGAGTATTAATGATAATCTGGATATCCTTCATAAATGTAAAAAGTCACTAAAGCTGGACACCCTTGAAAGGTTCGAGATATATAAAGCCATTAAGAAGGATCACAATCGTATCCTAAATGAGAAAGCAATACATACCAATAACGTTTTATTTAATAGAATCGATCTTATAGAGCGAGATATTCGATATATCAGATCGATAAAATTGAACCAGGGTCAGACCGGCATTGATTAGTCTCACCGTGGATGCGTTCCTGTACAGGTTCGTTTGCGGCCGCGTTGTTTTATATTTTTATTATTGTAATGTTATTGTTGAGATATAGTTTATTTATTATTTATATATTGTTATGTGTTGTTTTTTAAAAATTTTTTAACTTCTGACGTGATGCATATGCATCAAAATGTTTTAACCTTATTCATATTGTGATCTGATGATGACACCAAATGGTGTCGAAACTCGAGTCGTCCTAAAAGGATTTTAAGAAACGTTTGACAGAAGGTAATTAACCTATTTTATAGTCTTAATCGTTTCTGGAGGCAAGAAAAATGTTTAAATAATAATAAGCATTGTAATTGAACGAACATAAAATATAGGCCAAATGGTAAATATCACACACATTATAATTAGTAAATAAGCTAATGAAATTAATTAAATTGATGAAAATTGTTTAATGTAAATCAATCACTGTGTATAATAATTGTAACAACACTTTGTGAAGGTATTGAAGGAATGTATAAAATATTATTAGAAAAAATGCAAGTGTAATAACACTGTAGTCTAAGGAAAAGCCTAAATTGAAGACAATATTCTAATTAGTTAACCAAATCATAAAATTAATGAGAATTAAAGAAAACTAACCATTATAATTCAATCAATGATCTGGTTCAATGATAATTAGAATCTAACAGAAATTGTAAACCATTTAATGTGGCAGGAAGTACAGTAGCTAAAGCCTACATCCAAATATACTGTTAATATGACTTTTTGAGTTAAAAAATACTATAAAGTATATCATGTGTGGTATTAAATAACGCAGAATTAAATAAGGAAATTGATTATGTAATTAGTATTTAATAAGAATAAATAATAAGCAAAATGTAATTAATCATATAATGTAAAAGTCAATTATTTAGATCAACATATAATTTAGGCTGAGGTGTCAGCTGATTAAAACAATGTCAATTTAATATTAAATCAGCCAGGACCTTTTGTATGGAGAAGAAAGAGAGTTAGTTGATTATTAAACGTTGAGATGCACACATCGGAACGGCCTCACAAAAATTAATTAACTAAAAAAGATAGAAGGATAATTTTACATACGAACTAAACCTATAAAAAATAAAAAAGAAGGAATTCAAATATATGAGTTGTCAACACTGACTCCAATAAGATAAATATAACTATTCTATTTACGAAGATTGAAAAGTGCAATTCAGATAATAGAATATATAAACGTTAATTCGAATTTTCTCGATACGAAATTTGCCATTGTAAAACCTTATAACTATTGGAATAAGAACACATTTGAACACTGATTGCCGAGCCAAACAACTGACCACTAATCCAGGATAATTACACTGTTATGAAGCGAAATTAATCACTACTACTATGATGAGAAAAAGATAAAGAATCAACATCTATTTGGAAAAGAGTCGAATAGGATCTTGGTGTAACTTCGTAGCAAGACGGCGGCCATTTTGACGACTATACTTCAAGCATCAGGTGAGATGACGTCAGGCTATGCAGAGCTGTTGGTTCGAAAAATTTACATATTACTAACATTTGTATATTAAATATTATTTCTATTTTATAATTAAGAACTTTTTTATTGTAAGTGTTGTACTTTTCAGTTTGCCCTTTCTCTGACTATTTAAATAACAGTTAAAAGAACCTGTAATTCAACATTAATAATTTATATAACGAAATCAATTGCCCTGAGATATGAGTTTGCGAGCTGTGAATTAGTAGATCGATTTCAAAGTCGATTAATTGCGATAAATTTAATAAATTCATTTTAATCTTATAATTTTGAGTTTTGTTCCTTGGTAAAAAGATATATAGTAGAATTTCAGGTAATATATGAACCCTGGACTCCCAGAAAAGCAGAGAAGAACATTGCGAAGGAGCATAATCAATGAATAACTGAAAATCACTAATCGATTATTACATTTTATAATCTATTTAACGCTGGGAAACAATTCTTGTTATTCGAACATAATAAATCCAATAAATTAGTAATTAAATAAATAAATATATGAAATAAATAAATAAGTAAATAAAAATTTTTTTTTTATTTTCAAAGAAAATTTTTTTTATTATATTATGATTTTTGTAACCCCTTTGAAAAGGAAACATTTAATCTTGTTACAAAATTGACGCTACCAACGTGTGGCTTATCATATAATCAAACACGAAAATTATATATTGTTACAATATTTGTACTGTATAGGTTTATCACCATCCCGATAATTATGACTGTTATACGTATTACCTTTCAGCATAAAATGGCGTGGTAGAGGAGAATACATAGAATAGTATAAACTGCTAGAAGAACCGGTCACTCCATCCTAACCGAATCGTAAGTTAGAGACAGACAGTAATGACATATTTTTCGAGGAAAAGACAAACAAAATCTCAGCCTGACATTTATAGAAACTAATCTTACGTTTGTTAAGTTAAAAATTCGACGCTTTTAAAGTGATTTAAAATGCAGGAAAAGGAAATTGATGTAACTAAGTTAGGAAAGAAAAAGTGATAATTGTAACATTACTGCTTTAATTTTGATTTTTGTTTAATTTTTTTATATCCGACGATAACGGTAATACTTATTCTTTTCTCATAAAAAATTAATAAGAACTTTAAATATTTCTGAACTTCTCAAACTAGCAATATTGAAGTCAAAAACTAATTTTTTTATATTATTACACTTGTGTGTTGCAGTATTTTCAAATTTGTAGCCATATTGACTGTAAAAATATTGCAATCAATATGTATGTTTAAATTTATGTATTACAATCAGTTTTGACGAAAATCCAAGTTTATGTTTACGTTTAATGAGAAAACAAATTCAGACGGTAAAAAGTCTAAACTGCTAACGGTACAAATCATTTATTACACCTGACAGTTCCGATTCAGATCTTCTAGCACGTTAAAAACTGCTGAAAAAGCGAGTTCAGAGTCATTAATAAAAACATCGACAACAAGGGAACACAAAACAAAGGAAAAAGTCACGAACCAGGAAGTACGGGACATAAATTAAACTGATGTTCATAATACATAACGTTTGGCTTGTACGAGCATTGGAGCTGTGATTTAGCATTTTAACTTTTGACTAACGTTTAGCATTGACATGTGTATTTATGTTTTATAAATAACACAGCAAAACCGCTCCTTTTAATTTATTTTCAAAAGAAAATTATCACACGCACACGCGCACGCACACACGCTACGCACACAAAAAAACCACATGCAAATATAAATTCTAACGGATTTAGAAGTTAGTTACATATTGTTGCTTTCTTATACGTTTATAATTTTACATACATGTATACACTAAAAACGCACACATCAGTTTCTCTTACAGTATAATCTTTACATAATGAAGTTCGTCAGTCGGATAAGGAGCAGAGCGGAAGACCTAATTTAATTAAAGATGAATGTCGCAACTGCAATTAAAACGTCTGGATCTATA